>JARQOD010000001.1:335450900-335491542 GCA_033576555.1 Oophaga sylvatica | reverse complement strand
CATCCTCTTCACCCTTAGGTGCCGGTTTTTTCTTTGTGGCCAAAAAGGATGGTTCATTAAGGCCGTGTATTGATTATCGTCTTTTGAACAATATTACTGTGAAATATCAATACCCGTTACCCTTGATTTCTGACCTGTTTTCCAGGGTGAAAAACGCTACTTGGTTTACCAAGCTTGACCTCAGGGGGGCATATAACCTTATTCGCATTAAGCACGGGGATGAATGGAAGACGGCATTCAATACCCCGGAGGGGCATTTTGAGTACCTTGTGATGCCCTTTGGGCTCACTAATGCTCCTTCTGTCTTCCAGTCCTTCATGAATGACATTTTCAGGGATTTTGTGGATAAATTTCTGATTGTTTATTTGGATGATATCTTGATTTTTTCTAATGACTGGGACTCTCATGTGAAACATGTTCGAACTGTATTCCAGATTTTGAGAGAGAATGCTCTGTATGTGAAGGGATCAAAGTGTCTTTTTGGCGCACAGAGGATCTCATTTCTGGGATTCATTTTGTCCCCATCTGTTATTGAAATGGACCCGGTCAAGGTTCAGGCCATCTGTGATTGGGTCCAACCTACTTCATTAAAGGCTCTTCAAAGATTTTTGGGTTTTGCCAATTTTTATCGTAAATTTATTGGTAATTTCTCGGTTATTGTTAAACCATTAACTGATTTGACCAAAAAGGGTTCTGATGTGGTGAATTGACCTCCTGAGGCAGTCTCTGCATTTCAGGAACTTAAGCAGAGATTCACTTCTGCTCCTGTTCTACGGCAGCCTGATGTTTCTCTGCCATTTCAGGTGGAGGTTGATGCCTCTGAAATTGGGGCAGGTGCCGTTTTGTCCCAAAAAGATCCAGAGACCTCTAAAAGTAACCCTTGTGCCTTTTTCTCTCGAAAATTTTCTCCTACTGAACGTAATTATGACGTGGGTAATCGGGAGTTATTGGCCATGAAGTGGGCTTTTGAAGAGTGGAGACATTGGCTGGAGGGAGCCAAACATCAGGTGGTGGTCCTTACTGACCATAAGAATCTGGTTTATCTGGAATCTGCCAAGCGACTCAATCCTAGACAGGCCAGGTGGGCCTTGTTTTTCACACGTTTTAATTTTGTGGTTTCCTTTCTTCCTGGCACTAAGAATGTTAAGGCGGATGCCCTCTCGAGGAGCTTCCTTGCGGACTCTCCTGAGTTATCTGATCCTTCTGTTATTTTGAAAGAGGGTGTAGTTCTTTCCGCCATCTCACCTAATTTGAGACTTGCTCTGGAGGGGTGTCAGGAGGATAGGCCCGAGCGCTGCCCTGTTGGAAAATTGTTTGTCCCGGACCAGTGGAAAAAGAGTGTGATGTCTGAGATTCATTGTTCCGCGTTGGCTGGGCATCCCGGAATTTTTGGTACCAGAGACTTGGTTAGTCGGTCCTTTTGGTGGCCTACCTTGTCTCGTGATGTCAGGGAATTTGTGCAGTCCTGCGGGACTTGCTCTCACTCCAAGCCTTGCTCTCGCTCTAGTGGTTTGTTGATGCCATTGCCTGTGCACAAGAGACCATGGACCCATATCTCTATGGATTTCATTTCCGACCTTCCTGTTCTCAGAGAATGACCGCCATCTGGGTGATTTGTGATAGGTTTTCCAAGATGATACATCTTGTGCCATTACCTAAGTTGCCTTCCTCCTCTGAATTGGTGCCGTTGTTCCTTCAGCACGTGGTTCGTTTACACGGCATTCCTGAGAACATAGTGTCTGACAGAGGAGTCCAGTTTGTTTCCAGATTTTGGAGGACTTTTTGTTCTAAACTGGGTGTTCAATTGTCTTTCTCCTCGGCATTTCATCCTCAGACCAATGGTCAAACTGAGAGAACAAACCAGACATTGGAGACTTATCTAAGATGCTTTGTGTCTGCTGATCAGGATGACTGGGTCTCTTTTTTGCTTTTGGCTGGGTTTGCTCTTAATAATAGGGCTAGCTCTGCCACTTTGATGTCTCCATTTTTCTGTAATTCTGGGTTTCACCCTCAATTTTCTTCAGGACAGACGGAGGCTTCTGTCTGTCCAGGTGTTGACTCTGTTGTGGAGCGTATGCAACAGATTTGGGACCAGGTAGTGGAGAGGTTGTCCCTCTCTCAGGAGAGGGCCCAGCGGTTTGCTAACCGGCATAGGACTGATGGTCCTCGGTTTAAAGTAGGGGACTTGGTCTGGTTGTCCTCAAAAAATATTCCTATGAGAGTAGCATCTCCTAAATTTAAGTCTAGGTTCATTGGACGTTATAAGATCATGGAGATTCTTAATCCTGTTTCTTTTCGTTTGCTTCTTCCAGGGACATTTAAGATCCATAACGTGTTCCACAAGTCCTTGTTGAAGAGGTTTGTTGAGCCAGTGGTTCCTGCTGTTGTGCCTCCTGACCCTGTTTTGGTTGAGGGCAATCTGGAGTATGTGGTTGAGAAAATATTAGATTCTCGTTTTTCTAGACGGAAACTCCAGTATTTGGTTAAGTGGAGAGGTTATGGTCAGGAAGACAATTCTTGGGTGTTTGCTTCGGACATCCATGCTAGGAGACTCATCCGTGCGTACCATAGAACTCATCCTGACCGACCTGGTTGCTCAAATGAGGGTTCGGTGACCCCTCCTCAAGGGGGGGGTACTGTTGTGAGTGGGCTTGGGATGAGTTCTGAGCAGAGGTTCCCTCTGGTGGTTACAAGCGGTGCTGGTCTGTCCAGTGAAGATTGTGAAGATTGGGAATCAGGTGTTACTGACTGGTCTTATATAAGGGAGTCACTTTCCCATCAGGGTTGCCGGTGATCAATTGTTCTGGTCTCTATCTTTGATTCCTGTTTCCCTTGTAGCCTGCTGTGTCGTGTCTGCATCTCCTGCTAACAGATAAGACATTTTCCTCTTTTTGTTTTTGTGCTTGATTTTTGCTTTTTGTCCTGCACTTCTGTGGGGGTCTTCAGGGTCCCCTCCGGGGGCTTTTGCCCTCTCAGTTTAGTTCAGCCACTGATGTTTGTACTTTTGCTTTTTCCAGTTTTTTCAGTGGCTGCTGTTTTGATTTTGTTACACCAGAGAACTAATTTAGGTGGTAGAGGTCGTGTGATCTCAGGTGTTTTTGAAATTAGTAGAGTTGGTGCTTTTCAGGGTTTTCTGGGATTGCAGTAAGTACCCTTCCTATCCTTTTCTATTTAGTTAGTTTGGGCCCCAACGTTTGCTCATACTATTTTCCTTCTGTGTCAGTATTTCTTCTTGTCTAACCGCCATTACATGTTTGGGGGCTTTCTATTATCTTTGGGGTTCTGCTCCGGGGCAGATAGCTTTCCTATATCTATCTTTAGGTGTAGTTAGTTTCTCAGGCTGTGACGAGGCGTCTAGGACCAACGTAGGAACGCTCCATGGCTGCCTCCAGTTGTTGTGGTTAGTCAGGGTACTGCAATCTCATAGATTCCAACTGTTCTGGTGTATTGCCTTTTTTGCCTGCACTCCTCAGCTACCGAAACATAACATCAACCCCTAACACCCTGCTCTTCCAAATCAGAAGACCGTGCCAAAGCCAGGCCCCCAATTGAAGTGGCCAAGGTCCCGCAAAGGAGAGTTTTAGAGGAAGAGGAAGAATTGCTTACAGGGCCGATGAGTTTACCGGAGATGCCAGTGTCGCTCTCGAATGGTACAGAAAATGAACCAGCATTCGACTTACAACAACCTCCGGTGGCTGAGTCTCCAAGTACCCCAGAAGCGACTCTACAGGAAGAGCTCCTCAGGACTGAGCTGGACAGTGCCGGGGTTCCCCAAAACCAGTATGCTCAGGATGAATTCGCCTGGTCCCAGATAAAGCAGAAAACCAAGGAGTGTGCTAAAGTTTTAGCTGAACTCGGACTACCTGTCAGGAAACTTCAAACTCAAAAGGATTCCACTCACCCGAGGACTGGAGAGCAAATCAGAATCAGTGAATTTCCTGAAGAGCCCTTGCAGGATTTGCCATTAATGAAGAGAGACTGCCATCTGCTGGCCAGGCAAAATCAAGTGGAGCGAAACTGTGCTGGAAGATTTGCAGGGGGAGCGACTTTGTGTGCTTGACCTGATCAGGTGACCCACAGGAAGGACTTCCTTGATATTAAATAATTTGTGTTTTTTTTGGTGCCAGAGAAGAGAGGGTTGAGCCTAGACTGTATGGGCTCCTTCCAGGTCCTGGCTGCAGTCCATACAGTCTAGCCGGCTCACTACTGAAGATGCTAGACTGTATGGGCTCCTTCCAGGTATATATTCTTCAAGATAGCAGACTTTATGGGCGGCTGCCTGGCCCTGACTGCAGCCCATACATGACACTAGAATGTATGTGCTCCTTCAAGGTATAAATTATTAAAGCCAGCAGAATGTATGGGCTCCTTCGAGGTGCCTGACTGCAGCCCATAGAGTCTAGCTAGCTCACTACTGAAGATGCTAGAATGTATGGGCTCCTTCCAGGTATAAATTATTAAAGCTAGCAGAATATATGGGCTCCTTCTAATTGCCTGACTGCAGGCCATACTGTTATGATTTGGTAGCTGAGGAGAGCAGGCAAAAAAGGCAATACACCAGAGAGGTTGGAATCTATTGGATTGCAGTACCCTGACTAACCACCACAACTAAAGGCAGCCGTGGAGCGTACCTACGTTGGTCCTAGACGCCTCGTCACAGCCTGAGAAGCTAACTTCACCTAAAGATAGAAAGAGGAAAACTATCTGCCCCGGAGCAGATCCCCAAAGAACATAGGAAGCCCCCAAACATGTAATGGCGATTAGACAAGAGGAAATACAGACACAGACAGAAAATAGTATGAGCAAACGTTGGGGCCCAATCTTCCTAGAAAGAAAAGGATAGGAAGGTCACTTACTGCAATCCAAAAAACCTAAAAAAATACCAACACACTAATTGCAAAAACACCTGAGATCACACGACCTCTACCACCTAAATTAGTTCTCTGGTGTAACAAAACTAAGCCGCAGCCACAGAAAAAACTGGAAAAGGCAAATGAACAAACAACTGGCTGAACTAAACTGAGAGGAGCACAAGCCCCCGGAGGGGACCTGGCAGACCCCCACAGAAGTGCAGGACAAAATGCAAAAAGCAAGCACAAAAAACTAAAAGAAGAAAATGTCTTATCTGTTAGCAGAAGATGCAGGCACGAAACAGCAAGCTTCAAAGTGAACCAGGAACAACAGTTGAGACCAGAACAATAGATCACCGGCAACCCTGATGGGAGGGAATCTCCCTTATATAAGACCAGTCAGCAACACCCGATCGCCAATCTTCACAATCTTCATCGAATAGTTCAGTACTGTTTGTAACCACCAGAGGGAGCTTCTGCTCAGAATTCATTTCTAGCACATTCACAACAGTACCCCCCCTTGAGGAGGGTCACCGAACCCTCATTTCGGCAACCAGGTCGGTCAGGATGAGCTCTGTGATACGCACGGATGAGTCTTCTAGCATGGATGTCCGAAGCAAACACCCAAGAATTGTCCTCCTGACCATAACCTCTCCACTTAACCAAATACTGGAGTTTCCGTCTAGAAAAACGAGAATCCAATATTTTCTCAACCACATACTCCAGATTGCCCTCAACCAAAACAGGGTCAGGAGGCACAGCCATAGGAACCACTGGCTCGACAAACCTCTTCAATAAGGACTTGTGGAACACGTTATGGATCTTAAATGTCCCTGGAAGAAGTAAACGAAAGGAAACAGGATTAAGAATCTCCATGATCTTATAAGGTCCAATGAACCTAGGCTTAAACTTAGGAGATGCAACAGTAGGATCAAATAACTCGGGAGAGTCAGCAAGGAAACTCCTTGAGAGGGCATCCGCTTTAACATTCTTAGTGCCAGGAAGAAAGGAAACCAAAAAATTAAAACCTGTGAAAAACAAGGCCCACCTGGCCTGTCTAGGATTAAGTCGCTTGGCTGATTCCAGATAAACCAGATTCTTATGGTCCGTGAGGACCACCACCTGATGTTTGGCTCCCTCCAGCCAATGTCTCCACTCTTCAAAAGCCCACTTCATGGCCAATAACTCCCGATTACCCACATCATAATTACGTTCAGTTGGAGAAAATTTTCGAGAGAAAAAGGCACAAGGGTTACTTTTAGAGGTCTCTGGATATTTTTGGGACAAAATGGCACCTGCCCCAATTTCAGAGGCATCAACCTCCACCTGAAATGGCAGAGAAACATCAGGCTGCCGTAGAACAGGAGCAGAAGTGAATCTCTGCTTAAGTTCCTGAAACGCAGAAACTGCCTCAGGAGGCCAATTCACCACATCAGAACCCTTCTTGGTCAAATCAGTCAATGGTTTAACAATAACAGAGAAATTACCAATAAATTTACGATAAAAATTGGCAAAACCCAAGAATCTCTGAAGAGCCTTTAATGAAGTAGGTTGGACCCAATCACAGATGGCCTGAACCTTGACCGGGTCCATTTCAATAACAGATGGGGACAAAATGAATCCCAGAAATGAGATCCTCTGTACGCCAAAAAGACACTTTGATCCCTTCACATACAGAGCATTCTCTCTCAAAATCTGGAACACAGTCCGAACATGTTTCACATGAGAGTCCCAATCATTGGAAAAAATCAAGATATCATCCAAATAAACAATCAGAAATTTATCCACAAAATCCCTGAAAATGTCATTCATGAAGGACTGGAAGACGGAAGGAGCATTATTGAGCCCAAAGGGCATCACTAGTTACTCAAAATGCCCCTCTGGGGTATTAAATGCCGTCTTCCATTCATCCCCGTGCCTAATGCGAATAAGGTTATATGCCCCCCTGAGGTCAAGCTTGGTAAACCAAGTAGCAGTTTTCACCCTGGAAAACAGGTCAGAAATCAAGGGTAACGGATATTGATATTTCACAGTGATATTGTTCAAGAGACGATAATCAATACACGGCCTTAATGAACCATCCTTTTTGGCCACAAAGAAAAAACCGGCACCCAAGGGTGAAGAGGATGGTCTGATATGACCCTTCTCCAATGACTCCTTGATATAAGACCGCATAGCGTCATGTTCAGGTACAGACAAGTTAAAAAGGTGACCTTTAGGGAATTTACTACCAGGCACTAATTCAATAGCGCAGTCATAGCTCCTATGGGGAGGTAAGGATGCAGATTTACTTTCGCTAAACACATCAGAAAAATCAATCAAAAAGTCAGGAACATCCTGAGCCTGGGGGAGGCAGAAAAAACAGGAGTGTTGGTATTAACACATTGGCAGCCCCAACTGGTAACAGACACAGATTTCCAATCCAAAACAGGATTATGAGACTGTAACCAAGGGAAACCCAGTACAATAATGTCATGCAGATTATACAGCACCAAAAATTTGCAACTCTCCTGATGATCAGGTTCAACCCTCATTATCACCTGAGTAGAGAACTGGGGTTTATTCTCAGCTAAAGGGGTAGAATCGATCCCCAGTAGGGGAATAGACTTCCGTAGGGGTATCAAGGGAAACCCACAACGTTTAGCAAAATCAAAATCCATCAGGTTAATAGCTGCTCCCGAATCAACAAAAGCCTGAGCAGAAAATGTGGACAGGGAGCAAATCAGGGTAACAGTCAACAAAAATTTAGTCTGAACACTACCCAAGACAACTGAACGTGCAAAACGTCTTCCCCGCTTAGGGCAGACTGAAATAGCATGAGAGGCATCACCACAGTAGAAACATAACCCATTGCGTTTTCGAAACTCATGACGCTGTGCCCCAGAAGCCACTCTATCACACTGCATGTGTTCAGAAGCTGGTTCACAAGGGAACACTATTCCACGCATACCTCTACGCTCACGCAAACGTCTGTCAATTTGAATCGCTAATGACATATAATCATTGAGACCAGAGGGAGCAGGGAATCCCACCATAACATCCTTTACATTCTCTGACAGACCCTTCCGAAAAAGGGCTGCCAAAGCATCGTCATTCCATTTGGTCAGGAGTGCCCACCTTCGGAATCTCTGACAGTATAACTCAGCGTCCTCAAGCCCCTGATTTAATGCCAACAAGGCTTTTTCAGCTTGATCAGTGACATTAGGCTCATCGTACAATAACCCCAGAGCCTGAAAAAATGCATCATCATTACTCAAAACATGGTCCCCAGGTGTCAGGGAAAAAGCCCAATCCTGAGGATCGCGCGCAGGAGAGAGATGACAATTTGAACCTGCTGTGCTGCGTTCCCTGAGGACTTAGATTTTAAGGCAAAAAACAACTTACAGTTATTTTTGAAATTCAGAAATTTAGCTCAATCCCCTAAAAACAAATCTGGCATGGGAATCCTAGGTTCCACAACAGGCAACCCTGCAAGATAGATAGCAATACTCCGAACTTCAGTGGCAAGCTGATCCACACGGCCAGACAACTGTGCAAACTCCATTGAGAGAAAAAAAAATCCTCCTCAGCACCCAGAGATACAGAGGGAAAAAAAAAAAATCTCTGACAACTCTGACAATCTTCTTTCTTTCACACTATTTTTCCCTTCTGTGAGTACCATATAGTTATCAGTTTTAGGCCGGTGATACTGTTATGATTTGGTAGCTGAGAAGAGCAGGCAAAAAAGGCAATACACCAGAGAGGTTGGAATCTATTGGATTGCAGTACCCTGACTAACCACCACAACTAAAGGCAGCCGTGGAGCGTACCTACGTTGGTCCTAGACGCCTCGTCACAGCCTGAGAAGCTAACTTCACCTAAAGATAGAAAGAGGAAAACTATCTGCCCCGGAGCAGATCCCCAAAGAACATAGGAAGCCCCCAAACATGTAATGGCGGTTAGACAAGAGAAATACAGACACAGACAGAAAATAGTATGAGCAAACGTTGGGGCCCAATCTTCCTAGAAAGAAAAGGATAGGAAGGTCACTTACTGCAATCCAAAAAACCCTAAAAAAATACCAACACACTAATTGCAAAAACAACTGAGATCACACGACCTCTACCACCTAAATTAGTTCTCTGGTGTGACAAAACTAAGCCGCAGCCACAGAAAAAACTGGAAAAGGCAAATGAACAAACAACTGGCTGAACTAAACTGAGAGGAGCACAAGCCCCCGGAGGGGACCTGGCAGACCCCCACAGAAGTGCAGGACAAAATGCAAAAAGCAAGCACAAAAAACTAAAAGAAGAAAATGTCTTATCTGTTAGCAGAAGATGCAGGCACGAAACAGCAAGCTTCAAAGTGAACCAGGAACAACAGTTGAGACCAGAACAATTGATCACCGGCAACCCTGATGGGAGGGAACCTCCCTTATATAAGACCAGTCAGCAACACCCGATCGCCAATCTTCACAATCTTCATCGAATAGTTCAGTACTGTTTGTAACCACCAGAGGGAGCTTCTGCTCAGAATTAATTTCTAGCACATTCACAACACCATACAGTCTAGCTGGCTCACTACTGAAGATGCTAGACTGTATGGGCTCCTTCCAGGAGAATTCCGTGTATCTGGACTGTCCTATCAGTCTCGAATCATTCCTGTCTGAGACTCCGTGTCAGTAACCATTTTACCCATAAATCATGAACCTAGTAGTCCGAACAGAGCCTGAGTCTGTGTCTGTGTCCTTAACCGTTCTGCAGAGGATACAGAATCTAGTAGTCTGAACAGAGCCCGAGTTCTATCTGTGTCTGTGACTTGACCCCTGGGGTCAGCAGCTGCACTACTGGGGATTGCCTAGGAGTTGTACTTGGTGGCTACCTGCAGCTCAAGCCTGACTCCAGTATCAGAAGCCCCAGTGAACATCAGGTAGCCGCTTAGTTACTCGCCTCTCCTAGGTAAGCCTGGCCCCATGGCACAGTGGGTCCTCGAACAACGTGCGCCACCTGTGTGCGTAACAGCACCACAGTCTGACACTCTGACACTGACTTTTCCATTTCTAGCATTGGACGCATCAGTTTAAAAGTATTATTTTGAACTGTAATTTGTATTTCAGTGAATAAATGTTTTATTCCCATCTTATTGGAAAAACTCATGGCTCTTTGATGTAATGCAGCAGAGGCTGATGTATGCGCACATTATGTAACTGCTTGTAAAATGTTTGTTTAACTTTTTCTTCCTGCTTTTTGTCAGCGTGTGATCTGGAAAGCCATGAGACTTGCTGCAAAGTTAAACACAGACAAGTCACGTTCTCACGCTCAGTATAGCTGCTAGCCATGTTAATTTTATAATTATACAAGTTAAAGCTATTTTGATTTATTTAACCATGACAAAATGGTATTGTAATTTCATGCCATCTAGCATGATGACGCTATTGTACTAGTTAAAATGTATACCATGTTTCCAATTTTACATAGTACTTCTTACTACATGTAAAATAACTAGTGATTAATATATCTAAAGTAAATTAGTTATCTCTATGTAAGGAATATATAGGGTAGATACAGTAGTATATACAGAATACAGTGTAGTGTTAAGTTGTATGAACTACAGTCATGGCCAAAAGTTTTGAGAATGACACAAATATGAATTTTTACAAAGTCTACTGCTTCACTTTTTCTAATGGCAATTTGCATATACTCCAGAATGTTATAAAGAGTGATCAGCTTAACAGCAATTACTTGCAAAGTCAATATTTGGCTAGAAAATGAACTTTATCCCCAAAACACATTTCAACATCATTGCAGCCCTGCCTTAAAAGGACCAGCTAACCTCTTTTCAGTGATTGCTCATTAACACAGGTGTGGGTGTTGATGAGGACATGGCTGGAGATCAATCTGTCATGATTAAGTAAGAATGACACCACTGGACACTTTAAAAGGAGGCTGGTGCTTGGCATCATTGTTTCTCTTCTGTTAACCATGGTTATCTCTAAAGAAACACGTGCAGTCATCATTGCAATGCACAAAAATGGCCTAACAGGGAAGAGTATCGCAGCTAGAAAGATTGCACCTCAGTCAACAATCTATCGCATCATCAAGAACTTCAAGGAGAGAGGTTCCATTGTTGCTAAAAAGTCTCCAGGGCGCCCAAGAAAGACCAGCAAGCGCCAGGACCGTCTCTTAAAAGTGTTTCAGCTGCGGGATCGGGCTACCAGCAGTGCAGAGCTTGCTCAGGAATGGCTGCAGGCAGGTGTGAGTGCATCTGCATGCACTGTGAGGCGGAGACTCTTGAAGCAAGGCCTGGTCTCAAGGAGGGCAGCAAAGAAGCCACTTCTCTCCAGAAAAAACATCATGGACAGACTGATATTCGGCAAAAGGTACAGGCAGTGGACTGCTGAGGACTGGGGTAAAGTTATTTTCTCTGATGAATCCCCTTTTCGATTGTTTGGGACATCAGGAAAACGCCTCATTCGGAGAAGACAAGGTGAGCGCTTCCACCAGTCTTGTCTCATGCCAACTGATAAGCATCCTGAAACCATTCATGTGTGGGGTTGCTTCTCAGCCAAGGGAATCGGCTCTCTCACAGTCTTGCCTAAAAACACAGCCATGAATAAAGAATGGTACCAGAATGTCCTCCAAGAGCAACTTCTCCCAACCCTCCAAGAGCAGTTTGGCGATCAACAATGCCTTTTCCAGCATGATGGAGCACCTTGCCATAAAGCAAAGGTGATAACTAAATGGCTCAGGGAACAAAACATAGAGATTTTGGGTCCATGGCCTGGAAACTCCCCAGATCTTAATCCCATTGAGAACTTGTGGTCAATCATCAAGAGACGGTTGGACAAACAAAAACCTAAAAATTCTGACAAAATGAAAGCATTGATTGTGCAAGAATGGACTGCTATCAGTCAGGATTTGGTCCAGGAGTTGATTGAGAGCATGCCAGGGAGAATTGCAGAGGTCCTGAAGAAGAAGGGTCAACACTGCAAATATTGACTTGCTGCATTAACTCATTCTAACTGTCAATATAAGCTTTTGTTACTCATATGTTTGCAATTATTATAATTCTGTCTGTGATAAAAACATCTGTCAAAGACACATAAAAACCAGAGGGCAGCAGATCATGTGAAAATATATTTGTGTCATTCTCAAAACTTTTGGCCATGACTGTACATAAAAAGATGGTATAATCCAGGCATTTATTTATTTTGATATTTTATTGTAATATTTGGAGTCTAGAATGATTTTTTTTTACAGTATGAGGCAAATGGCAGCTGCCTCAAAGTTTTTGTCATCCTTTGGATCAGACCTGCCCAAAGTGAAGCCACACCCGGTCCTCTGGCTGTTCCAGTCCTGGAGGAACAGATAATTAGCAAATACTTGCCTGGTAGTTCTTAGTGATCTGGTTAAAAAATAATTTCTCTCACCTCTGACATGATATGATATGTCAGCGGAGAGAGAAATTATGTCTCCGATCCCCCCTGGTACTTTGGTAACGCCGATGCAATCCCCTAGGCCCCCAGTTTTTGTAAATCATTCCTCAATTTCCTAATCACCCCCTCACTCCACCCACCGGCTAACCAGATTTTTTTTTTATCATTTTTATTTCTTTCATTCTTTGCCATTAGGGTTAGGGTTAGACTTACAGATTTTCAAAAGTTACAAAACAAAAATAAAAAAAAATAATAATAATAATAATAAAAAAAATACTAGTGTTAGGCCTATTAGTGTTAGATTAGGTTTAGATCTAGTAGTGTTAGATTAGATTTAGTTTTTTTGTTAGGAATTCTTATAAAAACTAATAACAAAAATAATGGGATGATTTAGTGAATCCTGCTTTGAGCATGGGGTTGGACCAGATGGCCCAGGAGGTCCGTTCCAACTCCACCATTCTATGATTCTATGATTCTAAAACAATTGCCCAGAACGTTTACTGCGGAGCAAGCTTACAGCCTGCTTTGCTCCGACAATACCGGGAGTTAAAAGAAATCTACCACTGAAGCAAAGTAGTTTTCAGCCAGTAATGACATCTCTTCCTCCATGGGATCCCCAGTTCCACCCTTCACTGTGGTATCCTGACAATTCTATTTCTGCAAATTCACCCTTTTTTTTAGCAGCACCTGGTATAAAAGTTTATGTAACTAATTTTACCCCATTTAATTTTTTCCAAATTTTCATTACCCCAGAAGTCCTACAATTGATTGCTCACCAAACAAATTTATATGCCTATCAATACATTTCCCAAAAAACCCACTGCTTTTCATTCCTATTCATGGATCCTCAGAAATGTCCTCCCAAAAAATAAATAAAAGGTATTACCCTGAACATGGGTTCAGTGAAAAAAAACCTCACTCCGCTCCTACTTTACGACAAAATCTGTCCACAGCATCCCTGTATTTCTAGCTGTCATGCCCCGAGCCCATTATGAAGCCTTAATGAGATTGCTTCATTTTAGTCATTATTCCCAAGCCCCCCAAGAGCTAACCCCAATTACAATCGCTTGATCAAATTGAAACTTCCACTCTCCCTTCTAAAAGATTGATTTTTAAATTCATATACTCCTAAGCAAAATGTTGCAGTTGATGAATCCCTCATGAGTAGAGATGGGTGAATCTTTCAAGGTTCGGATCAAAAAACGGACCAATGTTCGCTGAACATGTTTGTTGAACACACTCATTCAATGGGAGGCAAAATCAAACCCATAAACAACACTTTCAAGGGTCCAAAAAGTGGCCAAAACAGCTCAGATTAGGGACAGACACCAGGAAAAGTGGCATCAATTGACCTAAAGTACAAATAGTATAATTGCACAGCATGGATGCATGGGACAGGGCTTAGACTAGCATTTGTAGCTTAAACATTGATCAGTAACAGGTGGATGAGTGACAGCTGTAGGCCTGGTGCTCTGAGAGTCCTTGCCAAATTCAGGCAACATACATAAAGGACAACTTGGAGTCCGAAAATTTACAAAGATTAGGGACAGACACCAGTAAAAGTGGCATCAATTGACCCACAGTAGAACTTTGATAATGGCTCAGCAGAAGCCAGCCATGGGCAATGCATGACGTATCAGGGTCTGGGCCAGCATTTAGAGTTTTGAATTTAAGTTTAAATTAAGACAAGGTGGGTGAAGGACCAGTGTAATCCTGTTTAAATGGGAGCCCTGATACCTCATGCAACAGCTCAAACTGCTTTTCTGCTCAGCCATACTCAGGTGGCACAAATATCAGCTTTGTAGACTAATAATTTCACAAAATTATTGCCACACACCACTAAAGTGGCATCAATTTCCCCAGAGTAGAAATAGTGAAATGAGGCTCTGATACCCCTTCCACTACAGGTAACCCATCAGATGGAGAACAGAGATGGGCAGACCCCTGGATGTTCTGGTCCGGCGGATTTAGCAGAACAGTTAAAAAAGTTTGAGTTCGGGTACCAGAACTGTACCCGGACCCGAAACCGAACCATGACCCCATTCACTTGGGGCCCGAACATCCAGTGTTTACCACGCTAGTATGACTGCTTCTGAAAATGATTTTACCACCAGTCAGACAGCCGGTGTAAGATAACCTTCAGTCGCTGGCGTCGGCTGATAGGACTACTATTCCCATCAGCCTATGCCTGCTTCCTCTAATAACAGCGAGAGCAGGTGGCAGCTGATGGGAGTATTCATCATTCAGCGCCTGCACTCTAAATAATAATAATTGAAAAAACAGCAAGGGGACACCTCCAGTTGTGATAACCAGCCAAGCAAAACTATCAGCTGGGTCTGCAACCATCAGCGGTTGGTGTTAGCAAGACTGGTTATCACGAATGGAGGTGTCACGGTGCTGTTTTTTTAATTATTTAAATTTGATACGAGTCCCAATTAAGTACTCCAAATCGTTTGTACTAAAACTGTGTTTTAGAGACAAATCAGAAGGCAAGATTTCCACTTAAAAATCATTAGGCCTAATATTGGGGTGCAGCCATAAGGCCCAATTAGCTACTCAAAATCGTTTGTGCTAATACTGTGTTTCAGAGACAAATCAGATGCCCTGATTTCCACTTAAAAATTGTTAGGCCTAATATTGTGGTGCAGCCCGGAGGGCAATTAGCTACTCCAAATCTTTTGTGCTAAAACTATGTTTCAGTGTCAAATCAGAAGGCCAGATTTCCACTTAAAAATCATTAACTATAACAGTGTTGTTCACTCAGGCACACTATCTAAGAAAATAAATAGTGATTGTTCATTTAGTGACAGGTGACTGACAGCTTTGGGCTTAAGGTTGTGAAACAGCATTTTACAAGAGGGGAAGACTAATTATAACATGAATGGGAAAAAGCGAGGTCGTGGTAGAAGGGGGAATAGGCTTGGTGTTTGACATGTACGTGGGTTAGTTGTATTATAATGTGAATAAAAGCTCATCTGAACAAACATTGTCTCGTCTGATCCAAAGACTATGGACAACAGATATTACTGGCCGGGCTACTCGACTCCCTTTCTTTGGTAGCCACACAGTGATACGCCTTTCAGATGAGGACCAGAAAGAGCATGCGCTATCGTGGATGGAAGTGCTGCATCAAGTGGCCTCTCCTCCTCCTCTTCTTCCACCTTAACATCAGACATTACATGTCTGCTCCGAAGAATCACGTAATCCAGAGGAGGAAAGCATTTGCACCGATGCCCAAAATTTTTTCATGTTGGATCTGGGGCCGGACAAAGTAGAGTCTGAGCAGAATCCAGACCTTCGTCACTAGAAGATAACCACCAAGGATGGAGGTAATCCTGATGAGACTCAGATACCAGACGCACGCAGACTGTACAGTGGTGTCAGGGCAGGAAGTGGAGGACCATGACTCTCAGGGTGAGGAGTGTGAGAACAGAGAGAATGACAATAGGGTTGTAGATCCCACTTGGTGTGAACCCAGAAGTACACAGCTGAGAAGTTCAGCATAGGAGGTGGAGAAGGAGGAAGATGAGGAGGTTACATTGTGGCTTCCCACACAAACATGGAGTGATGCAACTATGACAAGCACTGCATCCTCAACCCAACTCTGGCTGTGGCCAGCACTGGTCGCAAGTGTGCAGTTTGCAGGGGTGGCAAGGATTGCCTAGCCTGAGCCTTTTTTTAGACCCCCAAGGATGAAACAACACACTTATCTGTCAAATTTGCAAATGAATACACTTAGTAGAGGCAAAAATTTTAATAATTTGACAACTACATGCATGAACCGGCACAAGCGCGATCAACATGCCTTAGTGTGGGAATCACACTGCGCTAAAAAGTAGACCAGCGGGCCTCGCCATCCACCGGCCACCCCATCAACCCCATCTGCTGCTTCTTCCTCCTCAATCATCATTTCAACTCTTCTCACACAGGTCTCCGGCAGCAGAAACTACAGTTGTTTACCTACCACAGTCAGAGTGAGTGAGAGTCGGTCAGCTGTTACGGAATGTAGACATGACTGCCACTTTTGTTTCGCCTAGCACAGCATATCTTTATCAATCCACCATAACATCTCTGCCTGCACCTCCCTCACAGTCCAGCAGTTTGTCCTGTTCTCTGTAATCAGCCGTCTCTCAGCACAGCAGCCAGCCCTTGATCCCACAGAATGTTTCCTCCTACACATGGCAAAGCTAAGAGCCATCTCCAATCTGTTGGCCACAGAAATGCTGCCTATCTGCCTGGTGGTTACAGATGGTTTCAGAAAGGTGATGGCCGTCGCAGTCCCCCAGCACCACCAGTTGCCCAGTCGCCATTACTTCTCTAAGTAAGCTGTGCCTGTGCTACACCATCATATTGTTGACATCACCCGTTCCATGAAAAAATCTATGTCTGCCAAGGTGCATTTCACCACTGACACCTGGACGAGCAAACATGGGCAGTGGCGCTATATCTCGCTAACTGGGCACTGGGTGACTATGGTGGCTGTGGGGGCAGGTGGTCTTTTTGCTGCTTCACAAGTCTAGGAATCCCCAAGGCTTGCGGGACAAATCTCTGTATCTAACAGTTACTCCACTGCTTGTGCCTCCTCCACCTCCTCTAGGGCCTCCACCCCTCCCTTAATCAGACACGCGTTCCAAAAGTGCAGACAGAATCTCTCCCACCTCTGTATTGCACAGCCATGGCTCACTGCAATGAAGCAGTGTTTAAATTAATATGCCATGGAGATTGCAGTCACACAGCTCAAGAGTCGTGGACAGGTATACAGGCTGAGTTAGAGCAATGGCTGCCTCCACTAAACCTAAAGCCAGGGAAGGACGTGTGCGATAACTGTGCAAACCTGGTGACAGACCTACATCGTGACAATCTCAAACACGTGCCTTGCATGGCTCATGTCCTCAACCTGGTAGTACAGCAATTTCTCCGCCACTATCCTGGCCAGGATGCACTGCTGCAGAAAGCAGGGTCAATGTGTGCTCACTTCCGACGATCGCACCCCACAGGTCATCGACTTGCATCACTAAAGAAGTCTTTTGGCCTATCGGTTAACCATTTGATTAGAGATGTTCCGACTCGGTGGAGTTCCACTCTGCACATGTTGCAGCGGCTGTGGTGCAGTGTGGTCCTTGTGCAGTATGTCCTGTTGCATAGTCTGGGCCAACGCAGTCCTGACATGGTGCAAATTACGTTTGCGGAGTGGGCACAGGCGAAGGATCTCTGCACACTTAAGCACAGTTTTGAAATGGCTACTATGATGGTTAACGCTGATAATGTCATCATCAGCATCACTATTTCAGTCATTTACATGCTAGAGCACACTTTGGATTGTCTGCGTTAGGTGGTGATGGTCCCAGAGGAAGAGTTAGAAGCAGAGGAGGATGGGGAAGGGATAACAATATCTCAAATTTCCAGATTTCCTGACTGTCATCTGTGGTAGAGTGGCTCACTCGGCTGCACACGGAGGTAGACATGGGTACACTGTGAATTTAAGAACTTCCTTTTCTTTATTATAGGCAGCATAAACCAAAGAGAGGGGTAGTAAAGAAAATACAGCCCACTGGGCAAAACAGGAAAACAAAACAAAATGGTGGCAGAACAAACACTGTCCTTCTGTCCACGGGGGTGTTGTCTGTTATGTTTCGGTAACTGAGGAGTGCAGGTAAAAAAGGCAATACACCAGAGAAGTTGGAATCTATGAGATTGCAGTACCCTGACTAACCACCACAACTAGAGGCAGCCGTGGAGCGTTCCTACGTTGGTCCTAGACGCCTCGTCACAGCCTGAGAAACTAACTACACCTAAAGATAGAAAGAGGAAAGCTATCTGCCCCGGAGCAGATCCCCAAAGAACATAGAAAGCCCCCAAACATGTAATGGCGGTTAGACAAGATGAAATACTGACACAGACAGAAAATAGTATGAGCAAACGTTGGGGCCCAAACTACCTAAATAGAAAAGGATAGGAAGGGCACTTACTGCAATCCCAAAAAACCCTGAAAAGCACCAACTCTACTAATTTCAAAATCACCTGAGATCACACGACCTCTACCACCTAAATTAGTTCTCTGGTGTAACAAAATCAAAACAGCAGCCACTGAAAAAACTAGAAAAAGCAAAAGTACAAACATCAGTGGCTGAACTAAACTGAGAGGGCAAAAGCCCCCGGAGGGGACCCTGAAGGCCCCCACAGAAGTGCAGGACAAAATGCAAAAATCAAGCACAAAAACAAAAAGAAGAAAATGTCTTATCTGTTAGCAGGAGATGCAGACAAGACACAGCAGGCTACAAAGGAAACAGGACTCAAGGATTGAGACCAGAACAATTGATCACCGGCAACCCTGATGGGAAGGCGACTCCCTTATATAAGACCAGTCAGTAACACCTGATTCCCACTCCTCACAATCTTCACTGGACAGTCCAGTACCGCTTGTAACCACCAGAGGGAGCCTCTGCTCAGAACTCATTTCAAGTCCATTCACAACAGTACCCCCCCCTTGAGGAGGGGTCACCGAACCCTCACTTGAGCAACCAGGTCGGTCAGGATGAGTTCTATGATACGCACAGATAAGTCTCCTAGCATGGATGTCCGAAGCAAACACCCAAGAATTGTCTTCCTGACCATAACCTCTCCACTTAACCAAATACTGGAGTTTCCGTCTAGAAAAACGAGAATTCAATATTTTCTCAACCACAAACTCCATATTGCCCTCAACCAGAACAGGGTCAGGAGGCAAAGCAGTAGGAACCACTGGCTCAACAAACCTCTTCAACAAGGACTTGTGGAACACGTTATGGATCTTAAATGTCCCTGGAAGAAGCAAACGAAAAGAAACAGGATTAAGAATCTCCATGATCTTATAAGGTCCAATGAACCTAGGCTTAAATTTAGGAGATGCCACTCTCATAGGAATATTTCTTGAGGACAACCAGACCAAGTCCCCCACTTTAAACCGAGGACCATCAGTCCTATGCCGGTTAGCAAACCGCTGGGCCCTCTCCTGAGAGAGGGACAACCTCTCCACTACCTGGTCCCAAATCTGTTGCATACGCTCCACAACAGAGTCAACACCTGGACAGACAGAAGCCTCCGTCTGTCCTGAAGAAAATCGAGGGTGAAACCTAGAATTACAGAAAAATGGAGACATCAAAGTGGCAGAGCTAGCCCTATTATTAAGAGCAAACTCAGCCAAAGGCAAAAAAGAGACCCAGTCATCCTGATCAGCAGACACAAAGCATCTTAGATAAGTCTCCAATGTCTGGTTTGTTCTCTCAGTTTGACCATTGGTCTGAGGATGATACACCGAGGAGAAAGACAATTGAACACCAAGTTTAGAACAAAAGGTCCTCCAAAATCTGGAAACAAACTGGACTCCTGTGTCAGACACAATGTTCTCAGGAATGCCGTGTAAACGAACCACGTGCTGAAGGAACAAAGGCACCAATTCAGAGGAGGAAGGCAACTTAGGTAATGGCACAAGATGTATCATCTTGGAAAACCTATCACAAATCACCCAGATGACGGTCATTCTCTGAGAAACAGGGAGGTCGGAAATGAAATCCATAGAGATATGGGTCCATGGTCTCTTGAGCACAGGCAATGGCATCAACAAACCACTAGAGCGAGAGCAAGGCTTGGAGCGAGAGCAAGTCCCGCAGGACTGCACAAATTCCCTGACATCACGAGACAAGGTAGGCCACCAAAAGGACCGACTAACCAAGTCTCTGGTACCAAAAATTCCGGGATGCCCAGTCAACGCGGAACAATGAATCTCAGACATCACACTCTTTTTCCACTGGTCCGGGACAAACAATTTTCCAACAGGGCAGCGCTCGGGCCTATCCTCCTGACACCCCTCCAGAGCAAGTCTCAAATTGGGTGAGATGGCGGAAAGAACTACACCCTCTTTCAAAATAACAGAAGGATCAGATAACTCAGGAGAGTCCGCAAGGAAACTCCTCGAGAGGGCATCCGCCTTAACATTCTTAGTGCCAGGAAGAAAGGAAACCACAAAATTAAAACGTGTGAAAAACAAGGCCCACCTGGCCTGTCTAGGATTGAGTCGCTTGGCAGATTCCAGATAAACCAGATTCTTATGGTCCGTAAGGACCACCACCTGATGTTTGGCTCCCTCCAGCCAATGTCTCCACTCTTCAAAAGCCCACTTCATGGCCAGTAACTCCCGATTACCCACGTCATAATTACGTTCAGTAGGAGAAAATTTTCGAGAGAAAAAGGCACAAGGGTTACTTTTAGAGGTCTCTTTTTTTTTTTGGGACAAAACGGCACCTGCCCCAATTTCAGAGGCATCAACCTCCACCTGAAATGGCAGAGAAACATCAGGCTGCCGTAGAACAGGAGCAGAAGTGAATCTCTGCTTAAGTTCCTGAAATGCAGAGACTGCCTCAGGAGGCCAATTCACCACATCAGAACCCTTTCTGGTCAAATCAGTCAATGGTTTAACAATAACCGAGAAATTACCAATAAATTTACGATAAAAATTGGCAAAACCCAAAAATCTTTGAAGAGCCTTTAATGAAGTAGGTTGGACCCAATCACAGATGGCCTGAACCTTGACCGGGTCCATTTCAATAACAGATGGGGACAAAATGAATCCCAGAAATGAGATCCTCTGTACGCCAAAAAGACACTTTGATCCCTTCACATACAGAGCATTCTCTCTCAAAATCTGGAATACAGTTCGAACATGTTTCACATGAGAGTCCCAGTCATTAGAAAAAATCAAGATATCATCCAAGTAAACAATCAGAAATTTATCCGCAAAATCCCTGAAAATGTCATTCATGAAGGACTGGAAGACAGAAGGAGCATTAGTGAGCCCAAAGGGCATCACAAGGTACTCAAAATGCCCCTCATGGGTATTGAATGCCGTCTTCCATTCATCCCCTTCCTTAATGCGAATAAGGTTATATGTCCCCCTGAGGTCAAGCTTGGTAAACCAAGTAGCGTTTTTTCACCCTGGAAAACAGGTCAGAAATCAAAGGTAACGGGTATTGATATTTTTACAGAAATATTGTTCAAAAGACGATAATCAATACACGGCCTTAATGAACCATCCTTTTTGGCCACAAAGAAAAAACCGGCACCTAAGGGTGAAGAGGATGGTCTGATATGACCCTTCTCCAATGATTCCTTGATATAAGACCGCATAGCGTCATGTTCAGGTACAGACAAGTTAAAAAGGCGATCTTTAGGGAATTTACTACCAGGCACTAATTCAATAGCGCAGTCATAGCTCCTATGGGGAGGCAAGGATGCAGATTTACTTTCGCTAAACACATCAGAAAAATCAATCAAAAAGTCAGGAACATCCTGAGCCTGGGAGGAGGCAGAAAAAACAGGAGTGTTGGTATTAACACATTGGCAGCCCCAACTGGTTACAGACACAGATTTCCAATCCAAAACAGGATTATGAGACTGCAACCAAGGGAAGCCCAGTACAATAATATCATGCAGATTATACAGAACCAAAAATTTACAGCACTCCTGATGATCAGGTTCAACCCTCATTATCACCTGAGTAGAGAACTGAGGTTTATTCTCAGCCAAAGGGGTAGAATCGATCCCCAGTAGGGGAATAGACTTCTGTAGGGGTATCAAGGGAAACCCACAACGTTTAGCAAAATCATAATCCATCAGGTTAATAGCTGCTCCAGAATCAACGAAAGCCTGAGCAGAAAATGAGGACAGAGAGCATATCAGAGTGACAGTTAAAAAAACTTAGTCTGAACACTACCCAAGACAACTGAGCGTGCAAAACGTCTTGCCCGCTTAGGGCAGACTGAAATAGCATGAGAGGCATCACCACAGTAGAAACATAACCCATTGCGCTTTCGAAACTCATGATGCTGTGCCCCAGACACCACTCTATCACACTGCATGGGTTCAGAAGGAGGTTCACAAGGCAACACCATTCCACGCATACTTCTCCGCTCACGCAAACGTCTATCAATTTGAATCGCTAATGACATAGAATCATTGAGACCAGAGGGGACAGAGAATCCCACCATAACATCCTTTACATTATCTGACAGACCCTTCCGAAAAAGGGCCGCCAAAGCGTCGTCATTCCACTTGGTCAGGACTGCCCACCTACGGAATCTCTGACAGTATAACTCAGCGTCATCAAGACCCTGATTTAATGCCAACAAGGCTTTTTCAGCTTGATCAGTGACATTAGGCTCATCGTACAATAACCCCAAAGCCTGAAAAAATGCATCAACATCACTCAAAACAGGATCCCCAGGTGTCAGGGAAAAAGCCCAATCCTGAGGATCGCCGCGCAGGAGAGAGATGACAATTTGAACCTGCTGCGCTGCGTTCCCTGAGGACTTAGATTTTAAGGCAAAAAACAATTTACAATTATTTTTGAAATTCTGAAACTTAGCTCGATCCCCTAAAAACAAATCTGGCATAGGAATCCTAGGTTCCACAACAGGCAACCTAGCAAGATAGGCAGCAATACTCCGAACCTCAGTGGCAAGCTGATCCACACGGCCAGACAACTGTGCAAACTCCATTGAGAGAAAAAAAAATCCTCCCCAGCACCCAGAGATACAGAGGGAAAAAAATGCAACAAACAGAAAAATATCTCTGACAACTCTGACAACCTTTTTTCTTTCACAATATTTTTTCCCTTCTGTGAGTACAATACAATTTTCAATTTTTAGGCCGGTGATACTGTTATGTTTCGGTAACTGAGGAGTGCAGGTAAAAAAGGCAATACACCAGAGAAGTTGGAATCTATGAGATTGCAGTACCCTGACTAACCACCACAACTAGAGGCAGCCGTGGAGCGTTCCTACGTTGGTCCTAGACGCCTCGTCACAGCCTGAGAAACTAACTACACCTAAAGATAGAAAGAGGAAAGCTATCTGCCCCAGAGCAGATCCCCAAAGAACATAGAAAGCCCCCAAACATGTAATGGCGGTTAGACAAGATGAAATACTGACACAGACAGAAAATAGTATGAGCAAACGTTGGGGCCCAAACTACCTAAATAGAAAAGGATAGGAAGGGCACTTACTGCAATCCCAAAAAACCCTGAAAAGCACCAACTCTACTAATTTCAAAATCACCTGAGATCACACGACCTCTACCACCTAAATTAGTTCTCTGGTGTAACAAAATCAAAACAGCAGCCACTGAAAAAACTGGAAAAAGCAAAAGTACAAACATCAGTGGCTGAACTAAACTGAGAGGGCAAAAGCCCCCGGAGGGGACCCTGAAGGCCCCCACAGAAGTGCAGGACAAAATGCAAAAATCAAGCACAAAAACAAAAAGAAGAAAATGTCTTATCTGTTAGCAGGAGATGCAGACACGACACAGCAGGCTACAAAGGAAACAGGACTCAAGGATTGAGACCAGAACAATTGATCACCGGCAACCCTGATGGGAAGGCGACTCCCTTATATAAGACCAGTCAGTAACACCTGATTCCCACTCCTCACAATCTTCACTGGACAGTCCAGTACCGCTTGGAACCACCAGAGGGAGCCTCTGCTCAGAACTCATTTCAAGTCCATTCACAACAGTTGTCCATACAACAGCTGGAATGGTGAGAATCCCGTAGAGGACTGAGTAACTTCCCTGATAGAGAGCAACAGGTACGGCAGTAGATAATCCCAGTCATGGCCATCCCTCTCCATGAC
Source organism: Oophaga sylvatica (assembly GCA_033576555.1). NCBI lineage: Eukaryota > Metazoa > Chordata > Amphibia > Anura > Dendrobatidae > Oophaga > Oophaga sylvatica. Next base: position 335,467,615 of record JARQOD010000001.1, on the reverse strand, counting down.
CTTCTTAAGCATGGACTTCAACGTCTTGTTGAATCTCTCCACCAGGCCGTCCGTCTGCGGATGGTACACTGACTTGTGGAGTTCTGTAACCTGAAGAGCCTTGCACAACTCCCTTATCACTTTGGACATAAATGGTATGCCTTGGTCCATCAGGATCTCTTTCAGCAGGCCCGTCCGAGAAAAAATATGGACTAACTCACAGGCTATGCTCCTGGTGGAGGAGTTTCTAAGGGTTACTGCCTCCAGGTTGCATAGTCCATCACCACTAGAATGTATTGGTGCCCCCTGGCAGACTTAACCAGAGGGCCCACAAGGTCCATTGCAATCCTGTCAAATGGGACTTCTATAATGGGCAATGGCACTAGGGGACTTCGAAAATGGGGCAAGGTGGTCACTTTTTTTTTCCCTGATTTCAGTTTTCTATTATCTTCAGACTGGGGTCCAAGAATCTGAAGGCTGATGATTTATCTCATAGTCTAGATCGAATATCACCTCCTGAACTTCCTTCCTTCATTCTTCAGCGCGGAGTGGTGGTGGTTGCAGTGTACTCGTCATTGGAACGGGAGATTCGTGAGGCCCAATCTCTTGCTCCTTTTTCCATACATGATAATAAGCTCTTTGTGCCTGTTCAGTATCAGTTAAGGGTGCTTCAGGAGTTCCATGACTCGGCTCTGAGTGGGCATCCTGAAATCTCGGACACACGTAAAGCCATCACTAGGCTGTTTTGGTGGCCTTTGTTGGCTTCTGACATCACTGGGTTTGTGTCCTCCTGTGAAACTTGTGCCCAGGCTAAAACCTTCCGTATCCTGGCCGGCTGGGGAATTGGTGCCACTGCCATTTCCAGATAGACCGTGGACTCATCTGTCCATGGATTTTATCACCGATCTTCCCGCTATAATGGCAAAACCGTGATCTGGGTAGTTGTTGATAGGTTCAGTAAACAGGTGGATTTTGTACCTTTGGTGGGCCTCCCTAATGCTCAGACTCTATCAAAACTATTCATTGAGCATGTGGTCTGATTGCATGATGTGTCTGTCAGTGTGGTGTCTGATAGAAAGGTGCAATTTGTGGCAAATTCTGGAGAGCCTTTTGTAAAAGGCTGGGTATCAGTCTGACCTTTTCATCGGCCTACCATCGCGAGACCAACGGTCAGACTGAAAGGACCAATCAGTCTTTGGAGCAGATATTGTGGTGTCTTGCCACATCTAGACAGGATTATTGGTGGTCTTCGGTACCCATGGTGAAATTTGCTTTCAATAATCGTGTCAATCAGTCCACTGGTACTTCCCCGTTCTTCGGCAGCTATGGGTTTCACCCTCACTTTGGTGAGTTTTCCCGGTTGGATTTGGTTTGTCCAGGGGCTGTTTCGGCCTTTATGTGGTTGGGGAGATCTGGAGGGAGGTTCAGAGAAACATTGGGGAGGCTCAGGGCAAGTATAAATTTTTCGCGGATAAACGACATTCTGTGAGGCCGGCTTACCAGGTGGGGATAAGGTATAGTTATCTACCAAAAATATTAGATTGAGGATTCCCTCTGCTAAGTTGGGTTCCAAGTTTATTGGCCCTTATGAAATTTTAGAGGTGGTTATTCCTGTGGCCTTTTGCCTGCACTTGCCTCAGGCGTTGCGGATCCCCAATGTATTCCATAAGACGCTTCTGAAGCCGTCGGGGCCTTCCTCAGGTGAGTCTCCCTTGCACCCGTCGCTTGTTGTGGTGGATGGCCAGACTGAGTATGAGGTGGAACGGGTGGTGGATTCTCGTATGCTCCGCTGTTCACTTCAGTACTTGGTCCATTGGAAAGGTTACGGTCCTGAGGACCGGTCTTGGGTGCTGGCACGTTCGGTCCATGCGGATCAGTTGGTCCGGGCCTTTTCACGCTCGTTATCCAGGGAAGTCTGGGGTCCTGTGGCCCCCCATTGAGTGGGGGGTACTGTCATGATCCAGTCTGGGATTTGTTTTCTGCTATCTTCTCTCTGGACTGTTCATGTGGGGGTTGATCCCCTCTGTCTCGTTTTGGAGCTGGCTGAGCTATTTCAGTCCTCTGCAGCCTGCTGGCCAGCGTCAGCTATAGCTTATGCTTCCAGGCTAGCTGACCTGTACACCCTAGTGATCCTTCTGCCTCTGACTTCGCGTATTTGTGTGTGACCCGTTCCTTATCCCTGACTTAGTGTGCGTCTGGTGGTTTCATTTCAGTGTATGACTCATCCTGATCTCTGAACCCCGTCTCTTGTTTTCCGTCACTGATACCGCATTCCCGACTGGTTTTGACTTACTGGTTTGTACCCCGACTACGTCTTACGTCTCACATTTTGGATATCACGTTCCCGTTAGGCTCTGACTTCTGGCTTGTCTCTGACTACGTGCATTGCTGTGACCTTTGGTACTTCTGCTCCTGACAGTTTATGACTCAGCTGGTTTGATCACTCTTTCGCTACCTGTTACACCTGTGCTGCTGCTCAGTGTTGCTACGCTGTGTTTGTGCAACCTCTCTTGCCTCATCAGCACCCCTTGCTGGAGGTTGCGCTATACTGCACTTCAGCAGCATTACATCGGATTCACTCATCATTAGTGTTGAGCGATACGATACCGCAAGTATCGGGTATCGGCCGATATTAGCTCTATCGGCCTTTCGATACTTCGTTTCGATATTTTCCATATATCGTATACCGGAATCGGAAGTTCCCATAATTCTTTGAGAGGCAATGTGATTATAGTCAGCCAATGAGGAATCCTAAGAAGTGTGGGCACATCCTGTACTGCTGCGGTCATGTTAACTAATGGCATGGCTGTGATTGGATGCTGAAATGATGTCAGAATGCACTATAAAAGGCGCCGCCGCCATTTTAGCGTCACTGTGCTGTGAATTCAGTAAGGGACAGAACGCTGCTGTGCTGACTCTGAGGGACAGTTAGAGATTGCGATTTAGTGTACTGTGCTGTAGGCAGGCTAGCACCAACCGCTGTGTAAAGCTTCCTTTTGCCTGCAGTGTTGTTTTAACAGCTCTGCAAGGTGTGTGTGAGTGCAGGTGACGCTGCAGTTTGCTCTGCATGCAACGCTGTCTGTAGGCATCTGCACGTGTCACTCACAGACTCTTTTTTTTTTCTTCAGTGTAATTCTTGCAGCTCCATGCAATTTAACTATTAGTGTGACGCGCTTCCATCCGTATCCAATACATTGGTTGCAAACACTATAGAAGTAGACAAAGGAGTAGCCTTTCACAGATTGTGAACAGTTGTGTTTCAGTGTTCACTTCAGTCTGTGTTTTTTATTTTTTGAGTGCACATCACGCTCCAGTTACTAGTTCAAGCACTGCTGCTTGAACTCTGCTGAGCGTGTCTCAGTGCCTCATCCTTTTCATTTATCTCCAATTGGTTCTGCTCCATTCCATTTAAAATATAATCTATTAGTGTGACGCGCTTCCATCCGTATCCAATACATTGGTTGCAAACACTATAGAAGTAGACAAAGGAGTAGCCTTTCACAGATTGTGAACAGTTGTGTTTCAGTGTTCACTTCAGTCTGTGTTTTTTATTTTTTGAGTGCACATCACGCTCCAGTTACTTGTTCAAGCACTGCTGCTTGTACTCTGCTGAGCGTGTCTCAGTGCCTCATCCTTTTCATTTATCTCCAATTGGTTCTGCTCCATTCCATTTAAAATATAATCTATTAGTGTGACGCGCTTCCATCCGTATCCAATACATTGGTTGCAAACACTATAGAAGTAGACAAAGGAGTAGCCTTTCACAGATTGTGAACAGTTGTGTTTCAGTGTTCACTTCAGTCTCTGCGTAATAACCACACTTAGGCCTTATAACTTTTCTGACTTTCTTTATCAATCTACCAAGATGAAGAAGTCAGCGAGTAAGGCACGTGGTCGTGGCCGTGGAGTTTCAGCAGGGAGAGGACGTGGGGATTCTGTGGCTGCTGCCGCCCTCAGTGACACAGCATCCACCAGTTTTCCCCGTGAGCGTTCCTTTATGCGCACTTTGGTAGGAGCTCGGCGTGCCCCCCTGCTGCGGGAAGAACAAATTGAAGCCGTTGTTGGTTGGATGGCAGCCAATGCATCGACTTCAATTCCTTCCACCTCCTCTCAGGAACACAACACTGTTGAGCAACCATCTGTCTGTTCACCGCCTGTCAAATTGCCCAGGCAGTCAGAGAGTTCTGTACAGGAGCCAGCTGAGTCTCTGCTTCTGTTCTCAGAATCTGTTGGCTCGCAAACACGGGCACAGGCAAGCAGCATTCTGCAATTTGAAGAAGAGGGAGTATGCAGTGATGCGCAACAGCTGTGTCTCTCTCAATCTGAAGAGGCGGGTGAGCCAGTGCCGATGGACAGCACACCGCAGAACGCATCTTATGATGATGATGAGACTCAGGTGCCAGGTTTTGTGGAGCATGGTGCTGCCCAGACCATCCAACAGCAGCAGGTGTTGGAAGAGGGTAGTGGAGATGATGAAGTCCGAGACCCAACATGGCGTGAGCAACAGGAAGGTGGTGGGAGCAGCTCTGAGGAAGAGATTGTCCCAACGGTACAAAGAGGAGGGAGAGGTAGGCTGCAGACTCGCTTGCCTGTAGCCTCCAGTTTGGCACCTGTTGGGAGCAGTTCTCTTAGAAATGTCAAAATTGGCGCTCCCATGACTTGCACTGCGTGGTCCTTTTTTGACAGACTTGTAGATGATATTTGCTATGTTCAATGCAAGCTGTGTAAGCAAAAAGTTAAAAGAGGTAAAAATATCAGTAACCTGAATACCACAAATATGTGGAAACATGTACGGACAAAGCACGTAGCTGAGTTACAAAGACACACTGGAGATGTAGGCCAACCTACAGCAGCACCTACATCTTTAGGTCGTGTTCGAGCCTCTACCTCCAGCTCACACACACCTGGTTCGGCTTCCTCACAGGATCTCCATGGAAGAACCTCTGTCACTGTTGTCCATAGACAAACTGTTATTCTACCCACAGCAGCAAGTTCACAGTCATCGTCACACTCCCAGAACAAAAAACAGCCATCGGTAACACAGGCATGGGATAAAAGACGGCCATACTCGGCAAACCATCCACGAGCACAGGCTCTGAATGCTGGCCTTGCAAAACTCCTGTCCCTTGAAATGCTGTCATTCAGGCTGGTGGAGACTGACAGTTTCAGGAACTTTATGGCATTGGCAGTCCCACAATATAATGTGCCAAGCCGATTTTATTTCAGCAGGCAAGCTGTCCCTGCTCTGCAAAAACATGTCGAGGGAAACATTAAACATGCGCTACTAAACGCCGTCAGTAGCAGGGTCCACCTGACCACCGATGCGTGGACCAGTACCCATGGCCAGGGACGATACCTTTCCCTCACTGCCCATTGGGTCAATGTTGTGGAGCCGGGTACAGATCTTGCCAGTGGCGCTGTACGTGTTCTGCCAACTCCAAGGATTGAAGGAATCCAGTCTGTACACATTGATTCCTCCTCCTACTCCAGTTCCTCAGAATCATCGCTGCACGAGCCGTCATGGTATACCTCCACATGGACCCGTGAACGCTTACCTGTTGCGACCGATATGAGCACAGCCGTGGCCAAACGTCAACAGGCCGTCCTGAAATTAATTTCCATGGGGAATCGAAGCCACACAGCGCAGGAGCTCTGGGATGCCATCAAGCAGGAGAGCGACGTGTGGTTTTTGTCAGCTAATCTCCAGCCAGGCTTGGTAGTGTGTGACAATGGCCGAAATCTGGTGGCAGCTCTGGGCCTTGGCAACCTCACTCACATACCATGTCTGGCACATGTGCTCAACTTGGTCGTGCAGAGTTTTTTGAGGGACTATCCGGATCTTGATGCACTGCTGCACAAGGTCCGCCTAGAGTGCGCTCACTTGCGACGTTCCAGCATGGCCAGATCGCGCATTGCAGCTCTGCAAGTCAGATTTCGCCTTCCTGAACATCGCATCATATGTGACGTACCCACCAGGTGGAATTCCACGTTACATATGTTGGAGCGGTTGTGTGAGCAGCAGCCAGCAGTAATGGAGTATCAGCTGCAACAGGCGCAATCAACTCGCAATTTGCGCCGTTCACACTTCACCACTACTGAGTGGGCCTCTATGAAGGACATCTGCGACATTTTGCGTGCGTTTGATGTCTCAACGCGGATGGCGAGTGCAGATAATGCACTAGTCAGCATGACTGTCCCCCTTATCTGCCTGCTTCAGAAATCACTGAAAGCACTAAAGGAAGAGGTTTTGGAAGAGGTGGAGGATGAGGAGTCACAAATTCAATTACCTTCAGGACAGTCAGCGCAACGTGGTTCCTCACAAAGGGCTGGGCAGGGCTCACTTTGTGAGGAGAATGAGGAGGAGGAGGAGTCAATGGAGGAGGAAGAAATCCCTACAGAGGGAGGTACACAACGCTGTAGTCAGTATGTAGAGCGAGGGTGGGGTGATGCAGAGGAGACAGAGATGACGCCTCTTCCAGAGGACAGCCTTTGTTGGCCAGTTGGGAGTCTGCAGCACATGGTTGATTTCATGCTTCAGTGCCTGAGAAACGACCGCCGCATCGCCCACATTCTCAGCACGTCAGATTATTGGGTGTACACCCTCCTAGACCCTCGCTACCGGGACAACTTACAAACCCTCATCACACCGGTGAACCGGGACCGTAAAATGCAGGAGTACCAAGACACACTGGTGCAATCCATACTGTTGTACATTCCAGCCGAGAGAGCTGCTGCTGCTGCTACTGCTTTACAAAGCAGCTCTGTGCGTCGAGGCAGTGTAGACACCTCTACAACAAGAGGGAGCAGAAGCAGCGCCTCTGCACAGGGCAAGAACTGTATGTTACAAATGTGGCAAAGTTTTGTGACAGCGCCAGCAAGGTCTACACCATCCGAGACGGCTCCAGTCACCAGGAAGAAACGTTTCCGTAAGATGGTGACAGACTACTTGGCTTTCCCTCTAAGTGTACTCCCAGATGCCTCTTCCCCTTTCAAATTTTGGGTCTCTAAGTTGGATACATGGCCAGAGCTTAGCCAGTATGCATTGGAGGTGCTGGCTTGCCCTGCTGCCAGTGTATTATCTGAGCGTGTCTTTAGTGCTGCAGGTGGTGTAGTAACAGACCGTCGCATGCGACTATCCTCAGAGAATGTAGACCGGCTTACTTTTCTGAAAATGAACAAGGCATGGATCTCACCTGAATTTGCCTGTCCGTTTTCAGATTAAATAACTGTTTGGCAACGTTTTCCATGTCTCCTGTTATGTTCATCTTTCTACCACCTGAACTCTACTCCCTGGGCTACAACACCGCCATTTGTTGCTCGTAAGTAATTGGCAGGGGTACTGACTCCTGGCCAGCCTGGTTACAGCACGACAGCTGTTTCCTGGCAGTGTGAACGTCAATTATCCTCCAATAAGTTGTGCTGTTGTGTTGCATTCGGGTTAGCCGACTCTATGGTGCCTGCAGTTTAGGTGATTCCTATGTGTGCTGTGGGATATGTAAATAAAGGCGGTTTCCATTGTGACAATAGGACAAGCACCCACTGTAGGACTGTGTGATTCGGTAACTGCGGACGGCTTGCGTCCTGTCAACTTACATTTTCATGGGTGCGTTCTTCTACCCGTCCGGGGTCCAGTACCGTCAAGTGGTTCTCCCCAGTGCCTTTGGCCTAGGTGCCTCCATCTCCGTATCCGAGTTCCACCAACGTCTGCTGGTCCTTGGTAGTGCTTTGGAGCACAGGTACCTCCTGCTTAGTAACCGTGTCACAGTAACGTCAGCTGGTACTCGGTTGTGACATTGCCTCTTTTCCTTCTGCTACCCGTCCGGGGTCCAGTACCGTCAAGTGGTTCTCCCCAGTGCCTTTGGCCTAGGTGCCTCCATCTCCGTATCCGAGTTCCACCAACGTCTGCTGGTCCTTGGTAGTGCTTTGGAGCACAGGTACCTCCTGCTTAGTAACCGTGTCACAGTAACGTCAGCTGGTACTCGGTTGTGACATTGCCTCTTTTCCTTCTGCTACCCGTCCGGGGTCCAGTACCGTCAAGTGGTTCTCCCCAGTGCCTTTGGCCTAGGTGCCTCCATCTCCGTATCCGAGTTCCACCAACGTCTGCTGGTCCTTGGTAGTGCTTTGGAGCACAGGTACCTCCTGCTTAGTAACCGTGTCACAGTAACGTCAGCTGGTACTCGCTTGTGACATTGCCTCTTTTCCTTCTGCTACCCGTCCGAGTTCCAGCACAGTCAGCTGGTCCTCGTTACTTCCATTGTCTCTTGCTCCATCTGATTGTCATGGGTGTATCGCCATGAAGATCGTCGCGATTACACATTCTGACTTCTCGCAGCTGAGTTGCTGTTACTTTGTGTTTGGCAGTGAGGGAGTTAATTCTGCCTAGCTCTGTGCTAAGACTAGGTCCAGCCTCTCCCGGCTGCAGTTTGATTATGCACTAATTAGCTTCCTTTATATACCTGCCAGTCTGCTTAGGAGTTGCCGGTGAAAGCTTACATGCAGACCAGCAGATTGGATCAGGTTATGAGAAGACTTAAGCTAAGAGTTCCTTTGTGTTTTCTCCTATCCTCGCTTATAGTTTATCTCCTAGACCATTTGTGTTCCCTCTGTGTTTAAGTGTTGTATGCAAGACAGTATTTTCTTTATCCCCTGTCTGTCTCTTTTGTCTTTACTGTTTGTTAAGCTGTGACCTGCCTATTCCCTGTGTAGTAATCAGGGTCCTTCTGAGGACTAGATTACAGTGGTCAGGGACTTATAGGAGACAGGGTTACGTTGGCGGCCTGGACCTCTGTACCATTAACAGTACCTCCAGGTAGAGGGACTAGTCAGGACCCCAGTTTAGGGTCAGCATAGACCCCGGTCCACCTCTAGCCTGTGACAGCGTAATACGTCTTCAGGATTCACCCACAGTACAACGGATATTATGTCAGGTAATACTATACTATATGTACATGTTGATATTACCTATTCATATGTTATATTGAATGTTGTCCCTCTTGGTATTGATTACTGACATTATATATATATCTGTGATACAGCGTGACATTTTCACCGGCCATAAAGATTCTCCCCAGCTACCATGGATCCAGTTGCCCAGCTTGCCCTGCAGTTGCAGAGTTTATCCATGGAGCTGACGGACATTAAGTCCAAGGTTTTGTCCCCCCCGGAGCAAACCAGATCTGAACCTAAAGTTGCTCTCCCGGACAGGTTCACTGGTGGGCGGGACAAATTTTTTACCTTCCGGGAGGCATGTAAATTATATTTTCGGCTTCGGCCTCGGTCATCGGAGAGTGAAGAGCAGAGGGTGGGAATTGTCATCTCGCTCTTACAAGGGGACCCTCAATCCTGGGCGTTCTCTCTTCCTCCGGGCTCCCCGGCTCTCCAGTCAGTAGATCGATTTTTTACTGCCCTGGGTCTGGTATATGATGACCCGGATCGGGTCTCCCTTGCTGAAACGAAGTTACGTCAGATACAGCAGGGAGATCGTCCGGCGGAGGAATTTTCTTCTGAGTTCCGTAGATGGGCCACAGATACTCAGTGGAATGACCCAGCTCTTAAGAGCCAGTTTTGTCAAGGGTTATCTGACAAATTAAAAGATGTTTTGGCTCAGTATGATTCTCCTCCGTCACTGGAGGATGCTATGGCCCTTGCTATTCGTATTGATAGACGGCTTCGGGAGAGGTGCGAGGTAACTCCGCCCCCTGTTATGACTCCACCTACTACTAAAGTCCCTTATATTGAGGTTCCCCTGGTCTGTTCTGAGGAACCTATGCAGTTGGGAGGGACATCATTTCGTAGGAGGGGATCGGCGGTGCGCCGCAAGACAAGAAGGTGTTTCTTCTGCGGGAGAGAGGGGCATTTTGTTGAGGGGTGTCCATCCCGTGCCTCATTGAGCAAAAAGTCGCCGGAAAACTGTTAATCCCAGGTTGTGTGGTGGACGACAGCCTGGGAGTATGTATTTCGTCCCCAAGTCCGTCTCAATTTCTCATACCTGCGGAGGTGGTGGTTGGTACGAGAGTTGAAAGGATTTCTGTTCTTCTTGATAGTGGGTCCGGGGCTAATCTGGTGGACGCTCGGTTTGCCCAGGTGCAAGGTATGCAACTGAGTGTATTGGCCAAACCGATCCCTATATTCTCTATTGACGCCAGGCCTCTCGGTCAAGGTAGCTTTGTACAAGCTGTTCATAACATAGACCTTCGAGTAGGGGCAATACATAAAGAACAATTATCTTGTTATGTGTTGGAGGGTCTTCCTACTCCTATTGTGTTGGGACTTCCTTGGTTGGCTAAACATAACCCAGTGATTAATTGGCAATCCAGAGAGATAAGCCAGTGGGGTGAATTTTGCAAGAGTAACTGCATGAACACGGTCATCAGTGCGGTCGTGCCTAGAACCTTGCCTCCTTTTCTGGAGGACTTTGAGGATGTGTTCTCAGAGGAGGGGTGTCAAGAGTTACCTCCTCATCGCGCGTATGACTGCTCAATAAAATTGCTTCCTAATGCTAAGTTACCTAAATCTAGGTTATATAACCTTTCTGGTCCTGAGAGGCAGGCTATGAAGGATTATATTTCGGAAAGTCTGGCCAAGGGGCATATTAGACCTTCATCTTCCCCAGTGGCCGCGGGGTTCTTCTTTGTGAAGAAAAAAGATGGAGGCCTACGCCCTTGCTTGGATTTCCGTGAGCTTAATCGGATTACTGTCCGAGATCCGTATCCGCTCCCACTTATTCCCGATCTCTTCAATCAGATTGTGGGCGCCAAATGGTTCTCTAAGTTGGATCTCAGGGGGGCGTATAATCTGATTAGGATAAAGGAGGGGGATGAGTGGAAGACGGCGTTTAACACTCCGGAGGGACATTATGAGAACCTCGTCATGCCTTTTGGTCTGACTACTGCCCCGGCGGTGTTTCAACATTTTGTTAATGACATCTTTCGCCACCTTGGGGGGCAGTTTGTGGTCGTTTATTTAGATGACATCTTAATTTACTCGCCAGATCTTGTGTCTCATCAGGAGCATGTGAGACAGGTGTTGCAGATCTTGCGAGACAATAAGCTGTACGCCAAATGGGAAAAGTGTGTATTCGCCGTACAAGAACTTCAGTTTTTGAGTTTCCTGGTGTCAGCTTCCGGTTTCCGTATGGACCCTGAGAAAGTGAGAGCAGTGCTTGAATGGGATCGGCCAGAGGATCTTAAGGCACTGCAGCGTTTCCTGGGGTTTGCTAACTACTACCGGAAATTTATTCGTAATTTCTCATCTGTTGTCAAACCTCTCACTGACATGACTAAAAAAGGGACGGATTTTTCTAGGTGGTCTGACAAAGCTTGTCAAGCATTTTCCTCCTTGAAAGAATGTTTTGCTTCGGCCCCATACTCATTCAACCAGATGCATCACAACCGTTCATTGTGGAGGTAGACGCGTCTGACGTAGGGGTGGGTGCAGTATTATCCCAAGGTCCGTCCCCTGGTAAATGGCATCCGTGCGCTTTCTTCTCTAAGAAATTGTCGTCCGCCGAGAGGAATTATGATGTCGGCAATAGGGAACTCTTGGCCATTAAGTTGGCTTTTGAGGAATGGCGTCACTTTTTGGAGGGGGCAGTCTGAATTCCAGACAAGCTAGGTGGTCGTTGTTTTTTACCAGGTTTAATTTTGTCGTCACATATCGTCCTGGGTCAAAAAATGTTAAGGCTGATGCCTTATCTCGTAGTTTCCCAGGGGCCGGGAAGACGGATGACCCGGTTCCTATCCTTCAGGAGGGAGTTGTAGTGTCGGCTGTATGCTCTGAGCTTGAGGAGGAGGTATTGGAGGCTCAGGGGGACGCCCCTGTAGGACCTCCAGGGAAACTGTTTGTTCCAAATCAGTTAAGACAAAAAGTTATCGAGGCACATCATAATTCTGCTTTAGCAGGACACCCAGGGAGTAAAGCAACTGTGGATCTCCTTTCTCGCCGGTTTTGGTGGCCTAACTTAAATAAAGAGGTAATAACTTTTGTCGCGTCCTGTGGGGTTTGTGCTCGCTCTAAGACCCCACATACCCGTCCGTCTGGGACCCTCTTGCCTTTGAAAATTCCGGAGCGTCCATGGACTCATCTGTCTATGGACTTCATTACGGACCTCCCTCCGTCGTCAGGGAAAACTGTCATACTAGTTGTAGTTGACAGGTTCAGTAAGATGGCACATTTCATTGCTCTTCCTGCTCTTCTAATGCTAAAACTCTGGCGCAGGTGTTCATTGGGGAGATTGTGAGACTTCACGGGTTGCCTTCTGATGTGGTGTCAGATAGGGGGTCTCAGTTTGTGTCCAAATTCTGGAGGGCATTTTGTTCACGTCGGGGGATGCAATTGTCATTTTCCTCGGCTTTTCATCCGCAGACCAATGGTCAGACAGAGCGTCTGAATCAGAGCCTAGAGACATATCTTCGGTGTTTTGTCTCAGAGAACCAGGAGGACTGGTCTTCTTTCTTGCCTCTGGCAGAGTTCGCTCTTAACAATAGGCGGAGCGAGTCCACTGGTAAGTCCCCGTTTTTTGGGGCATATGGTTTTCATCCCCAGTTTTGTACTTTCAATGGGGGGGGCCCTTCTGGGGTTCCGGAGGAGGAACGATTTTCGTCGTCTCTTGCTTCAGTGTGGAGAGGAGTGCTGAATAATCTGAGTGCTATGGGGAACCGTTACAAACGTAGGGCGGATAGGAGGAGAGTGTCTGGTCCGGACCTTAGTGTGAACGATCTGGTATGGTTGTCTACCAAGAATATAAAACTCAAGGTTCCCTCCTGGAAACTGGGTCCCAGGTTCATCGGGCCGTACAGGATCAGTTCTATAATTAATCCTGTGGCATTTCGTCTGGACCTCCCTCCTACGTTTAAAATCCACAATGTGTTCCACAAATCTTAATATGCAAATTGCCTCTTCAAACAAAGAGGACTTGTACTCTATAGCACCACCTATTGGAAGTAGCGATCCTACAAGTCACAATCAACCCTTTAACGAGTCTTGTAATATGACTTAGGATAAAAGCCAAATCAGAATCTCCATTTGCAGACACGGTGTTTCGGACTGTTGGTCCTCGTCAGTGCAAAGTAGGAGAGATCTGATTTGGCTAGATGAGAGGCTCCCAGAGGAGCATTGCACGGCGAATAAGCCTCCTTACCTCGACACGCCAGAGCTGGTATGTCACTCTCCACAAGGAGTAACCTTACCCCCAGACCCCAGTCCAGAGCCTCTCATCTAGCCAAATCAGATCTCTCCTACTTTGCACTGACGAGGACCAACAGTCTGAAACACCGTGTCTGCAAATGGAGATTCTGATTTGGCTTTTATCCTAAGTCATATTACAAGACTCGTTAAAGGGTTGATTGTGACTTGTAGGATCGCTACTTCCAATAGGTGGTGCTATAGAGTACAAGTCCTCTTTGTTTGAAGAGGCAATTTGCATATTAAAATTTCCCAGAGGAGCATTGCACGGCGAATAAGCCTCCTTACCTCGACATGCCAGAGCTGGTATGTCACTCTCCACAAGGAGTAACCTTACCCCCAGACCCCAGTCCAGAGCCTCTCATCTAGCCAAATCAGATCTCTCCTACTTTGCACTGACGAGGACCAACAGTCCGAAACACCGTGTCTGCAAATGGAGATTCTGATTTGGCTTTTATCCTAAGTCATATTACAAGACTCGTTAAAGGGTTGATTGTGACTTGTAGGATCGCTACTTCCAATAGGTGGTGCTATAGAGTACAAGTCCTCTTTGTTTGAAGAGGCAATTTGCATATTAAAATTTCCCAGAGGAGCATTGCACGGCGAATAAGCCTCCTTACCTCGACATGCCAGAGCTGGTATGTCACTCTCCACAAGGAGTAACCTTACCCCCCAGACCCCAGTCCAGAGCCTCTCATCTAGCCAAATCAGATCTCTCCTACTTTGCACTGACGAGGACCAACAGTCCGAAACACCGTGTCTGCAAATGGAGATTCTGATTTGGCTTTTATCCTAAGTCATATTACAAGACTCGTTAAAGGGTTGATTGTGACTTGTAGGATCGCTACTTCCAATAGGTGGTGCTATAGAGTACAAGTCCTCTTTGTTTGAAGAGGCAATTTGCATATTAAAATTTCCCAGAGGAGCATTGCACGGCGAATAAGCCTCCTTACCTCGACATGCCAGAGCTGGTATGTCACTCTCCACAAGGAGTAACCTTACCCCCCAGACCCCAGTCCAGAGCCTCTCATCTAGCCAAATCAGATCTCTCCTACTTTGCACTGACGAGGACCAACAGTCCGAAACACCGTGTCTGCAAATGGAGATTCTGATTTGGCTTTTATCCTAAGTCATATTACAAGACTCGTTAAAGGGTTGATTGTGACTTGTAGGATCGCTACTTCCAATAGGTGGTGCTATAGAGTACAAGTCCTCTTTGTTTGAAGAGGCAATTTGCATATTAAAATTTCCCAGAGGAGCATTGCACGGCGAATAAGCCTCCTTACCTCGACATGCCAGAGCTGGTATGTCACTCTCCACAAGGAGTAACCTTACCCCCAGACCCCAGTCCAGAGCCTCTCATCTAGCCAAATCAGATCTCTCCTACTTTGCACTGACGAGGACCAACAGTCCGAAACATCGTGTTCCACAAATCGTTGCTTAAGAGGTACGTGGCGCCAGTTATACCGTCACCTCTACCTCCTCCTCCAGTGGTGGTCAATGGTAACTTGGAGTTTCAGGTGTCGAAGATCATTGACTCACGTCTGAATCGCCGGTCCCTTCAGTACTTGGTTCATTGGAAGGGGTATGGTCCTGAGGAGAGGATGTGGGTTCCTGCGTCTGATATTAACGCAGATCGATTGGTTCGGACCTACCACACAACTCACCCGGGCAGACCTGGCCCTGAGGGTCCGGAGGCCCCTCGTAGAAGGGGGGGTACTGTCATGGGTGTATCGCCACGAAGATCGTCGCGATTACACATTCTGATTTCTCGCAGCTGAGTTGCTGTTACTTTGTGTTTGGCAGTGAGGGAGTTAATTCTGCCTAGCTCTGTGCTAAGACTAGGTCCAGCCTCTCCCGGCTGCAGTTTGATTATGCACTAATTAGCTTCCTTTATATACCTGCCAGTCTGCTTAGGAGTTGCCGGTGAAAGCTTACATGCAGACCAGCAGATTGGATCAGGTTATGAGAAGACTTAAGCTAAGAGTTCCTTTGTGGTTTCTCCTCTCCTCGCTTATAGTTTATCTCCTAGACCATTTGTGTTTCCTCTGTGTTTAAGTGTTGTATGCAAGACAGTATTTTCTTTATCCCCTGTCTGTCTCTTTTGTCTTTACTGTTTGTTAAGCTGTGACCTGCCTATTCCCTGTGTAGTAATCAGGGTCCTTCTGAGGACTAGATTACAGTGGTCAGGGACTTATAGGAGACAGGGTTACGTTGGCGGCCTGGACCTCTGTACCATTAACAGTACCTCCAGGTAGAGGGACTAGTCAGGACCCCAGTTTAGGGTCAGCATAGACCCCGGTCCACCTCTAGCCTGTGACAGCGTAATACGTCTTCAGGATTCACCCACAGTACAACGGATATTATGTCAGGTAATACTATACTATATGTACATGTTGATATTACCTATTCATATGTTATATTGAATGTTGTCCCTCTTGGTATTGATTACTGACATTATATATATATCTGTGATACAGCGTGACACTGATACCCGTCAGGGTTCCAGTAACGTCAGCTGTTTCTCGGAAATTAGACGACCTTAAAGACCACCCAGAAGAAGATGACGACAACAAGGACGACGAGCATGAAGCCAACCAGCCTGAACACCATCACAAAGAAAAAATAAAAGATTACCCAGAAGAAGATCACCAACAGGACAAAGAAGGTTAAGACAAACTACAAGATACAGAACAAGAGACAGAAGAACAATAAGCAGAAGATCAAAAAGCAGAAGAACATGAAGTATAAGACCAAAATGAAGAGCAAAATATATGCTCTAAATTCTAAGCAGAAGAAGACTAAGCAGTGTATGGGGGTGAGTCCGTTCCTCCTCGTGGTGCCCTGGAAAATGCCTGCTGCTGCTGCAGGCTAAACTGAACACGGACAAATACTGTTGTAATTTAAATCTTTTGTGACAGCAAGAACGGAAGGATGAACAATTCATACTTTTACAGATTACAAGTACAGGAATCTCTGTCACAAATAAGAATATGATGAAGAAGATGAAGAGGAGAAGATGAAGAATTTGAATATAAAGAAGATTAATTAGTTTAATAATAACAATATGAGTAATGTAAACAAAAACATGAATAGCAAGAAGTTTAAGAAGAAGATTAAGAAGGTGAAGATGAAGAATAATTTGATGAGAAAGATGATGCTGCTGCTGAAGATTATGAAGGAGAAAGTGTGGCACTGGCAAAAGTTAAAAAGGTGAAGAGCATGGAAGTTGTGAAACATACATATTTGCCAAAATAGAAAAAAGGTTAACAACATTGTCAATTTGTTAGTCAATCCAAACGTATTTCCAAAAAAAAATATATTAATGCTATTCCAATGCATTGGGTTAAACATGTATGCCTTTATTGTCTCCTCAACCTCCCCCAATACATTCTACATTAGTCTTTGTTGTTTTCCTTCATGTACAATTAACCAACAAGGCAAGAATGTTTTTTTTTAATGTCGATATTTGGTTCCCATAGACTTACATTGGACTTCCGGTATCGGTATCGGGTATCGCCGATATTTTAGTGATATCGGCGATACCATTCCGA
>JARQOD010000001.1:335389797-335450800 GCA_033576555.1 Oophaga sylvatica | reverse complement strand
TGAGCAGATGAGAAAGAATAGTACAATATTCATTGTTAAACCCATCTTGTCCAGTGGATTTACATTTTTTCAGTTTTTTATAATGTCGTTAATTTCTTCTGCGGAGAAGAGTTTTTGTTATGGACTGACTTCAATTGGAGTATTGGTATTGCGATCACTAGGGGCAGCACCAGGAGGGGGGGGTGGTCAAGAATAGCCAGAAGTCGGCACACAGAACAGCAGTATAGTTGGGAGGATAAGCAGGTTGCATAGTTTGAGCGAGTTGAATAGCTCAGAGGGAGTAACTGCTGCCCGGTGCACAAGAGCTGCTGGATTTTAGTCCTGACAGTTTATTTAAAGAAGCTATTTGTTCTGGTAATAGTTTAGGAAGCTGAATATGTTGAAAAAAATGTATTTATGCTATTGGCCTTGGGTTGTGGAGTGAATTTATGATTTTTAAGGTTGTATAGCTCGTAGAAATCCATGAATGCATTAGCTATTCTTTTGGATGGCTACAGCTATGACTGTCTATCCTTTTGATTAGTAGGATTCTGGTTTTAGTCTTTCGGGCTTTAATTCTTCTCTACATTAGTTTAGTAGGCTTATTATTAGACATGTAATAGTTGGAGTATACAGTATATTTTTTCATAGTTTTGTCAAGGGTAGAGTTGAGCAAAACAGGTCGGTCAGATTCATAAGTCGCCAACTTTCGCCAAAGTCGGGTTTCGCCAAGCGAAACCCGACCATAGCGTGAAGTCGGCCATGCGTTCGGCAAAATAAGCGCCAAAGTCGGTTTTCCCATAATGCTTGCAGGCGCCTTTTTTCAGCCAATGAGCAAGGACGTACACTGTGGGCAATGAGATGACATGGGCAGCGTCCACCACCATCTTAGAGAAGGGCATTGCAGCTTGCTTTGGGGGGGCATAGTGTCTATAAAAGCCCTGAGCGCCGACCTCAATTTTACTTCTGCCGATCATAACAGTAGGGAAAGGTTGCTTGCTGTTTATCAGTAGGGAGAGAGTCAGGGCTGGAAAGAGAAGTTCTTATGTGCTTGTGCTGATAGCAATTGTGCTGTACAGTTAGTGTGCAGTGACAGGGGAGGATTTTCTTGTGTGTAGCAGCACTGGTTATTAGGCTGCCTGATAGCTGTATTGCTGTGTGTACTGTACACTGCTGTGCAGACTGCTTTTTACACAGCACTATTATTCTTTTTTTCTGCACAGTTACCGACAGTTCATTTTTTCCCACACCATATAGAGCTGTACGCTCCTCACACACTACCGTGTACCGGCTGGTATCACGGACAAATACATGCTGACTATCTGTGTGTGACTCCGGAAATATATATTGTAAGCTTTTCAGGGGATATAGCTCTGGGATCGCCGTCTTGGGGAGACGGAGTGGCATAAAGAGTCCATTCACAGACAGCAGTTCTGGTAAAAACTGGCCGCAACCAGTTTTATTAAAGTCCACAGCAAACAGAACATAATCAAAACCAAATCATAAACATAAATCCTGGGCTTCTCCAGCCACTCACTACACATAGATGATTTCCCTTTCTATCCGGGTCCAGACTCTAACAGCCTGGCCCCAAAACAACACATATACTCTGTAGTTACCAGCGTGGTTTTCCTAGAATCTCCTCTTTGTGTCTGAATGGCACACCTAGCATCCAGACTGAAAGAGTTCTCCTTATATTCAGTGATTACCAGCATGGAGTGTCGCAGAGACTCCTCTTGTGTCCGGGGCACCTCGAGCACCCCGACTGAGAGAGCTCTCACATCCCGGAGACTCCTTCTGTGCCTGGACTCCTGTCCAGACTAAGCGAGCTCTCTGTCTGTATTCCAACACACCTACTTCTGGCTTCCTAATTATCAGCTGAGTGACTTCAGGTTTGAACTGCAAGCGTGCACTGAAGGGAAGGTGTAGTGACCTTTCTCCACCACTAGTTTTACAAAACCACACATTTCCCCTAAACCAGTCAGCAAAGTACCCAGGCGAAATGTACACCCCATTCCACACATATCCCTTCACTGTCTCACATATCCCCCCCCTCTTCTCCAGACCGGAGGGCTAGTCATCCAGACCGGAGGGCTGGTCAACAATCCCAAAGAGACAGTGAACTCCGGACACTGCATCATCACCACCCTGTACCCTCCCAGGCCTATACTCTCTGCGGGCCTCGGGTATCCTGCACGGTTTCATCTTGACCTTAATGCCGGGCTCAGTCCTTGTCTTGTCTATCTCCATTTCATCCAACTCCACGTCAGACTCTGTACGGGGCCTCTTCTTTCTGGGTTGCACTCTATCTTTAGATGTGCTTGCTTCTTTTTCTTCATTGTTGTTGGTTATCTCACCTTTCATTTTAAATGCCAGCTTAGCATCTTCACCTGAAGCATGGCTATCAGCTTTATCTTCACCTGAGCCACATGTAGAAATACTAGATAAGTCTTCAAATGACCGCCATATACTTGTGGTGAAGCGCTCACAAACTATCTCCATGTCTTCTTTAACAGTCACTTGGATATTTGTTGACTTTGCGTCTAAGCATTTCTCTATCATCTCCTTGATGGCCTTGGCGGCTCTACCTATCACAGGAGGTATAGGGTTTTTTTTTCCTTTCTCCAATTCCCTCTGAACCTTCTTTAGCACATCTACTTTTACTTCATTGACCTTCTCAAGAAAATGCTCATGGCTCTCATCACGCTCCTTCATCACAGCTTGGAGTCTTCTCTGAGAAGCAATCAATTCATCTGGTACCTGTGCAACCACTTTTCCTTGATCTTGCAAGGTACTATATACACTTTCCGTTTCACTTCGTGCTCTCTGGAGCAACTGCTGGAACCGCTCACATTCCCGGCGAAGAGATGCCACATCCAGTTCACACTGCTGCAGTTGCTTGCGTAATGCAACACTATCAGTCTTCATTTCTTTGGTGGAAACCTCATGGATAGGCATCTTCTCCTGTAGTTGCCGTACGTCCTTTACGTCTTCGGCCCCTTCCTCAGGCTCTTCTGGTAGAACATGCTCAGAAGCCCTACCGTCAGTCCTACCCTCTACCTCTTCAGTCTCACTCCTGCCACTGCTATCATAAGAAGATACCGACTGGGTGTCATTTTTATCCACAGCTTCCACTTCTACCAGCTGTTCAGTCACCTCATCTGGGCTCCCGTGTGTCTGCAGCGGCCACAGAGTGCTACATCGCTTTTCCCATTCCATGGGACATGGCTCAGATGTAGACTCCACGAAAGTGCACTTAAGCTCACCAATGCCAGCCTGATGTCTCAAAATCTCATCTTGTGATTTATCCAGATCCTTTGTGTCGCTCGGGAGCACTGATGGAGCACCAGGTGCCGAACTTCCAGCCTGAGCTTCGCGAGTGGCAGCTACTGATCCGGACAGTAACCCGTCTACGCCACTGTCTCCGGCATAAACAGATTCCTGGGGAGAGTCAGGCCCCACACCTTCACTTGAGACCTCAGCTTCTGACGGGGCATCTGGTTTGGTGTCTACTACTTCCATGGCTTTTTCCACCTCTGCAGCATCACCTTCAGAGTCCTTGGCCTGATGCAGATTCACACCACACACCGACAACTTCTCATCTTCTTCACTATTTGCGTGATCGTCATCAGATGATTCACTATCACTACCACTATCCCTGTTTGACCCCTTTTTCTCAGCCACATCCGGCTCACTTTCAGGGTTATACAATTCATTCTCATTCACATCCTGCTCACTTTCAGGGTTATACAATTCATCATCTTGATCTGGAACCTTAGTTAACATGTCATCTACAACATTAACTTCACCATCTGGTCCCTGATTTCCCTCAGGTGGTCCATCAAGTATGTGACTATGTGACAACTCTAGCACTAGACTTCTATATAGCTCAGGTACCAGGATCTGACTCACGACTCTCCCTGGACTTCAGTGTCCCTATACAACAAGTTACTGTTCATGGCAACATGAGGAAACCTCTCCTCAGCGTCAGACTCTTGGGGAACCTCATTTAGAACAACCATATTTTTCTGTGCCGTTTTAAGAGTGGGGTCTCGCAACCGCTCACTCCCAAAATTGTCACAGGACACAGGTAGGTCAGGGATACTCGGTTCCCGAGAACCACCATCCTCGTCTCCCAACATCACCTGCAAAGAAATTTCATCTCTATCACGGTCATCATCATTATCAGCATCATTATCATGACTATGATCAGTATCATCATTACTATCATGATCATCCTCATTATCATTATCAGCATCAGCATCATCATTATCATTATTATCATCATCATGATCATCACATAAGTATAACGGCCCACTAGCATTGTGTTCTGCCTCTCGGGACTGCGCACCCTCAGTAGGAGCTTCATCACACTGTCCAACAGAATCATTTTTCCCCCAAAGATCCTTAGACCAGGGAAAGTCATTACCCACTATGACGGGGTGCACCAGGTTCTTCACTACCCCCACTTCACATGAAACCTCCCCGAGTTTGGGGACCAAGTCCACGGCAGTCTCTGGGTAGACTTTGGTGTCTCCATGGATGCACACCACACTCAGGTGTTTATCAGGGATGAAGTCCCTATCAATCAGGCTGTCACATACGGAAGTCACTGGACTCTCTGAGTCCAAGAGGGCCTGTGCTGGGCAGTCATTTACAACCACCGGGTACACCTGTGGTCCAGTCTCTTCAGCTGAGGTGGACACACACACAGGTTCTGCGCAGAGAGATAGGGATCTGCCAACATCACAATACATAGGCTCCCCCTCTATTGGACAGTTGTCTGCAATTTCACGACATCTCCAACACTGTCCATCACACTTTTCCACCCACATGTCCCCTCGGGCCTGAACCCGCTTATCAGCATACCCCATGTCCCCAACAGCTGGAACGCTCTTACCGGGAGAGTTCGGCGTCCGGGAACTCTGAAGTGACGACCTCTCAGTCGGCTGGTCACGGAGGCAGTCTTTGGTAGCGAAGGCCCTCTCCATCAGGCTGACCAGATGAGTGGCGTCCTGGTGGTCTCGTTGTCCGACCTCCGGCTGTACCTCAGGAGGACGTGCGCGGGTGTAGCGGTCCACTATCATCTCCTTGACCCCATGAGCAGGGTTGCTGACGGCAGACTCCCAACTGTATCTCCAGTCATGGACTCTCCTGGCACGGACTGCAACCGTAACACCCAGCCGGGCAAGAATCTCCGCTTTCAGTTTGGCATAGTCTCTGCTGTCCTGCTTGCTCAGGTCAGCATAGGCCTTTTGTGGTTCTCCAGTCAGATAGGGTGCGACCACCATGGCCCATTCAGATAGTGGCAGGTTCTCCTTCTCTGCCAGTCCCTCAAATATAGCGAGATATGCCTCCACATCGTCATGAGGCGTCATCTTTTTCAGGGTCCGTCTTACCGCCTTCTTTACAGCGGACAATGCAGGTGACTTTGCAACATTACTTTGGGACGATGCGCTGCAAGTCTTTTGTAGTGCTGCAACCTGCTCAAAAAACAACCGGTTATTCTCCTGTAGCTGCTGCTGCAACCTCTGCTGGGCCCGCTGCATGCTCTGCTGGTGTTGCAGGCGCTGCCGCTCCATGCTCTGCTGGGCCTGCTTAACGAGCTCCTCCATACTGGCGAAGCTATCTGTCTCAACAACGGCAGTCTTATGTTGCACATTCACTTGCGCCATTTGTCCAATCAGCGCCTCCAGGCTGTCATCCATGCTGTCAGACTTCTCTGTCTCAACAAGGCAGTCTTCACTCAAGACATACACACTCCACAGTCTTTTCCACAGAAAGTTCAGCTTTGCTGTGCAAACACCTTTTTTTTTTTTTTTCTTTGCAAAGTCTATTAGGGCTACTGTCTCTTTAAGACTTCCCACAGAAGTTTTCCTTTGCTGACACACTTTTTTTTCTCTACTGCTGCTTCACCAGACTTCTCCTTTATTGCTGTCTCTAGCCACTGTGCTGCACGCACATTCTAGCACCAATTGTAAGCTTTTCAGGGGATATAGCTCTGGGATCGCCGTCTTGGGGAGACGGAGTGGCATAAAGAGTCCATTCACAGACAGCAGTTCTGGTAAAAACTGGCCGCAACCAGTTTTATTAAAGTCCACAGCAAACAGAACATAATCAAAACCAAATCATAAACATAAATCCTGGGCTTCTCCAGCCACTCACTACACATAGATGATTTCCCTTTCTATCCGGGTCCAGACTCTAACAGCCTGGCCCCAAAACAACACATATACTCTGTAGTTACCAGCGTGGTTTTCCTAGAATCTCCTCTTTGTGTCTGAATGGCACACCTAGCATCCAGACTGAAAGAGTTCTCCTTATATTCAGTGATTACCAGCATGGAGTGTCGCAGAGACTCCTCTTGTGTCCGGGGCACCTCGAGCACCCCGACTGAGAGAGCTCTCACATCCCGGAGACTCCTTCTGTGCCTGGACTCCTGTCCAGACTAAGCGAGCTCTCTGTCTGTATTCCAACACACCTACTTCTGGCTTCCTAATTATCAGCTGAGTGACTTCAGGTTTGAACTGCAAGCGTGCACTGAAGGGAAGGTGTAGTGACCTTTCTCCACCACTAGTTTTACAAAACCACACATTTCCCCTAAACCAGTCAGCAAAGTACCCAGGCGAAATGTACACCCCATTCCACACATATCCCTTCACTGTCTCACAATACGTAGATTTAAATTTTCCCCTTCACCGTATACAGCTGTACGCTTCTGATACAGCACCGTTTTTCTGCTTTTTGTATTCTGGTCTAATTCATACTGAGTGAGCGTCTGTGTGTGACTCCGGAAAAATATATGGAGATATATATGGAGATTTAAATTTTCCCCTTCACCGTATACGGCTGTACGCTTCTAATACAATACCGTTTTTCTACTTTTTGTATTCTGGTCAAATCCATACTGAGTGAGCGTCTGTGTGTGACTCCGGAAATATATACAGAGATTTAAATTTTCCCCTACACTGAATACAGCTGTACACTTCTGAAACAGTACCGTTTTTCTGCTTTTTGTATTCAGGTGTAATCCATACTGAGTGAGCGTCTGTGTGTGACTCCGGAAATATATACGGAGATTTAATTTTTCCCTACACTGTATACAGCTGTACACTTCTGAAACAGTACCGTTTTTCTGCTTTTTGTATTCTGGTATAATCCATGCTGAGTGAGCGTCTGTGTGTGACTCCGGAAATATATATGGAGATTTAAATTTTCCCCTACACTGTATACAGCTGTACTGTTGTGAACGTTTTGGAGACGACTTCGGAGCTGAAGCTCCCTCTGGTGGTTGCTGAGGGTATTGAACCTATGTTGAATACCAAGAGTCCTACACCTGCAGATAACGAGTGGTTGTCAGGTGGTACTGACTGGCCTGATATAAGTGAGCTGACCTCCCATGATCCTCGCCGGTGATCAATTGTGCTTCCTAGTCTAGGTTGGAATTCAGCTTGCTTTCCTGCTGTCTCCTGCTTGTTTTCAGATAAGTCTCTTTCAGTTTTTTTTTACTGTGGTTTGAATACCTTGCTTTTTGCTGCATTGCTTTTTGTCTTCAGCCGGGTCCCCTTTGGGGAGCTTTGGCTGGTCTCCGTTCATTTTTTGTATTTGTTCATTTGCTCAGTTCTTGTGATATTTTACTGCTGGGTAGCTGCGTGTCCACACCAGAGATCTGATATAGGTGGTCAAGACCGTGTGGTCTCAGTGTTTTTGGATTCAGAAGTGTTGGAGTTTTTCCTAGGTTTTTTCTGGGTTGCAGACAGTATTCTCTCCTGTGCTGTCCTATCTAGACAGTTTTGGGCCCCAGCGTTTGCTCAATCTATTTTCTGTCTGTGTTCGCATTTTCATCTTGTCTAACCGCCATTATATGTTTGGGGGCTTCCTACTCTTTTGAGGTCTACTCTGGGGCAGTTAGCTTTCCTCTTTCCATCTTCAGGGATAGCTATCTCTCTGGCTGTGCCGAGGCGTCTAGAACCACCGTAGGTACGCTCCACGGCTGCTTCTAGTTGTGCGGTTAGTTTAGGGGTCTGCAACCTATTAGTTTCCAACCTCTCTGGTGTTAGGCTGCCTATGCAGTTTTTTGCTCCTGCCTCCTCAGCTACCAAAACATAACATGTACGCTTCTGATACAGTACCGTTTTTCTGCCTTTTGTATTACGGTTAAATCCATACTGAGTGAGCGTCTGTGTTTGACTCCAGAAATATATACGGAGATTTAAATTTTCCCCTTCATCTTATACAGCTGTACGCTTCTGATACAGTACCGTTTTTCTGCTTTTTGTATTCTGGTCAAATCCATACTGAATGAGCGTCTGTGTGTGACTCCGGAAATATGTAAGGAGATTTAGATTTTCCCCTACACTGTATACAGCTGTACGCTTCTGATACAGTACCGTTTTTCTGCCTTTTGTATAACGGTCAAATCCATACTGAGAGAGCATCTGTGTGTTACTCCAGAAATATATACGGAGATTTAAATTTTCCCCTACACTGAATACAGCTGTACGCTTCTGATACAGTACCATTTTTCTGCCTTTTGTATTTCGGTCAAATCCATATTGAGAGAGCGTCTGTGTGTGACTACGGAAATATATATGGAGATTTAAATTTTCCCCTACACTGTATACAGCTGTACGTTTCTGATACAGTACCGTTTTTCTGCTTTTTGTATTCTGGTCAAATCCATACTGAATGAGCGTCTGTGTGTGACTCCGGAAATATGTAAGGAGATTTAGATTTTCCCCTACACTGTATACAGCTGTACGCTTCTGATACAGTACCGTTTTTCTGCCTTTTGTATAACGGTCAAATCCATACTGAGAGAACATCTGTGTGTTACTCCAGAAATATATACGGAGATTTAAATTTTCTCCTACACTGAATACAGCTGTACGCTTCTGATACAGTACCATTTTTCTGCCTTTTGTATTTCGGTCAAATCCATATTGAGAGAGCGTCTGTGTGTGACTACGGAAATATATATGGAGATTTAAATTTTCCCCTACACTGTATACAGCTGTACGTTTCTGATACAGTACCGTTTTTCTGCTTTTTGTATTCTGATCAAATCCATACTGAGTGAGCGTCTGTGTGTGACTCCAGAAATATATACGGAGATTTAAAATTTCCCCTTCACCGTATACAGCTGTACGCTTCTGATACAGTACCATATATCTACTGGTATGTTTGGTACATTTTCCCAAACAAGAGGAAGTATGGTGGAAGAGGCCGTGGACGTGGGCTGGGGGGGGCCAGCTGGTACTTATGGTGGTGGTGGTGCATCTGCTGGTAGTGCCAAAAGCACAATAGCACCTAAGGCATGAGGTGTTGAGCCTGCGTCATTGTCTGGCTCCAGAAGGCCTGGAAGGTTCCCTTTTCTGGGAGTAGTGAAACTGCTTTTTAAGCCGGAACATCAAGAACAGGTTTTGGCTTACATTGCCGAACCAGCCTCCAGCTCTATCGCCTCCTCTTCTGAAGTTTCAAAAAATGCAAGTGTGTAGCCCAGCTGCGCTCTGGAGCCACATGTTCCCAGGAGGATGCAACCAGGTAAACCCACAAAGACCCATTTGCACACAACACACCTGCACTAGTTCCCAGATCCACCAGAGGGAGCTCTTCTGCAACATTTAAGGCAGTGCAGACACGTGAGACAGTGAGAAGTGTAGTTACCTCAGAACATGTCAGAACGTCTGAGAGAGCAATTAGAGTAGGACGAAAGGCAAGTGGAAGATTTGAGAGAGCGTCAGAGGTTGAAACAGCATTGATCGCTTACCTCTGCTTTTGCACTACCGGACACCGGGTCCGAGCTTGCTAGCTACTTCACGACTAGTAGGAGAAACCGGAGACCCTGTGGGACTTCAAGTCGCAGGGGCCCAGCAGAGCTGATACGTAACTGGGGTCAAGAAGACGGAGTCTAGCAGGACGCTGCTTACAGAGACACTGTTCTATCCCAGAGAAGGCCTAATCACAAGGTCAGCCGGGCGTAGCTGAGAAGACAGAGTTAGACTTTGTTCTATGCAAGTCAGAAACTCACACACATAAAGGAGTAAGGAGGCCCTACACCTACTCAGTGGGATTACTGGAAGTGCATCCTCCACCCTGACAGCTTCCCGGGACGTGCCTGCATCTACCATCAGTAAAGGTACAGAAAGAGACTTTCTTGTGTGTGTCTGCCTTATTGCTCCTGCACCCCTACACCGCCATATACCCTGAGGGATCAGTCTTGCCTGTGGGAGACTTAACACCTTGCTGCCCAGTAACAACCCCTCAGAGGATCTACACTGCAGCGCTGGTCACCCTGACCAGGAACCACAGGTGGCGTCACGAACATTTCTACAAACCTACAATCCCCTGTAAATATCCCCCTTTTAGTGAGCGCCCAGGGCCACGGACCGAGCTGTGCTACCCGTGACATCCCCCATTGAAGTGAACGGGCTCGGTGCCGAGTACCCCACAAGCCCTGGCCGAGCGACTCATCTTTGGCGTCACGAACAGGATCCGAAGCTCGCTATATGCGAGTCCTGTGTGCCTGAAGTGGACTGTTTTTGTGCAAAGAAACTGTGTTGCTGTTGTTGTGATTTTTGGCTCCAATTGTCCGCCATTGCCCGCTAAATTGCAGCGCTACAGCGCGAAGAGAAGGGGCGTACCTGCAGAAAGCGCGCGGAGTCCCGGACACGCCCCCAACGCTGACGCGGCGACAGGTCCTGTGGAGAGCTTCGGTGAACGCTCTGACGTCAGAGCGCCGGGGACGCAGGTCCTTCCTCATCGCTGTGCCCTGCAGAGCTGCAGCCTTCAGAGAAGGTAGGCCACGCTTAACTAGGGGGGCGCAGACATGTCGCAGCCGCAAGCTGACAGCGCGGCCGAGGGCGACCGCTCCAATGACTTACCCGCCGGCGCTGCAGTGCAGGACGGAAACGCTGGCTCCTCACCAGGTCCTGTGGCCCCGATAGTACTGCTGACCCTGCCATACCTGCCTGGAGCAAAGTGGCTCCCTCAGTATAGCGGTAAGCCAGACACCCTGTCAGGGTTTAAGCGCAAAATATGCAGCATAATGGACATGTACCCTATGACAGAGAAACAAAGAGCTGCAGTGGTATTAGGACAACTGACTGGTGCTGTAGAAAGGGAAGTAGAGACTTGGACAGCTGCAGACCAGGAATCAGTGCTTTCAATATTCTTAAAGCTACAGACTATTTTTGAGGACCGCACTGAAACAGATCTCCGGATGAGGTTTTACCAATGCTCCCAGAGACCAGATGACAGTATTAGGGACTACGCCTGCCGACTATAGGGGGCCCTGCGAGCTCTCAAACAGGTCAACCCTATAAGTGCCATTACTGAACACAAAATGTTGAAGGAACAATTTGTACGGGGATTGAGGTCCCAAGCTGAAAGCAGAACTGTGCACTGGTGGTCCTTGGATCATCCTGACGCTACCTTTGATGCCCTAAAGGATATGGCTATAAAAGGACTGCGACCCCTGGAGAAGCCCGAGGTGGCAACCCAGTGTCACCCAGGTGAAGCCACTCTAAAGCCAGCAGCATCCACCTTTTCCCCCGCTGGTGGCGGAAGCCAAAACGCAGGTGGCGCCCCCTACTGAGTTGGACTGTCTGCGCTCAGAAGTGCGCCAGCTGACCAAAACCCTGGCCACTGTAATGAGTGCCCTGCAACTGCAGAAGGAGGAAGGAGGAAAGATCCTGCTAGCTGACTGCCCGGAGGATGTCCCTTGGATGAGCCGGAGGAGGAGGACGTCGCCCCACCGGAGGAGGACAACGCCACCCCCAGGAGCGACCCCCGATCAGCACCATCCTCGTCGAGAGATCCTCTGCTACCGTTGCAACAGAGAAGGTCATGTAGCCCGACAGTGTCCTTTAAACGAGCAGATCCTGGGTCCGAGGGCCAACACCCAGGACTAGACTCTTCAGGCCCCTCAGACTGGAACCGCAGGTTTGTGGGAGGCAGACCATACCTGTCAATCATCCTGGACGGGATTGCAATCCCTGCCCTGCTGGACACTGGATCTCAGGTGACCATCATACCTGAAGTCCTGTATAATAAGTTTTGGTCCATGGACAGTCTCCAGCCCCCAAGCCCTGACTTTGCTGTGTACGCCACTAATGGTATCCCTGTTGATATACTCGGAGACAAAAACATGGACGTAAAGGTGGGCAGAGTGGAGCTGAAGGACCAGGGACTCTTAGCAGTAAAAACTATAAATGAGGAAAATGGCTTAAATGTGGTTTTAGGTACAAACATTATCAGTAACTGTCTGGGAGAAGTTGTGTTTTTGCTCCAACAGCTCGCTGAAGTTGCCAAGCCAAAGCAAAAGGGAGTGATCCAGAGGGAGATCCGGGCCCTGATGTGCCAGCAGCAAGCGAAACTGACAGATGGTGAAATTGGTAATGTACGGGTAACAGACCCGAACCCCATTGTGATACCCCCAATGAGTGAAATGCTTATATGGTGTAGAGCAGCAATAGGTCTGAGAGGACAGAACTACCAAGCAGTAGTAGAGCCCCATTGTTCAGAACACAGACCTACACTTTTGACTGCTAGAGGGGTAGTGGAAGTACGAAATGGGAGGGTACCAGTACGTCTTCTCAACTGGGGAGAAGATGAAGTGAATTTACCACGTTATGCAATGGTTGCTAAATTACATACTGTAGATAACAACTCCATTCTCACTACAGAGTCCTTAGCCTCCCCCCAATCAGAGGAGGATAAGGACCCAGCAACCCAGGTGGAGAATTGGTGTCAGCAGCTCCATGTCGGGACAGACACCACTCCAGCCCACCAGAAACAGGGAGTACTTCGAGTGGTACAGGAGTACACACAGGTATTTAGCAGACACCCACTTGACTTTGGGACAATTAAGGGAGTGCAACACCATATCCCTACCAGTTCCTCGGACTGACAGCTTACTACCGGAGGTTTGTAAAGGACTACACCAAGAAAGCAGCGCCTCTGCAGGACCTCCTGGTAGGACAATCCCTCAAGAGCAGAAATCCTCCATTCCACTGGGGTAACGAACAAGCTGAGGCATTCAAGGAGATGAAGGAGATCCTGACAGGCGATGAGATCTTAGCCTACCCTGACTACAGCCAGCCGTTCCTGCTGTACACTGATGCCAGCAACGAAGGATTGGGAGCTGTCCTCAGTCAGAAGCAAAATGGCCTCGAGAAAGTCATCGCATATGCAAGCAGGAAGCTCCGGCCGACCGAGAGGAACACAGAAAACTATAGCAGCTTCAAGTTGGAGTTCCTGGCACTGGTCTGGGCCATTACAGAAAGATTCAAGCATTATCTAGCCTCCAGCAAGTTCACTGCTTACACTGACAATAACCCCTTGACACATCTCGAAACAGCTAAGTTGGGAGCCATGGAGCAACGTTGGATGGCTCGGCTGTCGAACTATCAATTCACAATCAAGTACAGGGCGGGCCGTAAGAATGCCAACGCTGATGCCTTGTCCAGAATGCCGCATGAGTCCGACACGGAAGAGGAATTGGATGACCTAGAAGAGATTGAGCTACCTGCATTCCACAGAAATGGGAAGATCCACGAGCAACGAGCCTGCAGGAGGCAGCGTGGTAAGACGTTAAACCCTTTACCTCACCACAGCTGGAAGGAGACCCAGGATAGTGACCCGGTTGTCAGCCGTATCAAGGAGCTGATAACTCAGGAAGGTTCCTCCTTGGAGAAGGATGCGTCTCAGCAAGCAAAGCAGCTGTGGAATGAGAGAAGCCGGCTGTTTATCTACCGAGAGAAGCTGTGCCGAAGGTACGTCAACCCAAGAACCCATGAGATGGTATGGCAGATAGTAGTCCCCAGAACGGACATCCAGATGGTGTTGGAAGCCTACCACGATCGAGCGGGGCACTTTGGCTGGAAGAAGCTGGAAACCCTGCTGAAGTGTCGTTTCTACTGGGTGGGAATGCGCAGTTCCATCGAGAAATGGTGTAAAAACGGTGTGGCCTGTAGCCTCCGAAGAAAAGACTACAGCAGCCAGAAAGCACCACTGCAACCCATCAAGACGACTCGTCCCTTGGAGATCGTGGCCTTGGACCATGTAAAGTTGTCACCCAGCCGGTCAGGATACTCATATGCCCTGACAATGGTGGATCACTACTTCAGGTTCCTGGTGGTCGCTCCTGTCAAAGATCTGACAGCTGAAACAGCAGCAAAGACGTTTCAAGCGTATTTCTGCAGGCCCCATGGATATCCACAGCAAGTGTTAACTGACCAGGGTCCTGCCTTTGAAGCCGAGTTGTTTAAGGAATTCTGTCATTTGTACGGATGCAAGAAGATAAGAACTAGAGTTGAGCGATACTTTCCGATATCCAAAAGTATCGGAATCGGAATGGTATCGCCGATACCATTAAAATATCGGCGATACCCGATACCGATACCGGAAATCCAATGTAAGTCTATGGGAACAAAATATCGTAACTAAAAAAACCTCTTTCTTTCCTTGTAAACACTAAATATACACACATAGAATACATATATATATATACATGTCATTGAGACATATATATATACATATATTTATAGTTTATACACTTCTACATAGTAAAGTAGCCTCTGATTCAATTGCCGGGTAAAACTGGCTTTTGTGAAAAGACAGAAGCACCCGACATGAAATGACACTTGGTTTACATAGAGTTAACCATGTCTTTTCATGTAGTTTGATATCTGATTTGCACAAACAATTACATGAGTGTAAGTGTGCAAAATTTCACACCTGTAGAGGTTAATTAAAGGTATAAATTCGTTGTAAAAAAAACGGACTTTTTTGCTACGAATTTACACCTTTAATTAACCCCTACAGGTGTGAAATTTTGCACACTTACACTCATGTAATTGTTTGTGCAAATCAGATATCAAACTACATGAAAAGACATGGTTAACTCTATGTAAACCAAGTGTCATTTCATGTCGGGTTCTGCATTTTCATAAAAGCCGGCAATTGAATTAGCGGCTATTATACTATGTAGAAGAGTATGAACTATAAATATATATATATATGTGTCACAAACTCAATGACATATATATAATATATGAGGTGTAAAATTGCTGAAAAAAAATGCGTGGGCTCCCGCCCTATTTTCGCAACCAGACAGACAAAGCCAGTGAGTGGGGGCAGATAATAATAGCCCAGAGAGGGACCATTATTTTTGGCCCCCCCCGGCTACTAACATCTGCCCCCAGACACCCCAGAAAGGGCAAATCTCTAATTAGATTTGCCCTTTCTGGCACTTTGCCCGTCTATTCCCATTGCCCTGTAGCTGTGGCGAATGGGTTAATAAGGGGTTAAAATGACCTTGCAATTGAAAGGTCACTTTAAGCCAGGTTAATAATTGAGAGCTGTCAATTAGACAACTATCAATTATTAATCCTATTGTATGAAAGAAAAATCAAACACACACACTTTAATAAAAAAGAAGTTTAATGAAATAATCACACAGTTTTTGACCATATTTTATTTACCTGCTAAAACCATTTCCTGTAATAAAAATAAAATAATAAAGCAAAATTATTCTTACCAATCCGATGTACAGTCAGGTCCCACGGTGTAATCCTTCAGAAAGGGTTAATGTTTACTGCAGGGACCGCAGCTAATGCTGCAGCCTCACAGTAAACCCCCAAATGAATGAGCTCCTCTCCTGGCTGACAGGAGAGGAAGTGGAAAGCTTAATTGATTGCTTTCCACTTTCACTTCAGGTCAGCCAGGGACACCATCAGTGACGTCAGAGGGAACTGATTAACAAAAATAGGGGTTCCCTTCGAAAAAAAAAATGGTGTGGGGTCCCCCCTATTTTTGTTAACCAGCCAGATGAAGCAGACCGCTGAGGCCTGGTTTTTTCAGGCTGTTAAGGAGCCAAGATTCATGGACCTTGCCAGCCTGATAATACCAGGCCACAGCAGTCTGCATATCTTGGCTGATTAACAAAAATAGGGGATCCCCTCGAAAAAAATTAGCGTGGGGTCCCCCCTATTTTTGTTAACCAGCCAGATGAAGCAGACCGCTGAGGCCTGGTTTTTCAGGCTGGTAAGGATCCAATATCCATGGACCTTGCAAGCCTGATAATACCAGGCCACAGCAGTCTGCTTAGCTTGGCTGGTTAACAAAAATAGGGGATCCCCTCGAAAAAAAAACGGCGTGGGGATCCCCCCTATTTTTGTTAACCAGCCAAGTAAATGCAGACTGCTGCGGCCTGGTATTAAAAGACTGTCAAGGCCCATGGATTTTGGCCCTCAACAGCCTGATAATACCAGGCTACAGCAGCCCCACATTTGGCGCATCAAAAGATGTGCCAATTGTGGCACTTTACCCGGCTCTTCCCACTTGCCCTGTAGCGGTGGCAAGCGGGGTAATAAGGGGTTAATGTCACCGTTGATTGCACGGTGACAATAAGCCCGGTTAATAATGGAGAGGCGTCAATAAGACACCGATCCATTATTAATCCCAAAGTTTTTAAATGTTTAAAAAAAAAAGACACAGCAAGAAAAAAGTCTTTTAATGAAATAAAAGAGACAACACAGTTTTCATTTCTTTTATTACACTCTCATTCCTGCGACGCCATCGATCTCCTGTAAAAAAGAAAAAAAAACAAACCAACAGTATACCACCTGTCCGACGCAGTCCATAGTAACGAGTGTCCCACGACGATCCAGCTCTGCTACATCGGAATGCCAGGCAGAGCCTGACATCCCGGTGCAGCACAGCTGATTACCTGCTTCTCCGGCGGTGACGTCATCGGACTGCTTTACGGCCGCGATTACCCAGCAGTCACTGCAGTTATCGCGAGAAACTGCATGTGACCGCCAGGGAGAAGAGGATGGCGGCCATCAAGCAGTCCGGGATGTGACCGCCGGAGATCTTCTGCCGGGTAAGTGCCGCTGACTCCTGACAGACCCGACCGACGGACACTGACAGTGACAGTGACATTCCGATTCCGGTATCCGATATGACGAAAATATCGGTACTCGGAATCGGAATTCCGATACAGCCAATATCGGCCGATACCCGATATTTGCAGTATCGGAATGCTCAACCCTAATAAGAACCACACCGTACCACCCTCAAACAAATGGTCTCTGTGAAAAGATGAATCACATAGTCATTGATCTGCTGAAGACGGTACCACTTGAGGAGAGGAATCGGTGGCCAGACCTGCTACCTGACCTGGTAGATCTGTACAATCACATACCTGTGAGTTCCACCAATTGCACTCCAGCCTACCTTATGCGAGCAAGACCAGGAAAGCTGCCCATGGATTTGGAACTTGGTGTTGTAGAACCAGAAGCTGATGTTACTACTGAAGATTGGGACACAAATCGACAGGAACAGTACAGGAGAGTACAAGCCTGCGTGGAAGATAGTCTCAATAAAGTAAGGGAAAAACAAGAGGAAAACTACAACAAAAGTGCGCCAGCTGAACCTTTTGTACCTGGAGAAATTGTGCTGAAGAGAAAAAGAAGAATGCACAAGCTAGACGATCAATGGGAAAAAGAGCCATATGTCGTGCAAGATTCAAAGTTTGACAACAGGAAAACCTGTACCATTAGCAAAGATGGAGGAAAGACGACCACGACCGTATCAAGAGACCACCTAAAACTGTGTCCAGACATGTTAAAACTTCACGAAGAAGAACCTGTTATGGAAAAAGAGAAACCAGGTGAAGTCATACACACGGACCTAGGAGATTTTCCTGCAGATTGGTCTTGTATCGGAGACGCTGTGATTATTCCAGTACTTCAATTTTACCAACCACAAGAAGCGCTTCAACGTCCAGTTGAGCCAGTTGCCGCAGCAGAAGAAAGAGTTCGGGAGGAACCTGCTCCTGTAGCATCTCCAGAAGAAAAGTCTCAAGAAGTGGAACCTCAAAACGTGGAACTACCAGAAGAATCCTCTAGCGAAACAGAATCGCCTCGCCCAGCCACAAGTATGCTTGCCAGATCCCTAGAGAGGTTAAGGCAGTATTACAGTTTACCGGCACGTAGGACAGATAGGCCAGATGCTACTATATCTGACGCAACACCACGTAGGTCAGTACGCACTACAAAAGGAAAGTTACCTGTTAGGTACTAAGAGTAGGCCTAGCAAATTGAACCAGTAACCAAGTGTATAAATGTATATAAGATCTGTGTAAATATCTGTATATATGTTCCTTGTATTTATTGAAACGTTCAAAGTGACCTTACCTCCCGAAAGGGGATGAGTTATTATTGTTATTGTTCTTGTTATTGTTAATGTATAAAAATGTACTTCTTTTTCAGCCCGGGAGTGCTGACTATAACTAGGGGGGGATGTGTAGCCCAGCTGCGCTCTGGAGCCACATGTTCCCAGGAGGATGCAACCAGGTAAACCCACAAAGACCCATTTGCACACAACACACCTGCACTAGTTCCCAGATCCACCAGAGGGAGCTCTTCTGCAACATTTAAGGCAGTGCAGACATGCGAGACAGTGAGAAGTGTAGTTACCTCAGAACATGTCAGAACGTCTGAGATGCAGTTAGAGTAGGACGAAAAGGCAAGTGGAAGATTTGAGAGAGCGTGAGAGGTTGAAACAGCATTGATCGCTTACCTCTGCTCTGCACTACCGGACACCGGGTCCGAGCTTGCTAGCTACTTCATGACTAGTAGGAGAAACCGGAGACCCTGTGGGACTTCAAGTCGCAGGGGCCCAGCAGAGCTGATACATAACTGGGGTCAGGAAGACGGAGTCTAGCAGGACGCTGCTTACAGAGACACTGTTCTATCCCAGAGAAGGCCTAATCACAAGGTCAGCCGGGCGTAGCTGAGAAGACAGAGTTAGACTTTGTTCTATGCAAGTCAGAAACTTACACACATAAAGGAGTAAGGAGGCCCTACACCTACTCAGTGGGATTACTGAAAGTGCATCCTCCACCCTGACAGCTTCCCGGGACGTGCCTGCATCTACCATCAGTAAAGGTACAGAAAGAGACTTTCTTGTGTGTGTCTGCCTTATTGCTCCTGCACCCCTACACCGCCATATACCCTGAGGGATCAGTCTTGCCTGTGGGAGACTTAACACCTTGCTGCCCAGTAACAACCCCTCAGAGGATCTACACTGCAGCGCTGATCACCCTGACCAGGAACCACAGGTGGCGTCACGAACATTTCTACAAACCTACAATCCCCTGTAAATATCCCCCTATTAGTGAGCGCCGAGGGCCACGGACCGAGCTGTGCTACCCGTGACATCCCCCATTGAAGTGAACGGGCTCAGTGCCGAGTACCCCACAAGCCCTGGCCGAGCGACTCACAAGCACTGAGTCGTCAGTGCAGTCTCCTGGTCAGGAACGACACCTTTCATTGTGTCCATCACCCCCAACAAAAGTGGAGGATGCGGCAGGCCACACTTCAGATTACTCCCTGGAGCTCTTTTCACATACCATGCCTGGGTTATCAAGTGAAATCCTGAATTCCCCAGTCCAAGATGAATATGACATGGAGTGCATTGATGCACAGCCACTGCTATATGATTCTGATAGTAGATTCACCCAGAGCACTGAATTGCCCTCGCAGTCTACTGAGCCAGAATCTGACCCTGATGAAACTCAGGTGCCCCTTCCCGCATACTATACCACCTTACACAGTGACACAGAGGAAGGTGCAGATGAAATTGAAGAGGAGGTTATGGATGACCCAGTTGTTGACCCGGATTGGCATCCATTGGGGAAGAGGGTGCTGCTGGCAATAGCTCAGAAGAGGAGGAGGATCCGCAGCAGGCATCGACATCGGAGCTGCGGTTATCTGGCAGGCCCATAGCAGTCCAAAAACGTGTTAAAAAAACAAAAAGAGTTGCAGGACAGCTTGGCCAGACGGTCAAATTAGCACAGCGTGCAAGCCCTGAAAATTTATCCGATAGTAGGAAGAGTGCAGTGTGGCACTTTTTTGACTAAAATCCTATTGATGAGGCAAAGGTTATCTGTAAGAAGTGCGGAAGGACCTTTAGCCGAGGGAAAAATCTCTGAAATTTGAATACCAGTTGCATACTTAGACATTTAAACACCATGCACTTGCAAGCGTGGACGGACCACAAAACCTCAGGTAGCACATGTGCACCTGCTCCGACTGAAGGTAGGCAGCGCAGCAACGCTCCATCGCTTCCCCATTGTAAGCCCACCGGTTAGCACACCACCAGCAAGAAGTGTTGAGGTGTCGTCGCAAGGCCAAAGAAGTCAGGGAATCACAATGTTTTTGCAATGAAAGACTGAATCTAGGCCATCACCACCACCATCACCAACACCAACCCCTCTCAGTCCGCCATGTCCACCGCTAGTTCCACCATATGCAGCTCTCAAGTCCAGCTCACACTAGCAGACACTCTGAGTAGGACAAGAAAGTACTCATCCTCTCATCCGCGTACGCTGGCTTTGAACGCCTACATTGCCAAAACTGATATCATTAGAGATGATGCCCTTCCGTTTGGTTGAAAGCTCAGCGTTCCAAGAGCTCATGGCCTGAGTTGTCCCACGCTATGACCTACCCAGTCGGCACTTCTTTTCTAGAAAAGCCATCCCTGCTCTCCACCTACATGTGAAAGACCGCATTGTCCATGCACTCAAACAATCAGTGAATGGAAAGGTGCACCTCACAACAGATGCATGGCCAGGGCCATTATTTGTCCATCACTGCGCACTGGGTTAATGTGGTGGATGCAGGGTCCACAGGGGACAGTGCTGCGGTGGGACAGTGCTGCCTATCCCACGGTATAGGCAACAGTTGGCTGTAGGCGTTCGACCCTCCTCCTCCAGAAGCGAAAGCTCGTCGACATAGCGCAGTCGCACGAGCACTCCATCCGCAGCTGGCAGTGCTGCACACGAGATGTCCCACTATCGAACAGCTAGTGGTAAGCGTCAGCAGGCTGTTTTAAAGATGATGTCTTTGGGCGACAACAGACACACCGTGGAGGTACTGGCCGACTACTTGCAGCGAGAAACTGAGTCATGACTGGGCAGTCTACATCTTGAGCCAGGCAAGGTAGTCAGTGATAACGGCCGTAATTTTGTGGCACACCTTGCCTGGCTCACACCTTGAACCTGGAGGTGCAGTGCTTCTTAAAAAATTAACCGGAGTTACCAGCCCTGCTCCATAAGGTGCGAAAACTGTGCTCGCACATCCGTCGCTCGCCCGTAGACTCCACTCGTATGCAGAGGCTGCAGCGATCGCTCCACCTCCCCAAGCACCGCCTAATCATAGACGTTGCAACAAGTTGGAACTCCACCACTCACATGGTTGAGAGGCTGTGCGAACAGAGGCAGGCTGTAATGCATTTGTGGGAGGATACACGGGCAGGCAGTTTGAGGGCAGACATCGAGTTGTCGGGTGTGCAGTGGTCAAAGCTGAAAGACCTCTGTAAAGTCCTTCAGTGATTTGATGAATGCACACGGCTGGTAAGCGCAGATGACGCAATCATAAGCATGAGCATCCCACTTATGCATCTGCTCATGCAAACTTTGACGCACATTAAGGCGTCTGCAGTGGAGGAGGAGGAGCAGGGAAGCCTTGATGACTGTCAGGTATTGTCTGCTCAGGGAACGGTCCTGGACGAGGTTGTGGAAGAAGAGAAAGAGGAGGAGGAGGATGAGAGTGATGATTATTTTGGGGAGGAGGATGCTTCTCAGGGGGAAAGAGAAAATGTTGGCTTGCCAAGGTCAGGTACAGGGTTTGTGCGTGACTGGAGGGATGTGGATTTGGCAGAAAGTGCTCCTCCACCCACCACTGGCAGTGCATCATTGACACCGCGAACATTGACCCACATGTGTGATTATGTCTTGCGGATCCTAAAAAGGGACCCCCGCATTGGCAAAATTATTAAGGA
Organism: Oophaga sylvatica; assembly: GCA_033576555.1. Classification (NCBI taxonomy): domain Eukaryota; kingdom Metazoa; phylum Chordata; class Amphibia; order Anura; family Dendrobatidae; genus Oophaga; species Oophaga sylvatica. Next base: position 335,428,969 of record JARQOD010000001.1, on the reverse strand, counting down.
TGACGACTAGAGATGAGCGACTTTGCCTTTTTTCGGGTCGAGTCGGGTTTCGTGAAACCTGACTTTCTCAAAAGTCGAGTCGAACGAAGTCGGCCGACTAACGGAAATGGTCGGGTCGGAGTCGAAAATCCGACCCCAATGCAAGTCAATGGGGAATAAATTGCCCCCTTATCACAGGCAGCCTACTAATCAGATGTGATGCTCCACACAAGCAAATTGTACACTGTCACTGGCAGGCAGCTCTGCTACTCCACCAAACTAATTGCCCCCTTATCACAGTCAGGCAGCCTACTAATCAAATCTGATGCTCCACACAAGCAATTTCTACAGCGTCACTGGCAGGCAGGCAGCCTAAGAACCAGCATTGCTGCACACAGCAAAATCCTCCCCTCTCACTGCACAGCTAATCGCTATCAGCAGAAAGTAATTTTTTTTTTAGGCCCTGCCTAACGCTCTCCCTGCTCAGACGCACCGCCAGCAACCTTCCCCTACACTGAGTTCGGCAGATGTAAAATAGCGGTCGGCGCTGAGGGATTTTATATGCACTGTGACGCCACTGAAAGCCAGCCAATCGCTGCAATGCCCTTCTCTAAGATGGTGCTGGCCGCTGGCTATGTCATCCCGTTGCCCACAGCCTGCATCCTTGCTCTTTGGCCGAGAAAAGGCACTTAAAGTATAGGGGAAAACCGACTCCAGCAAAATAGTCGCCGAACACGTGACCGAACTCACTCCACTGTCAGATTTCGTTTCATGAAACCCGACTTTGGTGAAAATCGGCGACTTTTGAAAATGAGCGACCTGTTTCGCTCAACTCTAAAGATGACTACTGGTTGGCCAGCATCCTCGATCCACGCTATACAGGCAAATTACAGAATATCATGCCACAGGAGAACCTAGAGCTAATACTGGCGAACAAACAAGCTACTCTGGTAAACCGTTTGTTAGAGGCATTCCCAGCACACAGCAGCGGTGCAGGTTCTACCACGAGCCGTACTGGGCAACATGGAAGAGCTATTCGTGGTGCACACAGCCGAAGTGGCGTTGGAGACAGGGGTTTTATGACCATGTTGTGGACTGATTTCTCGAGTACCGCTCACACGACTGTTAATACTGAATTGATTGCAACATACAGGAGACAGCAGTTGTCAACTATGGTTCAAAATTACCTCTCCTCCCCTATCGATGTTCTCCATCACAGTTTATTCCCCTTTGACTACTGGGCCTGTAAACTGGACACCTGGCCTGAATTGGCACAATATGCCTTACAGGAGCTCGCTTGCCCTGCTGTTAGTTTGCTATCAGAAAGAGTCTTCAGTGCTGCTGGATCAATCCTGACAGAAAGAAGGACCCGGCTGTCGACCCAAATTGTTGGTGATCTCACCTTCATTAAAATGAACCATGCCTGGGTTTCAAAGGATTTTGTACCACCTTCCCCTGATGACACATAGGTTACCAGCAAAATGGCTCGCTTTGTCCTCCTCTTCCTCCGACTTCTCCAATTCCTCCATTTGCAGCTGCTGAAAGTCCAGCCTACACCTCAACATATGCAAGTTTTTAAGCCTCCCTAATCGGGCTGTACCCCCCAGGGCCGGCGTCAACACCTGGCGCACCCGGGCAAGTGCCGGGGCCCTGAGCAGGTGGGGGGGCCTACTCGCCGTCAGAGACACTGGCGTACTATGAGGGGCCCTGTGCCAGTGGCCAATGCCGGTGCCCACGAGTGGGCCCCCCTGCTTGCTCAGGGTCCCAGCACTTGCAATACTTACCTCTCCCTGCTCCACAGCTGTGACGTCTTCCACGTTTCCTGACAGTGACATTCAGGTTAGAGAGCGCGATGATGTCACGTCTGTACGCCCTCTGCCTGAACAGTCACAGTGCAGAGAGCTGGAAGATGGTGATGCTGAGGAGTCCAGAGTAGAGCAGTGCCCAGCGAGGAGAGGTATTTCATTTTTTTAATGTTTGGAGCAATATATGGGGAGCATTATACACTGGAGAATTATATATGGGGCCCATCATACACTTGAGCATCATAGATAGGGCCCATTATACACTGGAGCATTATATATGGGCACATCATACACTGGAGCATTATAAATGGGGCCCATCATACACTGGAGCATCATATATGGGGCCCATTATACACTGGAGCATCATATGGGGCCCATTATATATGGAGCATTATATAGGCCCATCATACACTGGAGCATCATCCATGGGGCCCATCATATACTGGAGCATCATATGGGGCCCATTATATATGGTGCATCATATGGGGCACATTATATATGGAGCATCACAAGGAACCCATTATATATGGAGCATTATATATGGAGCCCATTATATATGGAGCATTATATAGGCCCACCATGCACTGGAGCATCATCCATGGGGCCCATAATATACTGGAGCATCATATGGGGCCCATTATATATGGCGCATCATATGGGGCACATTATATATGAAGCATCACATGGAGCCCATTATATATGGAGCATTATATATGGGGACCATTATATTTGGAGCATTATATGGGGCTCATCATACACTGGAGCATCATATATGGGCCCATCATATACTAGAGCATCATATGGGGTTCATTACTTATGGGGCATCATATAGGGCCCTTTATCATATGTAGCACATATGGGGCCTATTCTGTATGGAGCATTATATGGAGCCCATTCTGTATGGAGCAATATATGGGGCCCATCATATACTGTATGGAGCTTTATATGCGACTCATTATACTGTATGGAGCAATATGTGGGGCTCATTATACTCTATGAGGGACCGTCCTATACTGCATGGCACATTATATGGGGACCATCATATACTGGAGCATTATGTGGAGATCATTATATACTGTATGGAACATTATATGGAACCAATTATGTATGGAGCAATATATGGGGCTCGTTATTCTGTATGGCGCACTATGTGGTGCCCATAATACTGTATGGAGGACTATACTGTCCGGTTTTTGAGCTATTGTAGAATTTACAATAGATATCACTTATGTAATGTAAGAAGTGAAGTATTTGGCATTTTGTTATACCTATATTTCTCCGCCGTATCGGAGCATCATGAATTGTGGTATGTGTTAAAGGGGCCCACTGAGACTCTTTCGCCCAGGGCCCACGAAAACCTGAAGCCAGCCCTGCCCCCCCCACAACTTTAGCCAAATAACCCCCAGTTTTCAATGCGTTACTATTATTATAAAGTAAATTAAGATTGACAAGCTTAAGTAATAAGAATTGATGTCGTTGGCATTGAAATGGGCACTGTAGTTGTGTTTACTGTCCTCCACTCCCTGCCAACTTTTCTTCCCCATTGACTTGCATTGGGTTCGGGTCGAGTTTCAGTCGGACCTTCGACTTTTTCCTACAGTCGGCCGATTTCGTTCGACTCGACTTTTGGGAAAGTCAGGTAGTCCGAAACACGACTCGACCCTCCCGGAGGCAAAGTCGCTCATCTCTAGTCAAGGGCTAGAGTTTTTTATTAAAATAGATGACTATTTTATTTAGTATTGTTAGCTACAATAATATGTGGGAAGTTGGGGTTTTCAAATTTGGGACAATTGTTCTGGGCAAATTTGATTTCCTACAGGCCAACAATGTCGGCTTTAATTTTTTTTATTTCATTCCATATGGTATGTATTTTCTACAGACTATTTAAACCTCTTAAATTTAAAGAGAGAAACTTGGTCTCCATCTTATTAATAAACTTTCAAGCAGTCAGTATTGAACACTTAATCTGTAGAACAGAATACACTGAATTAGTTGGGTGAAACCACAGTCAGTAAAAGGAGTTTAAACAACTAATACTATCAAACAATACAGAATAAAGGTAAAGTACACTATATTACTGGTATAAAATTCTAAATACAATTGCAAAGTTGACAAAAGATCTCCTGGTGATGCCAAATTAGCAAGTCGAACTCACTAAGGTTCTACAGGAGAATGCTAATGACAATAAAAGGGAACTCAATAGAGCAAATATCGGCTTGCATGAACCCTTAGAATTTAAGAGCAAAAGTGAAAAAAGAAAATGAAGATGTTAAATAGAGAAAAATAATTAGAACATCCACATTTCTGTAGGATGGGCCAAAGACCTGTGGCAGCTTCCAGTGACTGCCGGAGGGGAAAGGAAGTTGCTGACCAGAGCACCTAAATTTAACCCCTGTAGGTGTGCCGCAGGTACCTTCCCCTCCGAGGCCTCCGAGGTCACTGGACAGCTGGACATCCCCAATTAGTACATCACCAATGGGAGTGGTGTGAGAGGGGGGGTGAATTGGGTACGGACGTATTACACTAGAATCCACCTTATAGGCATGCCAGTCAGAGGCCCTTTCCTTACTCAGTACAGTGCCTGCCAGAATTGGGATGATTTTAACTTGGTACATAATCAGTAGCTTTGTAGAGAACCCCTGTCTGTAAGAGATTCCCCAAAGGACTTGTGTAGGTTCATAGTATCATTGGAAAAGTCTGAGAACTCTTTTATGTCCTGGAATGGGGCTGGTCATTTATAGTTATCTCGAGTGTAGTTAGTCAGCTTTTCTCTGGTCTGGAATTGATGAAATCTCAAGAAGACCTCTCTTGGCGAATCTCTAGTGATATTCCTCTGTTTTTTCCTATGGCAGATTCTTGAGGGGGAAGATTCGAAGGTGTTGTTTTCAGACGATCTTGGAAGAAAAGGTAGGAGATCAGAATTTATGACATTTTTGGAAATACCCCTCAATTTAATGTTATTTCTTCTGCTCCTGTCTTCCAAGTCTGCAATTTTTGATCTTAGAAATAACAGTTATCCTTTTAAATCCTTTTGTTCATCAACCATATCAGCATTGGATGCTTCAAAATCGTCAATTCTAGCTCCAAAATCCTCCATTTTGTGGTTAATCTTGTCAATTGAGATTTGCATCCTTTCAAATTTTCTCTCCATGTTTAACTGCAAATGCTTTAAGTGCATTTTCCTGATAGTTCTTAGTGACAGCTATACCTTCAGTTGGATTAAGTTTAGCCCATGGATCCTCCAGTCTAGGCAAGGGATGAGTATAGGGATCTTGTGATTTTGACACAGGAGAGCAATGCAGGTTACTTCTAAATCTTTGTTTGTTGGGACTACTAAATGGACTGCTAGAGAACATCGATTGTATTAATCCTTATTAATAAATAATAAATAAATAAAATCCTTCTTCTACCTGGTCGGAGGCATATGGTATTACTGTTTTGTCATTTTTGGATAAAAGTAACTTCCTTTTAGCACTGTATAGAGATGATTGGACTTCCATGTTTGAACAATCATCCAATGAACAGGTTCTAAAAAGTCCCCTGGATTGTAAGGCAAGGACCTTAATTTAGATCTTGCAGGATATGGTATATCAAAGTTAGGGTTTTGTTAATAGGTTTTCCTCCTAGTGTCTTTTGGCAAAAGGAGTGTGTTTCCTTTCCTCTTCTCCTGGCTTGTGACAAGTATTAGGGGCAATAGAGGGAGCACATCTCATCCCCAGCCCTTTGCTAAGGAGTTTGAGAAGTCTCTGCCTCCTGCCCGTGGTCCCCAGAGCAGCGGGACACACACGAGACCCAGGGAAAAGTGACAAAGAGAGGCATCTCAGTCCAGCTTCTACCTGCTTGGCAGTTCTCCAGGGCAGAGACTAGTGCTGAGATAAACGAGCAGTACTGCCAGATTTGGAGACATTATCTGGGGCAGGCATAAGCCCCTGGGCAGAGTTTTTTATGGGGCATGAGAGTCCTTTAGAGAGAAACCTGTTAGTCTTACCCTCCACATGAGAAGCATGGCTGCAGGCTCCAGACTTCTTAGGGGTAACCTTGGACGTTTTGAAATCCTGGAAAGCTATAATCCACACAGGCTGATATAAGAGGGTCCTATGATCCAAAATATAGCAAATTTGTACATTTTTTCTTCAATTTTTGTCACTTTTGTAAGATCTCCACAAGGAGCTCAGTGAATGTTAAGGGTATGCCACACTAAACAATATCGCTAACGGGATCGCTAAAAAACGTCACTATTTAGCGATCCCGTTAGCGATATTGTTCAGTGCGGCAGCTTCCAGCGACGAGCTTCCTGCTGTGATCTCGCTCGTCGCTGGAATCGTTCCGGACCCTATTTTCTCGTCGGCGCTCCCGCTGGGTAAGTATCTAATCGCTGTGTGGCACCTTTTCTTAGCGATTTAGCGGTACTTTTGTACCGCTAAAGTCGTTAAGAAGATCGCTAACGGCGATAGCGTCGTTAACTATATCGCTAAATGTGGCTGCATTTAGCGATATAGAAACAATCCCGCTAGCGATCTCATTAGTATGCAACGCTAACGAGATCGCTAGCGGGATAGCTTAGTGTGGCAGTACCTTTAGTCTTACATGTAGTGAATTCAGGCCATGCCCCCCAGGACTCATGAATTTGAACACTCTGTGATTCCATTCAGTAAGATTGGCAAAAAAATGCCTGCCTTCATTTCACACTGTTGAAGACTCAGAGATAGGGCTAATGACATTGGGATTGGCCACATGGGTTTCCCCATAATACCCTGCAGCAATCAAATCAAATGGTCTTGTGAAGCCTATTGGGGAGGGCTACCAGTGTCAGTATAAAAGTTGAAAGCCAGCCAAGGAGTGCCATTTTATGCTTGTATAGTGTAGGGATAGGAGGACACAGTGAACAGCTCATAATACATTGTAATAGAAAAATACATAGTCTGACTGTGGTGTACTACTTCAGTGCTTCAGCAGATTGAAATTGGGAGTGATAGTCACAGTCTGTGAATACTAATCCAAAAATTCAAGTACCGTATATAAGAAAGTCTTGTTGCTCTATAATCACTCAGTGTTATTGTTATTTGATTGATCTGACATATAATGCAGCAACTAAATAACAGACTTTTATATAATTCATCACAAACAGCAACTAAAGAGGGCAGTACTAAAAACCCCTCAGTGTTATTTTTACTACTGAAATTAAATCCTGACTTTTTTACATACTAAAGAAAAGTCTCTAAAAGGCTACCGTCAGATGGACGTAGATTCTCTCAGACGAGAGAATCGGGCCCATTTTGCAAGTGACACTCTGATCAATTTCTGATAAAAGTTTCATCTGAATGTCAGCATAGCGTGATCCAATCTCTCGGATGAGAGAATCGGATCATACCGTGACAAGAAGATGGAGAACAACATCTTGCCATTTTCTCCATTCTCTGAGTCTGCGGAAATTGGACTGTGTGTAGCCCTGGTGGTAGGCACACGCAGTACCCTGGAGAGTGTGTGGCGAGACAGCAGTTTAATGCTAAATATTCATTCACTCGACATATACTAGACACACCCCTTAGGGTAGTGGAGTTTACTCTTGAGGGAGTGGTCAAGGTGTGTGTGTTTAGAGTGATTTCTAGTCAGTCTAGTTCCTGTCTTCGGACAGAGAAGACGTCTGGAGTCAGTGTCCAGACTTCAGAGAGAGAGGACGTCTGGAGGGAGGAAGCAGTCCAGATTGCTCTATCACCAGCTTTGGAAAGTGGAGTCTAGTATAGGTGCTTTAATTCACCTTAGCCTAGTCAGAGCTGTACTTCATCAGCATACACTGGAAGGAAAGAAGAAGTTTAGTGCAGAAAGTCTTCAGCATCCTGTCTAAAGGACGGTATAAGGTTCAGAGACGTGCTCCTGCCTATTGATAACTGAGCATCTGTAACTAACTTTGAAGTGAAGGAAAAGAAAGAAGTGACTACTCGACCCTTGGCTAGTGTGAGTGCTTATGTTACCAGCGAGGACAAGGCGAAAGGCACAGTGGTTTATTGGAATAGTGCTTACGGATTGAAGAAGTCCTGCACATTGCTACCGGTCACTGGGGACCGAAGGATCACTACTGTTTCAAGCATAGTGATAAGAAAACCAGGAATTTACCGGACCCTAGGTCGCGGCAAACAAGCCCCTTATAGTCAGTACGTAACTGGGGTCAGGGGAAGTGAAGACTTTGAGTCTCTGCAGGACAAAATAAGAATTCAGCTCCCTCATAGAAAGGCTCCTAACACTAAACTGACTGGGAAGTACAGCTATAGATTAGCTGGAGATTTTGAGGGAACTACGCTTCAGGCTGGTTGTACTTGTTGTATTGGAAGTAAAGGAGGCCCCTAACTTGTCCAGCTGCTGTCTCAAGATACACTCTCCTTGGATCAGCCTCCCTGGGACCTGCTTGAACATCTTACAAGTAAAGGTATGGAAAGACGCTGACGGTGTGAGACTGAGTTATTATTGCATGCCTGCACAATCCCTACCTAACTCCCGATCTGAGGGACCAGTCCCACCTGTAGGGGACCCGACATCTAGCTGCATCACCATCCCCTCAGAGATCTACAGAAGCGCTGGTATAAATTACCAGAAGACTACAGGTGGCGTCACGAACTGTATATAAATCTATCCCTGTAAATATTCCCCCAACATACGCCAGACCGCCAGGGCCACAGACCGAGCCACAGCTACCTGTGACAATCCCCATAGACTTCTACGGGCTCGGCTCTGAGTACCCCATTGCCCTGGTAACCCACAATTGTGGTGGCGGGTCGACACAACTGCACTCAGATGTTATCCAATGACAGTCCAATGTTTTCCATGCACCCATATACTGGAATCCGTGAGTGGCATTTGATTTCAAAGTAAAATTGCAGCATGGTGCAATTTTTTTTCACTGATCAATAAAAAAAATTGTGCCCTGGCATTGCCCATTGAATAACATTCGTTATGTACTGTCCAATTTTTTATCACAACCGTTTACCTCACAAAATATGCATGTTGAAAAAAAATGTTTAAGGTTAAGTGTTTTGCAACTGTTTACAACTGTTATCCACATTTATACATGATTTACTTTCTGGTGACAAAGTTTTAAAATTAAACATTATACTTGTGTCAAACATGTATGTTAAACCAAAACGTGACATGGGCAATAGATGTGGTAGTATGATAAAAAAATAAACCCGTATCATGGAAAAAAATGTGGGAGATGATAACAGCAGCAACACCACCAACACTGCTGGCAGCAACCGTCCCGGCAGTAGTACCAAACGCAGGTCACAGCTGACCTCCTTTGCCTCTAGAAAGCAAATTTGTGGAGAGGAAGCAGAGGACATAATGGAATATATTTCATATCACTCATCTCAATCACAGCAGCGTCATGTAGCTTCTCACACCAACACCATCACCTGTAATCTATGTTCTGCTCAGTCAACCTCCTTGCCGCCAAAACACTTAGGCCTCTTTCACACATCCGTTTTTTGACTTCAGGCATGATCCAGTACCCGGTACCGGATGCGTTTTTTTACCATTGACTTTCATTAGCGCCGGATCGTGCCTGATGTCATTGCGTTGTATCCATTTTTGTCCGGATCCGGGGAAATGTACATTCCGGCGGCCGGACAAAACGGTGCATGCAACGTTTTTTTTGTTTGCCGGAGCCGCCTGATAGTGCCTAAAGCGGCGCATCAGGCGGCCGGAAATAATACAAGTCAATGGAACCGGATCAGACTTTTGTGTAACCTGACAAAAGTCTGATCCGGAGTCTGGAAATCAGGGACTACTATACTACTACTACTACTACTACTACATTTTCCACTGTCTCCGGACATCCAAAACCCTCTTTTTCTGGGTTCAAAAGTTCAGGTTGGATCCAGCAAAAAAACGAATCCGTTGCATCAGTTTTTTCGTTTCAGCACCGGATCCGTCCCTTCAGGTGTTCGACGGATTATTCCTGACACAAAAAAACTGATGTGTGAAAGAGGCCTTAGGCTGGAGTCACACTGGCGACAAAATCGGACGACTGTAAAGCGGTGAAATATCGCATTGCAGTCAGACCAATGTTAATCTATGGAGCAGCTCCCAGTATCAGATTTTTTGTGGTCCGTTTTATACGTGCGAGTGCAATCGCAGCATGCTGCGATTGTCACCGATTGTGGGTCGACAATCGCCAATGCAAGTCTATGGGTGCGATGAAAAATCTGATTACAAACGGACCGCATGTGTGACTTGCGATTAAATCGCACAGGTGTCCTTTAGAAAAGCTGGCAATTCATCCCCGGCTATACTGTAAAATCACACTGACAGCTTTAATAAAGAATAGAAAGAATACATATACACACATAGAATAAATATATATATGTCATTTTGACATATATATATATATATATATACATATATTTATAGTTCACGCACTTCTACATAGTATAATAGCCGCTAATTCAATTGCCGGCTTTTGTGAAATTACAGACCCGACATGAAATGACACATGGTGTACATACAGTTAACCATGTGATTTCATATAGTTTGATATATGGTTTTCACTATCAATGACATGAGTGTATTTGTGCAAAATTTCACACATGTAGGGGTTAATTAAAGGTGTAAATTCGTTGTAAAAAATGCGTGGGCTCCCGCGCTATTTTCTCTGCCAGACAGACAAAGCCAGCGAGTGGGGGCAGATAATTATAGCCTAGGGTGGGTGCATTTATTTTGTGCCCCCCCGGCTACTAACATCTGCCCCCAGCCACCCCAGAAAGATGATGTCTTTACATTTCCATATTTGTCCATGCTCGACATGGCTAAATGCCTCAGTATTAATCAACACTTGATCTCTGCTGTCGATCAGCGATGTGATCAATAATGGACTAAAGAAAAATGAAGCTAACAATTGTTGATTTTCATGTGGACTTATTTGTTGGTGATAGTCATGATTTTGGCTATTTTGATGTTAAGGCAAAATCCAATTTTCATCATTTTCATCTTTCAACTTTGGGTTAATCTTCTTCAGTTCCTTCTCACACTGTGCCAGGATGGTTGTATCATCAGCATATCTCATATTCCTGATGGCTCTTCTGTCTATTTTCACCCCAATACTCATATCATCTAAGTCTAACTTTCTCATGAATAATTCTTCATAAAGGTTGAAAATAAAAGAAGAAAGATGCTTGTTTGTCTTGTGCCTTTTTTGATCTTGATCCATTCTGTATCTCCATACATGGATTGCACTGTAGCTTCCTGATTGTTATAGAGTGACTTGGTTAACATAATCAGGTATCCAGCCCACCTACTTCACTGAGTGTTTCACAAAGCTTATCTTGCTCAACCCAGTCAAAATCCTTGGTATAATCAATAAAGCCCAGGTACAACTTCTTTTAGTACTCCCTCGTCTTTTTTATGATCCACCTCAAGTTTGAGATGTCGTCTTGGGTTCCCCTGCCCTTATAGAATCCAATATAAGGATTGGGGATATATCCAAAGTTCTATATCAAGGATGTTGCCTAAGCACATCTGAATGATATTTTGAAGCACTTTGCTGTTGTGGTGGATCACAGTGATGATTCTATAGTTGGCACAGTTCCTGTTCTTGCCTTTCTTTGGCAGTGGGATGAAAACTGATCTTTTGCAGTTATTTGGCTATGTGTAGGTCCTCAAGATCTTCTGGCATGAGCTGTCTGTGTAGCTCTCGGTACTAGTTTGAGCAGATTTGCTGGAATACCATCAATGCTAGGAGCTTTGTGGTATAGGAGCTGCCTCAGCGCCCAATCCATTTCACTTTTCAACAAGACTGAGTCTGCTTCCTCTTAACCCCTGGCCTCTTTATGATGATTAGTGCTGGTGCTGGTATTTATTTCCTGTGTGTATGCTTTCCATCTCTGCTTGATATTTTGCTGGTTGCTAATTTAATTCCTATCATGATCTTTCATGGTTATTTTTTATGATATTGGAGCCGAGGAGGCCAGTAACAAAAATAGCAGAGGCAGCCAGTCACCCAGAGAGGTTGGTAACAAATGGATTGCAGAACCCTAAACTAACGCACAACTAGAAGCAGCCATGGGACATACCTACGATGACCTAGACGCCTCGACACAGCAGGAGAGTTAGCTAAGAGATAGAAAGGGGAAAGCTAACTGCACCAGAGTAGCGCCCTAAAGGAATAGATAGCCCCCACACATATATTGGCGGTGAGACAAGATGAAATACAAACGCAGGCAGAAAATAGAGTAAGCAAACCCTGGGGCCCAGAACTGTCTAGATAGGACAGGACAGAAAAGAATACTTTCTGCAATCCAGCAAAACCCTATGAAAAATTCCAACACTTCTGATTCCAAAAAATACTGAAACAACACTGTTATGATTTGGTAGCTGAGGAGAGCAGGCAAAAACGGCAATACACCAGAGAGGTTGGAATCTACTGGATTGCAGTACCCTGACTAACCACCACAACTAAAGGCAGCCGTGGAGCGTTCCTAAGTTGGTCCTAGACTCCTCGTCACAGCCTGAGAGGTTAACTACACCTAAAGATAGAAAGAGGAAAGCTATCTGCCCCGGAGCAGATCCCCAAAGAACATAGGAAGCCCCCAAACATGTAATGGCGGTTAGACAAGAGGAAATACAGACACAGACAGAAAATAGTATGAGCAAACGTTGGGGCCCAATCTTCCTAGAAAGAAAAGGATAGGAAGGATACTTACTGCAATCCAAAAAACCCTAAAAAATACCAACTCTACTAATTGCAAAAACACCTGAGATCATACGACCTCTACCACCTAAATTAGTTCTCTGGTGTAACAAAACTAAGCCGCAGCCACTGAAAAAACTGGAAAAGGCAAATGAACAAATAACAGTGGCTCAGATAAACTGAGATGAGCACAAGCCCCGGAGGGGACCTGGCTGACCTCCACAGAAGTGCAGAGAACAATGCAAAAAGCAAGCACAAAAATAAAAGCAGAAAATATCTTATCTGATAGCAGAAGATGCAGGCAAGACTCAGCAAGCTTCAACGTGAACCAGGAACCACAGTTGAGACAAGAACAATTGGTCACCGGCAACCATGATGGGAGGGAACCTCCCTTATATAAGACCAGTCTGTAACTCCTGATTGCCAATCCTCATTTAATGGCTCAGCACTGTCTGTAACCACCAGAGGGAGCTTCTGCTCAGAATTCATTTCTAACACATTCACAACAGTACCCCCCCTTGAGGAGGGGTCACCGAACCCTCATTTGGGCAACCAGGTTGGTCAGGATGAGCTCTGTGATACGCACGGATCAGTCTCCTAGCATGGATGTCCGAAGCAAACACCCAAGAATTGTCCTCCTGACAATAACCTCTCCACTTAACCAAATACTGGAGCTTCCGTCTAGAAAAACGAGAATCCAATATTTTCTCAACCACATACTTCAGATTGCCCTCAACCAAAACAGGGTCAGGAGGTGCAGCCATAGGAACCACTAGCTCGACAAACCTCTTCAATAAGGACTTGTGGAACACGTTATGGATCTTAAATGTCTCTGGAAGAAGTAAACGAAAGGAAACAGGATTAAGAATCTCCATGATCTTATAAGGTCCAATGAACCTAGACTTAAACTTAGGAGATGCAACTCTCATAGGGATATTTCTTGAGGACAACCAGACCAAGTCCCCCACTTCAAAACGAGGACCATCAGTCCTATGCCGGTTGGCAAACCGCTGGGCCCTCTCCTGAGAGAGGGACAACCTGTCCACTACCTGGTCCCAAATCTGCTGCATACGCTCCACAACAGAGTCAACACCTGGACAGACAGAAGCCTCCGTCTGTCTCGAAGAAAATCGAGGGTGAAACCCAAAATTGCAGAAAAATGGAGACATCAAAGTGGCAGAGCTAGCCCTATTATTAAGAGCAAACTCAGCCAAAGGCAAAAAAGAGACCCAGTCATCTTGATCAGCAGACACAAAGCATCTCAGATAAGTCTCCAATGTCTGGTTTGTTCTCTCAGTTTGTCCATTGGTCTGAGGATGAAAAGCCGAGGAGAAAGACAATTGAACACCAAGTTTAGAACAAAAAGTCCTCCAAAATCTGGAAACAAACTGGACTCCTCTGTCAGACACAATGTTCTCAGGAATGCCGTGTAACCGAACCACGTGCTGAAGGAACAAAGGCACCAATTCGGAGGAGGAAGGCAACTTAGGTAATGGCACAAGATGTATCATTTTGGAAAACCTATCCAAATCACCCAGATAACGGTCATTCTCTGAGAAACAGGGAGGTCGGAAATGAAATCCATAGAGATATGGGTCCATGGTTTCTTGGGCACAGGCAATGGCATCAACAAACCACTAGAGCGAGAGCAAGGCTTGGAGCGAGAGCAAGTCCCGCAGGACTGCACAAATTCCCTGACGTCACAGACAAAGTAGGCCACCAAAAGGACCGACTAACCAAGTCTCTGGTACCAAAAATTCCGGGATGACCGGCCAACGCAGAACAATGAATCTCAGACATCACACTCTTTTTACACCGGACTGGGACAAACAATTTCCCAATAGGGCAGCACTCGGGTTTATCCTCCTGACACCCTTCCAGAGCCAGTCTCAAATTGGGCGAGATGGCGGAAAGAACTACACCCTCTTTCAAAATAACAGCAGGATCAGATAAATCAGGAGAGTCCGCAAGGAAACTCCTCGAGAGGGCATCCGCCTTAACATTCTTAGTACCAGGAAGAAAGGAAACCACAAAATTAAAACGTGTGAAAAACAAGGCCCACCTGGCCTGTCTAGTCGCTTGGCTGATTCCAGATAAACCAGATTCTTATGGTCCGTGAGGACCACCACCTGATGTTCGGCTCCCTCCAGCCAATGTCTCCACTCTTCAAAAGCCCACTTCATGGCCAATAACTCCCGATTACCCACGTCATAATTACGTTCAGTTGAAGAAAATTTTCGAGAGAAAAAGGCACAAGGGTTACTTTTAGAGGTCTCAGGATCTCTTTGGGACAAAACGGCACCTGCCCCAATTTCAGAGGCATCAACCTCCACCTGAAATGGCAGAGAAACATCAGGCTGCCGTAGAACAGGAGCAGAAGTGAATCTCTGCTTAAGTTCCTGAAATGCAGAGACTGCCTCAGGAGGCCAAATTCACCACATCAGAACCCTTTTTGGTCAAATCAGTCAATGGTTTAACAATAACAGAGAAATTACCAATAAATTTACGATAAAAATTGGCAAAACCCAAGAATCTCTGAAGAGCCTTTAATGAAGTAGGTTGGACCCAATCACAGATGGCCTGAACCTTGACCGGGTCCATTTCAATAACAGATGGGGACAAAATGAATCCCAGAAATGAGATCCTCTGTACGCCAAAAAGACACTTTGATCCCTTCACATACAGAGCATTCTCTCTCAAAATCTGGAACACAGTCCGAACATGTTTCACATGAGAGTCCCAGTCATTGGAAAAAATCAAGATATCATCCAAATAAACAATCAGAATTTTATCCACAAAATCCCTGAAAATGTCATTCATGAAGGACTAGAAGACGGAAGGAGCATTAGTGAGCCCAAAGGGCATCACTAGGTACTCAAAATGCCCCTCTGGGATATTAAACGACGTCTTCCATTCATCCCCGTGCTTAATGCGAAAAAGGTTATACGCCCCCCTGAGGTCAAGCTTGGTAAACCAAGTAGCACTTTTCACCCTGGAAAACAGGTCAGAAATCAAGGGTAACGGATATTGATATTTCACAGTGATATTGTTCAAGAGACGATAATCAATACACGGCCTTAATGAACCATCCTTTTTGGCCACAAAGAAAAAACCGGCACCCAAGGGTGAAGAGGATGGTCTGATATGACCCTTCTCCAATGACTCCTTGATATAAGACCGCATAGCGTCATGTTCAGGTACAGACAAGTTAAAAAGGCGACCTTTAGGGAATTTACTACCAGGCACTAATTCAATAGCGCAGTCATAGCTCCTATGGGGTGGCAAGGATGCAGATTTTCTTTCGCTAAACACATCAGAAAAATCAGTCAAAAAGTCAGGAACATCCTGAGCCTGGGGAGAGGCAGAAAAAACAGGAGTGTTGGCATTAACACATTGGCAGCCTCAACTCGTTATAGACACAGATTTCCAATCCAAAACAGGATTATGAGACTGTAACCAAGGGAAACCTAGTACAATAATGTCATGCAGATTATACGGCACCAAAAATTTGCAACTCTCCTGATGATCAGGTTCAATCCTCATTATCACCTGAGTAGAGAACTGGGGTTTATTCTCAGCCAAAGGGGTAGAATCAATCCCCAGTAGGGGAATAGACTTCCGTAGGGGTATCAAGGGAAACCCACAACGTTTAGCAAAATCAAAATCCATCAGGTTAATAGCTGCTCCCGAATCAACAAAAGCCTGAGCAGAAAATGTGGACAGGGAGCAAATCAGGGTAACAGTCAACAGAAATTTAGTCTGAACACTACCCAAGACAACTGAGCGTGCAAAATGTCTTCCCCGATTAGGGCAGACTGATATAGCATGAGAGGCGTCACCACAGTAGAAACATAACCCATTGCGTTTTCGAAACTCATGACGCTGTGCCCCAGAAGCCACTCCATCACACTGCATGGGTTCAGAAGCTGGCTCACAAGGCAACACTATTCCACGCATACCTCTACGCTCACGCAAACGTCTGTCAATTTGAATCGCTAATGACATAGAATCATTGAGACCAGAGGGAGCAGGGAAACCCACCATAACATATTTTACATTCTCTGACAGACCCTTCCGAAAAAGGGCTGCCAAAGCATCATCATTCCATTTGCTCAGGATGCCCACTTTCGGAATTTCTGACAGTACAACTCAGCGTCCTCAAGCCTCTGATTTAATGCCAGCAAGGTTTTTTCAGCTTGATCAGTGACATTAGGTTCATCGTACAATAACCCCAGAGCCAGAAAAAATGCATCAACATTACTCAAAACAGGATCCCCAGGTGTCAGGGAAAAAGCCCAATCCTGAGGATCGCCGCGCAGGAGAGAGATGACAATTTGAACCTGCTGTGCTGGATTCCCTGAGGACTTAGGTTTTAAGGCAAAAAACAACTTACAGTTATTTTTGAAATTCAGAAATTTAGCTAGATCCCCCAAAAATAAATCTGGCATGGGGATCCTAGGTTCCACAACCGGCAACCCTGCAAGATAGGTAGCAATACTCCGAACTTCAGTGGCAAGCTGATCCACACGGCCAGACAACTGTGCAAACTCCATTGAGAGAAAAAAAAAATCCTCCTCAGCACCCAGAGAAAAAGAGGGAAAAAATGCAACAGAGAAAAAAAAATAAAAAATTTCTGACAACTTCCTTTTTTCTTTTTCCTTTTACTATTTTTCCCTTCTGTTGAGTACCATATAATTTTCAGTTTGGCCGGTGATACTGTTATGATTTGGTAGCTGAGGAGAGCAGGCAAAAACGGCAATACACCAGAGAGGTTGGAATCTACTGGATTGCAGTACCCTGACTAACCACCACAACTAAAGGCAGCCGTGGAGCGTTCCTAAGTTGCTCCTAGACGCCTCGACACAGCCTGAGAGGTTAACTACACCTAAAGATAGAAAGAGGAAAGCTATCTGCCCCGGAGCAGATCCCCAAAGAACATAGGAAGCCCCCAAACATGTAATGGCGGTTAGACAAGAGGAAATACAGACACAGACAGAAAATAGTATGAGCAAACGTTGGGGCCCAATCTTCCTAGAAAGAAAAGGATAGGAAGGATACTTACTGCAATCCAAAAAACCCTAAAAAATACCAACTCTACTAATTGCAAAAACACCTGAGATCACACGACCTCTACCACCTAAATTAGTTCTCTGGTGTAACAAAACTAAGTCGCAGCCACTGAAAAAACTGGAAAAGGCAAATGAACAAATAACAGTGGCTCAGATAAACTGAGAGGAGCACAAGCCCCCGGAGGGGACCTGGCTGACCTCCACAGAAGTGCAGAGAACAATGCAAAAAGCAAGCACAAAAAATAAAAGCAGAAAATATCTTATCTGATAGCAGAAGATGCAGGCAAGACTCAGCAAGCTTCAAAGTGAACCAGGAACCACAGTTGAGACAAGAACAATTGGTCACCGGCAACCATGATGGGAGGGAACCTCCCTTATATAAGACCAGTCTGTAACTCCTGATTGCCAATCCTCATTGAATGGCTCAGCACTGTCTGTAACCACCAGAGGGAGCTTCTGCTCAGAATTCATTTCTAACACATTCACAACACAACACGATCTCTCCTCGCTATGTCAGAACTCTGGTGTGAACAGGTAGCTACCCAGCAGCCACTGAAATAACAGGGACTGAACAAATGAACAGAGATAACTGAGAAACAGAGACCAGCGCAGGCCCCAGCAGGGGGACCCAGCTGACCTCACTCAGAAGGCAGAAAAACAAATGAAAACTAAACCACAGAAAAGAGCAGAAAATAGCTTATCTGAATGTTGAAGGAGCAGCAGCTGCTGACTTCCAAACTGGACCAGGAAGAGAAAACTAATCACCGGCGAGGATCATGGGAAAGTTTCTCTCGTAAATCTCTCCAGTCATCACTCCCAGATTGTCCGCAGCTGGATCCTCAGCTGAAGGGCCTCTGTCAGTCAAGACAGCGTCATTAATATCAACAGCCACCAGAGGGAGCCCCAACTCAGAATCCATAGCATTCACAACAATACCCCCCCCCCTTGAGGAGGGGTCACCAAACCCTCACCTGCGCCACCAGGCCGATCAGGGTGAGCCCGGTGAAAGGCGTGAACCAATCTCTCCGCATGAATGTCAGAAGCAAACACCCAAGAATTGTCCTCCTGACCATATCCTTTCCACTTAACCAAGTACTGGAGTCTCCATCTAGCCAGACGAGAATCCAATATCTTCTCCACTTCATACACCAGATTGCCCTCAACCAAAACTGGCTCAGGGGGCGCAGCCATAGGAACCACTGGCTCAACAAACCTTTTCAATAAAGATTTGTGGAAGACGTTGTGAATCTTAAATGTCCCTGGAAGAGCCAAATGGAAGGAAACGGATTAAGAATTTCCAAGATCTTATAAGGTCCAATGAACCTTGGCTTAAATTTTGGAGACACAACCTTCAAAGGGATATTTCTTGAGGACAACCAAACCATGTCACCCACTTTAAACCTAGGACCATCAGTCCTATGCCGGTTGGCAAACCGTTGGGCCCTCTCCTGAGAGAGAAACAGCTTATCCACTACTTGATCCCAAATCTGCTGCATTCTCTCCACCATAGAGTCAACACCCGGACAGACAAAAGCCTCCACCTGCCACGAAGAAAATAGAGTATGAAACCCGAAATTGCAGAAAAAAGGGGACATCAAAGTGGCAGAACTAGCACTATCATTTAGAGCAAATTCACCCAAAGGCAAAAAAGAGACCCAGTCATCTTTTTCAGCAGACACAAAACATCTCAAATAAGTTTCCAAGGTCTGGTTTGTTCTCTCAGTCTGCCCATTGGTCTGAGGGTGAAACGCAGAGGAGAAAGACAGCTGAACTCCCAGTTTAGAACCAAAAGGTCCTCCAATATCTGGAAACAAATTGGACTCCTCTGTCAGACACAATGTTCTCTGGAATGCGTTGCAACCGAACCACCTGCTGAAAAAACAAGGGCACCAACTCGGAAGAGGATGGCAACTTCGGCAGTGGCACAAGATGGATCATCTTGGAAAACCTATCACAGATCACCCAGATAACGGTCATTCTCTGAGAGACAGGGAGGTTGGAAATAAAATCCATAGAGATATGGGTCCATGGCCTCCTGGGCACAGGCAATGGCATTAACAATCCACTAGAGCGAGAGCAATGTTTGGATCAAGAAGAAGTCCCACAGGATTGCACAAAGATCCTGACGTCATGAGATAAATTAGGCCACCAAAAGGACTGACTCACCAAATCTCTAGTGCCAAAAATACCGGGATGACCAGCCAACGTTGAGCAATGAACTTCAGACATAACTTTTTCCCTCCATTGGTCTGGGACATACAATTTCCCCGCAGGGCAACGTTCAGGTTTATCCCCCTGAAATTGATCCAAGGCCAGTCTCAAATCGGGTGAGATAGCGGAAAGAACGACTCCCTCCTTCAGAATGCCCGTAGGCTCAGTCAATCAAGAGAATCCGTAAGGAGACTCCTAGAGAGGGCATCCGCCTTAACATTCTTAGTACCCGGGAGAAAGGAGACCACAAAGTTAAAACGAGTGAAATACAAGGCCCACCTGGCCTGTCTAGGATTCAATCGCTTGGCTGATTCGAGATAGATCAAGTTTTTGTGGTAAGTGAGGACCACAACATGATGTTTGGCTCCCTCTAACCAATGTCTCCACTCTTCGAACGTCCACTTCATAGCCAATAATTCCAGATTCCCCACATCATAATTACGTTCAGCTGGGGAAAACTTTCGGGAGAAGTCACAAGGGTTAATCTTAGAGGTTACAGGATCCCTTTGGGACAAAAAGGCTCCTGCCCCAGTCTCAGAAGCATCTATCTCCACCTGAAATGGGAGAGAAACATCAGGTTGCCGCAGAACCGGAGCGGAAGTGAATCTCCGCTTAAGCTCCTGAAAAGCCGAAACTGCCTCTGGAGACCAATTTACCACATCAGAGCCCTTTTTCGTCAAATCAGTCAGTGGTTTCACAATACCAGAAAAATTACTTATAAATTTATGGTAAAAATTAGCAAAACCCAAAAATCTCTGAAGACCCTTCAATGAAGTGGGCTGAACCCAATCAGAAATGGCTTGAACCTTGACTGGGTCCATTTCAATAGCAGACGGAGACATAATGAATCCCAAAAACTAAACCTTCTGTACGCCAAAGAGACATTTTGATCCCTTGACATACAAAGCATTTTCTCTCAAAATACGGAACACCATCCGAACATGCTCCACATGAGAATCCCAGTCATTAGAAAAAATCAAAATATCGTTCAAATAGACAATCTTATCCACTTATCCACAAAATCCCGGAATATATCGTTCATGAAAGGTTGGAAGATGGAAGGGGCATTAGTGAGCCCAAAAGGCATCATCAGGTACTCAAAATGCACCTCAGGGGTACTAAACGCTGTCTTCCATTCACCCCCATGCTTATTGCAAATAAGATTATACGCCCCCTAAGGTCAAGATTGGTAAACCAACTAGCACCTTTCACTCGGGAGAATAAATCGGAAATCAGGGTAACGGATACTGATATTTAACAGTGATCTTATTAAGGTGACGATAATCAATACATGGACTCAATGAACCATCCTTTTTGGCCACAAAGAAAAAGCCGGCACCCAATGGTGAAGAGGACGGTCTAATATGATCCTTCTCCAATGACTCTTTGATATAAGATCGCCTAGCATCATGCTCAGGCACAGACAAATTGAAGAGCCGACCCTTGGGAAATTTACAACCGGGCACCAACTCAATCGCGCAATCATAACTTCTATGAGGAGGCAAGAACGCAGACTTACTTTCACTAAACACATCAGAATAATCAGCCAAATAGCCGGGGATCTCCTGAGGCTGGGGAGAGGTAGAAAACACAGGAGTGTCCTCATGAACACATTTACAACCCCAACTGGCCACAGACACAGACTTCCAATCCAAAACAGGATAATGGGTCTGCAACCAAGGAAAACCCAGCACAATAATGTCAAGTAAATTATGTAACACCAAAAAGTTACAATTCTCTTGGTGGTCCGGGGCTACCCGCATTATCACCTGGGTCTAAAACTGGGGTTTATTCTCCGCCAAAGGGTTGAATCAATGCCTAGCAAAGGAATATTTGTCCGCAGGGGTACCATGGGAAACCCACAACGTTTGGCAAAGTCGAAATCCATCAGGTTCAGGGCTGCTCCTGAATCGACAAAAGCCTGAGCGGAAAATGTGGACAAGGAGCAGATCAAGGTAACAGTCAAGAGAAATTTAGACTGTGCATGTAATGTATGTAGTACAGTTCATATAGCGTCTTGTGCTTGGGTGCGATGAAAACACAGGAGTCACAGGTTTGATATAGAAAAGTCCTGTATTACTTCATACAAGTTGGCAGAAATAATCACACAGTTTGCAGACACAGAAACAGGAGTCACAGCAGGCCAGAGTAATCCAAGCTCAGCAATCACTCTCCAATACAGATTCAGGATCTTCTTCTCTGTTACCGTAAGTCCATGCAAACGTGGGTCTTTCAAAGAGCAGGGTTCAGAGTCCACAAGTGCTTCAGAGTTCCTCAGTAGGAATAGCTGGAGTACAAGGTCCAAGGCTTACAGGAGTCAAGTCACAGGTTCACTGTAGGCTAGATTCTGAAGCACTGATTGCTCAGCTGTGGCTGCTTAAGAAGCAAAGGAGAGAATCAGGGCGGGAACATGCAAGCTGGAAACTCCATTTTGACTGAGGGCAAGATAGCTGCAGCAAGACAGAAAGTAAAATGGCTGACGAACAAACTGAGTTTCAGGAATATATACATAGAACCTTACATTACTCCCCCCTTAAGGACAACCTCCGGATGACCTCAGACCAGGCTTGTGTGGGTACCTCTGATGAAACTGACGGAGCAAGCGAGGAGCATTAACGTTATTGACCGGTTCCCATGAGTTGTCCTCCACTGGGTAGCCCTGCCATTTAATCAGATATTGTAACTGATTTCTATACAACCTGGAATCTAAAATCCTTTCCACCATAAATTCTTCCTGACCATCGACCAGCACTGGGTCAGGGCAAGGAGAGGAACGTCCAGGAAACGTATTGGGTGTCGCAGCCTTTAGTAGGGATACATGAAAGACAGGGTGGATTCTCATAGTTCTGGGCAGTTGAAGACGACAAGCAACGGCACTTATAATTTTACTGATTTTATAGGGTCCAATGTACTTATGTCCCAACTTAGACGATGGAATCCTTAACTTAAGATTTCTGGTTGACAGCCAGACCAAGTCTCCTACCTTGAAAGCTGGTGCAGGTTTACGAAATTTATCTGCTGCTTTCTTGTACCTTTCTTGAGCCGATTCCAGATTTTCCTTTAGAAGATCCATATTCTTCTGTAAAGACGTGATTCTTTCAGCCACTGCTGGTAAAGGCGTTTCTATGGGAAATCGTGGTAGAATGTTAGGATGATAACCTAGATTAGAGTAAAAAGGAGACTGTTTAGTGGAGGCACTCTGAGAGTTGTTATACGAGAACTCAGCTAATGGAAGTAGATCCACCCAATCATCCTGTAGGTGGCAGATAAAGCAGCGGAGATACTGCTCCAGGGTTTGATTGGTTCGTTCGGTCTGTCCATTAGTCTGGGGATGAAAAGCAGAAGAAAGGTTTACTTTAATGTCCAATGCTGCACAGAAATTTTGCCAAAACCTAGAAGTGAATTGCACCCCTCGATCCGAAATAACCTCATCCGGTACTCCATGTAAGCGAAACACATCTTTAATCATCAAATCTGATGTCTGTTTTGCAGTGGGTAAGCCGACACAAGCGATAAAATGAGCTGCCTTTGTTAGACGGTCAACCACCACTAGAATGGTGTTCTTCCCCTGAGAGGTTGGTAACTCCACAATGAAGTCCATAGAAATGGATCCCCACGGGCGGGACGGGGTGGGAAGAGGCTGTAACAGACCAGTTGGTGAGGAGCGAGGTGTTTTGCATCTTGCACAGACCTCACATGAAGTGACATAATTCAAAACATCCTTCCTGCAAGTGGGCCACCAAAAGAAACGAGAAAGAAATTCCTGTGTCTTTAGAATTCCTCTATGCCCAGCTATCTTGGAATCGTGAATGAGTTGCAATACTCTTAATCTGACTGTTTCAGGAATATACAGACGTTGTCCCTGAATCCACACACCATTCTTAAAGACAAGACTTACGTCCCTTGGGGGTTGTGCCAAAAAGGAATCCGCATGGTATGCTTCCTTGATGTCCTTAAGTAGGTCTTGATTATGAATTACTCCTAGGAATCTAGAGTCAGGAAGAATAGTCTTAGGAGGAGTAATTGGACGTGTCTCTGCTGAGTAAATCCTAGAGAGTGCATCAGCCTTTCCATTGCGCGATCCTGGTCTATAAGAGATGATAAAATTAAATTGGTTTAAGAAAAGATTCCAGCGAGCCTGGCGAGGAGTCAGGCACTTAGCCGACCTGATAAACTCAAGGTTACGATGGTCTGTCAGGACGACTATTTGCTGTGCAGCTCCCTGAAGAAGGTGTCTCCATTCTTTGAAGGCGGCAATAATGGCCAACAACTCTCTATTGCCCACATCGTAGTTCCTCTCAGCCGAAGACAACTGCTGGGAAAAGAAGGCACAGGGATGCAAGACATTCTTCTCACCTGTTCTCTGAGAGAGTATAGCTCCAACGGCACAGTCTGAAGCATCCACCTCTATTATGAAGGCAAGCTCGGGGTTGGGATGTACTAGGATAGGTGCAGTGGTAAATTTATCTTTTAGACGGAAAATGCTTCCTGGGCTTGGGGAGTCCAGGAAAACCTAGACTCTTTCCGGGTAAGTTGAGTGATAGGTGACACTACCTCAGAGAAATTTCTAATGAAACGTCTATAGAAGTTGGCAAACCCGATGAAGCGCTGTACCTCCTTCACATTTCTAGACTTGGCCAATCCTTGATGGCTTGGGTTTTGCTTCCATCCATACTAATTCCTTGTGTAGACAGTACATACCCCAGAAATTGAATTTCGGTCCTATGGAATTCACACTTTTCAAGTTTGATGTAAAGATGATTTTGTCTTAGACGTTCCAAGACCATTCTCACATGTCCCTGATGTTCCTCTGTGGAGTTAGAAAAAATTAGAATATCATCCAAATAAATTACCACGAATGTATCTAGGAGATCCCTGAAGATGTCATTCACCAAGTGTTGGAAAGTGGCTGGGGCGGTACTCAGACCAAAAGGCATAACTAGATATTCAAAGTGTCCATAGCGTGACCTGAATGCAGTCTTCCATTCATCCCCAGGTCTAATACGGACTAAGTTATAGGCCCCACGAAGATCTAGTTTAGAAAAAATTTTGGCATGTCGCACTCTCTCCAATAACTCAGGGATTAAAGGCAATGGATAACGGTTTCTAATAGTAACCTTATTGAGTTCCCTATAGTCTACGCATGGTCTCAGAGATCCATCTTTCTTCTTTACAAAGAAGATGGGTGCACCTGCAGGAGATGAAGAGGGGCGTATGAAGCCCTTGGCTAGATTTTCATCTATGTAATCCTTTAAAGCCTTTAGCTCGGGCCCCGCCAGGGGGTAGATCTTACCAAAAGGTATCTCTGCTCCAGGCAATAATTCAATTGGACAATCATATGGACGGTGAGGAGGAAGCTGGTCAGCGTTCTTCTTGTCACATAAATCCACATAGTCCTGGTATACAGCTGGTAGTTCAGGGACTGACATGATTCCTTTAGGAACAGAGCAAGCTGAAACTTTTGGACTCATCTGTTTCTCTGGAAAGTGTAATTCCTTGGTCTCCCAGTTAATGGTAGGATTCTGAGCCTGCAGCCATGGTAGCCCTAGAATAATGGGAAAGTGGGGGAAGAGATAAGCATAAAGGACAGTTTCTCTTGATGATCTTTACCCATAAGAACCCTCAAAGGCTCTGTTTCCTGATCCACTGGTCCAGAGGTCAGCAGGGAGCCATCCACAGTTTCCATCTGTACTGGAGTAGCCTTCTTCACTGAACGTATTCCCTGTTTCAGAGCAAAGGAGACATCCATAAAATTTCCACTTGCCCCTGAGTCGATCATAGCAGAGCTAGACACCCAAGCTGAGTCAACCCAGAGTTTGATGGAAAGAAAGCAATGAGAATTGTTTTTCTTACAACTCAGCTGGGA
The DNA here is from genome assembly GCA_033576555.1 of Oophaga sylvatica. Lineage (NCBI taxonomy): Eukaryota > Metazoa > Chordata > Amphibia > Anura > Dendrobatidae > Oophaga > Oophaga sylvatica. Next base: position 335,403,361 of record JARQOD010000001.1, on the reverse strand, counting down.
CACCGCTGAGGAAACTTGAAAAATGGCAGCGTTTACACAGTCAACGTCCTCAGAGGTAACGGAGTTTAAGTCCGAGAAATCAAGATCTGTTGCTGCAGATCTCTCTGGAGCCTGAGGCTCGGACCTGACAGATCCCCTCTCGCAACACTCACAATGAATGAGTGCTGCAGTAGTCTTACGAGAACGGCTGGGGCAGTTTATAATGAAGTGCCCTGACTTACCACAATAGAAACATAGATTCTCCTTAAAACGATGTTCCTTGCGTGCATCACTAACCCGTCGTTGTAAAGAGTCTACCTGCATGGGTTCAGGTTCAGGTTCCCGTGTAATCCTACTCAAAGGTTCCTTAGCTGGAGAGGAAGGTAGGAAAAGGTTAGTACGATTGCTTTCGAACCATCTCTCTTGCCTGCGTTCAGTCAGACGAGTATCAATACGGATGCAGTAGTTAATAAAGTCACCTAACGCAGTGGGAGGGTCGGCACGAGCAAGTTCATCCTTAATCAGTGGAGATAACCCCTTTCGAAAAATAGATTTTTTGGCGGAACTGTCCCAGGTGGTATCAAGGGCCCATCTCCTGAAATCCAAGGCATATTCAGCTACCGAGTGCTTACCTTGGCGCAAAGCTAACATGGCTGCTTCAGCTGTTGCACCTCGATTGGGGTCATCAAACACCTGCCCCATGGCTGAAATAAAATCATCAAGGTGATTCAAACAATCATCCTCAGTCTCAATCAGAGGGTTTGCCCACATTAAAGCCTTGTTGGTAAGCAACATAATTATAGTAAGCACCTTAGATCGTTCAGTGGGAAATTGTGAAGCATGTGCAGAAAAAAAAAGATTGCATTGATTAATAAATCCCCTGAATTTCTCACGTTCACCGCCAAAACGAAAAGGGGGCAACTTGGGAATCCCAGCACTCGGGGCTACGGCAGGAGCCTGGACTCGCCCCTCTAGAACCTCAATCCTGGCTCGCAAATCCTGGGTAGTCTGTCCAACCACTTGCAAATTGTGATTATTGAGGTCCTGTAGATTTGTAAAACGGGTCTTTATATTCTGCAAATCTGCAAGGATATTATCAGTCACTCCGCAAAGTTCCTTTATGCGGGCCTCCATTTTCCAGATCTTTTAAGACAGGATTACTGGAAGAAGAGGAGAGAAAAAAAAAACAATAGTGTTCACCTGTGGCAACACTGCAGAGAGAAAAAAAAATTAAGGGAACTGCTCACCTGGAATGGTTGTGAGAAGTCACAACCACTATCATCACAGAAAGTTTCAACCAGACATCTGATATCCAGAGTTACAGCAGACAAAAAAGAGAAAAGAAAGGAAAAAAAAAAAAACAATAGTGTTTACCTGTGGTAACACTGCAAAAAGAAAAAACTTAAGGGAAATGCTCACCTGGAATGGTTGTGAGAAGTCACAACCACTGTCATCACAGAAAGTACAACCGGACGTCTGATATCCACAGTACAGCAGACACAGCCTTCCAGACCCAGCAGACACTAACGTTTTGGCTTCAGAATCTTGTAATGTATGTAGTACAGTTCATATAGCGTCTTGTGCTTGGGTGCGATGAAAACACAGGAGTCACAGGTTTGATATAGAAAAGTCCTGTATTACTTCATACAAGTTGGCAGAAATAATCACACAGTTTGCAGACACAGAAACAGGAGACACAGCAGGCCAGAGTAATCCAAGCTCAGCAATCACTCTCCAATACAGATTCAGGATCTTCTTCTCTGTTACCGTAAGTCCATGCAAACGTGGGTCTTTCAAAGAGCAGGGTTCAGAGTCCACAAGTGCTTCAGAGTTCCTCAGTAGGAATAGCTGGAGTACAAGGTCCAAGGCTTACAGGAGTCAAGTCACAGGTTCACTGCAGGCTAGATTCTGAAGCACTGATTGCTCAGCTGTGGCTGCTTAAGAAGCAAAGGAGAGAATCAGGGCGGGAACATGCAAGCTGGAAACTCCATTTTGACTGAGGGCAAGATAGCTGCAGCAAGACAGAAAGTAAAATGGCTGACGAACAAACTGAGTTTCAGGAATATATACATAGAACCTTACAGTGCATTGCCCAAAACAAATGAGCGCAAAAATCGTTTTCCCCATTTAGGGCAGACGGAAATAGTATGAGAAGCATCTCTACAATAAAAACACAACTTATTACGCTTCCGAAATTCTCGACGCTGAGCCCCATAAACAACCCCATCCCACTGCATGGCCTCAGGGGCCTGTTTGAAAGGTAACACCACCTCTCGCATAGTTTTACGTTCACACAGGCGTCGGTCATTTTGAATGGCTAATGACATAGAATCGTTGAGCCCCGAGGGAACAGGAAATCCCACCATATCATCTTTTACGGTCTCTGCCAGCCCATTCTGAAAAAGAACTGCTAGTGCATCATCGTTCCATTTAGTAAGAACAGCCTATTTTCGGAATTTCTGACACTATAACTCTGCAGTTTTCTGACCCTGGTTCAATGCCAACAAATACCAAAAAATACTGAGACCACATGATCTCTCCCCGCTATGTCAGAACTCTGGTGTGAACAGGTAGCTATCCAGCAGCCACTGAAATAACAGGGACTGAACAAATGAACAGGGATAACTGAGAAACAGAGACCAGTGCAGGCATCAGCAGGGGGACCCGGCTAACCTCTTTCAGAAGGCAGAAAAACAAAAAAAACAAAATCACAGAAACGAGCAGAAAATAGCTTATCTGAAAGTTGCAGTAGCTGACTTGCAAACTGGACCAGGAAGAGAAAACGAATCACCGGCGAGGATCATGGGAAAGTTACTCCCTTAACCCCTTAATGTCCACTGACGTGCACAGTCCGTCATGGCAAGGTGCCAGTTCCGGCACCAGGACGGACTGTGCACGTCATGCCTTTGATCTACCACTGCGTGTAAACACGCAGTGGTAGATCAGTGCCGACAGCTGTCATAGACAGCTGACAGGCATGTCAAGCGGTGCTGGGACCTTTGCCGTCGGTCCCCGCACCCACAGCGCTGTGATTGGTCAGTCAATCTGACTGACCAAACACAGCAGCGATCGTGCAGGAGAAGCTGAAATTTCAGCTTCCCCAGCGCGATCAGTGCAGGAGCCGGCGCTGCAGTGGCCAGGCTTCCTGCACTGACAGCCAGGAGCGGAGCCCCCACCGCCCCTGGCTGTTAACCCCCTGACTGCTGCGATCCAGCGCGATCGCAGAGCTCAGGGGGGGAGGCAGAGGGTCAGGAGCTCCCTCTGCCTCAGATCGGCGCCCTGCAATGTATTTGCAGGGGCCGATCTCTGCCTTGATGACCCGGGGGTTGTCATGACAACCTCCGGGTCATCTACCTACGGGAAGCTGCTGTGATCATGTCACAGCAGCTTTCATCATAGGTACAATGCATTGCAATGCTGGAGCATTGCAATGCATTGTAACTGCAATAAAAAGTAAAAAAAAGTGAAAGTCCCATAAAGGGACAAGTTAAAAAAAAACATTTTTTTAAAAAAATTGTAAAAAAAATATTAAAAAATAATTTAAAAAAAATCCCCTAAAAAATACACATTTTTATGTAATAAAAAAAATAAAAAACAAAAAAATACACATGTTAGGTATCGCCACGTCCGTAAAAATCCCATCTATAAAAGCATAACCCTAGTTAACCCCTTCAGTGAAAGCCGTAAAAAAAAAAAACACAAAAAGTAGTAAATTATACTTTTTCCAAGCGGTATCATCATACCGCTTGGAAAAAGTGCAATAACACGCAATCAAAAAGTCAGATATAAATAATCATGGTACCGCTGAAAACGTCATCTTGTCCCGCAAAAAACAAGCCGCTATACAGCATCATCAGCGAAAAAATAAAAAAGTTATAGCTCGCGGAATAAACTGATGCAAAAATAATTATTTTTTCTATAAAATTTTTTATTGTGTAAAAACCGCCAAAACATAAAAAAAAATATATAAATGAGGTATCGCTGTAATCGTAGTGACCCGAAGAATGAAGCTGCTTTATCAATTTTACCACACGCGGAACGGAGGAAAAAAAAAAAAAAAACAATTCTTGAATTGCTGGTTTTTGTTCATTCTGCTTCCACAAAAATCGGAATAGGAAGCGATCAAAAAACGTTATATGCCCGAATATGGTACCAATAAATACGTCAGCTCGTCCCGCAAAAAATAAGCCCACAGATAACTCTGTCGGCTGAAATCTGGAAAAATTATAGCTCTCAAAATACGCCGATGCAAAAATTTCTTACAAAAAATTATTCCAAAAAAAAGCTTCTTTTAGAGTGTGACAGAAGCTAAACATGAAAAAAGGGTGTAAATCTGGTATCGCTGTAATTGCACTGATCCGAGAAATAAAGTCGCCTAATCACTAATACCGCACGAGGAACGGCGTAAAAAAGAAAACCAATTCTTCACCTTTTGTAGATTTGTTCATTGTGCCTCCCAAAGATCGCAGTAAGGCGATCACAGTGGTTCCCCCCCACATATGGGGTATCAGCGTACTCAGGACAAAATGCACAATAGCTTTTGGGGTCCTATTTCTCCTGTTACCCTTAGAAAAATAAAAATTTGGGGGCAAAAAGGTCATTTTTGTGGAAAAAAATATGATTTTTTTATTTTCACGGCTCTACGTTATAAACTTCTGTGAAGCCCTTGGGGGTTCAAAGTGCTGACCACACATCTAGATAAGTTCCTTGGGGGGTCTAGTTTGCAAAATGGGGTCATTTGTGGGGGGTTTCTACTGTTTAGGCACATCAGGGGCTCTCCAAGCGCGACATGACACCCGCAGACCATTCCATCAAAGTCTGCATTTAAAAACGGTGCTCCTTCCCTTCCGATCTCTGCCATGCGTCAAAATAGTGGTTCCCCCCCACATATGGGATATCAGCGTACTCAGTACAAATTGCACAATATCTTTTGGGGTCCTATTTCTCCTGTTACCCTTATAAAAATAAAAATTTGGGGGCAAAAAATTATTTTTGTGGAAAAAAATATGATTTTTTTATTTTCACGGCTCTACGTTATAAACTTCTGTGAAGCACTTGGGGGTTCAAAGTGCTCACCACACATCTAGATAAGTTCCTTGGGGGGTCTAGTTTCCAAAATGGAGTCACTTGTGGGGGGTTTCTACTGTTTAGGCACATCAGGGGCTCTCCAAACGTGACATGACACCCGCAGACCATTCCATCAAAGTCTGCATTTGAAAAAGGCGCTCCTTCCCTTTCGAGCTCTGCCATGCGTCAAAATAGTGGTTTACCCCCAAATATGGGGTATCAGCATACTCAGGACAAATTGCACAATAACTTTTGGGGTCCTGTTAGCCTTTGGAAAATAACAATTGGGGGTGGAAAGATCATTTTTGTGGAAAAGATATGATTTTTTAATTTTACTGCTCTACGTTATAACCTTCTGTGAAGCCCTTGGGGGTTCAAAGCTCTCACCACACATCTAGATAAGTTCCTTGGGGGGTCTAGTTTCCAAAATGGGGTTACTTGTGGGGGGTTTCCACTGTTTAGGCACACAGGGACTCTCCAAATGCGACATGGCGTCCAATCTCAATTCCAGCCAAAAAAGTCAAATGGCGCTGCTTCCCTTCCGAGCTCTGCCATGCGCCCAAATAGTGGTTTACCCCCACATATGGGGTATCAGCGTACTCAGGACTAATTGCACAATAACTTTTGGGGTCCTTTTATCCTTTGGAAAATAAAAATTGGGATGAAAAGATCATTTTTGTGGAAAAAATATGATTTTTTAATTTTACGGCTCTACGTTATAACCTTCTGTGAAGCCCATGGGGGTTAAAAGCTCTCACAACACATTTAGATAAGTTCCTTGGGGGGTCCAGTTTCCAAAATGGGGTCACTTGTGAGGGGTTTCCACTGTTTAGGCACACAGGGACTCTCCAAATGCGACATGGCGTCCAATCTCAATTCCAGCCAAAAAAGTCAAATGGCGCTGCTTCCCTTCCGAGCTCTGCCATGCACCCAAATAGTGGTTTACCCCCACATATGGGGTATCAGCGTACTCAGGACTAATTGCACAATAACTTTTGGGGTCCTTTTATCCTTTGGAAAATAAAAATTGGGATGAAAAGATCATTTTTGTGGAAAAAATATGATTTTTTAATTTTACGGCTCTACGTTATAACCTTCTGTGAAGCCCTTGGGGGTTAAAAGCTCTCACAACACATTTAGATAAGTTCCTTGGGGGGTCCAGTTTCCAAAATGGGGTCACTTGTTGGGGGTTTCCACTGTTTAGGCACACAGGGACTCTCCAAATGCGACATGGCGTCCAATCTCAATTCCAGCCAAAAAAGTCAAATGGCGCTGCTTCCCTTCCGAGCTCTGCCATGCGCCCAAATAGTGGTTTACCCCCACACATGGAGTATCGGTGTACTGAGGAGAAATTGTACAACAAATATTGTGGCTCATTTTCTCCTGATACCCTTGACAAAATTTTAAAAAATTGTGTCGAAAGAAAAATTTTGGGAAAAAAAGTTAAATGTTCATTTTTTCCTTCCACATTGCTTCAATTCTTGTGAAGTACCTAAAGAGTTAATAAACTTCTTGAATGTGGCTTTGAACACGTTGAGGGGTGCAGTTTTTAGAATGGTGTCACTTTTGGGTATTTTCTGTCATATTGACCCCTCAAATTCACTTCAAATGTGAGGTGGTCCCTAAAAAAAATGGTTTTGTAAATTTTGTTGGAAAAATGAGAAATCGCTGGTCAACTTTTAACACTTATAACTTCCTAACAAAAAAAAATGTTGGTTCCAAAATTGTGCTGATGTAAAGTAGACATGTGTGAAATGTTATATATTAACTAATTTTTGTGACATATCTCTCTGATTTAATGGCATAAAAATTAAAAGTTTGAAAATTGCAAAATTTTCAAAATTTTTGCCATATTTCCGTTTTTTTCATAAATAAACGCAAGTTATATTGAAGAAATTTTACCACTATCATGAAGTACAATATGTCATGAGAAAACAAACTCAGAATCGCCAAGATCCGTAGAAGCGTTGCAGAGTTATAACCTCATAAAGAGACAGTGGTCAGAATTGTAAAAATTGGCCTGGACTTTAACCTACAAAATGGCTTGGTCATTAAGGGGTTAAATGTCCCCAGTCATCACTCCTAGATTGTCCGCAGCTGGATCCTCAGCTGAAGGGCCTCTGGTTGTCAAGACAGCTTCATTAATATCAACAGCCACCTGAGGGAGCCCCAACTCAGAATCCATAGCATTCACAACAGTTATTTGACTTGTTTGCTTCTTTGAGTTTCATGCATTAGGCATTAAGGAAATTGTTATTGTATTTTCTGGCAGGCTGATTGAGTTGCACTGCCTTTAGCCTTGGACTCTCTTCTTTTACTAGCATGGGTGGTTGCATTTACCGATTCCAACCACTTTTTGGCTTCTTGCATGGCATATTCTCTTGAGCAGTTTGAGTCACGGTTTCATTGACGGTTGCACACAATTTAACTGGGCATCCTTCTTCCTGCCTGAGCATTATGTTATAATTAGTGATGAGCGAGTATACTTGTTGCTCGAGTTTTCCTGAGCATGCTTGAGTGTCCTCCGAGTATTTAGGCGTGCGTGGAGATTTAGTTTTGTCGCCGCAGCTGCATGATTTGCGGCTTCTAGACAGCCTGAATACATGTGGGGATTGCCTGTTTGTTAGAACACTGGAGAAACCCGAGTAACAAGTATACTCGCTAATCACTAGTTATAATCGCTAATCATATGTCAAAGTCAATAAGCGGTAGTCACTTATGACTAGTGTTGAGCGATACGATAATGCAAATATCGGCTATCGGCCGATATTAGCTCTATCGGCCTTTCGATAATTCGTTTCGATATTTTCGTCTTATCGAATACCGTAATCGGATTTGTCACTGTCACTGTGAGTGTCCGTCGGTCGGGTCTGTCAGGAGTCAGCGGCACTTACCTGGCAGAAGATCTCCGGCGGTCACGTCCTGGACTGCTTGATGGCCGCCATTATCTTCTCCCTGGCGGTCACATGCAGTTTTTCGCGATAACTGCAGTGACTGCAGGGTAATCCCGGCCGTAAACCAGTCCGATGACGTCACCGCTGGGGAAGCAGGTAATCAGCTGTGCTGCGCCGGGATTCTGATGTAGCAGAGCTGGATCGTCGTGGGACACTCGTTACTATGGACTGCGTCGGACAGGTGGTATACTGCTGGGTTTTTTTTTTTCATTTTTTTACAGGAGATCGATGGCGTCGCAGGATGAGACTGTAATAAAAGTAATGAAAACTGTGTTTTGTTTGTTTTTTATTAAATTAAAAAACTTTTTTATAAACATTCACCCGTCCGGGTACATAAACAATTTAACTATTTATCAACAATTTAACTATTTACAGACAGGGACCCTGTCCGGGTTATTTATACTTCTTTGGCAGGGGTGTTCCAGGTACCACCTGGTACTCTTCTGATGCTTGCCAAACATCCGAGGCACCAAGGACCACCAGGACCTGATGACGTCGTGTGGCCTGTACAGTCAAGTCGTGACCCGCTATCTGGGTCTGTGTGGCCACCTCTTTCATCTCCCTCCGGGTCTGGAACCCTATGTCCCGGACTGAACGAACCCCAGGGGGCCTAACAGGCGCCGGGTACGGGCCAGCTATACTTATCATGTCCATAGCTGGGGCTGCTGAGGAGACCACTGAGGGAGGCTTGGGAGATTTACGGCGTGGGGTGGGCACTTTTGCAGAGGCCTGGATGTGGGAGGCTGAAGGCTCCGAGGGTCTCACAGGTTCCTGACACACTGGGGAGTAGGGGTCGCACCTGGTAACATTTAGGGCGTACCATCCATTGTAACCCCAGTGTCGGGTGTAAGTCACCAAGTCTCCTGGCAACAGGTCCCTCCCCGGGTGTCCTTCTGGGAGGTGAGCCTCCACGTCCCGCCGGTTCACAAAGACTTCTAAATAAAGTCCAGGCTCCTTGATGAAGCCCCACCCACCTTTCAATTTAAAGCTCCGTACTGCACCCTTACGCCGCGGCTCACACAGGGTTCCTTTATCCTTTCTCATCCGGTCCTTATCTGCCCGGTCCTTCTCCAGGTTACGTTGCCGAAGTTTTTGGGATTCTCGCTGCTCCCTTTGTCGCTCTGCTTCCCGCTCCCAACGTCTCCACTCTTCCTCCTGACGCCGGTTGAAATTCTCCTCCACCAGCTGCTCCATGTCTCCACCACTCCACTGCAGCTTACAGTGTCCGGTTTGCGGCAGCTCTCCTGTCGCCCCCCAGTCCTGGCGGCGCTCCCCTGCGGAGGAAGCAGACGGCTCTAAATCAGATGACAGTCGGGGCTCCGGTACAGGCAGGTAGTGCTCTGGTGCCTGCGCGGCCTCCTCCATGAGGACGGGTGTCGCTTCTTCTGTCTCAGCGACGGGGGCAGACAGCGCAATCTGGGGTGCTGACGGTGCTGCGGTTTTTGCAGGAACGGGTGCCTCCACTGCGACAACGTCAACCGGATCACATTGCAAGGACTCCTCTACTAGAACGGGTGCCTCACCTTCCGGTACAGACACTTCAGGTAAGAGGGATTGGCGCCGCTCCAAGTTTAGTTTTAGGGCACGCCAGCTCGCTTTCATCCTGGCGACCTCCTCCCGGTGCCAGGCCAGGCCTCTTAGGGTATCCTCCGCTTCTTGCAGCGTAGGAGGGTTTCCAGGCCGGGTGCCCAACGGTGGTTCCGTGGCGATCGGGTCGCTTCCGTGGGGGGAGAGCTCTGACTGCTCCATCCCTTCACACTTCTGCTCGTGTCCATTAGCCATCTCTGCCAAGTCACATGTGTCATTAGCATCTGGAGAGGGCCCCTCTTTTGTAGGGAGGCGGGACCTTCGTGTTAGTTTCCACACACTGAGGAGGATGAGGAGGCGGAACTGAAGAGCTGTGGGGCACGATCTTACATTGCAGTACCATTTAGAGCCATCGTTTTCGCGTCACTGAGTGAGTGTACAGTACACCCATGAAGAGCACGCCCTTCTTCTTCACCAGTGCCTCGTCGTGACGCAGATATGGCGGAAAAATGGCAAATACATTCTCTGATGATTTTAGCAATTCTCAAGCACAAAACCAGTTCAATTCAGGCACACAGGACTCGCTTATAGCGAGCTACAGAATCCTGTTCGTGACGCCCATGTTGAGTCGCACAGAGCCAGAGGTTTTGGGGGTACTCGGCACCGAGCCCGTCGACTTCTATGGGGTATGTCACGGCTTTACCCGGCAATTGAATCAGAGTCTATTTTACTATGTAGAAGTGTATAAACTATAAATATATGTATATATATGTCACAATGACATGTGTATATATATATATATATATATATATGTATTCTATGTGTGTATATTTTGTGTTTACAACGTAAGAAAGGGTTTTTTTTGTTGCGATATTTTGTTCCCATAGACTTACATGGGACTTCCGCTATCGAAATCGATTATCGACGATATTTAGTGCTATCGGCGATACAATTTCGATACGATATTTTTAGATATCGAGCACTATCGCTCAACACTACTTATGACATAAGACAGTGTACTTTCAATGAAAATATATGGATCAAATAATAATAATATTTTATAAATTCTTAATTAAAAATTAAAAAGATTGATATGTCAACATATTATTTGGAATCTTCATGAATTGCATAGCTTCCCTTTATGCTGTAAGAAGATATTTTTTTCCCACAGAAAAGAGTCAAGATTGTCCGCCAACTTTTGGAAAATGATGTCTCAATACAAGAACAACATTTCTGCAAAAGTATCCAAGCTAAATATGTCTCTGCATGATAACAACCTTTTCCTCCTGTAGGGCAAAATACCGTGAGTCTATTTTTACACTTCACATTAGTGCATCAGAACACTCGCAATGGAAAATTATTTTATTATGAGATCTCCACTTTTAACCAAGATTTATAGGTTTATCAGCTATTAATTATCCTTTTGGCTTAGACTTATTTAATAACCAAATATTTACAGCTTCTACTGACACAAATGTATGCATTTGTCATCTTCTATAAAAGAAATTAGGCAAAAATCCCAAATAAAAATCTTAAAATAACATTTACCCTGTATGGTAAAATTAGTAAAACTGTGAACAGTGAAGCTTTCAAAAATATAAAAGTTATGGTTGGTACAACAATGAATGAACAAGCAAAAAATAAATCATATGAGAAAGTGCATCACAAAACTGTCATTGTGTATATGTATGTATTATGTGTATATGTGTATATTATATATGCTTGTATGCATATTATATATATTCATGCATAATGTTTAAATGTTCGAAGAATGTGAAGAATGAATTAACATGTGCATACTTTATATTAGTGTGTCTGAAGTGAACATGCATTTACAGTAAATGTGCATATGGAGATTGATGGAGGAGAAAACCCAGACAAAAGTTCTACATAAAGTCTCTTCATTGTCAGTGTCTGCTTATGGCTGCCATGAGCAATGTACTAGTGGGCTGGGAGACCCGAATAACTGCAATCAATCACTTCCTATAGCCATCAACAATCTTCTTACACCTCTTAACTGGAATTTTGAGCCACTTTTTTTTGCAAACTGTACCAGGTCTCTCATATTTGAAGGGTGCCTTCTCCCAATAGCAATCTCCCAGGTGTTCAATGGGATTTAGATCTAGACACATTGCTGGCCGCTTAAGAATTCTGACACTTTGTTTCCATCCATTTCTGGATGCTTCTTGGAGTATGTTTGGGGTCATTGTCCTGCCAATGACCTAAGACGCAAACCCAGCTTTCTAACACTGGGCACTACATTGCGACCCAAACTCCTTTTGATAATCTTCAGATTTCATGATGCCTTGAACACAGTTTAGGTACTCTGTGCCAGAGGCACAACAATCTCAAGATTGCAAGTCCATTTTCAGAGTTCTTGATGTTCCTTTGTCCACAGTGTGCAATATAATCAAGAAGCTGACAACCATGAAGTCTACAATTTACAGCGAGGGTGCCATAAGTGAGGTCACCGTGATTCATCAGCTTTGAACTCAGGTGAACTTTCTCACAGCAGCTCAGCGCTACACACTGCAAGATCACACTGCAGGATCATTTACGCTCCTGTGTCAGTGTGAGCCAGCTGCAGTGGATAGCGGTCGCATCACTGATATGACCGCTATCCAAATCATCCGGATCGATGGGCATCAGTGGATTAAGCGTAAAGGTGAATATTATGATTTACTATTTTCTGTTTTTTTGCAGGTGACATGGGCTTACGTGGAATAGGCATAAAGGTGAGTATGACTGTGCTTTTCTAATTTTTGCTCAAATAAAGATGTCAGTGTTTTTCTTTCAATTAAAGGATTTTATTCTGGCTGTGTCTTTTTTACAATCTAACTATGGGGTTAGTAATTGGGTGTCTTACAAAACGCCTCTCCATTACTAACCCCTGGACTTGATGTCAGTTACCCATACAAAGTTAAAATCAACCACACAACTATTACCCCACTTGCCACCACAACAGAGCAAGTGGGAAGAGCGATGCTAAGTGCAAGATTGGGCACATCTTATTGATGCGCCATTTCTGGGGCGGCAGAGCTGATGTTCTAGTCTAGGATAGGGCCAATATTCATGGCCCTTTCCTAGGCTGTTAATATCAGCCCGCAGCTGTCTGCATAGCCTTTGCTGGTTATTGAGTATGACCCCATATCATTTTTTGGGGTTATCCTCTAATAATCAGCTTTGTATTGGCAGTTGACGTGTTTTGATCAGCTATCATGTGCATCTAACAGCCGTGGGTGGATTCCCTGACAGCGACATTTAACATGCCCTGACCAGAAGCGTGTCACAAGACCAGCCTATAGGTGTTCCTGTCATGATGAGTTGTCATGACAGCCAGGGTTCTGCAGAAGACCCCCATGCCTATCATTGTAAATCTAATATGAATGTCGGCCCATGAAGATCGTGATTTATGCTATAAATAAACCATGCTGATGCCCTGCTAGGTTTAGATTAGAAGATCGGATGATCGTAGCTTCAAGTTTCCTAAGGGAAATATAAAAGTCAGTAACTAGTAAAAAAAAAGTTATTCAAAACATTACAAAATTTGCTGCACTCAAAATAAAACAAAAAACGAGTACATATTTTTGGTATCGCTGCATTCAGAAATGTCTGATCTATCAAAATCTAAAGTAAATTAATGTAAACGGTAAACAGTGTAACGAGAAAAAATTGAGACACCAGAATTGTGTGTTTTTGGCCACTAAAACATTGCAATAAAATGCAATAATGGGCGATAAAAACATTTTATCTACCGTATATACTCGAGTATAAGCCGACCAGAGTATAAGCCGAGGCCCCTAATTTTGCCGCGGAAAACTGGGTAAGCTTATTGACTCGAGTATAAGCCGGGTGTATAAGCTGCCGTCCTGCTCTGTGCTCCCCCCATCCTGCTCCGTGCTCCCCCATCCAGCTCTGTGCTCCTCCATTCTCCTCTGTGCTCCCCCCTCCTGCTCCATCCTCCGCTGTGCTCCCCCCTTCCTGCTCTGTCCTCCTCTGTGCTTCCCCCTCCTGCTCCATCCTCCTCTGTGCTCCCC
>JARQOD010000001.1:335283291-335389697 GCA_033576555.1 Oophaga sylvatica | reverse complement strand
TCAAGCTCATGGAAGTCACACAAAATATTAAATATGACTCTAATAGCACCACAACTTAATTCACCAATGTTATGCAACATATTGTTAGGGTCTGCGGAACGCACCTAATAGATATAGTAGAGAGGTGCTGCTAGTAAGATGGCGAAAGTAGCGAACTCTGTTATCCCGCAGAGTCGCTAAAATAAACGCCGTAGCGCGCTGTGGCAGTTAGTGCGAACTCACTTAGCTTCAGTGAGCCGCAAAGTAAAACGCTAGGGCGCTGAACCAGCGTTATAAAGCGAACCCTGTTGCATCACAGAGCTGCTGAGAAAAAGACTGTGTCCTGTTAGACTCACAGGAAACACATATGACTGCTAAGCGGATTGCAGTCTAAGGTCATGCAGTTAGAACACAAGCAACAATCTCCTCACCGGAGTAGCCGGTATTCTAATGGCATTTTCAGCCAAGCACTGAACACGTGCATACAATCTCCTCACCGGAGGTGCCGGTATTCTAGGGGTTTATTTCAGCCAGACCTAACCACATGCATACATGACCTCACTGGCGCAAGCACGTAACAGATTTGATACTAGCGCTTGGCGGCCCAGCCATGCCACCCTTTTATAGTAACAGCTACAGGACCTGCCAGAAAAAGGACCAATGAGAAACTGTTCCAAAACACATGTAGTCTCAAGATCTTCCTGGCGGACCAATAGGAGCTGCTGCAGTACCTGAACATATGACCCCTGATCTCCAATGAGAGATCTTACCCTGGGCATGCTCAGAAGGGGAAACGCAGGACTTCGTCCCAAAGACTTCTGCTCCAGCACTGGCTATAATAGAAGATCCAGGAGGGGCAGCAGCAAGTCTCTGCACAGTATTGGAATGGGCAAGACGCTGGGACCGACATCTCTGCTGAGCAGGCTCCACCGCGCTGGAGATGGATGGGGGACTGCAGCGGGACTGGTTCGAGACTCCCCTTGTGCAGCAGTGGGAACTTGAACCCTAACACATATATTTGTATTTTAAGATAATTATTTGTTTGAATATCACATTACTTTCTGTGGGCGACAAAACTTTTGTCTTGCCAAAATCTGACCATTCTGTGTTCATTAAATGATCAATATTTCAGCATTGATGCCAATTTATTTTCTTAACCTAAACCAAATTTAGGAGGGTTTCAGCTTTCAAAAGAGTAATTTATAAAACCAATGGATGAATTTAACGTCAGGTTATAAGCTTTGATTTACATAACATGGATAAGCGACATAACTTCTGTCAGGGACTGTATTGACGTTTGTGGGATACCTCTAAGTAAAAGAGGTATCTGGGAACCTGTGTGGCTGACACCAACGGGTAACGGACAGGCATCCATGTGGTGCTGACCGGGGTCTGGAAGAGACTGTATTTTGTGTAATGGCAGCTGTAATAAACAAAACTGTTGTTTTAACCCTGAGTGTGTCAGGGTATGCCTCCACGACCAGCAAAATGAGTAATCCCTGTCCACAGACGGGATTGTTGCAGGCAGCAGGTGTACACTCAGCACATGTGACAGACGTGACAAAGTCTGGAGACGCTGTGGAGATTGATCTGCTGCCTGCAACATCCTTCAGCATGACCGGTTTGGCAGTGGGTCAGTAATGGTGTGGGGTGGCATTTCTTTGGAGGGTCACACAGCCCTCCATGTGCTCGCCAGAGGTAGCCTGGCACTTCCTCTGTGTTACCTCATTCCCATTCTGCTGTCCAGGAAGGAGGTGCTGAGGCCTCCTGTCCACAACCTGCAGTTGCACAGACAGCAACCATGTCCAGTTTGTTGTCCCAGCTCAGCGTTCAGTTGTTCCTTGTCAGCAAATATGTCTGTTTACAAATTGTTAGTTAGATAGGGCATACATATTCGGTAACATTTTACATTGTCCAGTGCTGGACAATGACCATTGCTGACTTTTCCAGGCTCCTAAATGTCTCTTTATTAAACTGTTGCTTACCTTACAATTTCTAAATTTGGATCCTTACAGAAAAATGGTGGTAAGATATTGGACAGTTTCTGTATATTTAAGCACGTCTAAGAGACTGGGTTAATATGCTCCACAGACCTATTCAGGCCTTACACATATTGGAACATGGTCATTGCCACACTAAGGCCTTTACCTGAGCTCTATAGCAGTGCCTGTCACCTGAGTAATACACTCTACAGACCTTGACGCTCTCTGGGACAAATCCTGTAGATACATCACTGTTGCTCAAAACCATGCAAAAGATACATTCTGCTGGTTGGGTAGTTTCCAGAAGAAGTGTGTAGGCATGTGCAGATTTATCAATGACACTCCTGTCTCTTTCCCTTGAGGAGGCTGCATCCAAGTAAGGCTAGGTTCACATTTGTGTTTATGTGCACAGCGTATCATCTGCTTACTCAAACGCATGCAAAAACGCATGCAAATGCATGTTTTCGCAGTGGTTTTTTATCCGCATCTTACGCCTGTCGCCAAAAAACCCTGCGTGTGCCGTATTTGTATGCGGAATTGTTGCATGCGTTTGCGTGTTTATTGCCATGTTGCTTTCGATATGGACTACAGAAAAGGGCGGTCCATGAAGAATGCACAGCTGTATTTAACGCACCGTAAGCATGTCTTGCTACCAAGTTGCTACCATAGACAGTATGCATTGTTTGACGGATTACATCCGCACTGCGCATATCTGCCATATTTGGCGCTTTGATGCTTCAAATAATCACATGTTGTGTCGTCGTACACCGCCGCACACCGCGAAATGACGCATGGTGGTGTTTGCAGCAAAATGCATGCAAATCCAATGTCTCTGCATACACTATGTTAAAGAAATGTAAGCATGACGCATGCGGATCTATGCGGATGAAACGCAGCGCACACAGACACAAATGTAAAACCAGCCTAATATTTGGCTTGTAAATGTTTTTGACATGAGTTTCAGGCCTGACAGACTGACCACAATACAGAGCCCCGCTTGCACACACTGTATTCCGAATTTAATTCTAAGGCTTTTGGTGTCTGGTAGAATCCAATTTACTGACATTGATCATACAGGTCCCCCAACCACTGTATTATATTCACCTTACAGCAGCTTCACCACTGTGACAGTGGTTCCATTGAGATCCGGTGGCAAAAATGAACTGTGTACCTTACAAAATTCAAGTTTCACAGCACCTGGTGGCCCTCTGAAAATTAAAAGCGAGGGCCGCATAATGACATGGCAGTGGACATGGTGGTGGTGGTGGGCACAACCCAAAATTCAAATGGGCATGTTTTAGCTGACATTCTAAAGTGGCTATTAGCCATTTAGCTGGCTATTTGGCATGAGGGAGGGATATCCCGAAAGAAGGAGTGAAATCTCTCCCAAATGTATGATACAGGGCCACCTGAGGGCCCTTACCAAACTCAGATTTCACGGCATCTGCTGGCACTCTGCTGTTTGTCAATGAGGACCGCATAATGACATGGCGGTGGTGGCGGGCGATGCCCAAAATTCAAATGGGCATGTTTGAAATGGTATTATAAAGGGATGGGGAATATGTATTCGACTATCCTGCTAACTATTTCGAATGAGGGAGGGTCCTTCCAAATGTAGGAGTGAGAGCCGTCACAAATGTTAAAGTAAAAAATAAAGCCAAAACGCTCCGTGTGAACAAATGCTAAAGGAGAGGTATGATTTTTCTTTTATTATTTTTTTTTTATTTTGCATTATACACATGTAATTATGAAGGAAATAATGTTTCTTAGCATTTTCCCTTTAAATAATTTTTGGGTTTGGTAGGTCTTTTCAAAAATCTGTAAAACCGGCGCAAAAGTCTGACAACATTATTCCCAGATGCCATATGTGAGTCAGAAAGGCATGCAGCCATCTTCTCCATGATGTTCTCATTTAGTTTTAGCTCTTTCCCATCAATTTCAGCTTTTTTCTCATGCTCCCAAACCTGTTTGCTGTGTCCAGCAGAAAACTATTCGGCTTTCACATTGACTTGCATTGGATTCGTTATTTGGTACGAATACATGGATATTAGAAATTATTTGTGCCGATTTTCCTGAATCTGAATATTTGACTATTCGATCATCACTAGTTGTCATACTTCAGTTGTGTAAGTCAGAAATGAATTTAGTAGTCCATGGATGTGTGGTACAGTCTGAAGCATTCTTTCATACACAGTCCAGGTTTATTACAAACTCGACACCTCTTTTGCGACTTACTTTTGTTTCTGCTTTGAAGGACCTTCCCCGGGAAATGTTGGCCTAGTAAGATACGAGCACTTCCATTCCAAAAGTACTGGGCACGCTCCTTCCTAACTTCCAAATTTCAGGGCCTTAATCACTACCTTTTGGAACTGAAGGTAAGACGTAGCAGGTCTGGCCTGCACATCGTGACAGCAGGAAAGCATTGTGCATTGCCATCTGCTCAATGTGAACGGCCAGCTTCTTGTAACACACCTTGGTCTTTCTCAAAGCACTGTACAGCTGGAGGACTTTATCAGAGAGATCAACGCCCCCATGTTTTTGCTGTTCCCCAGTACACAGTCCGGTTTGCAGGCCTGTGTAGAGGTACCTTGTACAATGCTGAGTGTGCTGCTGTCACCATTCTGAGCATTTGCCCAATTAGCACTTTCGGTAGGCCTCTCTGATTTTTGCGGACAGTACCGCAGGCTGTGGTACCTCACGCAGAGATGGACTTGAAGAGTGGGATGCTGGTATAAAAGTTATCCACGCAGAGGTGATAACCCCCGCAGTGGGTGTACCAAATCCCACACAATTTTCCCACTCACTCCCAGGACAGGGGGGCATTAAAGGGGTTCAATCTGGGCATACTTCCCTTCATAAACTCTAAACCTGTGGGTGTTCCTGAGGTACTCTCAGACAGCTTATAGAGTTTAATTCTGTACTTGAGCCACCCCTTGAAATGGATTAGGAACTCATCTACGCAGATGTCCCTTTGGGGCACGTACACTTCAGTAAATTTATTGTTGAAGTGTTCAGTGACAGGACGAACTTTGAACAGACAGTCAATGTTGGTTTCATCTCGGGGAGGACACCGTGCATTTTCATTATAATGCAGATATTTGGGGATGGCCTCAAAATGTGTCTGGGTCATGACCATTCGGGAACACTGGAGTGTTGTATAAAACATAAACACTCCAATATTGCTGAAGTTATGGCTTCTTCAGGATCCCCATGTGAAGGACCAGATCCCAAAACTTCATCATTTCAACTGCGTCTACAGGAGTCCAGTTAAAAAATGATGAATCGTGGTTTTGTGCCAAAAATTGATGAGCGTAAAAATTAGTTTGGCCCACATAGAGTTAACAAGTTGAAAAAGTCTATTTCTGTGAGGCTGGTGGCGTCAAACTTGATTTCAGGAATCAGTGGCTCATAATTTTTGGGGAACAAGGTCCATACAAGGTCAGTAATAGGGGGTACTGGTTCACCTTCTATCCTGCGGCGACTTAATGCAGGATCACCTTCTGTCCTGGGGCATATTCGTGGTGGTCCAGAAGCACCTGAGGAGGAGGAAGAGGAGGATGAGGAGTAAGAGTCTGAAAAATAAAGAAAGGTGAGATCCTCTCCCTTACTACCAGTGTCAGAGGCAAGGAAAGTGTATGTCTCCTCCACTGAGTAGCGTTTTTAGGACGAGCGGGACAACATTTTTTTAAATATACTGTATGTGATGTTTGTGTCAGTACTCTATTCAGTTGTATGTCAGAGGGTGCTTGGTGTAAACTTTTTTTTAAAAAAAAAAATAAAAGAAAAAAAAGCCGCAACCAGCGAGAAAAAAAAGTCTGAAAAAAAAACAGTGTAACAGTGTAACAGTGTAAAACAGCGAGCACGAGTGCTAATCAGTAAACTGTGTCACTAATCAACACTCAGCAGCTGCTGGATGTGCACACGGAGATGGTGGAAAGGGAGAGTGAAAAAAAGTGTAAAACAGCGAGCACGGGTGCTGATCAGTGAACTGCATCACTAATCAATGCTTGGTGGCTGCACGGATTTGGTGAAAAGGCAGGGTGGAGGGGGTAAAAAGAGGGGAAGAGGGAGAGGTGGATTGGGGTGGATGAGGAGAGATCAGGCAGGGATCAGGGACCAAAAAACTTACAGTTGTCTTCTCCCTTCTTTCTTCCTTCTCTCTTCCTTCTGTGAGGGGGTAGAGGGGGATTGGGGTGGATGAGGAGGGATCAGGCAGGGATCTTCTTACTGATGTCTTCTGTCTTCTCTATTCTTTCTTGTCTCTTCTTTCTTCTTTAGCAGCAGGAGCAGTGAGTAATTGTGGTGTCATAGGCTTCTGTGGCCCCACAAGGCCCAGCACAGTGCAGATCGGACAGCATGTCCACCCTGTACAAATCCTCAACTACTATGAGGACGTGCATGGTGGTCACAGACAGGTCACAGAGTGGTGCGATCGATGTAATCGTCGATAGTACCGATCAGAGCGGGTCCAGGCGATGCCTAAGAGCACAGATCATAGACTGGGACATCAGTATTTCAGGCATTCTGATTGCCTGAAAAACTGAGAAATGCTGCAATTGGCTGCTCAGAATTGAACAGCAATCACAGTGATCGTAGTTGCAGGGGGGCGGCGACACCCCCCATGATGACAACACAATCTACCCTGAGATAAAATAGCGTCGGAACTTCGGTCGCAGTGTCGCATTGAAAGAAAAACATAATAATCCATCCCGCATCAATAAGACACAGGGAGTGTGGACGTATTACTGCAAATGTCAGAAAGGAGTTAAAGATCACAGAAATGTACCTAGACCACGTAATACTGTATGGCTGAGAAATGGAACCTGACAAAAGTTTAAAATGCTTGTTACCCAGCTTTATAGCTCATAAAAATATACTTCTCAGTTTTAGAGAGCATAGAAATGAGACCATGCAATACTGTTTGGATGAGAAATGTAAGCCTACAAAATTCTTAAATGCTTTTTATCAGTTTTATAGATCAAAAATGTACTCAGACCATGTAATACTGTATGGCTGAGAAATGTAAGCTTACAAAAAATTTGCACTCCTTTTTTAGTTTTATAGATCATAGAAATGTCTCCCAGACCACAGAATAGTGTATGGATGAGAACTGTAATCCAGCCAACATTTTTAAACATTTTTTTGTATATATCACAGCAATTTACCGCAGACCATGAAATAGTGTATAGGTGAGAAATATAGTCCATCTAATTTTTTTTAATGTTTTTGGAGTGTTAGATATCACAGAAATGTACAATAGAACATGTGAAACTGTAGAGCTGAGAAATTTAAGAATGCTACATTTTTTAAAGCTTTCATCAGTTTTATAGATCACAGAAAATGTCTGCCAGATCACGGAATAGTGTATGAATGAGAACTGTAATCCAGCCAATTTTTTTTTTTTTTGCAGTGTTAGATAATATCACAGAAATTTTCCCCAGACCACGGAATAGTGTTTGGGTGAGAAATGTAATCCAGCTATTTTTTTTTTCACACTTTTTGGAGTGTTAGATATCACAGAAATGTACCACTGAACATGTGAAAGTGAATGCTGATAAATTTAAGACTGCAAAATTTTTCAACTCCTTTTTCTGTTTTATAGATCACAGGAAATGTCCCCCAGATCACAGAATACTGTATGGACGAGAACTGTAATCCAGACAATATTTTTTAGTATTTGTAGTGTTAGGTAATATCACAAAAATTTACCCCACACATGAATTAGTGTACACTTTTTTTGAGTGTTAGATACCACAGAAATGTAAGACAGGACACGTTAAACTGTATTGCTGACAAATTTAAGACTGAAAAATTTTCTAGACCTTTTTTGGAGTGTTATATATATTAAAAAAATTAATCCAGAATACAGAACAGCGTATGGGTAAAAAATTTAACCTAGGGAAATTTTTGAAATTTTTTTTGAGTGTTATGTAACACAAAAAAGTAATACAAATCACGCAATACTCGATGGATCAAAATATATTACATTTTTTCACCCCACTCAAAAAAGAAGCTGCAGCTATAAATTTGCCAATGGACTGCACATGCCTAATCTCTGTCTACAGAATGGATTCTGTCACTCTCCCTGCTCCTGCAACTCTCTCCCTACCTAGGCTCAATTCATATTGTATGTGATACAAAAAGGAAAGCAAAACGATTAGGCCTTTGAAGGGCTGTTAATATGATGGTCAGCTTCACCACCATACACTACAGGCCACTGATTTGTTATATTTTGCACACACACAGGCCCACACAAGAACTCTCTTCCTCCAATACAAACTGTCAGAGAGCTGTGCAATGGCGTCAGTGTGCCGAGCATTGCGGCTCCTGTTCTTTTATAACCCCTGATGATGTCACACAGCCTGCTAATCACAGTAATACCACAGCCAAAATTTCTACTGCATTACAGTGACATGCAGGCAATCCCTGCATGCTTATTGGCTGTGCAACAGGCGCTAAAATGCGGGGCGGGGATTTGAGTTTGAGTTACAGAGAGCACCTCCCATTATACGCCAAGTAACGAATACATTCGAGCACCATAATACTCGAGTGATAACCCAGTATCACCGGGCATATTCGCTCATCCCCAGTATATAGATGAGTAAATGAATGCAGAAAATTTTTGTAACACTTTTTTGGAGTGTTATATGCCACAATAATGTACACCAGAGCATGTAATATTCTATGGATGTCTAAGTGAATATAGAAAAGTTTTGAATGCTTGTTTGGAGTGTTATATGGCACATAAATATACCCCACATCATGGAATACTCTGTGGATGAGTAAGTGAATACAGAAAAAAATTAATGTTTTTTTGAAGTGTTATAACCACCTAAATGTACCCCACAGGATGTAAAACTCTATGGATGAGTAATGGAATACAGAAAAATTTGTCAACACTTTTTTAGAGTGTTATATTCCACAGAAAAATACCCCAGAGCACTGAGTACTCTATGGGTTAGTAAGTGAATACAGAAAAAGTCATGTTTTTTTGGAGTGTAATATGCCACAGAATGTACCCCAGAGTATGGAATACTGTATGGATGAGTAAATGAATGAAAAAAAAATGCAACTCTTTATTGGAGTGTTATATGCCACAGAATTGTACCTCAGAGCATGGAATACTCTATGGATGAGTAAGCGAATGCAGAAAAAAAAATTCAACTCTTTTTTGAAGTGTTATATGTCACAGAAATGTACCCCAGAACACGGAATACTCTATGGATGAGTAATTGAATACAGAACAATTTTTCAATGATTTTTTTGAGTGTTATATGCCACAGAAATGTACATCAGAGTACAAAATACTCTATGGGCGAGTAACTGAATCCTGAAAACTGTTTCAATACTTTTTGAAAGTACCTAATACGTAATATGTATCACATTATAGTCAATATTTGTTCACACAAAAAAAGAATGTGGTCAACTGCCGCAGCTATATATTAAGCAACATACTGCTTAGAGACTATTTTCAGCCATTCTTTCTGCTCATGCTCATTCCCTCCCTATGCTAAATGCAGATTGTTTAAGATAAAAACAGCAAAGCACAAGATTAGCCTTTAGGCTGGTGTCACACTAAACGTATGAAAAAACGGTCTGGGTCTCCCTGCCGAGAGTCGCACGAGTGTAATGCGAGACATGCGAGTACAATCCGATTTTTCACACCTAGTACCTGATTTACATCCGAATACAGTGCAATTGCTATCCAATTACAATGTGATTTTTTAACGTGAGCTTTTACATAGAGCAATTTTCTATGTTATTTACACATCGTTTTCAAAGGAAATATTCGTCAAAACACACGTATATATATATTAGATAGGACACTGGTGTGTAAAAATTGGACAGCACTAGAATGGTCTGAGTGCTGTGCGATTTTTTTTTTTCTCGCACCCATAAGCTTGCATTGGCGAGTGTCATCTGATATACACGTACAATCGCTGAATACGCTCAAGAAAATGCAAGAGGATTGTGAAAACCACAGCAGTGTTTTTTATACTTTACTTCATTAAATAAGATTTGGTTCAGGTGATCACCTAATCAGAAGCACATTAAGTAGAATGAGGTGAACTCTGGTTGGAATTCAACTGACTCTGGAATGAAATGGCTGTCAGACATGTAGAGAAGCTGATTTTTATAAAACTGTGCAGTGGTCTCTTAACTTTTGCCAGAGCTGTATATGCATTACCCTCTGCTCCTTTTACTAGTAAGGTTGGAACAGAAGAAGTTTGATTTTAGCTGCTTGATCTCTCATTGCATTCAGTGCAGTCTGGCTGGCAAATTTTAGCTTACAGGACAGTAAGGGCAATTACAAAGCACTGACCAACGAATTGTAGCTACTCATCTTTAGCCTGCTCACCTTTGGATTCGGCTTCAAAGCAGTAGAGGTAACAAGACATTAAAAATAATGGTGGCTAGTGTTTTTTTCATATTGGAATTGCACACGCATGTGCAGTTTTAGATACATTATCGAGCTGTTCATAACAGCACGGTCATTTAAAGCAAGAATAATAAATATTTTTTGGCATTCCTTGTAGGTGGTGCAGAATAATGCAGTGATAAACTACTAGTCATAAGGTTATTATGGTCTTATGTCTCAGATGTGGAACATCAACTTCTCAAACACAAATCTAGTTGTCTACCACAACAAATTCACCACGGAACAGACTTGATATATCAGACTCTACATTAAACAGCTTTAGTAAAGATTTGACACTACATAGCGCAGAACCAAGCTTACTTTATAGATAGAACATAACTAAGACTACTACATAGATGTGGGAGTAGAACCAAGCTTAAATCAAAGGCACAGGAGCAGAACCAAGGTTAGTTACTCTATAGATATAGATAGATATGGGAATGGAAACATTTTTCTTCACATGAGAATAAAACCAATGTTACTACATGCATACAGGAAGAAAATGAAGCTTGGTACATAAGTATAGGAACAGAAACAAACTTATTACATACTTATAGGAACAAACACAAAATTTACAAATAGAAATGGGAATAGAAAAAAAGCTTACTAGATAGATATAGGATCAGAACCAAGCTTTCTACATACACATGGGAAAAGAACTAAGCTTACTATATAAATACGGGAACAGAACCAAGCTTAATACATGCTATGGAAGCATAATCAAGTTTACTATATAAATGCAGGAAAAGAAACATACTTAAAACATAGATATAGTAACAGAACAGGCTTACTACATAGAAACAGGAACAGAAACATGCTTACTGTATAGTTGATGAAACTGAACCAAGCTTACCACATAGGTAAGGGTCAGAACTAAGCTTACTACATAAATATGGGAACACAGCCAAGCTTAATATATACATAAACCTAGAATAAAAGCATAAGCATAGGATACTTAGTTGATATGTCTCAAAATAGAAGTTGTTTTAAACACAGGAGCTGGTTCTGCTTTAACCCATCTATTTTGAGGCCAGGATGACAAATAGCCAGGTCAGTTACTAGAATAAGGGAACATCTTCATTGGGGACACCTTGTCATGGTGGGATTGCTTTTACGCTTTATTTTTTTTTATAAAGAATTTCAACTAAGAACACTATGTTTTTAACATTTGTTACTATTTTTTTCTTGTTGAAGTGTATTTATGCATTATGTTTCTATTCTCAGTTATTTTTTTTTATTGCACACACATCGTTTATGTGCACCTGCATTTTACACTTCTACTAATAAAATGTGTGGGCCCTTGTTTTTAGTCTTGATATACAGTATATGCACAGGAACAGAACCGGATGTCAGAAAGAAAAGTCTGTGGCTTGGAAATTGCATGTTGTCCTCATAATTTTGCCTAATGTAACAAACAGCATGATGTGTAGACAAAAGCTGGACACTATACAAACGTTACACAGAGAAGCCCTTTTACTCACTATTTTTTTATAAAAACTCTTAGAAACTTTATTTTCTAAAAAAAAAATAGATTCTGATGTGTTAGGATACTGTTAGGATTCAGCTCTCTTCAAACTCTCTTGGTTTGTCTGTGGTCGGCTTGTGATTGTATGCAAATTGCATATGGAGCAGTCATGAGATGGACTGTGAAAACTGCTGAATCCACAGTATGTTATATTATTACATCTATATAATCTACGCTACATTTGTAACAGTATGTTAAAGATGCGGGGAGTTTGACACTACAAACTGGCACGTATTCCATCTTGGGGTATAGTTAATGTCCTATTCTTAAATGTGAATATTTTATTCTTCTACACACAGCCCGACATTACCCAGTGAGACTATTTTTCCTCCAACTCAAGTTGTGTATATATTGAAATGTCAGTGTGCTCTTAGGCTACTTTCACACATCAGGTTTTACAATCAGGCACAAACCATTAAAGTTTAAAAAAGACGGATCCAGCGCAGATTGTGAAAAACTGATGCGACGGATCAGGTTTTTAGACGAATGCACTCTGAGCATGCCTGGAACGAGGAGAGAGAGAAAGTTCCAGGCATGCTCAGAGTGCAAAAAACGGAAACCGGTGACCGGATCCGTCTTTTGCCTGATCCGGCACCCATAGACTTCCATGGTAGCAAAAAGCCGGAAGGAGACGTTTTTCAAAACGGAAGAAACACGCGGCCATACAGCACATTCCGGCGATAATACAAGTCATTGAGAAAAAACCGGATCCAGCGGTAGATTTTGCCGGATCCATTTTTTCAAAAAATAGCCGTATCCTGCCTGACGGCAAAAAACTGATGTGTGAAAGTAGCCTTAGTTGCAAAAATCCACTATCTACAGTTGAAACTAGAAGTTTACATACACTATATAAAAAGACACATGCATGTTTTTCTCAACATCTGACATGAAATCAGAATAAACCTATCCTGTTATAGGTCAATTAGGATTACCATAATTATTATTATTTGCCAAATGCCAGAATAACAAGAGAATGTTTTATGACACTTTCATTACTTACTGCAAAGTCAAAAGTTCACATAGATTTCATTAGTATTTGGTACCATTGCCCTTAAACTGAATGACATGGGTCAAATGTTTGGGATATGCTTCCACATGCTTCTCACAATAATTGGTCGGAATTTGGGACCACTCCTTATGACAAAACTGGTGTAGGTTATCCAGGTTTGTAGGTTGCCTTGCTTGCACCTGCCTTTTCAGCTTTGCCCATAAATTTTCAATAGGATTGAGATCAGGGTTTTGTGATGGCCACTCCAAAACATTGACTTTGTCAATGCCACTTTGTTACCAATGTGGCAGTATGCTTTGGGTCATTGTCCATTTGGAAGACCCATTTCCGCCCAAGCTTTAGCTTCCTGGCTGATGTCTTGAGCTGTTGCTTCAGTATTGCCACATAATCTTCTTTTCTCATGATGCCATCTATTTTGTGAAGTGCACCAGTCCATCCTGCAGCAAAACAACCCCACAACATGATACTGCCACCCCCGTGTTTCACAATTGGGATGGTGTTCTTAAGCTTCAAAGCTTCTCCCTTTTTCCTCCAAACGTAACGATGGTCATTATGCCCAAAACATTCAATTTTAGTTACATCAGACCACAGAACATATCTCCAAAAATGAAGGTCTTTGTTCTTGTGTACATTTGCAAACATTAATCCAGCTATTTTATGTTTCTTTTGGAGAATTGGCTTCTCTATGGCAGAGTGGCTTTTCAGCCTATGTTGATACAGTACTCATTTCACTGTGGATATTTGTTCTATTTCTTGTTTATGCCTCTGACACGATTGTGGTAACGGGTTACTTTATTGTGTGCAGGTTCTCTCAGCCACATTACATGAATGCTTCCTGTCTCATGCTCTTACCAACAAGTCCCTCCTCTCTATCCTCTGAATACATCCAGGTAGTGAGACTCCTAGAGGCGGCTCAGCATATAACATATTGCTACATCCTTTGTCTTTTAACTGAAGAAATAACTAAGCTAATATAACTAACATACATGTGAACATTTCAATATTCAAGATATTGGTGACTTGGTTGTATATATAGTACTTGAGGTGTGCTGGCTTTGTGATCATTCTGCCCGATCTAGTAACATACGATGCGTTACTGCCACTATTCGGTGGTTCTCTCGATTCGGGCGTTACCGCATCTGGTATTGCCTGTCTCTGACCAGAATCTCCACACTGAACCTGGGCCATCCCTGTAGCCTCTCTGTTTAGACTTGCTGTTTCCTCATCTTGGATATGAGGATACTGTTCATATGACCATGTATCAGATCCTTCTTGCGTTTTCCTCAGATGTCTCCGATTTCTCCTTAGTTTTCTTCCCTCCTCTGTCACAATCTCGTAGGATCTAGGTCCTAGTTTCTGGAGCACCTTTGCTTTTCTCCATTGTTTGTCATATTTGCTCGGCTGCATCCTGATGTTGTCATTTTGTCTCAGTTCTGATAGATTTTTTGCCGACTGATTATAATAGAACGCTTGTCTATCCTGATTTTTCTTTAGTTTTGACCTCATTCCCCTCACCAGATTTGGCTTCAGAAGATGACTAGCTGTTGGTATGAGTGTCCTTGTCCGTTTACTCAGAAGCCTCTGTGCTGGGCTGCTGTCTAGACCCTTGGGAAGGTGTGTTTCTGTGGTCCAGTATAGATAGATATACATCTGTCCCTGCCTGTTTCGCTCTCTTAATCAACTTCTTTGCTGTTTTCACCGCTGATTCTGCTTTGCCATTGCTTTGAGGATATCCAGGAGATGATGTATTGTGTTCAAATTCCCATAGCTTGCTGAACTCCTTGAACTCTTCTGACCTAAATTGAGCAGCATTGTCAGTAAAAACAATCTCTGGAATCCCATATCTGGCAAAATGAGCCTTGAGTTTTTTAATAACTGTTCTTGCTCTTGTATCCTTCAAATGGTCCACTTCCCAAAAATTAGAAAAATAGTCCACAGTTACCAGGTATTCTCTTTCCTCCAATGTGAACAAATCTATTCCTATTTTTGACCATGGTCTATTTGGAACGGCATGCGGTTGCAATGGCTATTTCGGTTGTTTATCCCCGCCGTACGCACATATCTCACATTGTGCTATGTAACTTTTTATGTGATCATTCATACCCGGCCAATAAACTGATTCTCTTGCTCGCCGCAAACATCCTTCAATGCCCAAGTGGGACGAGTGTAATTTCTGTAGTATGTCTCTTCTCAGAGTCTCCGGTATCACTGCCCTTTCTCCCTTTATGATGATTCCTTGGTGTACTGACAGTTCATCTCGTATATGGAAGAATGGAGCAACTTCCTTTGGAGCATGCTGCTTATATTTTGGCCAGCCCTGCAGGATCACAGTTTTTAATATCTGTAGTGTTTTATCTTTTTCTGTGAAAGTCTGTATTTGTTTCAGTTTATCTTTAGATACTGCAAGATAATCACACATATTGATGTTGTCCATTTCTTGTCCTTTATCCTCTGAGTTGGGTAAGTACGCTCTGCTTAGAGTATCTGCAATCACCAAGTCTTTTCCTGGACAATATCCAATTTCATAATCATATTTTTGAAGTCGCAGAAGCATGCGCTGCAGTCTCTTTGGTGCATTTAGTAGAGGTTTTTTTGTAATGCTCTCCAACGGTTTGTGATCTGACTGTACTGTTACCTGTCGACCGTATGTGTACTGATGAAACCTTTCCATTCCAAACACCACAGCTAGTAACTCCTTTTCGATTTGGGCATATCCCTGCTCTGTCGGTGTTAGCGCTTTGCTTGCAAATGTGATTGGTTGCCGCTCCTGCATTAATGTGGCACCTAGGCCTTTTTCTGATGCATCACATTGGACTACCACCTCTAACTGTGGATCAAAATATTTTAAGGTTGCTGTGTCTGCAATGGCTGTCTTTACTGATTGAAAAGCCGTCTCCTGTGCTTCTGTCCATTCCCACAACACATCTTTGTGAGTTAGCTGTCTCATTGGCTCACACATGTCTGATAAATTCTTGCAAAACTTAGACAGATAATTCACCATGCCCAAAAATCGTTGTACTCCACACACATCTGTTGGGGTAGGCATCTCTTGTATCGCCTTCACCTTTTCTGGATCCACTTTCACTCCATTTGAGGTTAGCAGATGTCCTATATATGGCACTTCCGTCATTTTCAGTTTCAACTTTTCCAAGTTCAACTTTATCCTTTTTTCTCTACACCTATCTAAAAATCGTAGCATCCTCGTATCGTGATTCTTTATTGCAGATTGCATATCGTCACCTTCTCCCACTATTAATATATCGTCTGCTATCGTCTTTACCCCTGGGAGTCCTTCCAAAGCTTGCATCAACTTCTGCTGAAATATTTCTGGAGCTGGTGTCAGTCCCATGGGCATTCTCAGCCATTTACGGCGACCAAATGGAGAAGAAAATGTTGTCAATAAACTGGATTCTTCATCCAGTTCCACATGCCAAAATCCATTTTTTACGTCACAAACTGAAAATATTTTTGCCTTTGATAAATCTGGTAGCACATCCTCTATTGTAGGCATCGGATAGTGATTCCTTTTGAAAGCTTTGTTGAGTGGTTTGGGATCGATACAAATTCTTAGTTTTCCTGATGGTTTCTGCACTATGACCAAACTACTTATCCAGTCTGTGCTCTGATGGACGACTTCTATCATGCCTCGCTTTTCTAAATCCTGTAGTTCTTCTTTCAATGGCTGAAGTAGCGCTACAGGCACTTTTCTTGTCGGTAATCTGGTAGGTTGTACTGTGTTATCAATTTCCAGTTTGTGTTTTCCTTCAAAACATCCATCACCCTCAAATACATCTGCATACTGTGTTTTTATAATCTGTAAATCTAGATTGCTGTCTGCTTTTGGGATATCCTTCATACTCTGTTTGACTTCCACAGACATAATGTTATGGAATTGTACCTTTATTAAGTCCATTGCCTGAACTGCTTTTATACCTAGTAACGGTATGTGGTCACCACCCTGCAGCACTGTAAATTGGGCTCTATAACTCTTTCTGTTGCATGGGTTACTAACCTTCAGTTTGCATGTCCCAAGAGGTTTCAGTATCGTTTTGTTGTACATCATAAGTACCTTATCAGTAGGTTCAATGCACACCTGTTCATTTAGTAGATCCTCCGGTATGACATTGCAACTTGCTCCACAGTCCAACTGAAATCTAATGGGTTTGTCATTTAATAAAAGAGTTGCAAACAGTTGTCTTGTATCTTTAGGTTCTGACTGTATTGACATTCTCTGTTGCAGACTGTAGCTGTATCCATGTAATATCTTCTGCACTGTCACTGTCATTGTCCTGTGTCACACTGTGAATTTCTCTGTGCTTTTTAAAGGGCTTAAGTCTGCAGAGAGCTGTGAAATGATTAATCTTACCACAGGTCCTGCAGCTTTGTCCATATGCTGGACACTTCTCTTTGTCTCTCTCATGTCTTCTGCCACAGTATCTGCATTGGACTGTTCTCGCTTGGTGCTCTGCTTTTCCTCTCATGGTTACTGCATGTACTGGCTCCTCAGTGGTGTCTGCCATCATCTTCAGGCTGTCTCTTGTTAGCTCTGCAGCTCTGCTTATTTGAATGCATTTCTCTAGGGTTAACTCCCCCTCTCTCAGCAGTCTCTCTCTTAGCTGTGGCTCTCTGATGCCGCACACTATTCTATCTCTGATAAGAGAATCTCTGATCTCTCCAAAGCTTCATGTTGCTGCCAGTCTTTTCAGCTCAGTCACATATGTGTCTATATTCTCTCCCATCTCCTGATTTCTGGTGAAAAACTTAAATCTTTCCACTGTCTCATTCTTCTTGGGGTCACAGTGCTTATCAAATGCCTGTACAATGTCTGCCAGACTGTCCGTACCGTCCTGGATCAGGGTCTGAGCAAGTTCTCTGCCTTTTTCTCCAATCAGATAGTAGAAGAGCTTCACCTTACGCTTCTGATCATTGGTGTCTACTGTAAGATCCACATACAGAGTAAACTCCTCCTTCCAATGTCTCCAGGTCTGCGATAGATTTGAGGACATGATGTCTAGTCTCTGAGGAGGTTTTAGTGCGCTCTCCATAATGCTGTACTGTGGGCACTGTACTTACAGTTGAGCTTTGTACCACAAGCTGCCTGGATTGTCTGTCCACTTGTTCTTTATAGGTTCAGCCCTGCTGCCACCATATTCTATTTCTTGTTTATGCCTCTGACACGATTGTGGTAACGGGTTACTTTATTGTGTGCAGGTTCTCTCAGCCACATTACATGAATGCTTCATGTCTCATGCTCTTACCAACGAGTCCCTCCTCTCTATCCTCTGAATACATCCAGGTAGTGAGACCCCTAGAGGCGGCTCAGCATATAACATATTGCTACAATATTGACAAAATCTTACCAGCTTTTGCCATCATCTTCACAAGGTCTTTTGCACTTGTCCTTGGGTTGATATGCACATCGGACCAAAGCACATTCATCTTTGGGACACAGAACCCATCTCCTTCCTGAACAGTATGATGGCTGGACATTCCCATCTGTTTGTACTTGCATATAATTGTTTGTACAGATGAAAAAGGCACCTTCAGGTATCTTGAAATTGTACCCAAGGATGAGCCAGACTTGTGCAAGTCTACAATTCTCTTCCTGATATCTTGGCTAATTTATTGAGATTTTCCCATTATCCTATATAAAGAAGCAGTGTTTTTCAGGTGTGCATTAAAATACATCCACAGGTGTGTCTCTAGTTAGCTCAGATGTTGAAAAAAAAACTTATCAGAAGCTTCAAAACACATGACATCATCATATGGGCAGTCCAAATTGTTTAAAGGATAGTAATCTTAGTGTATGTAAACTTTTAACTTTGCAGTAAGTAGTAAAAATGCCTTAAAACATTCTCTCTCTCTCATTATTCTGTCATTTGGCAAATATTAATAATTATGGTAATCCTAATTGACCTAAAACGGGAATGGTTTGTTGTGATTTCATGTCAGATATTGAGAAAAACATGCATATGTGTCTGTTTATATAGCGTATGTAAACATCTTGCTTCACTTGTGTAGTACTACTACCATGCCACTTTGTACAACAGAGATACAATGTATTGCAACTTTGCTTCCAGATAGTTAACATTTGGCCCAACCACATAAAGATGTATTAGAGTGCTTCTCGTGAGATATCCTAAAAGGATTAAATAAGGAGTGCATCCTCTTTGTTATTATATAACATTTCACTTATTTTATACCTACATGTAACTATAGATGAGAGAACCTTTTAAGGTGAGGTTCGGCTAGGATTGGTGAACTTCACAATGTTCGCCAAAATGTTCGCCGAACTTATACAAACACCATTGAATTCAATTGTCGGCAAAACCAAACGTATAGACAACACCTTCAGGGGGGCCCAAAAGCTGCCAAAACAGCTCAAATTAGGGGCATACACCAGGAAAATCAATTGATCCAGAGTACAAATAGCATAATTGCGAACATTGGATGCATGGGACAGGGCTTGGTGGTCTGAGAGCCTTGCCAAATTCAGGCAACACACATGGAGACCCAACTTGGAGTCAAAATATTTCCAAAAATTAGGGTCAGACACCAGGAAAAGTGGCATCAGTTGACCCACAGTAGAAATTTTATAATGGTGCAGTAGTCAGGCATGGGCCATGCATGAGGATGCAGTGCTTGCCGTGGTTTCATCACTTCGTGTCTGTGTGGGAAGCCGCAACGTAACCTCTTTGTCTTTCTCCTCCACCATCTCCTCTGCTGAGTTACTCAGCTGCATGTCTCTGGGTTCACATCAACTGGAATCTACAACCTAATTGTCATCCTCTCTGTTCTCCCACTCCTCGCCCTGAGAGTCACCCTTCTACTTTTCATGCCCTGACACCACTTCACAGTATGCGTGTGCCTCAGGTATCTGAGTCTCATCAGGATCACCTCCACCCTTGGTGGTTAACGTCTGGTGACGAGGGTCTGGATTCTGATCGGACCTTACTTCATCTGGCCCTGGATCGAACATGAAAAAATTTTGGGCATCGGTGCAGATGCTTTCCTCCTCTGGATTTTGTGATTCTTCGGAGCAGACCTCTGATGCCCATGGAATAGAATGTGTGAATAGCTCTGCAGAATGGCCCATCTGTGGTTCCCCACAGTCAGTTGGGTGTTTGGAAATTTTTGATGTGGGGGGAAACAAGGGTGATTGGGGTACCACCTCTGAGGATTGTACTTTGTGTGATGTTAACGTGGAAGAAGAGAAGAGACTACTTGATGCTTCGCTTGCCATTCACTGTAGCACATACTCTTTCTGAGCCTCATCTACAAGACGTACCGCTGTGTGGCTGCAAAAGAAAGGGAGTCGAGTAACCCATGTTTGGATAGGATGAGCTGTGTTTGTTCAGTAGAGCTTTTAGTAACATTACCATCTACCTCACGTACACCTCGAACTCCAAGCCTATTCCAGTTTCACCATGACCTCGCTTTTTTCCACTCATTTTGGATGCGCCCTTCCCCTCTATTAACCAGCTGTTTCACAACCCTAGGACCAGAACTGTCAGTCAGCTGTCACTAAATTAACAATCAGTATATATTTTCTGAGCTAATGTGAGGTAGTGTGGCTGGACCTCAGGATTAGCACAAAGGATTTAG
The DNA here is from genome assembly GCA_033576555.1 of Oophaga sylvatica. NCBI lineage: Eukaryota > Metazoa > Chordata > Amphibia > Anura > Dendrobatidae > Oophaga > Oophaga sylvatica. The sequence goes on along the minus strand of JARQOD010000001.1, from coordinate 335,369,178 downwards.
ATGCTGAAATGTGGACTGGTGGCAGGACCACACAATTAGCAAAAAAGATTTACCATATATACTCGCGTATAAGCCGAGATTTTCAGCCCATTTTTTAAGGCTGAAAGTCCACCTCTCGGCTTATGCGCGAGTCATATACGGGGGAGGGGGAGCGGGGGTGTCAGATCATGCTTACCCCCCCGGAGCGTCTCTGCAGCCCCCCTGCTTCTCCCACGATCTCAGGCTCCTTCCTTCAGCGGTCACATGGTACCACTCATTAAAGTCATGAATATGTGCATATTCATGACTTTAATGAGCGGTACCACATGACCGCTGCCAGAGACCACGGGAGAAGCAGGGGGACTGCAAAGACACGCCAGGAGGGGTAAGAATATGCGATATTCACCTGTCCCCATCCACCGCTGCGCACCGCTCTCTCCTCTGCATCCTCTGGCTGCGATGTTCAGGTCAGAGGGCGCGATCACGTAGTTAGTGCGCGCCGCGCCCTCTGCCTGAACACTCACTGACAGAGGACCCGGAAGACAGCGGCGTGCAGCGGTGGACCGGGGACAGGTGAATATCTCAGGTGCCAGGCGCTGAGCCAGCGGTGACACTGGCACCTGTCCCCCATAGCGCGCCGGTGTCTCCGCCTGTTCAGGACACCGGCACCTGGTCCCCAGCGACAAGAGGTGAGTATGTCATTTTTTTTTTCATTTGCAGCAGCAGCATATGGAGCCTATACTATGGAGCATCTTATGGGTGCATAATCTATGGAGCATCTTATGGGGGCATAATCTATGGGGCATCATATGGGGGCATAATCTATGCAGCATCATATGGGGGCATAATCTATGAAGTAACTTATGGGGCATAATCTATGGGGCATCATATGGGGGCATAATCTATGGAGCATCATATGGGGGCATAATCTATGGAGCATCTTATGGGGGCATAATCTATGGAGCTTCATATGCGGCATAATCTATGTAGCATTTTATGGAGGCATAATCTATGGGGCATCATATGGGGCATAATCTATGGAGCATCATATGGGGGCATAATCTATTGAGCATTTTATGGGGGCATAATCTATGGAGCATCATATGGGCATAATCTATGGAGCATTATATGGGGGCATAATCTATGGAGCTTCATATGAGGGCATAATCTATGGAGCATCATATGGGGGCATAATCTATTGAGCATTTTATAGGGGCATAATCTATTGAGCATCTTATGGGGGCATAATCTATGGAGAATCATATGGGGGCATAATCTATTGAGCATCATATGGGGGCATAATCTATGGAGCATCATATGGGGGCATAATCTATTGAGCACCTTATGGGGGCATAATCTATGGAGCATTTTATGGGGCATAATCTGTGGAGCATCATATGGTGCATAATCTATGGAGCATCTTATGGGGGCATAATCTATGGAGCATCATATGGGGCATAATCTATGGAGCATCATATGGGGCATAAAATATATGGAGCATCTTATGGGGGCATAACCTTTATGGAGCAGGATATGGGGCATATTATTCTATGGAGCATTTTATGGGGCCATTATTAACCTTTATGCAGCGTTATATGGGGAGTATTTTGTATGGTGCATCTTATGGGGCCACCATGAACTGTATGGAGCATTATATGGGGCTCCTGATTCAATATAGATATTCAAAAACCTTTAACCTACTGATGTCTCAATTAATTTTACTTTTATTGGTATCTATTTTTATTTTTGAAAATTTACCAGTAGCTGCTGCATTTCCCACCCTAGGCTTATACATGAGTCAATAAGTTTTCCCAGTTTTTTGTGTGCAAAATTAGGGGGGTCGGCTTATACACGGGTCGGCTTATACATGAGTACATACGGTATATGCTGAAATGTGACTGGTGGCTAGACCACACAATTAGCACAAAGGATTTAGATGCTAAAATGTGGACTGGTGGCTGGACCACACAATTAGCACAAAAGATTTATGTGCTGAAGTGACGACGGGTCGCTGTATCACAGAATCAGCAGCACTATGGATTTATATACTGACGTGGCGACTGGTCACTGTATGACAGAATCAGCAGCATTATGGATTTATATTCTGAAGTAGAGACTGGTCGCTGTATCACAGAATCAGCAGCACTATGGATTTATATTTTGAAGTGGTAACTGGTCGCTGCACCACAGAACTAGCGCTCCAGATTTACTGTATATGCTGGAAGGTCAATTTGACACAGGATCCCATCTAGCTGAACTAGCTGAGAATGAACCACCCAGCTAACTTGCAGCAGCAGCAACCTCACTACTCTGTCTTCACATTTCAAAAATAATTGTCATACACCACTAAAGTAGCATCAATTTCCACAGAGTAGTATTATTATAATAGGCCTCTGACACACCTTCCACCACAGGTAACCCACCAGATGGAGACCCAACGTGGAGTCTCCACATTTCAAAAAATAATTGTCACACACCAATAAAGTGGCATCAATTTCCACCGAGTAGAAATATTATAATAGGCCTCTGACATACCTTCCATCACAGGCAACCCACCAGATGGAGACCCAACTTGGAGTTTGTAACATCAGCAGCAGTGGCAACAACAGTCACAGAAGACACCACAAAAATGGCAAAGACTGCAATAACTTGAGATCGATACATGACACTAAAAATGACACCATCGCCTTGTCTGCCCAGTCTGCGACTGGGGTGCAGAAGTCATTGGGGATCCATGACTCGTTCATTTTGATGAATGGTAGGTGCTCTACACTTTCAGGGACAGCCGGATGTGCTTATCTGTCATTCTCTGAAGACACGTTCTGAGAGAATACTGGCTGCTGGACATGACAAAACCTCCAAGGCTTGACAGACAAGCTCATGTCACTCTTCCATTTTTGAAGACTAAAATGCAAAAGGGTCCAAACCCCCTGATGGCATTAATTTGAGCTCCAGGTACTCCAGTACCATTCTCTCCAGTCATTAACAACGTGTCAGACTTCTATTCTGTTCTGCTGGTGCACGAGTTGACCTAAAAAATGTGTGAAACGACTCATAGAAATTGCTTATGCCACTTACACTGCTGCTGCTGGTAATATTTTTGTGATAACTCCATGATGTTCCTGGGGGTGGACGTCTAGAACTGGGATGCACACTGTGTGCCTCTCTGCTCTCTTGGGGAAAACCACTGTTAAGATTGTCTACAAGCGTGTTTAGATACTCTAGCATGCGCGCATCCCTTTCCGGGGGGGATGCATCTGGCTAAATTTATTCTTGTACCATGGATCTAACAGAGTGGCAACACAGTAATCAGCACTATTTCTAATGCTACGAATGCGGGCATCGTGTTGAAGATAGTGAATCAAAAAGGAGCTCTAGTGTCGGGGGCTTCTATGAGGTCCAAGTCCATGGTGTGCTGGTGCCAGGGTAACATTCAAGATTGCTTTCTCCGACAGCTCCTGCCAACCACGAACAACAGAGTGGAGATCAATATCCTCTTCATCTTCTGACTGTTGCTTGTCCATTATCTTGTCCTCCTCCATTTGTTCCTTGGCTTCTGCACCTTCACTAACAGTTTGAGCCCCTTGGATCACTGTAAGCCACCCTCCCAACAGTCCGGATAGCATCATCAGTGTTAACCATCTTATTAGCCATTTCAAAACTGTGCAGAAGACTGCAGAGGTCCTTCATCTGTGCAAATTCCGCAAGCGTGATTTGCACCACGTCAGGACTGCGTTGGCTCAGGCTATGCAAAAGAATATACTGCACCAGGGCTAATTGCTGCTGCCATAGTAGCTGCAACATGTGCAGAGTGGAATTCCACTGTGTTGGAACATTGCAAATCAAACGGTTAACCGATAGTCCGAAAGACCTCTGTAGTGTAGATGACCTGCGGGATGCGATCGGCGGAAGTGAGAACACAGTGCCTGAGTTTTCTGCAGCACCACATCCAGGCCGGGATTGTGGCTGAGAAATTGCTGGACCACCAGGTTGAGGACGTAAGCGATGCAAAGCATGTGTGTGAGGTTGCCACGGTGTAGGGCTCAGTGGAGACAGCCATTGCTCTAACTCAGACTAGATAGCTGTCCACAACTCTTGAGCGGTGTGTCTACTTCCAAGGTATATTAATGTGAAAACATTAGCCTGATTATGGTGAGCCATGGCTGTGCAGTACGCAGGTGGGTGGGATTCTTTCTTCTCTGTTCGAACGGATTAAGGGAGAGGTTGTGGGCACAAGTGGAGGCCCTAGAGGAGGTAAAAGAGCCAGAAGCAGTGGAGGAGTGTTAGATACAGTGGTTTGTCCCACAAGCTTAAGGTTTAAAAGACTTGTGGAGCAGCCCCTCGACTACCTGCCCCCTGGTACTGGGGGACTGTGACGGCCATCAACTTTCTGAAACCGTCTGTATCTACCAGGTGAAAAGGCAGCATTTCCATGGCCAACAAATTGGAGATGGTGGAGTTCAAGCTCTTAGCTTTGGCATGTGTAGGAGAAAACATTCTTTTACATCACAACTGCAGGAACCAAGGGCTGACTGCTGTGCTGAGAGAGGGTGTAGTACGGAGGACAGGACAAACTGCTGTACTGTGAGTGAGGTGCAGGCGGAAATGTTATGGAAATGTTATGCTGGATTGCAAAAGATGTGTTGTGCTAGGTGACAGAAAAACAGCAGTCACGTCTACGTCCGTTAAAGTTGACGAGCTCTCACTCACCCCAACTGTAGGGGTAAACAAGTGTAGTTTCTGCAGCTGGAGACCTGTGTGAGAAGCTTTGGAATAGTGAGGGAGGAGGAAGAAGCAGCAAATAGGGTTGATGAGATGGCTGGTGGTTGGCGAGGCCCACTAGTCCGCATTTTAGTGCAGTGAGGTTCCCACACTAAGGCATGTTGATCGCACATGTGCCGGTCCATACATGTAGTTGCTAAATTATTGCAATTTTTGCCTCTACTGAGTTTTCTTTTGCAAATTTGACAGATAACATGTGTTGGGTCATCCTTGGTGGTCTAAAAAAGGCTCAAGCTAGGCAATCCTTGCAACCGCTGCGAACTGCACACTCGCAACCAAAGCTGGCCACAGCCAAAGTTTAGGCTGAGGCTGCAGTGCTTGTCGTGGCTGCATCACTTCATGTCTGTGTAGGAAGCCACAAGGTAACCTCCTCATCTATCTCCTCCTCCTCCACCTTCTCTGCTGAACTACTCAGCTGTGTACCTCTAGGTTCACACCAAGTGGGATCTACAACCTTATCTTCATCCTCTCTGTTCTCACACTCCTCCCCCTGAGAGTCACCCTCCTACTCTTCCTGTCTTGACACCACAGTACAGTCCACGTGCTCCTCTAGTATGTGAGTCTCATCATCATCACGTCTACCCTTGGTGGCTAACGTCTGGTGACTGGAGTCAGGATTCTGCTCGGATCCCACTTCGTCTGGCTCCGGATCTAACATGAAAAGATTTTGGACGTTGATGCAGAGACTTTCCTTCTCTGGATTCTGTGATTCTTCAAAGCAGACCTCTGATGCTCATGGAATAGAATGTGTATGCTCGTGGAATAGAATGTGTAAATAGCTCTGCCGAATGGCCCATCTGTGGTTCCCCACAGTCAGTTGGGTGTTTGGAAATTTTTGACATGGGGGAAACAAGGGTGATTGGGGTGCCACCTATGAGGATTGTACTGTGTGTGATGTTAAGGTGGAGGAAGAAGAGGAGAGGCTCCTTAATGCAGCGTTTGCCATCCACCATAGCACATACTCTTTCTGAGCCTCATATTCAAAGCATACCACTGTGTGGCTGCCAAAGAAAAGGAGTCGATTAGCCCTGCCTGTAATAGATGCTGTCAGTTGTCTTTGGGTAGGACGAGCCGGTGTTGGTTCAGTTGAGCTTTCATTAATATTAACACCTAACCCATGTACATGTCAAACAACAAGCCTATTCTCCCTTCCACCACGACCTTGTTTTTTCCCACTCATGTTGTAAGTAGCCACCCACTTTTGTAACCTGCTGTTTCACAATCTTGAAGATGAGTCGCTCAGCCAGGGCCTGTGGGGTACTCGGCAACGAGCCCGTTCACTTCAATGGGGGATGTCACGGGTAGCGCAGCTCGGTCCGTGGCCCTGGGCGCTCACTAAAAGGGGAATATTTACAGGGGAATAAAGTATTTACAGTTTGATCATGACGCCACCTGTGGTACCTGGTCAGGGTGACCAGCGCTGCAGGGTAGATCCTCCGAGGGGTTGTTACTGGGCAGCAAGGTGTTAAGTCTTCCACAGGCAAGACTGGGTCCCTCAGGGTAGATGGCGGTGTTGGGGTGCAGGATGGAGAAGGGGCTTTCAGCCGCCGGAGCAATAAGGCAGACACACACACAAAGTCTCTTTCTGTACCTTTACTGATGGTAGTTGCAGGCACGTCCCGGGAAGCTGACAGGGTGGAGGATGCACGTCCAGTATTCCCACTGAGTAGGTGTAGGGCCTCCGTACTCCTGCATGTGTGAGTTTCTGACCTGTATGAAACGAAGTCTAACTCTGTCTTCAGTTATACGCCCGGCTGACTTTGTGGTGAGACCTTCTCTAGGATAGAACAGTGTCTCTGTATGCAGGGTCCTGCTAGACTCCGTCTTCCTGACCCCGGTTACGTATCAGCACTTGGGGGCCCCTGCGACTTGAAGTGCCGCAGGGTCTCCGGTATCTCCTACTAGTCGTGTAGATGCTAGCAAGCTCGGACCTGGTGTACGGTTGTTCAGAGTAGAGGTAAGCTATCAATGCTGTTTCAACCTCCGTTACTCTCTCTTCTTCTCTTCCACTTGCCTTTCGTCCTACTCTGACCCTTAACATAAGCACACTAGCAGTAGATAGCTGATTCTTCTTTCTCTTCACCGCTCTCAAAGCGTCGGCACGCTTGCTCACTGAAACTACACTCTGTTGACTCAGTTCTGACCAGGCTGAAGTGGCTATCTTCCTCCACTATTACTGGCCTCCACACAGTGAACTAAGCCCAAGCTGTAGTCTTCAAGTTCTCTCAGCTCTCAGCTAGACTAGACTGAACACTCTGTCTCTCTGAGGTAATCAGCTCTCCTCTCGTCTGAGGTGTTCTGACGTGTTCTGAAGTGATCTCAGGCTAATCTCATCTGAGGTAACTGCTGTGTCTTCACTACCCTATATATACTGCAAAAGGGCTCCCTCTGGTGGATCTAGGGAATAGTGCAGGTGTGTTGTGTGCATATCAGGTCTCCATGGGTGTTACGTTTGGTGCATCCCCCTGGGGCATGTGACTCCAGGCACAGCTGGGCTACACAGAATCATGGCTGTCAGTCACCTGTCACTAAAAAAACAATCACTATTTATTTTCTTAGATAGTGTGCCTGAACAACACAGTTATACGTATCCATATTTAAGTGGAAATCTGGCCTCCTGATTTGCCACTGAAACACAGTTTTATCACAAATGATTTGGATTAGCAAATGGGGCATCCATTGACTGCCACACAGTTTTTGCTCAATCTAGTTTGATACTGGAAGATAGATTTCAGACAGGATAGAATCCTATTCAGTTAACTGACAAGTTCACTTTCAGCAGCACAAGTGCAGGAGCCACCTCTCTGCACTGTGACACTGAGACAATGGCACCAGCAAAACAAGCTGTCCACTTTTTTTATGGTCAGGGACATGTGACTTCGGCAGCCAATCACACAAGGCCTTGTGTCATGACGTTGTAGATGGTTTCTGAGCCCTGATTGACTGCCGGAATCAACACACATACAGTTAAGGGTAAAAAAAGGGGCGTGCGCCGCTCCTCTATCCTGTCTATATGCTCCTGTAACCTCTCCACACCCCCTACCCTCATCAAATACTTCCCTCTCATCCCCATCTCATCATATAGCATCACTATCCTAGCCAAAGTAATAGCAAAAGCAGTAGTAGAAATGCAGTGAGTTACCGAACTGTGACAAAATTTTGCCAAGTTTGAGTAAAAATGCTCGTGAAAGCGAACACAAATCCGAATGTGCTGTGTTTGTGCCGAATTTGAGATTGGTGAACAAGTTCGCTCATCTCTAATTGTGGCCAGGGATGCTACATTTCCATGATAGCACACTGGGCGAATTTTGTGGCAGCCGGGACCCATTCAGACCTTGGGATGGAACACGTGCCACCAACACTGAGGATTTTGGGCCCATGTTCAGTCAGGGTTGCCCCATCTTCAATAGCAGTTCCTGCACCTCCTCCTCCTCATTCTCCATCTCAAAAACGTCAACATCTGTCGCCAGCTGGAAGCGCTGCAACACTGCCTCAGCCAAACGGCAACAAGCTGTGGTGAAGCTAATCTGCTTAGGTGACAAATTGCACACCGCTGCTGAGTTATTAAAAAGGTCTAACAGACCAGGCTGATCTGTGGCTCTCACCCCTAAATATACAACCAGGCATGGTCTTGTGTGACAATGGCCATAACCTGGTGGCAGCTCTGAAACTTGGTAACCTTGCACATGTACCATGCCTGGCCCACATGCTCAACTTAGTGATTTAGGGGTTTCTACCCAGATCTGCCTGAGCTAGTTGTGTCGCATGTGTGCCCATTTCTGAAAGTTGGCTACAGCTGCAGCCACAATGCAGCAGCGTTTGCAACTTGCAGTTCAGTTGTATGATGTCGCCACGTGTTGGAAATCAACATTACATGTGTTGACATGGCTTTGTGAGCAGTTGAGGGCAGTAATTGAATACCAGTTACACCATGCACATTGGTATTCCAGTCAGCATCCGCACATAAGAACTGATGAGTGGGCATGGATCGCTAACATCATGTGGTTCTCCAAAACTTTGAAGACTTGACCAAGATGGTGAGTGGCGATGACACCATAATCAGCATCACCTTCCCGCTTCTCTGTCTACTGAAATGCTCGCTGCTCACAATTAAAGAGGAGGCTTTGCAGGCGGAGCATGTTGAGAAACAAGAAACTATACTGGGTGATGCTACACAGCCCAGTGTCATGATCTATTTTTGGATTTGTGGCAGCTCTGGTTCCACTCAATTAAAACTTTTTTCCTTTCTGGCCAGCGGGGGTTAATATCAGTTTTTCCCCGTTGGCAAGCTGGTGTAATTGCAGTGCTGCTGGGTCTGCTGATGCAGGTGGTGATCACTCCCACCATCCTTTAAAAGGCCACCTGATGCATCAGCTGACTATTGGTGATACAGGTCCTTTCTAGAAACCAGCCTAGCAGGAGTATCTTCCTGTTGTCAGCCACATCTGGTGTTTGGAGTCCAGTTGCTGTGTTTTCTGCTGTGTGGAGCTTGGCCGCGGTGTTCACAAGCTAAGTGTGGTGTTTTTTGCTATCTTGTCCTTTTTGTGTTTGTCACTTCCCCCTGTCTTCATTTATCTGCAGAGGTAATGCTAGTGCTCCTTGCCAGCCAGTGCACTAGCCAGGCAGTTATAGGTGTCATTTAGGGACGAGGCAGCCTGATGGCGGCGGGGGGAAGGACCCACATAGGGTGTTATGGGAGTGCAGGGACAGGCTCAGGTTTGAGCTCAGGTGGTGACCATCCCTCATTCCCTATTGTTAGGGCCCTCCTCTTGCCTTTCTAATCCCATTGTGAGTGAGTTGTGCCGTCCATTGACCGACCACCCGTTGGGTAGAGTCACACATCGTGACACCCAGCCTCATCTCATCTTTTTAATGCGAATTGGATGATAATGAGGGGGAGGAGGAGGAACAGGAGCTGGTTGCCTGTGCTACAGATGATAGTACCCACACCACCTTCATCCCATCTGTTCAGCATGGATGGCCTGAAGACGAGGAGGAGAGGGATGATGAGGAGAAGGACGATCAGGACAACATGGACAGTCATCCTCTTGGTAGTCACAGGGAAGTCTTGGCTGTTGGTAGTCAGGCACACATGGCTGAGTTTATGTTCCGCTGTCTTTCCTATGACCCTCACTGTGATGAAGGAACAGCCACCATCTTGGATATTGGCCTGTTCCACCCGCCATTTTGTCTGTTCACAGAGCCACAGGCTGCTAACTGCACCTGGCCCCATGGCCTGTGGGCATATTCAATACAATAGGGTTTAGTCTCACTGTGAATACCCAGGCCTTTTAGTATGCTAAGTAACTCAGGCCCAAAACAGGATTTACTGCTCCTATGTTGAATAGCAAGGTCTGTTAGTATGATAATGAGATAAGGCCAAAACAAGACTTCAAAGGTGGAGTCTGGAGTCACAGTAGCATGGGGCCTAGAGATGCCTGGGGGCTTCAATTAGATTATACCTGTCAGCTAGACACTGAAAACACCTCCATTGTCTCTCCCAGTGTCATGTATAGTGTACAGTTCCTATAGCGTCTTGTGCTTGGGTACGAGGAAAACACATGAGACATAGGTTGATATGAAATGACTTGTATTACTTCATACAAGCATGCAGAAAAGGTCACACAGTTTGCAGGAACAGAGGCAGGAGAACACAGCAGGCCAGAGTAACTTCAAGCTCTACAATAACTCTCCAAGCAGGTTCAGGATCTCTTCTCTGTACCGTAATTCCTCTGCAAACATGGATTCACCAGACAGCAGGTTTCCAAAGTCCAAAAGTGTTCCAAAGTTCCTCAGTAGGAAATAGCTGGAGTCCAAAATCCTAGGTTTCCAGGAGTCAGGTCACAGGCTGACTGAGGCTTGATTCAGGAGCACTGATTGTTCAGCTGAGGCTGCTTAAGAAGCAAGAGGGAGAGAATCAGGGCGGGAACATGAAAACTGGAAACTCCATATTAACTGAGGGCAAGAGCTGCAGAAAGACAGAAAGCAAAATGGCCGACGGAAAACTGAGTTTCAAGGAACATGTCAAAAGAGACAAAGAACCTTACATTACTCCCCCCTTAAGGACAACCTCCGGTTGACCTCAGACCAGGCTTGTCAGGGTACCTCTGATGAAACTGGCGGAGCAGGCGAGGAGCATTTACATTATTGACTGGTTCCCATGAGTTGTCCTCCACTGGGTAGCCCTGCCATTTAATCAAATATTGCAACTGATTTCTGTACAACCTGGAATCTAGAATCCTTTCCACCATAAATTCTTCCTGACCATCGACCAGCACTGGGTCAGGGCAAGGAGAAGAGCGTCCAGGAAACGTATTGGGTGTTGCAGCCTTTAGTAGGGATACATGAAAGACAGGGTGGATTCTCATAGTTCTGGGCAGTTGAAGACGACAAGCAACAGCACTTATAATCTTACTGATCTTATAAGGTCCAATGTACTTATGTCCCAATTTAGACGATGGAATCTTTATTTTAAGATTTCTGGTTGACAGCCAGACCAAATCTCCTACCTTGAAAGCTGGTGCAGGTTTACGAAATTTATCTGCTGCTTTCTTGTACCTTTCCTGAGCCAATTCTAGATTTTCCTTTAGAAGATCCATATTCTTTTGTAAAGAAGTGATTCTTTCAGCCACTGCCGGCAAGGGCGTATCTATGGGAAATCGAGGAAGAATGTTAGGATGATAACCTAGATTGGAGTAAAAAGGAGACTGCTTAGTGGAGGCGCTCTGAGAGTTGTTGTAAGAGAACTCAGCCAGTGGGAGTAGATCCACCCAATCATCCTGTAGGTGGCAGATAAAGCAGCGGAGATACTGCTCCAGGGTCTGATTGGTTCATTCTGTCTGTCCATTAGTCTGGGGATGAAAAGCAGAAGAAAGGTTTACTTTAATGTCCAATGCGGCACAGAAATTTTGCCAAAACCTTGAAGTGAATTGCACCCCTCGATCCGAAATGACCTCATCCGGTACTCCATGTAAGCGAAACACATTGTTAATCATCAAGTCTGATGTCTGTTTTGCAGTGGGTAAGCCGACACAAGGGATAAAATGAGCTGCCTTTGTTAGACGATCAACCACCACTAGAATGGTGTTCTTCCCTTGAGAGGTTGGTAACTCCACAATGAAGTCCATAGAAATGGATCCCCACGGGCGGGACGGGGTGGGAAGAGGTTGTAACAGACCAGTTGGTGAGGAGCGAGGTGTTTTGCATCTTGCACAGACTTCACATGAAGTGACATAGTTTAAAACATCTTTCCTGTAAGTGGGCCACCAAAAGAAACGAGAAAGAAATTCTTGTGTCTTTAGAATTCCCCTATGCCCGGCTATCTTGGAATCGTGGATGAGTTGCAATACTCTCAATCTGACTGTTTCAGGTATATACAGACGTTGTCCCTGAATCCACACACCATTCTTAAAGACAAGACTTACGTCCCTTGGGGGTTGAGCCAACAAAGAATCCGCATGGTATGCTTCCTTGATGTCCTTAAGTAGGTCTTGATTATGAATCACTCCCAGGAATCTAGAGTCAGGAAGAATAGTCGTAGGAGGAGTAAGTGGACGTGTCTCTGCTGAATGAATCCTAGAGAGTGCATCAGCCTTTCCATTGCGCGATCCTGGTCTATAAGAAATTACAAAATTAAATTGGTTTAGGAAAAGATTCCAGCGAGCCTGGCGAGGAGTCAGGCACTTAGCCGACCTGATAAATTCAAGGTTACGATGGTCTGTCAGGACGACTATTTGCTGTGCAGCTCCCTGAAGAAGGTGTCTCCATTCCTTGAAGGCGGCAATAATGGCCAACAATTCTCTATTGCCCACATCGTAGTTCCTCTCAGCCGAAGACAACTGCTGGGAAAAGAAGGCACAGGGATGCAAGACATTCTTCTCACCTGTTCTCTGAGAGAGTATAGCTCCAACGGCACAGTCTGAAGCATCCACCTCTATTATGAAGGCAAGCTCGGGGTTGGGATGTACTAAGATAGGTGCGGTGGTAAATTTATCCTTTAAACAGGAAAATGCTTCCTGAGCTTGCGGGGTCCAGGAGAACCTAGACTGTTTCCGGGTAAGTTGGGTGATAGGTGACACTACCTCAGAGAAATTTCTAATGAAACGTCTATAGAAGTTGGCAAACCCGATGAAGCGCTGCACCTCCTTCACATTTCTAGGAATTGGCCAATCCTTGATGACTTGGGTCTTGCTTCCATCCATACTAATCCCTTGCGTAGATAGTACATACCCCAGAAATTGAATTTCGGTCCTATGGAATTCACAAGTTTGATGTAGAGATGGTTTTGTCTTAGGCGTTCTAAGACCATTCTCACATGTCCATGATGTTCCTCTGTGGAGTTAGAAAAAATTAGAATATCATCCAGATAAATCACCACAAATGTATCTAGGAGATCCCTGAAGATGTCATTCACCAAGTGTTGGAAAGTGGCTGGGGCGGTACTCAGACCAAAAGGCATAACTAGATATTCGAAGTGTCCATAGCGTGACCTGAATGCAGTCTTCCATTCATCCCCAGGTCTAATACGGACCAAGTTATAGGCCCCACGGAGATCCAGTTTAGAGAAAATTTTGGCGTGCCGCGCTCTCTCCAACAACTCAGGGATTAAAGGCAATGGATAACGGTTTCTAATAGTAACCTTATTGAGTTCCCTATAGTCTATGCAGGGTCTCAGAGATCCATCTTTCTTCTTCACAAAGAAGATGGGTGCACCTGCGGGAGATGAAGAGGGGCGTATGAAGCCTTTGGCTAGATTTTCATCTATGTAGTCCTTCAAAGCTTTTAGCTCGGGCCCCGCTAGGGGGTAGATCTTACCAAAAGGTATCTCGGCTCCAGGCAATAATTCGATTGGACAATCATATGGACGGTGAGGAGGAAGCTGATCAGCGTTCTTCTTGTCACATAAATCCACATAGTCCTGGTATACAGCTGGTAGTTCAGGGACTGACATGGTTCCTTTAGGAACAGAGCAAGCTGAAACTCCTTGACTCATCTGTTTCTCCGGAAAGTGTAATTCCTTGGTCTCCCAGTTAATCGTAGGATTCTGCGCCTGCAGCCATGGTAGCCCTAGAATAATGGAAAGTGGGGAGAAGAGATAAGCATGAAAGACATTTTCTCCTGATGATCTTTACCCATAAGGACCCTCAAAGGCTGTTTCCTGATCCACTGGTCCAGAGGTCAGCAGGGAGCCATCCACAGTCTCCATCTGTACTGGAGTAGCCTTCTTCACTGAACGTATCCCCTGTTTCAGAGCAAAGGAGATATCCATAAAATTTCCACTTTCTCCTGAGTCGATCATAGCAGAGCTAGACACCCAGACTGAGTCCACCCAGAGTTTGATGGAAAGGAAGCAATGAGAATTATTTCTTTTACAACTCAGCTGGGACACCGCTGAGGAAACTTGAAAAATTGCAGCGTTTATACCGTCATTGTCCCCAGAACTAACAGAGTTTAAGTCCGAAAAATCAAGATCTCTTGCAGCAGATCTCTCTGGAGTCTGAGGCTCGGACATGACAGAGCTCCTCTCGCAACACTCACAGTGAATGACTGCTGCAGTAGTCTTACGAGAACGGCTGGGGCAGTTTATAATGAAGTGCCCTGACTTACCACAGTAAAAACATAGATTTTCCTTTATACGATGTTCTTTGCGTGCATCACTAACCCGTCTTTGTAAAGAGTCCACCTGTATGGGTTCAGGTTCTGGTTCCCTTGTGATCCTACTCAAAGGTTCCTTAGCTGAGGAGGGAGGTAGGAAAAGGTTAGTGCGATTATTTTCGAACCATCTCTCTTGTCTGCGTTCAGTCAGACGAGCATCAATACGGATACAATAGTTAATAAAGTCACCTAACGCAGTGGGAGGGTCGGCACGAGCAAGTTCATCCTTAATCAGTGGAGACAACCCTTTCCGAAAAATAGATTTTTTGGCGGAAGTGTCCCAAGTGGTATCAAGAGCCCATCTCCTGAAATCCAAGGCATATTCGGCTACTGAACGCTTACCTTGGCGCAAAGTTAACATGGCTGCTTCAGCTGTTGCACCTCGATTGGGGTCATCAAACACCTGCCCCATGGCTGAAATAAAAGCATCAAGGTGATTCAAACAATCATCCTCAGTCTCAATCAGAGGGTTTGCCCACATCAAAGCCTTATTGGTAAGCAACATGATTATAGTAAGCACTTTGGATCGTTCAGTGGGAAATTGTGAAGCATGTGCAGAGAAAAATAGATTGCATTGGTTAATAAATCCCCTGAATTTCTCACGTTCACCGCCAAAACGAAAAGGAGGTAACTTGGGGATCCCAGAACTCGGGGTTATGGCAGGAGCCTGGACTCGTTCCTCTAGAGCCTCAATCCTGGCTCGTAATTCCTGAGTAGTTTGTCCAAACACTTGCAAATTATGATTAGTGAGGTCCTGTAGGCTTGCAAAACGGGTCTTTATAGTCTGTATATCTGCAAGGATTGTATCAGTCACTCCGCAAAGCTCCTTTATGCGGGCCTCCATCTTCCAGATCTTTTAAGGCAGAAGTGCTGGAAGGAGAAGAGGAAAGGAAAAAAAAAAAAAACAATAGTGTTTACCTGTGGTAACACTCCAGAGTAACATTTAAGGGAATGCGCTCACCTGGAATGGTTGTGAGAAGTCACAACCACTGTCATCACAGAAGGTATTAAACGGACATCTGATATCCACAATCACAGCAGACACGGCTTTCCCAGACCCAGCAGACACTAAACATTGGCTCCTGAATCTTGTCATGTATAGTGTACAGTTCCTATAGCGTCTTGTGCTTGGGTGCGAGGAAAACACATGAGACATAGGTTGATATGAAATGACTTGTATTACTTCATACAAGCATGCAGAAAAGGTCACACAGTTTGCAGGAACAGAGGCAGGAGAACACAGCAGGCCAGAGTAACTTCAAGCTCTACAATAACTCTCCAAGCAGGTTCAGGATCTCTTCTCTGTACCGTAATTCCTCTGCAAACATGGATTCACCAGACAGCAGGTTTCCAAAGTCCAAAAGTGTTCCAAAGTTCCTCAGTAGGAAATAGCTGGAGTCCAAAATCCTAGGTTTCCAGGAGTCAGGTCACAGGCTGACTGAGGCTTGATTCAGGAGCACTGATTGTTCAGCTGAGGCTGCTTAAGAAGCAAGAGGGAGAGAATCAGGGCGGGAACATGAAAACTGGAAACTCCATATTAACTGAGGGCAAGAGCTGCAGAAAGACAGAAAGCAAAATGGCCGACGGAAAACTGAGTTTCAAGGAACATGTCAAAAGAGACAAAGAACCTTACACCCAGCCACGACGGCTCTGTTCTAGGATTATGAATTATGAGCACATCTTTCTAGGTACAGACTCATAAAAAATATCTGCGTGATCCTGCGGACCTCGGGCATCTGACAGTGCAACTCCCGAGTCGGTGATGGCTCGGGGGCCTGAGATATAGAGATTGGCCCTCCACAGAGACCCAATCGGACCAGGTTTGATCTCCATGCGACAGGCAAAACATACTGCATCCGCTGGTACCTCTCGTGTCCTGATCCGATCGTCCTGGAGAAAGTTAACCCCTTTGTTAGATATTGGGAATAAATTCTGCAGGGAGCTAAGGGTGGAGATTATCAGCCCACCCTCGGACACCAAGGGGAGAGACCTAGCAGGTTTAAGAACTGAGACTCTAGCTATTCTCACAGAAGCCAAGACGATGAAGATCTAAGAAGGAACAAGGGACAAATCTGCCAAGGGAGCAGCGGCACACATTTTGGGGGACTGTCCAGCAACTAAGATTCTCACCTGTGGATTGCAGAGCTCCCTGCCTCCACATGCAACCTACAACCTGGTAATATTGACCTCTAGCTTAATACTTCTAAGCCTTGTACCATTATTGTTGTATTTTACTCTGACTGCAAATCCAATGTAATTCCGTTGTATAGCTTACTGTATATTTCTGTAAATATCTAGTGCGCCCCTAAGGCAATTAAACCATAAAATTAATTTTGGGCTGATGCTTTTACTCTGATCACGAATCTTAGAATACCCAGTGGGTAACAGGACACCCTCCCCGGTGGCCATTTGCTCTAGGTGCAGTTCCCTTACTGACCTGAGAGACAAAGGGGGCGCCGGAGAGCTGTGCCTGTGTAGTTTCGTCACATTGGTGACGTGGAAGGAGGGTTTCCTTCACACTCACGTTGTATGCATTTTGGCCAACATTAATTATTGGTTGGTCACCCTTCTAGAACCACGCTACAAGAACAATAAATAATAAAATGTTGCAGTACCAGAAGGCCTTAGTTGAATAGTTGTTAAAATTTCCCATCTAACAATGCAGGCGGCAGAAGTCAGTTTCTTGGACAACCAAGGCCCTGATGCGCAGGGTACTCTGAAAATTTTTGGAAGATTCTGAAGGAGCACCTTGCCGACCATACCAGTGTCCTCTGTGATTCCTCTGTACCTTACAACTATTAAGTATCAAAGCTAGACACGTGGCATGAACTGCCTCTCTACACCTCGGAGGTCCTGGCCTGCCATGCCACTGCCGTTTTGTCAGAGCAGGTTTTTAGTGCTGCTGGGGGTATTATAACTAATAGGCGCATCTGCCTATCAACTGAAAATGCTGACAGGCTGACACCTATCAAAATGAACAAGTGCTGGATTGGGCCAGACTTCTGTACACGACTGCATGACAGCAGCAGAACAAAAATTCAAATCCAGTGTTTGTTTTTGTTGTTTTTTTTCTGGTCTATTCGCATGCACCCCTTCCCACCCAAACATGGGTAAACGCTTCTTTATTGTGTCATCCTCCTCCTCCGCTTCCACCACCATATCAACAGGGTGATCATACTGCCCTCGCTATAAATGTTTTAAGGGTGTTTGTGATGCTTTCATTAACAATTTTTAGAGGCGTACCTCAAACATTCATTTATATATATGTATAACCCCCAGGTGTAAATCTTTTTCAGCCCAAGCACTTAGTGCTAGGGCATTACCAGTCTAGGTTACCCACTCCTTAATAATAGGAAAAAAAAAAATTCTTAGGCCCTCAACTACGTCTCTCCAAAGGGTATTGGAGTGCCTTCTTCAAATTTTTGACATCCCTTGCGCTTATACGCTTTTCCAGTGTAGGAGACCCACTCCTTAATAATGAGAAAAAATGTGTTTCAGTGGATTCACCTTCTAGTTGAGGGAAAATTTTATTAAACCAAAAGAGCCAATGGTTTCTATTGGTATGTGATCCAGTGCCTCGTTGTGGGCTGTCAGGTCGTCGTCACAGGGAGTTCTCACACTGCATATAGGATTTCATAGCCGGGACAGGAGAGGTTGTACAGTAAGTACAGAAGATCCTGGTATGCTCCATATCAAGCTGAGTAAATGCTAAACGCTCCACTATATTCCCCAGCGGGGTTGATGAAATAACAGTCCTTGATGCTGCTACATTAAACAAATTGATTTTTTCAGGACTAATTCAAACATCCTATTCTGTCATAATAATATCGCTCTTAGGCTAGTTTCACATTTGCGGTTGAATCCGCAGCATATCTTCCGCAACCTGAAACGCAAGATAAACCGCATGGAAACGCGTGCAAACGCAGCGCTTTATAGACGCATTAGGTTACGCATGCGGTCAAAAAAACGCCGCGTTTGCATGCTTTTTTATGCGTTTTGCATGCGTTTGCGTTTTTTGTGCGCATGGTGGAAAATTTTACAAGAGAAAAATCTAGATAAACAGACACCGCCAATGGGACAACAGTGGGCGTGTGTTGTGGGATATCTTTATATAGATCTTCAGATTTGCTCCCTTATCCTGTGTCACGATGGATCTTCGCATTGAGAGCTTTTATTTCAACCTTGATTTAAGTATAAAGCTGTTTCTTGCCTATGCGTATGCTTGTGAGCAACAAAGAAATAGAGAAAGACAGAGAAGAACACGGCGTCGGCGTTATTGGAGACTCCCCATTATAGAAGTCCGGGAGAGCCATGGAGCCTACCACATGCTATACAGCAAGCTCAATGCCAACCCATATAAATTTGCGGCGTATACCAGGATTTCTCAAGAAACCTCCCGGGATCTGCTTGGTTGTGTCCAAGGAGCCATCTGGAGACAGGACACCCAGCTCCGTAGAGCGATTCCTGCAGAAGAATGTCTCCTGGTCACATTAAGGTACGTAATAATTATAAACAATTCCTGTCATAATTATTCTTGTTCTGCCTTGGATTTATTTTTTCCCCTTTATCTGTTTAGCTTCTTAATTTTTTTCTTTCTCTGTTTCGCAGATTCCTTGCAACGGGAGAGACCCTATCATCGCTCCATTTTCAGTACTGGCTAGGAATTTCCACCCTGTCTGGAATTGTTGCGGACACCTGCCGAGCTTTGTGGAACGTTCTCTGGGATGAATTTATCCCCCTATCCACCGCGGAAATGTGGCAGGAAATTGCCGACAAATTTTGGCGAGTGTGTAATTTCCCCAACTGTGTGGGAGCAGTGGATGGAAAGCACATACGGATTACCAAACCCGCCAGGTCTGGATCAGAGTACTTTAACTGCAATAAATATTTTTCTGTAGTGCTCATGGCAATAGCAGATGCGGACTGTCGCTTTATCGCCATGGACATTGCAGCTTTTGGCCGTGGCAACGACTCCCAGACTTTTAAGAACTCTGATATGGGGCGACGTCTGTATGGAAAAAAATTTAATTTACCCCTGCCACAACCTCTCCCCAAGACTCAATGCCCACCTATGCCATTTGTTATAGTTGGGGATGAGGCCTTTCAAATGTGTGAAAACCTACTGAAGCTATACTCCAGTCGGGACTTGAACCACACTAAAATAATTTTTAACTACAGACTGACCATGGCCAGAAGAACTGTTGAGTGTGCCTTTGGGATTCTTGTCTCAAAATGGCACATTCTTGGGACAGCCATTAATCTAAAAATGGAGACAGTCGATGAGGTGGTTAAAGCCTGTGTGGTTCTCCACAATTACATAATGGTTAAGGAGCGACCCAACATTGAACTGGATGAACCAGTTGCAAACCCATTGCCAGATTACCAGCATCACCGTCTGCGGTCAACAGTTGAAGTTTCCCACATGAGGGACCAATTTGCTGCCTATTTTGTTTCTGACATTAGACATGTTACAGGGCATGATGATATTGTGTAAAATGTTCTGTTGGGTTTGGGTCTATACCAGTCATGTTTAAAATGTTCCTAATATTTGTTGTTAATAAACAACGTGTTTTGATACCTGTACCAAGTCTCCTATGTCTTTCCTTTGAAAAGCACTTATTATGTCAGTGGTATGGTAGTTGACGTCATTACATCCTGAGTCTCTTCTGCAGTATCTATTGGACGCAGACTGAAGAGACGATGGAGGTATAATACAAAGCAGATCCATACACACCAGGTCATGTGTCAGAAATAGTGAGTTCATGATGCACAAAACCCAGCATCCTGAATTCACTATTTCTGACACCTGTCCAAGTGATTATACTGTAGATATGCCTTGTATTACCTCCATTGTCTCTTCAGTTTGTGTGAAAAAGATTACGTAGACTGAAGAGACAATGGAGGTAATACAAGGCATATCTATACTCATCAGGTCATATGTCAGAAATAGTGAGTTCATGATGCACAAAACCCAGCATCATGAATTAACTATTTCTGACACCTGTCCTGGTGAGTATACATATGCCTTGTATTACCTCCATTGTCTCTTCATAGATTAAGCAGACTGAAGAGATTCTGGAGAAAATACAAGTAATATTAGTTCTTGACAACTCAGAGCTCCATACCAAACACAAGAAGCAAAGCTGCAGTGTTCTACTTGTCTAACTCCTGGAGCTATGAGGTGTAAAAAACACAAAGTGTACGGCGCTGTGTGTGTAGTCGGCAACGGTGTGTGTTGCCAGCGGCGAAATACACAAAGAACCAAACAGTATTGGGGGCCAAAAAAAATAAAATTTATTTACAAAAATAAAAAATTAACTGCGGCGGCTTAGGGTAGAGTGACGGAACTGGGGGGTGTTAAGCTGGGACGACAGACTGGGTAAAGATGACGCAGGGGTTGCAGCGGAAGGAGCGATGAAACTAGTGGGGTCAAGGAGGTCAGGGATGGGATTGGAGGCATGGGACAGGAGAGACACAGTGGAAGGGTGAGACAAACCTGACATCACAGAACCCGGCTCTCCTGGCGATGGTCCTTGTTGAAGCGATCCTTCATCGACCGCCAACGTGTTCTGACTTTGAGCACTGTTAAAAAAAAATGTTTAGACAATGCATTTTTGGCCAGGATCACACAACTGTGTTTGATGAGAGAAACTCTCAGGAGTGTGATCCCGGCCAAAGTCACTGCTGCATCACACCGCATTGCAATAATTACGAAATGCCTTGCGGACCTGAGCCGGGGCATCGTCCCATCCATCATCGCTTGGGCCACCTCATTCCATAGTCGCCGGATAGTCACGTTGTCCAAATGCTGCGGAACCTGGGTGTCCCACAAAAGGACTAGCTCATGGACTAGAAATATCAGGATGTCGTTGTCAATGAGGTCTTCATCCCGTTCTGGAACCTAGGAAAGAAAGAAAGAAAGAAAGACATTACTGTTGGAGAGATAAAAAAAAGGAAAAGAGAAAAAAACAGAGACAGAAAACAGGCAAGAATAATAAGTCAAGAAAAAAATAAATATGGCAAGACCAAAAAGGTAAAGAAATAAGCAAAGTGAAGAAATAAACAGGCAAGAATAGTACAGTCAGGATACAATAAACAGAGTACAATCAGTCAGGTATACTTACACGCCGCCTTGCCAGACGAACTTGTCCATGCTGCTCCTGCTCGGCCTCGACTGCAGTTGAAGAACTGTTCTGAAAAAGAAAAAAAAAATGTTGCCACATGTGTAGATGTGACAGAGAATGCTTACCAATCTGAAGAGGTGAGTATTCACTTCACTTTCCTGTCCACCATGTTCAGGGCCAGGACGCTCCTCTGAAATTGGCACATATTCGAACTTGGGGTGTAGTCAGTTTGCTATTCTTAATAAGTGTATTATTCTTCTATTCAGTAAGACTGGTTTACCTGCAATTCATTTATGTTGTGGATCAATGAAATGTCGGTGCTCTCCAGCTGGGAAAAATAAAATCCACTATTGAAAACACCAATATCATGTTAATATACAACAGAGACACAATGTATTGCAACTTAGCTTCCAGTCTCCAGATAGTAAACATATAGCACAATCACAAACAGATGTAACAGAGTCCTTCTCGTAAATCACTCTGTTATTGTATAACAGTTTAATCATCACTCATTTTCCACCTACATGTGACCTATTGCCTTGAGAATATATTATGATTATTAATGTGTGTTCACTTGTTAATTGTAAGAATTAAATATAGCATGTAAGCTAATATTCTAAGCTAATATCCTAAATAATGTAAGCTAATATTCTAAGGTAATATTCTAGGTAATGTAAGCTAATATTCATGTAAACTAATATTCTAAGTTAATTCCACACACGTTAAACAGGTTAGAGGTATTATGAAAGTTCCAATTTAAAATTAGACTTTGACAGTCATATTTTCACATACCTTCCCAAAGCTCACCTAACAAGTTCCCTTTAATTGTTAGATAGGACAAGTGCTGTATCTAGATGAGGAACTCACAAAACACTGACATCAATTGATAACATGGAAAAAGATTTGCTGGTATGGCTGCGTACTTCCTTCCTTAAGCTCTGCCTACGATCCGCCTACTTCCGCATGCGTCTTGTGTCGTCCTGCGTGCCTATATTTAACATTGGGTATGCAGGGACATGCGGAAGTATGCGGATGCGTCCGCATGCAGAATTTTGACGTGCCGCCAAACGCAACATGTTGCGTTCGGCGGCACGTTATCTTTCTTGCACCTCAGTTCATCACTGCGGATCGAGTTGATCATGGCGCACGTTGGCCCTAATTAGAAATAAGTATATCAATCTGCAGAGGATCGAGTTTGAGTTGAATTTCCTGAAAAACGCATTTTCTCAACAGTGCCAGGCAGTCTTCACAACACAAACATACATGAGCCTCAGAACGACATACCACAGGTTAAATGCTGAAGGACCACGTGTAGGAATCCCCTTAACGCACGTTTCGCAGTATGTCGTTCTGAGGCTCATGTATGTTTTTGTTGTGAAGTCTGCCTGGCACTATTGAGAATAAGCGTTTCTGCACTATGCATGCACTTTTCTACAAACTATTTTGGCATTATCCACTTAATTGATTTTTTATTTTTATGCAATTCAGTAGTTCCCGGCACTCTTTACGATCCATATATGAGGAATAGTGGGAAATAAATGAAGTTGGGTACTCATGAATTTTTCGAAGGATAATTTATTTTTTGTACCACTAGGTGGCAGTATAACAATAAATATATACAGTATAAGACTATATGATGCATTTTCTCAAATAATTTTTAATAAAACTATGTAAATAACTAGAGATATTTATAAAATGCACATGGTTTTTCCTTCTATTAATTAATGTGGATAATTAATTTCCAGAGGTTAATCTATATGAATTAAGGACGACTTTATGACAGGATAATTGTGTCCTGAAAAAAATCTGTATAATGGATACCACGTTTTAAAAGGACGTACCACGTGTTGTCTAATCATGTACCATTTTTAATGTGTATGTCTTATTATGTGTCATTATATCAAATAAAGAATTGTCTATTTTTTAATAGAGTTTCCTAAGTTTTTTTGTAGGATAGTTTAATAATTGGTTGGGAAACTTAATATTTTTGCCCAAATTTGTCGGATAGTTGCACCATCTACTGAAAGCCGAGGAGGCGGGGATGAAGGAGACAATGCAGAAGGGACATATTTCTTTAATATGTTTTTAATTTATGAAATACATTAGGGATGCGAAGGGGTGGAGGAAGCCTAAATCTAAATGCCACAGGATTGACCACCTCTAGGATCTCATATGGACCAATAAACTTTGGACCCAACTTCGCCGACGGCACTTTAAGTTTAATGTTCCTAGACAACAACCAAACCTTATCCCCAACTTTAACCTTAAAAATAGGACCCACCGAACGTCTGAGTTTGGGTGATGGCCGAGGAGATCACCCTGACTCCCAAGTACCTTTTTCTTCCTCTGATAAAGTACCAATAAATACTATTTTATACTTCGAGAACCAGGTGTTATCAACATTGTTGTCCTTCTTCGACTGTGGATCTGCTACTAACTTTATTGATTCGGCACTGGTTCTGAAGTTAGGGGGCCAGTCGTAATGTGACACTAGTCACTTCTCACAGTCAAGTCGTGAGTCACAATGGTCAAGGGGTCCAAGGTCAGAAGCTAGTAGAGTATGTCATAAAGAGAAGGAAGAGACAAAAATGTGGTCAGATAACATTCCTACGTCAAAATGCCAGGAGAATAACGGATCACAGAAGAAGGAGTTAAACAATCGGATGGTCAGAACGAAGTCCAAGGTCATTCAGCAACAGATCAAACATACAGAACTCTTGGTACAGGGAGCACAAACCTCACTTGTTGAATGTACATCTGGCAGAGGTCTGGGAGAAGCAGCTCAGTTAAGTAGCATGGCAATCACCCGGGATATTGAAGACTTGGAGACAGCCGATGCCTCCCAGTCACAGATTAGTTAGTTGAGCTGTCAATCAACACACTGACAGCTCAGCATGCCCTTGTACCAGATTGTATGACCAAGCTGTCAATAAAAGTACTGACAGTTTCAGCATGCCCCTATATGGGATTGGACGGCTGTCAGTAACTGCATCCCAGACACACTGAGAGGTGGAACCATGACAGTAGAGCTGTGAAAATAAAAAATCACATTTTACCCACAAAAATGTAGTTTTAGCCCCAACGTCTTTATTTTCACAAGGGTAACAGGAGAAAATTTTTGTGCAATTTCTTCTGAGTACGCCAATACCCCATATGTAGAGGGAAACCACAGTAAGGAAGGAGTGGCGTTTTGGAAAGCAGACTTTGATGGAATTGTCTGCGGGCGTCATGGCGGATTTGGAGAGCCCCTTATGTGCCTAAATAGTGAAAAAAAACAAAAGTGACCCCATTTTAGAAACTACACCCCTCATGGATTTTATCGATTGGTATAGTGAGCATTTTGAACCCACAGGTACTACATAGAATTTGATAACATTAGGTTGTCATATTGAAAATTTTCTTTTTTTCACGAAAATGTTGTTTTAGCCCCACTTTTGTAATTTTCACAATAGGTAATAGGAGAAAACAGACCCCAAAATTTGTTGAGTAATTTGTCCTGAACGCCACTATACCCCATATGTGGTCAAAAACTTCTACTTGGGAAAATGGCGGGGCAAGGAAAGGAAACAGCGCTATTTGCCTGGGATAGATTGAAATATTCCTTCTGGACAATCTCTGTCCCACTCATGCTCCAGGACCTCCAGCTTCCTACCGTTTCCCTGGTCCGGATGCGAGTTACAGTTAGGTCCATAAATATTTGGACAGAGACAACATTTATCTAATTTTGGTTCTAGACATTACCACAATGAATTTGAAACAAAACAAATCAGATGCAGTTGAAGTTCAGACTTTCAGCTTTCTTTTGAGGGTATCCACATTAAAATTGGATGAAGGGTTTAGGAGTTTCAGCTCCTTAACATGTGCCACCCTGTTTTTAAAGGGACCAAAAGTAATTGGACAAATGACTCCAAGGCTATTTCATGGACAGGTGTGGGCAATCCCTTTGTTATGTCATTCTCAATTAAGCAGATGAAAGGGCCGGAGTTGATTTGAGGTGTGGTGTTTGCATTTGGAAGGTTTTGCTGTGAAGGAAACATGCGGTCACAGGAGCTCTCCATGCAAGTGAAACAAGCCATCCTTAAGCTGCAAGAACAGAAAAAAACCCATTCAAGAAATTGCTACAACATTAGAAGTGGCAAAATCTACAATTTGGTACATCCTGAGAAGAAAGAAAGCACTGGTGAACTCATCAATCCAAAAAGACCTGGGAGCCCACGGAAGATAACAGTGGTGGATGATCGCCGCATACTTTCTTTGGTGAAGAAGAACCCGTTCACAACATCAACTGAAGTCCAGAACACTCTCAGTGAAGTAGGTGTATCTGTCTCTAAGTCAACAGTAAAGAGAAGACTCCATGAAAGTAAATACAAAGGGTTCACATCTAGATGCAAACCATTCATCAATTCCAAAAATAGACAGGCCAGAGTTAAATTTGCTGAAAAACACCTCCAGAAGCCAGCTCAGTTCTGGAAAAGTATTCTATGGACAGATGAGACAAAGATCAACCTGTACCAGAATGATGGGAAGCCAAAAGTTTGGAGAAGAAAGGAACGGCACATGATCCAAGGCACACCACATCCTCTGTAAAACATGGTGGAGGCAACGTGATGGCATGGGCATGCATGGCTTTCAATGGCACTGGGTCACTTGTGTTTATTGATGACATAACAGCAGACAAGAGTAGCCAGATGAATTCTGAAGTGTACCGGGATATACTTTCAGCCCAGATTCAGCCAAATGCTGCAAACTTGATTGGACGGCGCTTCATAGTACAGATGGATAATGACCCCAAGCATACAGCCAAAGCTACACAGGAGTTCATGAGTGCAAAAAAGTGGAACATTCTTCAATGGCCAAGTCAATCACCAGATCTTAACCCAATTGAGCATGCATTTCACTTGCTCAAATCCAGACTTAGAGGGAAAGACCCACAAATAAGCAAGACCTGAAGGCTGCGGCTGTAAAGGCCTGGCAAAGCATTAAGAAGGAGGAAACCCAGCGTTTGGTGATGTCCATGGGTTCCAGACTTAAGGCAGTGATTGCCTCCAAAGGATTCGCCACAAAATTAAAAATAAAAATATTTTGTTTGGGTTATGTTTATTTGTCCAATTACTTTTGACCTCCTAAAATGTGGAGTGTTTGTAAAGAAATGTGTACAATTCCTACATTTTCTAACACATATTTTTGTTCAACCCTTCAAATTAAACGTTACAATCTGCACTTGAATTCTGTTGTAGAGGTTTCATTTCAAATCCAATGTGGTGGCATGCAGAGCCCAACTCGCGAAAATTGTGTCACTGTCCAAATATTTCTGGCCCTGACTGTATAGGGCTTGCCGACTCAGCTGCCTCCTGATCTGAGCAGCTAGCTTTGGATCCTTCCTTGTAATAGTTCTGTCTAAGCTGGTGACCGTCGGCACGATTCTCAGCCTGGGGCCACTTACTGAAGCGGCTTTATCCCCACGGCCTGTAATAGTCTGCTCACACGTCTTACCCTTGGAAAGGTGCCCGGGCGTCTGTCTCTAATCAGGACGTGCCTGTCCTATACCTCTCTGCTCTGTGCTGCTCTGCTCTGTGACTCCTTCCATCTGTTTAACCCCTATGCTGCCTGTATCTAACTAACATTCCTATCTATTCTCTAATGGGCCCCCCTCTATTCCAACTCTGCTGTTACTCTATGCTAACTTCTATCCCTAATCCTAAACATATCGAGTACACCACATTACAATACATGACACACATTAATGAACATTAGGGACCCGCACATTACATTAGCATTAATAAAACATCAGGGTGCCGCACGTGACACGTGCTCGGTGTTCAGGAGAGAAGGTACATGAGGGTCACCGCCACCTCCTTACATTTTGATCCTGTTACTGTAACTAGTCAAATTAATAGTGTTGGTTAAGTGCCAATGTCTCCTCATTGTCTGCACTGTTGCATCCCAGTAACCTGCTTACAAATACATACATTATAAAAATACCCTTCCTTTATCTCAGGCTTAGTTATGATGGTTTTTATTTTAGTGAAGCTTCCACCATCCACCACTTCATCACCAAGGCCCACTACTTTATGTAATTAAGCCTTTATACTAGTTGGAGAAGTAGCATAAATATGATTATAAGCCTTTATAGCAAAAATGAGTGTAAATGGTGATGGACTAGCTACATCTAACTTCTCATATTTCATTATAGGTGATAATTCAACACTGCCTACACAGTCCACCAAGCATACAACTACAGGTAATAGGCTGGGATGGGTGGGATATTGCATCACTGCTGTCAGTGTTAGCATATTCAAGTTTTATATTTTGGGCAGAATTTTCTAAGTTACTAAAATGGCATTGTACCAGATTTGTGTGTATGATTCTTTATGGTGTGAGATCAAAAACAAACATGATTTTGTAGATCTTCATTGAATCGTTAAGGATAAGGACCAGTGATGAGCGAGTATGCTCGTTGCTCGGGTTTTCCCAAGCATGTTTGGGTGGTCTCCGAGTATTTGGAAGTGCTCGGAGATTTAGTTTATGTCGCCGCAGCTGCATGATTTGGGGCTGCTAGACAGCCTGAATACATGTGGGAATTCCCTAACAAACATTTCCCACATGTATTCAGGCTGTCTAGCAGCCACAAATCATACAGCTGCGGCGACAGAAACTAAATCTCTGAGCACTTCCAAATACTCGGAGACCGCCCGAGCAACGAGCATACTCGCTCATCACTAATAAGGACCTATCAACAGGTCAAAAGTGTCAGTTTTTTAAATCCACCTTATAGTTTTCTTGATATGGTCCTTTTTATTTAGTTATAATCGTTATAGTCTTTACGAAAGAGATGTTGGTCACAGAGTAATTATGCAGAACAGCCTAATGACACACCCCCAGGGAATCCTGTGAACTACGTCTTCTTAGAAAAGATAAGAAAAATAACAACTAAATAAGAAGGCTTATGTGTCTGGAATCGTATAGTGAATTTAAAAAAAATAAAATAAAAACTGTCATGTTGTGACATGCATGTTTGTGCTTTAACCCTTTGCTCCTTTTCCCCTTAAATTGAGCTGGGATCTGATAGCCGTTACCTGTATGGATTATGGTCAGTTCCCAGCTACTCTGCGTAGCCACACATGCGTGGGTGTTTCCGCTGCGTTGCATGACCACCCGCATGTGCAGTCCCTGGCTACTGCTGTGAAAGCTACCCATAGGTTGCAAGGTCCTCTGCACTGGTGCATGACTTACTACATGGGTTTAGGCTGCAGCCATTTCCAGGTGCCCTTGCTGTGCTTATGTCTGGCTCTCATAGGGTGCGCAGGCCACACCTGCCCTGCTTTTATCAGGGTTAGTGTGTGTACCTGAAATGCTGTCCCCAGCCAATTGCTGAGGGGCAGCTCATATATAAAGGCTCCCTGCCCTATGGGCGGGACATTAGCTACTCACATAGCTTCTGAACCTAGCCTTGTGTGTGTTTGTGTGTGTGTTCAGCTCCTGCTTTGAGTTCGATCAGCTCTGGAGAGCTGATACCCTCGTCCTGTCTTGTGATCCTGAACTCGTTCCTGTGCCTTTCCTAGAGGCGGTAATTCTAGGCTCGTATCTCTGATCCTGAACTCGTTCCTGTGCCTTTCCTAGAGGCGGTAATTCTAGGCTCGTATCCCTGATCCTGTACCTGACTGTCTGAACTGTGTCTGCTGTGCTATGTTCCTGAATCCTTCTGTGTACTGAACCCTGTGCCCAGTGTTCTGTTTCCTGAGATCCAGCCCATGTTCCTGTGTCTGTGTTCCTGTTTCCGTGTTCCTGAAGTTCAGTTCGTGTTCCTGAGTTTGTGATTCTGATGACCTCGTCTACCCTGATGTTATGTACTGTGTGTCATCCCTTATTTACTTTAGTAAACTTTACTTCACTATATCTGAAGTTGTGCGGTGTGATCAAGTCCTACTAGTGTTGAGCGATATTGCTCGATATCTAAAAATATCGTATCGAAATTGTATCGCCGATAGCACTAAATATCGTCGATATCCGATTCCGATTGCGGAAGTCCAATGTAAGTCTATGGGAACAAAATATCGAAATTAAAAAAAACCATTCTTGCCTTGTTGGTTAATTGTACATGAAGGAAAACAACAAAGACTAATGTAGAAATGTATTGGGGGAGGTTGAGGAGACAATAAAGGCATACATGTTTAACCCAATGCATTGGAATAGCATTAATATATATTTTTTTGGAAATACGTTTGGATTGACTAACAAATTGACAATGTTGTTAACCTTTTTTCTATTTTGGCAAATATGTATGTTTCACAACTTCCATGCTCTTCACCTTTTTAACTTTTGCCAGTGCCACACTTTCTCCTTCATAATCTTCAGCAGCAGCATATCTTTCTCATCAAATTATTCTTCATCTTCACCTTCTTAATCTTCTTCTTAAACTTCTTGCTATTCATGTTTTTGTTTACATTACTCATATTGTTATTATTAAACTAATTAATCTTCTTCATATTCAAATTCTTCATCTTCTTCCTCTTCATCTTCTTCATCATATTCTTATTTGTGACAGAGATTCTTGTACTTGTAATCTGTAAAAGTATGAATTGTTCATCCTTCCGTTCTTGCTGTCACAAAAGATTTAAATTACAACAGTATTTGTCCGTGTTCAGTTTAGCCTGCAGCAGCAGGCATTTTCCAGGGGCACCACGAGGAGGAACGGACTCACCCCCATACACTGCTTAGTCTTCTTCTGCTTAGAATTTAGAGCATATATTTTGCTCTTCATTTTGGTCTTATACTTCATGTTCTTCTGCTTTTTGATCTTTTGCTTATTGTTCTTCCGTCTCTTGTTCTGTATCTTGTAGTTTGTCTTAACCTTCTTTGTCCTGTTGGTGATCTTCTTCTGGGTAATCTTTTATTTTTTCTTTGTGATGGTGTTCAGGCTGGTTGGCTTCATGCTCGTCGTCCTTGTTGTCGTCATCTTCTTCTGGGTGGTCTTTAATGTCGTCTAATTTCCGAGAAACAGCTGACGTTACTGGAACCCTGACGGGTATCAGATGGAGCAAGAGACAATGGAAGTAACGAGGACCAGCTGACTGTGCTGGACCCCGGACGGGTAGCAGAAGGAAAAGAGGCAATGTCACAACCGAGTACCAGCTGACGTTACTGTGACACGGTTACTAAGCAGGAGGTACCTGTGCTCCAAAGCACTACCAAGGACCAGCAGACGTTGCTGGAACTCGGATACGGAGATGGAGGCACCTAGGCCAAAGGCACTGGGAGAACCACTTGACGGTACTGGACCCCGGACGGGTAGAAGAACGCACCCATGAAAATGTAAGTTGACAGGACGCAAGCCGTCCGCAGTTACCGAATCACACAGTCCTACAGTGGGTGCTTATCCTATTGTCACAATGGAAACCGCCTTTATTTACATATCCCACAGCACACATAGGAATCACCTAAACTGCAGGCACCATAGAGTCGGCTAACCCGAATGCAACATGACAGCACAACTTATTGGAGGATAATTGACGTTCACACTGCCAGGAAACAGCTGTTGTGCTGTAACCAGGCTGGCCAGGAGTCAGTACCCCTGCCAATTACTTACGAGCAACAAATGGCGGTGTTGTAGCCCAGGGAGTAGAGTTCAGGTGGTAGAAAGATGAACATAACAGGAGATATGGAAAACGTTGCCAAACAGTTATTTAATCTGAAAACAGACAGGCAAATTCAGGTGAGATCCATGCCTTGTTCATTTTCAGAAAAGTAAGCCGGTCTACATTCTCTGAGGATAGTCGCATGCGACGGTCTGTTACTACACCACCTGCAGCACTAAAGACACGCTCAGATAATACACTGGCAGCAGGGCAAGCCAGCACCTCCAATGCATACTGGCTAAGCTCTGGCCATGTATCCAACTTAGAGACCCAAAATTTGAAAGGGGAAGAGGCATCTGGGAGTACACTTAGAGGGAAAGCCAAGTAGTCTGTCACCATCTTACGGAAACGTTTCTTCCTGGTGACTGGAGCCGTCTCGGATGGTGTAGACCTTGCTGGCGCTGTCACAAAACTTTGCCACATTTGTAACATACAGTTCTTGCCCTGTGCAGAGGCGCTGCTTTTGATCCCTCTTGTTGTAGAGGTGTGTACACTAGCCTGGACGCACAGAGCTGCTTTGTAAAGCAGTAGCAGCAGCAGCACCTCTCTCGGCTGGAATGTACAACAGTATGGATTGCACCAGTGTGTCTTGGTACTCCTGCATTTTACGGTCCCGGTTCACCGGTGTGATGAGGGTTTGTAAGTTGTCCCGGTAGCGAGGGTCTAGGAGGGTGTACACCCAATAATCTGACGTGCTGAGAATGTGGGCGATGCGGCGGTCGTTTCTCAGACACTGAAGCATGAAATCAACCATGTGCTGCAGACTCCCAACTGGCCAAAAAAGGCTGTCCTCTGGAAGAGGCGTCATCTCTGTCTCCTCTGCATCACCCCACCCTCGCTCTACATACTGACTACAGCGTTGTGTACCTCCCTCTGTAGGGATTTCTTCCTCCTCCATTGACTCCTCCTCCTCCTCCTCATCCTCCTCACAAAGTGAGCCCTGCCCAGCCCTTTGTGAGGAACCACGTTGCGCTGACTGTCCTGAAGGTAATTGAATTTGTGACTCCTCATCCTCCACCTCTTTCAAAACCTCTTCCTTTAGTGCTTTCAGTGATTTCTGAAGCAGGCAGATAAGGGGTACAGTCATGCTGACTAGTGCATCATCTGCACTCGCCATCCGCGTTGATACATCAAACGCACGCAAAACGTTGCAGATGTCGTTCATAGAGGCCCACTCAGTAGTGGTGAAGTGTGAACGGCGCAAATTGCGAGTTGATTGCGCCTGTTGCAGCTGATACTCCATTACTGCTGGCTGCTGCTCACACAACCGCTCCAACATATGTAACGTGGAATTCCACCTGGTGGGTACGTCACATATGATGCGATGTTCAGGAAGGCGAAATCTGACTTGCAGAGCTGCAATGCGCGATCTGGCCATGCTGGAACGTCGCAAGTGAGCGCACTCTAGGCGGACCTTGTGCAGCAGTGCATCAAGATCCGGATAGTCCCTCAAAAAACTCTGCACGACCAAGTTGAGCACATGTGCCAGACATGGTATGTGAGTGAGGTTGCCAAGGCCCAGAGCTGCCACCAGATTTCGGCCATTGTCACACACTACCAAGCCTGGCTGGAGATTAGCTGACAAAAACCACACATCGCTCTCCTGCTTGATGGCATCCCAGAGCTCCTGCGCTGTGTGGCTTCGATTCCCCATGGGAATTAATTTCAGTACAGCCTGTTGACGTTTGGCCACGGCTGTGCTCATATCGGTCGCAACAGGTAAGCGTTCACGGGTCCATGTGGAGGTATACCGTGACGGCTCGTGCAGCGATGATTCTGAGGAACTGGAGTAGGAGGAGGAATCAATGTGCACAGACTGGATTCCTGCAATCCTTGGAGTTGGCAGAACACGTACAGCGCCACTGGCAAGATCTGTACCCGGCTCCACAACATTGACCCAATGGGCAGTGAGGGAAAGGTATCGTCCCTGGCCATGGGTACTGGTCCACGCATCGGTGGTCAGGTGGACCCTGCTACTGACGGCGTTTAGTAGCGCATGTTTAATGTTTCCCTCGACATGTTTTTGTAGAGCAGGGACAGCTTGCCTGCTGAAATAAAATCGGCTTGGCACATTATATTGTGGGACTGCCAATGCCATAAAGTTCCTGAAACTGTCAGTCTCCACCAGCCTGAATGACAGCATTTCAAGGGACAGGAGTTTTGCAAGGCCAGCATTCAGAGCCTGTGCTCGTGGATGGTTTGCCGAGTATGGCCGTCTTTTATCCCATGCCTGTGTTACCGATGGCTGTTTTTTGTTCTGGGAGTGTGACGATGACTGTGAACTTGCTGCAGTGGGTGGAATAACAGTTTTCTCTATGGACAACAGTGACCGAGGTTCTTCCATGGAGATCCTGTGAGGAAGCCGAAAACAGGTGTGTGAGAGCTGGAGGTAGAGGCTCGAACATGACCTAAAGATGTAGGTGCTGCTGTAGGTTGGCCTACATCTCCAGTGTGTCTTTGGAACTCAGCTACGTGCTTTGTCCGTACATGTGTCCACATATTTGTGGTATTCAGGTTCCTGATATTTTTACCTCTTTTAACTTTTTGCTTACACAGCTTGCATTGAACATAGCAAATATCATGTACAAGTCTGTCAAAAAAGGACCACGCAGTGCAAGTCATGGGAGCGCCAATTTTGACAGTTCTAAGAGAACTGCTCCCAACAGGTGCCAAACTGGAGGCTACAGGCAAGCGAGTCTGCAGCCTACCTCTCCCTCCTCTTTGTACCGTTGGGACAATCTCTTCCTCAGAGCTGCTCCCACCACCTTGCTGTTGCTCACGCCATGTTGGGTCTCGGACTTCATCATCTCCACTACCCTCTTCCAACACCTGCTGCTGTTGGATGGTCTGGGCAGCACCATGCTCCACAAAACCTGGCACCTGAGTCTCATCATCATCATAAGATGCGTTCTGCGGTGTGCTGTCCATCGGCACTGGCTCACCCGCCTCTTCAGATTGAGAGAGACACAGCTGTTGCGCATCACTGCATACTCCCTCTTCTTCAAATTGCAGAATGCTGCTTGCCTGTGCCCGTGTTTGCGAGCCAACAGATTCTGAGAACAGAAGCAGAGACTCAGCTGGCTCCTGTACAGAACTCTCTGACTGCCTTGGCAATTTGACAGGCGGTGAACAGACAGATGGTTGCTCAACAGTGTTGTGTTCCTGAGAGGAGGTGGAAGGAATTGAAGTCGATGCATTGGCTGCCATCCAACCAACAACGGCTTCAATTTGTTCTTCCCGCAGCAGGGGGGCACGCCGAGCTCCTACCAAAGTGAGCATAAAGGAACGCTCACGGGGATAAATGGTGGATGCTGTGTCACTGAGGGCGGCAGCAGCCACAGAATCCCCACGTCCTCTCCCTGCTGAAACTCCACGGCCACGACCATGTGCCTTACTCACTGACTTCTTCATCTTGGTAGATTGATAAAGAAAGTCAGAAAAGTTATAAGGCCTAAGTGTGGTTATTACGCAGAGACTGAAGTGAACACTGAAACACAACTGTTCACAATCTGTGAAAGGCTACTCCTTTGTCTACTTCTATAGTGTTTGCAACCAATGTATTGTATACGGATGGAAGCGCGTCACACTAATAGATTATATTTTAAATGGAATGGAGCAGAACCAATTGGAGATAAATGAAAAGGATGAGCCACTGAGACACGCTCAGCAGAGTACAAGCAGCAGTGCTTGAACAAGTAACTGGAGCGTGATATGCACTCAAAAATAAAAAACACAGACTGAAGTGAACACTGAAACACAACTGTCCACAATCTGGGAAAGGCTACTCCTTTGTCTACTTCTATAGTGTTTGCAACCAATGTATTGTATACGGATGGAAGCGCGTCACACTAATAGTTAATTGCATGGACTGCAAGAATTACACTGAAGAAAAAAAAAAAGTCTGGATGCATGTCAGACTGCAGATGCTACAGACAGCGTTGCATGCAGAGCAAACTGCTGCCACCTGCACCAAACCTGCGAGCTGTAAAACACTGCAGGCAAAAGGAAGCTTACACAGCGGTGGTAGCTGCAAAGCACAGTACACTAAATCGCAATCCTAACTGTCCACTCGAGTCAGCAGAGCACTTCTGTCCCTTACTGAATTCACAGACAGTGACGCTAAAATGGCTGGCGCCTTTATACACTGAAGAAAAAAAAAAAAAGTCTGTGAGTGACAGTGCAGATGCCTACAGACAGCGTTGCATGCAGAGCAAACTGCAGCGTCACCTGCACTCACACACACCTTGCAGAGCTGTTAAAACAACACTGCAGGCAAAAGGAAGCTTTACACAGCGGTTGGTGCTAGCCTGCCTACAGCACAGTACACTAAATCGCAATCTCTAACTGTCCCTCAGAGTCAGCACAGTAGCGTTCTGTCCCTTACTGAATTCACAGCACAGTGACGCTAAAATGGCGGCGGCGCCTTTTATAGTGCATTCTGACATCATTTCAGCATCCAATCACAGCCATGCCATTAGTTAACATGACCGCAGCAGTACAGGATGTGCCCACACTTCTTATGATTCCTCATTGGCTGACTAAAATCACATTGCCTCGCAAAGAATTATGGGAACTTCCGATTCCGGTATTCGATAAGACGAAAATATCGAAACGAATTATCGAAAGGCCGATAGAGCTAATATCGGCTGATAGCCGAAATTTGCATTATCGTATCGCTCAACACTAAGTCCTACGTGTTTCTATCTTGTCCTCATGCTCAGCTGCCACAGAACCCCGTCTCTGCCAGTCCCTAAGTATGGGTAGGACCGGGTCCCCCTCTGTGGTATGGAGGGTCCAGATTTCGTACCCGAGGGATGCCCGCGCCACGCCATGGTGGGCGGCTGCAGTCCCCAAACGTGACAGAAGCAAAGGCCTTGGACTCAGCTGAGCATGTGTGGACGGTAGGACTTTTTCCGAGCCCCGCCTGGCCGGCGGATGAGATGGCTCGGATCCCAGCTGGTAGTGGACTAGATTGCTCACTCTGTGCTTCGTTAGTGTTTTGGATTTCTGGAGCAATGAACTCTGCTGCATGTGAACTGGGACTTACCGCCTATCTCAAGAAAAGTTTCTGAGTATTTTTTTTTCTTGGGACTTCAGAGAGGGGGCTTTAGGAGGGGAAAATGTCATGTTGTGACATGCATGTTTGTGCTTTAACCCTTTGCTCCTTTTCCCCCTAAATTGAGCTGGGATCTGATAGCCGTTACCTGTATGGATTATGGTCAGTTCCCAGCTCCTCTGCGTAGCCACACATGCGTGGGTGTTTCCGCTGCGTTGCATGACCACCCGCATGTGCGGTCCCTGGCTACTGCTGTGAAAGCTACCCATAGGTTGCAAGGTCCTCTGCACTGGTGCATGACTTACTACGTGGGTTTAGGCTGCAGCCATTTCCAGGTGCCCTTGCTGTGCTTATGTCTGGCTCTCATAGGGTGCGCAGGCCACACCTGCCCTGCTTTTATCAGGGTTAGTGTGTGTACCTGAAATGCTGTCCCCAGCCAATTGCTGAGGGGCAGCTCATATATAAAGGCTCCCTGCCCTATGGGCGGGACATTAGCTACTCACATAGCTTCTGAACCTAGCCTTGTGTGTGTTGTGTGTGTGTTCAGCTCCTGCTTTGAGTTCGATCAGCTCTGGAGAGCTGATACCCTCGTCCTGTCTTGTGATCCTGAACTCGTTCCTGTGCCTTTCCTAGAGGCAGTATTTAGTGTATCCTGTCTGAATCTTCCTGTGCTTTCCTAAGGCGGTAATTCTAGGCTCGTATCCCTGATCCTGTACCTGACTGTCTGAACTGTGTCTGCTGTGCTATGTTCCTGAATCCTTCTGTGTACTGAACCCTGTGCCCAGTGTTCTGTTTCCTGAGATCCAGCCCGTGTTCCTGTGTCTGTGTTCCTGTTTCCGTGTTCCTGAAGTTCAGTTCGTGTTCCTGAGTTCGTGATTCTGATGACCTCGTCTACCCTGATGTTATGTACTGTGTGTCATCCCTTATTTACTTTAGTAAACTTTACTTCACTATATCTGAAGTTGTGCGGTGTGATCAAGTCCTACGTGTTTCTATCTTGTCCTCATGCTCAGCTGCCACAGAACCCCAGTCTCTGCCAGTCCCTAAGTATGGGTAGGACCGGGTCCCCCTCTGTGGTATGGAGGGTCCAGATTTCGTACCCGAGGGATGCCCGCGCCACGCCATGGTGGGCGGCTGCAGTCCCCAAACGTGACAAAAACAGAATACTTGGGAGTAGCGGAAATAAAATAAGAGCAAAAACTGATTTTTTGACCAGGTTTAACCCCTTTATAGAACCTTGGACATATAGGTACATCCAAGGTTGGCACCCTGCCTTTGATGCCATCACCGGCGCTAAGCCCATATTTTTCCATGCACATGACAGGGAATCTGATCAGCTGTCAAGCACCTCTAACAGCCGTGGGTAGATCCGACATCCACCCGCTGCTGTTAACCAGTTAAATGCCACTGTCAATCATTGACAACAGCATTTTACCCGCGATGGGAAGAAGAGCGTCACAAGTCCCGCCCATCCATTGGCACCACTGTCACATGATCATGGGGTGTCGATGGGTTGTCATGACAGCTGGAGGTCTTCAGAAGACCCCCATGCCTGTCATTCTGAATCTTCTATGAACGCCGGTCACAGGCCGGACAGCATTCATAGGAGGTCGTGAATTTTGCTATGCATAGCACAGGTGATCGGATGATCACAGCTTTAAGTCTCTAAGGGAAGTATTGAAGCCACTAAAAATTTAAACACAAAAAGTTTTTAAAAATTTTAAACAAAAAGCACAAAATTCACCATTCAAAATAAAACAATTAAAAAAAATACACATTTGATATCGCTGTGTTCAGAAACATCCAGTCTATCTAAATATAAATAGCCACACAGAGAGAAATAAGCAGTCAAAAGGTCAAATGTAACAAAAATAGAAAACACTTTATTATTGTACTAGGATAAAAGATTAGCACAGCAGAAAAATACCGCATGTGCCTCAGTGCAAATACAAAAGACAGGGGAAGCCACATGTGGTAAACTAAATACACTGGTGTCTGATACTACTTGTCACAGATAGTATGCAACTTAATTATAATGCATAGATGTACATACAACAGTAGATAAATGTACATATAACAGTAAATACATGTGTATGCAGAGATAGATAGTCGATGGTAATAAAGTACATACCAATACGGTCACAATGTGACTGACCACACAGGCTGCCCCTGCCACCCCAAGCGCGTTTCGGAAGGTTCCTTCCTTCCTTCTTCAGGGGGCAGGGTAACAGCTGAGCCGGTCGTGCTTAAATACCTGTGCACCCAGAAGTAACATCTGTATCCAATTAGGGAAAAACACCTCTTGTAATTGCCGCAAATCAAAAACATACTTGCATCTAGGCCCCAGGGTATGACGTGTCTAATTAGTAAGTGCCGCAACCATAACATCCGGACCACCGCGCTATCACAGGAGAACGCCGGAATGCATGGGGCCCCATGCAGACAAGCGTCCCCAGTATAGCGGTACGGGTTACCGGAAGTATAGGAGCAGACATGCGCAATAGCACAGAAGTGACACACGATGAACATTAGTTCCGGACATGCTCAGATGTATTAGCGGCGGCCATCATTGTGGAGTCCAGATGCAAGAGCCTCCTAATACAGGCCGTCTGATTGAGACATGCACAATGGTGTTGGCAACACCCATTCAAAGCCGGCAAATATAAAGATATACATCATTAGTCTAAAAGATGTATTAATACATACAATAGAAGATTATAAATCTACATATGAATAACAGACAATGATTGTATTAGAGATGCATAAAAATAACATGATATATTGGCAAACAGATGAACAAATGAGATGTACAATAATCATAATACATATACCAATAAGAAATAGATAATCATACAAAAATAACAATAAAAAACACAACCAAAAACACGAGTGAGAACAAAACAATGTATACATAAAAATCAAAAAAATTACAATAGTTAACATTTTTCGCATGTCATGGACATATCATGCACTATGTTGACATATCCGTACAGAGAAGCAACCTTATTGTATATATATATATAACTCTCTCCTTATGATATCCTATACAGACAGACATGTGCATTGGCAGCATC
The DNA here is from genome assembly GCA_033576555.1 of Oophaga sylvatica. Classification (NCBI taxonomy): domain Eukaryota; kingdom Metazoa; phylum Chordata; class Amphibia; order Anura; family Dendrobatidae; genus Oophaga; species Oophaga sylvatica. The sequence goes on along the minus strand of JARQOD010000001.1, from coordinate 335,329,874 downwards.
AATGTAAGGTATATAATATATTATATTATCAAAATAGACAATAAGCACGAAAATGAATATCAAAGGTATCACTACGGGACAATTATAAGACATCTTTTACATATGATGGCATAGTGCCTAATATCACAGGTATCACTACGGGACAATTATAAGACATCTTTTACATATGATGGCATAGTACCTAACTGATGTCGTATGATACTGATAATCAAAGTGATATCCCTAATCATTTATAATACATAGCATATAATAGTTGAATAGCCATAGAAATAGATCATTGGCGCAGAGTCACATGTAGGCCGAGATGGTGGTATAGGTGGATAATATTGCTGGATGAGGTCGAGGACATACGAAATATAAGGATCACACTCAAGGCTAGAAATAGATAAAAGTAATATTAAAATCAATGAAAATGCACAGATGCACATGCAAGTATAAGATGAAATACACAGATTGCACAGCAGCCCACAATCTACAAAAAGGGAGCGAATGAAAGGCATCATTCATTCAGGCCGTCTGGATGGACAGTTTGTAACCGCCATATCCAGCGTGTCTCAAGTCTGGCCAGACGCTTAGAAAGCTGACCGCCTCTAATATTAATCAGAAGGGCGTCAATACCCCTGACCCTCAGTAGTGTGGCATCACAATTATGATAGGCCTTAAAGTGTCTTGGTATTGTCTTAAGGGTGGCCGCGTCCATATGAGTGGATGCCGCCTGTATCCCCAGAACGTGTTCACGGATACGGACTTTTAGTTGTCGGGTCGTGAGGCCGACATATACAAGTCCACATGGACAAGTAGCATAGTAAATAACGTATCTGGTGGTACACGTGATACGTTGTCTAATCATGAATGATTTCTTACCGCTAGAATCCGTGAACGAGTTACACCTTTCCACGTTTGGGCAGGCGACGCACCCACCACATGGTACGCAGCCAACCCTGGGAGTGAAGTAATCGAGAAACGTGGTTTGCCGTTGCCCTACATAATGGCTGTGGACCAACTGGTCTCGTAGATTTTTAGCACGTCTGAAAGTCAGAGATGGTTTCTCAGGGAGAAATTTCTTCATTACCGAATCGGTCATTAATATGGGCCAGGCTTTCCCCAGAATGGCCCGCACTTGGTCAGATCTTGAATGAAAATTAGTGATAAAACGGATCTTATTATCAGATGTTGTTCCGGACCTTGGGTTCGCCTTGTATAGTAAATCACGACGAACTGAATATTTAGCTCTATGATAGGCCCTTTTAATCATTCGGCCACTATAACCTCTCGCCAAAAAACGCGTCCGTAATTCTCTAGCCCTCAATTCAAAATCATCGTCCGTGGAACATATCCTGCGTAAGCGCAGGAACTGTCCCACTGGAATAGACCTAATCATATGGCCAGGATGGCCAGAGGATGCGTGCAACAGAGAGTTTGTCGCCGTTTCCTTCCGAAAGATGTCCGTCTGTAATAGACCGGATTGATCTTTCTTGATAGTAACATCCAAGAAATCGATGGCATTAGCATCCCATACAAATGTTAGATGGATATTCAGATCATTTGCCGTTTAAGAGAGATATAAAATGTTCAAGGTCGATGGCTGTGCCCTGCCATACGAAGAAGATATCATCAATGTAACGCGTCCATAAAGGAACGCGTTCAATTGATCCCTGTTCGTATGACAGGAAGAGGTCCCTCTCCCACAGCCCCAGGAAGAGACCGGCATAGGAAGGCGCATAGGCCGCTCCCATAGCGGTCCCCTGGAGCTGTAGGTAGAAGGACCCCTTAAATACAAAAAAATTGTGGGTGAGGGTGAACTCTAGTAGCTTCAGCAGAAGTTCCTTCACTCCTGGGGATAGGGTGGACATGCCAAGAAAATAACTCACGGCATGAATGCCATCCCTATGCCTGATGTTGGTGTAGAGTGATTCCACGTCCGCTGAAACCAGTAGAGTTCCACCCTCTAAACACAAACCATCGACCCTGCGTAATAGATCTCCTGTGTCCTTGAGAAATGACGGCAGGTTAACTACTAGTGGTTGGAGATGAAAATCAATCCATCTGTTTACATGCTCCAGCAAATTACCCCTACCAGATATAATAGGTCTGCCCGGGGGTGTCATGATGTTCTTGTGAATTTTAGGGAGTAGATACAATGTAGGGATAGTGGGTTCAGTAACAGTCAAAGCCGTAGCAAGGTCCTTGGTGATAACGTCGTCCCTAAGCGCCCGCTGGATAATGGCATCAAGCTGTGCGCTGTAAGCTGACAGCGGATTGTACGTAAGCTTTTTATAATATATACCATTATCCAGCTGGCGGTAGGCCTCTTGTTCATACATATTTTTTGGCCACAGGACGACGTTACCACCCTTGTCCGCTGGCTTGACTATCACATCAGGAAGATTTTGCAAATATTTAAGTCTCTCCCTTTCATGACCACTAAGATTGTCATCTCTGATAAATCTAGGGATTCTAGACAAATCATTAGTCACCACTCGGACGAAGAGGTCAATGCTGAAGCATGCAGACAGTGGAGGAAATTTGTTAGAACGAAGACGGATAGATGGAGGAACCTTACTGCCCTCGTGTGTATGTTCCACCGCCAATTCCTCAAGGACCCTTAATGCATTCTGTTCCTCTTCTGTGGGGAAAAGAACATGGAGTTCGTTATTATAATAATATCTCTTAAATAGCAGGGACCTAGCAAACATGTGGAGATCCTTAATGGTATTAAACATGTCAAAGCTGGAAGCAGGAGAAAAGGAAAGGCCTTTTTCAAGAAGTGTAAGATCTAGATCAGATAGTACATAGTGGCTTAAATTAATCACCTTATTGTCTTTTTTCAGGGAGGCTGTCGGGGCATTGCGTCTTTTATACGGATGATATGAATGGTCCCTTAGTCTAGTATTCTCGATCCCGCTAGTGGTGGAAACTGAGGCAGATGAAAGGTCAGAGCGTCCGCTCAAAGATGATAGAGACATATTAGAGGGAGTTTTCTGTAAATTACGTCCCTCATTAGTTCTCCATAAATACACCCTTTTAGATTGATAATCCTTGGTGTCCCTGTTAAATTTGGACATTTGAGTTTCTTGGATTTTTGTCGCTAATTGATCCATAGCTTTATCAAGATCTATATCAAATGATTGAAGTTTATCCGTAGGACACCCTGCCCTGACCTCAGTCTGTGCAGAATCAATCATTTTGTCCAATTCCAAAATATTTGTAGAGTTTAGATTTATAAGCAATTGCATAAGAGTGACAGAGCAGAGAGTACATGCCTCCTCCCATTTAGTAACAAAAGATACATCATCTATTGGGTAGGACGGTATTACACGGACCCTTAGTCCTCTTGGTACCATTTTATTTTGCACATATTTCTCAAGAAATAGTCTATTCCACCAGATACGGGATCGTTTAATGAGCATAGACTTGATGGATGCTAACTTATCATCCCATTTGAGATCAATAGGCTGCTGCGCATCTGTTCCACCGTTGCCAAATACTCTATCCACATTATTGAGCCAAACCTTCTCCTTGGCTCGGTAGTCCATGATGTGATCAAGAGAGCCTGTGCATAACACAGTAATAGAAATTAACCAAAAAATACAATAGATCAACATATCAGTTACTATATGTACCATATCATGGCAAGTATGCTGACATCATGTCAGAAGTTAGTAGACTGAAAATATGAGGACCATAATGGACCAACTGCATATATAATATATATAGCCACACAGAGAGAAATAAGCAGTCAAAAGGTCAAATGTAACAAAAATAGAAAACACTTTATTATTGTACTAGGATAAAAGATTAGCACAGCAGAAAAATACCGCATGTGCCTCAGTGCAAATACAAAAGACAGGGGAAGCCACATGTGGTAAACTAAACACACTGGTGTCTGATACTACTTGTCACAGATAGTATGCAACTTAATTATAATGCATAGATGTACATACAACAGTAGATAAATGTACATATAACAGTAAATACATGTGTATGCAGAGATAGATAGTCGATGGTAATAAAGTACATACCAATACGGTCACAATGTGACTGACCACACAGGCTGCCCCTGCCACCCCAACGCGCGTTTCGGAAGGTTCCTTTTTTATTTTCTTGGCATGTCCACCCTATCCCCAGGAGTGAAGGAACTTCTGCTGAAGCTACTAGAGTTCACCCTCACCCACAATTTTTTTGTATTTAAGGGGTCCTTCTACCTACAGCTCCAGGGGACCGCTATGGGAGCGGCCTATGCGCCTTCCTATGCCGGTCTCTTCCTGGGGCTGTGGGAGAGGGACCTCTTCCTGTCATACGAACAGGGATCAATTGAACGCGTTCCTTTATGGACGCGTTACATTGATGATATCTTCTTCGTATGGCAGGGCACAGCCATCGACCTTGAACATTTTATATCTCTCTTAAACGGCAATGATCTGAATATCCATCTAACATTTGTATGGGATGCTAATGCCATCGATTTCTTGGATGTTACTATCAAGAAAGATCAATCCGGTCTATTACAGACGGACATCTTTCGGAAGGAAACGGCGACAAACTCTCTGTTGCACGCATCCTCTGGCCATCCTGGCCATATGATTAGGTCTATTCCAGTGGGACAGTTCCTGCGCTTACGCAGGATATGTTCCACGGACGATGATTTTGAATTGAGGGCTAGAGAATTACGGACGCGTTTTTTTGGCGAGAGGTTATAGTGGCCGAATGATTAAAAGGGCCTATCATAGAGCTAAATATTCAGTTCGTCGTGATTTACTATACAAGGCGAACCCAAGGTCCGGAACAACATCTGATAATAAGATCCGTTTTATCACTAATTTTCATTCAAGATCTGACCAAGTGCGGGCCATTCTGGGGAAAGCCTGGCCCATATTAATGACCGATTCGGTAATGAAGAAATTTCTCCCTGAGAAACCATCTCTGACTTTCAGACGTGCTAAAAATCTACGAGACCAGTTGGTCCACAGCCATTATGTAGGGCAACGGCAAACCACGTTTCTCGATAACTTCACTCCCAGGGTTGGCTGCGTACCATGTGGTGGGTGCGTCGCCTGCCCAAACGTGGAAAGGTGTAACTCGTTCACGGATTCTAGCGGTAAGAAATCATTCATGATTAGACAACGTATCACGTGTACCACCAGATACGTTATTTACTATGCTACTTGTCCATGTGGACTTGTATATGTCGGCCTCACGACCCGACAACTAAAAGTCCCTATCCGTGAACACGTTCTGGGGATACAGGCGGCATCCACTCATATGGACGCGGCCACCCTTAAGACAATACCAAGACACTTTAAGGCCTATCATAATTGTGATGCCACACTACTGAGGGTCAGGGGTATTGACGCCCTTCTGATTAATATTAGAGGCGGTCAGCTTTCTAAGCGTCTGGCCAGACTTGAGACACGCTGGATATGGCGGTTACAAACTGTCCATCCAGACGGCCTGAATGAATGCCTTTCATTCGCTCCCTTTTTGTAGATTGTGGGCTGCTGTGCAATCTGTGTATTTCATCTTATACTTGCATGTGCATCTGTGCATTTTCATTGATTTTAATATTACTTTTATCTATTTCTAGCCTTGAGTGTGATCCTTATATTTCGTATGTCCTCGACCTCATCCAGCAATATTATCCACCTATACCACCATCTCGGCCTACATGTGACTCTGCGCCAATGATCTATTTCTATGGCTATTCAACTATTATATGCTATGTATTATAAATGATTAGGGATATCACTTTGATTATCAGTATCATACGACATCAGTTAGGTACTATGCCATCATATGTAAAAGATGTCTTATAATTGTCCCGTAGTGATACCTGTGATATTAGGCACTATGCCATCATATGTAAAAGATGTCTTATAATTGTCCCGTAGTGATACCTTTGATATTCATTTTCGTGCTTATTGTCTATTTTGATAATATAATATATTATATACCTTACATTGATGCTGCCAATGCACATGTCTGTCTGTATAGGATATCATAAGGAGAGAGTTATATATATATATACAATAAGGTTGCTTCTCTGTACGGATATGTCAACATAGTGCATGATATGTCCATGACATGCGAAAAATGTTAACTATTGTAATTTTTTTGATTTTTATGTATACATTGTTTTGTTCTCACTCGTGTTTTTGGTTGTGTTTTTTATTGTTATTTTTGTATGATTATCTATTTCTTATTGGTATATGTATTATGATTATTGTACATCTCATTTGTTCATCTGTTTGCCAATATATCATGTTATTTTTATGCATCTCTAATACAATCATTGTCTGTTATTCATATGTAGATTTATAATCTTCTATTGTATGTATTAATACATCTTTTAGACTAATGATGTATATCTTTATATTTGCCGGCTTTGAATGGGTGTTGCCAACACCATTGTGCATGTCTCAATCAGACGCCTGTATTAGGAGGCTCTTTCATCTGGACTCCACAATGATGGCCGCCGCTAATACATCTGAGCATGTCCGGAACTAATGTTCATCGTGTGTCACTTCTGTGCTATTGCGCATGTCTGCTCCTATACTTCCGGTAACCCGTACCGCTATACTGGGGACGCTTGTCTGCATGGGGCCCCATGCATTCCGGCGTTCTCCTGTGATAGCGCGGTGGTCCGGATGTTATGGTTGCGGCACTTACTAATTAGACACGTCATACCCTGGGGCCTAGATGCAAGTATGTTTTTGATTTGCGGCAATTACAAGAGGTGTTTTTCCCTAATTGGATACAGATGTTACTTCTGGGTGCACAGGTATTTAAGCACGACCGGCTCAGCTGTTACCCTGCCCCCTGAAGAAGGAAGGAAGGAACCTTCCGAAACGCGCGTTGGGGTGGCAGGGGCAGCCTGTGTGGTCAGTCACATTGTGACCGTATTGGTATGTACTTTATTACCATCGACTATCTATCTCTGCATATACATGTATTTACTGTTATATGTACATTTATCTACTGTTGTATGTACATCTATGCATTATAATTAAGTTGCATACTATCTGTGACAAGTAGTATCAGACACCAGTGTGTTTAGTTTACCACATGTGGCTTCCCCTGTCTTTTGTATTTGCACTGAGGCACATGCGGTATTTTTCTGCTGTGCTAATCTTTTATCCTAGTACAATAATAAAGTGTTTTCTATTTTTGTTACATTTGACCTTTTGACTGCTTATTTCTCTCTGTGTGGCTATATATATTATATATGCAGTTGGTCCATTATGGTCCTCATATTTTCAGTCTACTAACTTCTGACATGATGTCAGCATACTTGCCATGATATGGTACATATAGTAACTGATATGTTGATCTATTGTATTTTTTGGTTAATATCTAAATATAAAGTAAATTATTCCAATCAGTAAACAGTGTACTAAAAAAAAATTGAAAAGCCAGAATTACGTTTTTTTTTGGTAGCCGCAACAATACAATAAAATGCAATTACAAACGACAAAAACATTCTATCTACCCCAAAATGGTATCATTTAAAATGTCAGATCATGCCGCAAAAAATAAGCCATGACCCAGCCACAGATGCTGAAAAATGGAGACGCTATAGGTTTCAGAAAATGATTACGAGTAATTTTTTTTTCTTAAAAGTTTAGAATTTTTTGTCACCACTTAAACAATAACCTTTACATATTGTGAGACAGTGAGTGAATATGTGATGAATGGGGTGTACATTTCACCTAGGTATAAGGGAAATGTGTGGCTTTGTAAACCTAGTGGTAGAGAAAGGTCACTACACCTCACATTCAGCACACACTTGCAGCACAAGCCTGAAACTACTCAGGTCTTAATTAGGAGACCAGAAGTAGGTGTCTGCAAACACAATCTGAGAGCTAGTTTAGCCTGGACACAGGAAGGTGTCCTGGCACAAGAAACAGTCTCCAAGAGTGTTAGAGCTGTCTTTAGCCTGGACACAGAGAGGTGTCCTGGCACAAGGAAGCAGTCTCCAAGAGTGTTAGAGCTGTCTTTAGCCTGGACACAGAGAGGTGTCCTGGCACAAGGAAGCAGTCTCCAAGAGTGTTAGAGCTGTCTTTAGCCTGGACACAGAGAGGTGTCCTGGCACAAGGAAGCAGTCTCCAAGAGTGTTTGAGCTATCTCAGTTTGGGTGCAGGAAGGACCCCGGACATAGGAGTAGTCTCAGTGCGAATCCGTGTGAAGAGCGGCTGAATAGGAGTGGATCTCTCTCAAGTCTGGACATGGAAGGTGCCTTCAGACACAAGGAGGAGTATCTGTGAAGCTCCATACTGGTAACATATGTGATATGTGTTGTTTTGGGCACAGACTGGTAGAGTCTGGGTCCCGGATAGAGAGGGCCATCTATCTAAGTGTAATTAGAGGCTAGACAAGCCCAGGTTTTCTGTTTATGCTTTGTTTTAATCTGTTTGCTGTGAACTTTAATAAAGCTGGTTGCGGCCAGTTTTGCACCAGAACTGCTGTCGGAATGAACTGTTTTCATGCCATTCTGTCTACCCAGACAGCGATCCTAGAGCTAAACCCCCTGGAATGCTACAATTGGCGGAGAATGCTGGGGCAGCGCAGTGGCTGATACAGTTAGTGCTGGAGGGTGCATGCAGCACAGAGGCTTAGAGACAGCAATAAAGGTGAAGTCTGTTGAAATAGCAGCAGAGAAAAAAAAAAGTGTGTCAGCAGAAACGTCTGTTTGGAGCAGTCTTGGAGAGACAGTGGCCCTGATAGGGTCTGCAGAGAGAAAATGTATGCACAGCAAAGCTGAACTTGTTGTGAAAATGACTGTGGAATGTGCAGCAGCAAAAGAAAAGTCTGTGGAGCAGTCTTAAAGAGACAGGAGCCCTAATAGACTTTGCAAAGAAAAAAAAAAAGTGTCTGCACAGCAGAGCTGAATTTTTCTATGGAAAAGACTGTAGAGTGAGTATGTCTTGAGTGAAGACTGCCGTTGTTAAGACAGAGAAGTCTGACAGCATGGAGGCGCTGTTTGAACAAATGGCGCAAGTTATTGTGCAACATAAGACTGCCGTGGTTGAGACAGATAAGTCCGGCAGTATGGAGGGGCTCGTTGAGTACCTGGTCCAGGCCCAGCGGACCATGGAGCAGCAGCGCCTGCAGCACCAGCAGCGCATGCAGGAGCACCGGCAGCAATTCCTGCAGCAGCAGCAGGAGAATAACCGGTTGTTGGAGCAGATTGCAGCTCTCAGCACCTCGTCTCAGAGTAATGTTGTGAAGGCACCTGCCTTGTCCGCTGTAAAGAAGGCGGTAAGACGGTCCCTGAAAAAGATGACACCTCGTGATGATGTGGAGGTATATCTCACTAGGTTTGAGGAACTGGCAGAGAAGGAGAATCTGCCCCTATCTGAGTGGGCCATGATGGTCGCACCATATCTGATTGGAGTGCCCCAGGTGGCCTATGCTGACCTGAGCGAGCAGGACAGCCAAGACTATGCCAAGCTGAAAGCGGAGATTCGTACCGGCTGAGTGTTACGGTGACAGCCCGTGCCAGGGGAGTTCGTGACTGGAGATACAGTTGGGAGTCTGCAGTCAGCGAGCCTGATTATGGAGTTGGAAAGGTGATGGTGAACCGCTACACCCGAGCATGTCCTCCTGAGGTACAGCCGTCTGAGAGGTCGTCACTTCAGAGTTCCCGGACGCTGAACTCTCCCGGTAAGAGCGTTCCAGCTGTTGGGGACATGGGGTATGCTGATAAGCGGGTTCAGGCCCGGGCGGACATATGGGAGGGTGATTGTGGTGGACAGTGTTGGAGATGTCATGAAATTGCAGCCGGCTGTTCACTAGAGGGGGAGCCTATGTGCCGTGATGTTGGCAGGTCCCTCTCTCTCTGCGCAGAACGGTGTGTGTGACCACTGCAGCCGAAGAGACTGGCCCACAGGTGTCCCTGGTGGTTGTAAATGACTGCCCAGCATAGGTCATCTTGGACTCAGAGAGTCCAGTGACTTCCATATGTGACAGCCTGATTGATAGGGACTTCATCCCTGATAAGCACCTGAGTGTGGTGTGCATCCATGGAGACACCAAAGTCTACCCAGAGACTGCCGTGGACTTGGTCCCTAAACTCGGGGAGGTTTCATATGAAGTGGGGGTAGTGAAGAGCCTGGTGCACCCCGTCATATTGGGTAATGACTTTCCCGATCTAAGGATCTCTGGGGGAAAAATGTTTCTGATGGACAGTGTGATGAAGCTCCTACTGAGGGTGTGCAGTCCCGAGGGGCGGAACACAATGCTAGTGGGACGTTAAACTTATGTGATAATGATGATGATGTGATGATGATGATGATGATGATGATCATGATAATGATGATGACCATGATGATGCTGATGCTGATGCTGATAATGATAATGATGATGATCATGATAGTGATGATAATACTGATCATAGTCATGATAATGATGTTGATAATAATGATGACTGTGATAGTGATGAAATTCCTTTGCAGGTGATGTTGGGAGACGAGGATGGTGGTTCTCGGGAACCGAGTGTCCCTGACTTGCCTGTGTCCTGTGACAATTTTGAGAGTGAGCAGTGGCGAGACCCCATTCTTGAAACAGCACAGGAAAATATGATTGTTCTAAATGAGGTTTCCCAAGAGCCTGGCTCTGAGGAGAGGTTTCTTCATGTTGCCATAAACACTGAAGTCCAGGGAGAGGTAGTGAGCCAGCTCCTAGTACCTGAGCTATATGGAAGCATAGTGCTGGGGTTGTCACATAGTCACATACTTGAGGGACCAGATGGAGAAGTTAATGTTGTGGATGACATGTTAACTAAGGTTCCAGATCAGGATGTGAATGAGAATGAATTGTATACTCCTGAAAGTGAGCGGGATGTGAATGAAAATGAATTATATAACCCTGACAGTGAGCAGGATATGAATGAAAATGAAGGGTATAGCCCTGACAGTGAGCCAGATGTGACTGAAGAAGTGGAGTATGGGACGGACGGTGGGGCTTCTGGGCATGTCTTGCCAGAAGAGCCTGAAAGTGGGGAACTGGAGAAAAGTGAAAAAACCCCCTATACCTTCTGTGATAGTTGGTGACACATGGTCAGTGCACCAGGGACAGGAGGTACGTGAGTTTCTGAGGAAGAGTCAGCAGAAGTGTTCTGATGTGTCTGGTCGTACTACTTTGGCCAGGCACTATATTGAATCTGAGCCCGGCCCTAAGGTCAAGATGAAACCGTGCAGGGTACCCGAGGCCCGCAGAGAGTATAGGCCTGGGAGGGTACAGGGTAGTGCGGATGCTTCAGATGAAGAGAAAACTGATGTTGGCTATGACAGTGGTGAGGATGAAGCTGATGAGGGCCATGACTGGTCCAGAGTTCACTGTCTCTGTTGGATTGTTGACCAGTAGAGTTGAGCGATACTTTCCGATACCCCTAAGTATCGGAATCGGAATGGTATCGCCGATACCATTAAAATATCGGCGATACCCGATACCGATACCGGAAGTCCCATGTAAGTCTATGGGAACAAAATATCGGAACTAAAAAAACCCCATTCTTTCCTTGTAAACACTAAATATACACACATAGAATACATATATATATATATATATATACATGTCATTGTGACATTATATATATACATATATGTATAGTTTATACACTTCTACATAGTAAAATATCCTCTTATTCAATTGCCGGGTAAAGCCGGCTTCAGTGAAAAGACAGAAGCACCCGACATGAAATGACACTTGGTGTACATAGGGTTAACCATGTCTTTTCATGTCGTTTGCTATCTGATTTGCACAAACAATTACATCAGTCTATGTTTGCAAAATTTCACACCTGTAGGGGTTAATTAAAGGTGTAAATTCGTTGTAAAAAAAACGGACTTTTTTGCTACGAATTTACACCTTTAATTAACCCCTACAGGTGTGAAATTTTGCACACATAGACTGATTTAATTGTTTGTGCAAATCAGATAGCAAAGGACATGGTTAACCCTATGTACACCAAATGTCATTTCATGTCGGGTTCTGCATTTTCACAAAAGCCGGCAATTGAATTAGCGGCTATTATACTATGCAGAAGTGTATGAACTATAATATATATATATATATATATGTGTCACAAACTCAATGACATGTATATATATATATATATGAGGTGTAAAATTGCTGAAAAAAAATGCGTGGGCTCCCGCCCTATTTTCGCAACCAGACAGACAAAGCCAGTGAGTGGGGGCAGATAATAATAGCCCAGAGAGGGACCATTATTTTTGGCCCCCCGGCTACTAACATCTGCCCCAGACACCCCAGAAAGGGCAAATCTCTAATTAGATTTGCCCTTTCTGGCACTTTGCCCGTCTATTCCCATTGCCCTGTAGCGGTGGCGAATGGGTTAATAAGGGGTTAAAATGACCTTGCAATTGAAAGGTCACTTTAAGCCAGGTTAATAATTGAGAGCTGTCAATTAGACAACTATCAATTATTAATCCTATTGTATGAAAGAAAAATCAAACACACACACTTTAATAAAAAAGAAGTTTAATGAAATAATCACACAGTTTTTGACCATATTTTATTTACCTGCTAAAACCATTTCCTGTAATAAAATAAAATAATAAAGCAAAATTATTCTTACCAATCCGATGCACAGTCAGGTCCCACGGTGTAATCCTTCAGAAAGGGTTAATGTTTACTGCAGGGACCGCAGCTAATGCTGCAGCCTCACAGTAAACCCCCAAATGAATGAGTTCCTCTCCTGGCTGACAGGAGAGGAAGTGGAAAGCTTAATTGATTGCTTTCCACTTTCACTTCAGGTCAGCCAGGGACACCATCAGTGACGTCAGAGGGAACTGATTAACAAAAATAGGGTTCCCTTCGAAAAAAAAATGGCGTGGGGTCCCCCCTATTTTTGTTAACCAGCCAGATGAAGCAGACCGCTGAGGCCTGGATTTTCAGGCTGTTAAGGAGCCAAGATCCATGGACCTTGCCAGCCTGATAATACCAGGCCACAGCAGTCTGCATATCTTGGCTGATTAACAAAAATAGGGGATCCCCTCGAAAAAAATTGGCGTGGGGTCCCCCCTATTTTTGTTAACCAGCCAGATGAAGCAGACCGCTGAGGCCTGGTTTTTCAGGCTGGTAAGGATCCAATATCCATGGACCTTGCAAGCCTGATAATACCAGGCCACAGCAGTCTGCTTAGCTTGGCTGGTTAACAAAAATAGGGAATCCCCTCGAAAAAAAAACGGCGTGGGGATCCCCCCTATTTTTGTTAACCAGCCAAGTAAAATGCAGACTGCTGCGGCCTGGTATTAAAAGACTGTCAAGGCCCATGGATTTTGGCCCTCAACAGCCTGATAATACCAGGCTACAGCAGCCCCACATTTGGCGCATCAAAAGATGTGCCAATTGTGGCACTTTACCCAGCTCTTCCCACTTGCCCTGTAGCGGTGGCAAGCGGGGTAATAAGGGGTTATTGTCACCGTTGATTGCACGGTGACAATAAGCCCGGTTAATAATGGAGAGGCGTCAATAAGACACCGATCCATTATTAATCCCAAAGTTATTAAATGTTTAAAAAAAAGACACAGCAAGAAAAAAGTCTTTTAATGAAATAAAAGAGACAACACAGTTTTCATTTTTTTTATTACTCTCTCATTCCTGCGACGCCATCGATCTCCTGTAAAAAAATAAAAAAAACAAACCAACAGTATACCACCTGTCCGACGCAGTCCATAGTAACAATTGTCCCACGACGATCCAGCTCTGCTACATCGCAATGACAGGCAGAGCCTGTCATCCCGGCGCAGCACAGCTGCTTACCAGCTTCCCCGGCGGTGACGTCATCGGACTGCTTTACGGCCGCGATTACCCAGCAGTCACTGCAGTTATCGCGAGATACTGCATGTGACCGCGGGGAGAAGAGGATGGCGGCCATTAAGCAGCCCGGGATGTGACCGCCGGAGATCTTCTGCCGGGTAAGTGCCGCTGACTCCTGACAGACCCGACCGACGGACACTGACAGTGACAGTGACAATTCCGATTCCGGTATCCGATATGACGAAAATATCGGAATCGGGATCGGAATTCCGATACAGCCAATATCGGCCGATACCCGATATTTGCAGTATCGTATCGCTCAACACTATTGACCAGCCCTCCGGTCTGGATGACCAGCCCTCCGGTCTGGAGAAGAGGGAGGGGATATGTGAGACAGTGAGTGAATATGTGATGAATGGGGTGTACATTTCACCTAGGTATAAGGGAAATGTGTGGCTTTGTAAACCTAGTGGTAGAGAAAGGTCACTACACCTCACATTCAGCACACACTTGCAGCACAAGCCTGAAACTACTCAGGTCTTAATTAGGAGACCAGAAGTAGATGTCTGCAAACACAATCTGAGAGCTAGTTTAGCCTGGATACAGGAAGGTGTCCTGGCACAAGAAACAGTCTCCAAGAGTGTTAGAGCTGTCTTTAGCCTGGACACAGAGAGGTGTCCTGGCACAAGGAAGCAGTCTCCAAGAGTATTAGAGCTGTCTTTAGCCTGGACACAGAGAGGTGTCCTGGCACAAGGAAGCAGTCTCCAAGAGTGTTAGAGCTGTCTTTAGCCTGGACACAGAGAGGTGTCCTGGCACAAGGAAGCAGTCTCCAAGAGTGTTTGAGCTATCTCAGTTTGGGTGCAGGAAGGACCCCGGACATAGGAGTAGTCTCAGTGCGAATCCGTGTGAAGAGCGGCTGAATAGGAGTGGATCTCTCTCAAGTCTGGACATGGAAGGTGCCTTCAGACACAAGGAGGAGTATCTGTGAAGCTCCATACTGGTAACATATGTGATATGTGTTGTTTTGGGCACAGACTGGTAGAGTCTGGGTCCCGGATAGAGAGGGCCATCTATCTAAGTGTAATTAGAGGCTAGACAAGCCAGGTTTTCTGTTTATGCTTTGTTTTAATCTGTTTGCTGTGGACTTTAATAAAGCTGGTTGCGGCCAGTTTTGCACCAGAACTGCTGTCTGAATGAACTGTTTTCATGCCATTCTGTCTACCCAGACAGCGATCCTAGAGCTAAACCCCCTGGAATGCTACAATATATTAACCAAAACCTGAGAGAACAAGGTACATGGAGTGTATATAACAATACCAAGATTTTTATTATTAAACATCAATTAAAGGATAAATAGTAAAAAAGATGCCTCATATCATACTGAGCACAACAACCATCTGACAGCCCTTATGAGGTTACATGTAATATTTCCTTTAAGCTGTGTGGCCCTTTAAAATAGCTTGCTATATAGTTCAATGACCAATGCAAATTATTCAGCAGAGACCTATGTATTATGTTGCATGATAACGCGTTGTGCACAAGCAAAGAATGTAAATCAAAGTAACGCTTAGAGCAGTTAACTGTACCTGGACTGTGAGTCTGAGGTTACTGTGTCACCCACCCCAACGCGCGTTTTACCGATTCTTCTTCCACGCACACGGAAGAAGAATCAGCGAAACGCACATTGGGGGTGGGTGACACAGCAACCTCAGACTCACAGCCCTGGTACTATTCAGTGCTCTAAGAATTACTTTTGATGTGGTACCAACTTATATGCTACAATACATTTCCAGTGGAAAGGTATAAAAAAAATCGGACTGTTTTTCATGGACGAGAATTGCACAAATGTTCCCTGAACAGTGATCCATATGTCATCTGTTTGCAATGTGAGAATGCGATTTTCTTGCATTAAAGTATCCGTGTGACATCCGTATGGCATCCGTACGGCGAGATTTTCTCGCCGGCTTGCAAAATGGACATATATTGGATCCATGGTCTCAAATATTCGTGAAAACATATATGCAGTCTATATATATACACTGCTCAAAAAAATAAAGGGAACACTCAAATAACACATCCTAGATCTAAATGAATGAAATATTCTCATTGAATACTTTGTTCTATACAAAGTTGAATGTGCTGTCAACATAATCGCACAAAAATCATCAATGGAAATCAAATTTTTGAACCAATGGAGGCCTGGATTTGGAGAGACCCCCAAACTGAAAATGGAAACAAGTCAAAATGAAAACCAAAACAAGACAAAATTAAAGTGGAAACAAGTCAAAATGATGCTCAGTATTGTGTGTGGCCCCCACATGCCTGTATGACCTCCCTACAATGCCTGGGCATGCTCCTGATGAGGTTGCGGATGTTCTCCTGAGGGATCTCCTCCCAGACCTGGAATAAAGCATCTGTCAACTCCTGGACAGTCTGTGGTGCAACTGTTGTGAACGCTCTGGATC
Organism: Oophaga sylvatica; assembly: GCA_033576555.1. Taxonomy (NCBI): domain Eukaryota; kingdom Metazoa; phylum Chordata; class Amphibia; order Anura; family Dendrobatidae; genus Oophaga; species Oophaga sylvatica. The sequence continues at coordinate 335,313,630 of JARQOD010000001.1, read as the reverse complement.
TGACTTCTGAGTTTGGGCTCCCCCTGGTGGCTGCTGATAGCAATGAAGCTGCTTTGGCTAACAGAGGTCTATCAGCTGGGGGCGATGATTGGCAATCAGGTGTTGCTGGCTGGGGAGATATAAGTGAGCAACCTTCCCATGATCCTTGCCCGTGATTTGTTTCTTCCTGGTCCCTTTTGGAAGTCAGCTTGCTTCCTGCTTTGTCCTGCAACATTCAGATAAGTTATTTGTTGTTTATTTCTGCGGCTTTTGTTTTTGTACTTACACCTATCCATTATTAAGTCACTGGTCTGAAAGGGTTAAAAAACACACACACATTAAGAATAAAGACTTTAAATGAAATAAATAAACACACATTTTTACCATCTTTATTATACTCCTAATCCATTATCGAAGCCATCGATCTAGGAAAAATCCAAAATAAAAAAGCAACTATATACCCATACCTGTCTGCCGTACAGTCAAGTCCCACGCCATAATCCATCTGAATGGGTTAAATAGTTTACAACCGGGAGCGGCGCTAATGCGACCGCCCCAGCTGTAAACCACGGAGGAATGATGGAAAAGCTGCTTGCACAGCCTCCCAGCCTGAGCGTAGATGAACTGATTAGTGTGGGAACATTTTTGAACATTTTCCCACGCTGTCAGTTCACCGTGGGGCAGGCGGGGAGTATGCGCAGCCTCAGTGACTACCGCTGACGTCACTTAGGCTGCGCTAACTCCCTGCCTGACCCACGGTGAACTGACAGCGTGGGAAAATGTTCAAAAACTTTCCACGATGATCCCACATGTTTTTCTTAACCCTTTCAGACTAGTGGATTAATAATGGATTAGTGTCTTATTGACAGCTCTCCGTTATTAAGCAGGCTTAATGTCACCTTGCTATAGCAAGGTGACATTAACCCCTTATTACCCCATATGCCACCGCTACAGGGCAATAGGAAGAGAGAGAGAGTAAGTGCCGGAATAGGCGCATCTTACAGATGCACCTTTTCTGGGGTGGCTGGGGGCAGATTTTTTTTTAGCCAGGGGTGTCCAAAAACAATGGTCCCTCTCTAGGCTATTAATATCTGCCTTCAGTCACTGGCTTGCACTCTCTGGCAGAGAAAATTGCACGGGAGCCCATGCCAGTTTTTTCTGTGAATTAATCCTTTAATTTAACACCTACAGCTCCAAAATTTTACACACATATACTACTAACATTATAAGTGAGAGACATATAAAAAAATAATTGATATGCAATGGTTTACTGTATGTAAACCATGTCTCATATCCTGTCGGGTTCTGTAATGATTTTATAAAAGCTGACAATTGAATTTTCACCTATTCTGCTATCTATATCTCTCTGAAATATAAATATATATATATATATGTGTGTCAATAGTATATATATATATATATATATATATATACAGTTAGGTCCATAAATATTTGGACAGAGACAACATTTATCTAATTTTGGTTCTAGACATTACCACAATGAATTTGAAACAAAACAAATCAGATGCAGTTGAAGTTCAGACTTTCAGCTTTCATTTGAGGGTATCCACATTAAAATTGGATGAAGGGTTTAGGAGTTTCAGCTTCTTAACATGTGCCACCCTGTTTTTAAAGGGACCAAAAGTAATTGGACAGATTAAATAATTGTAAATAAAATGTTCATTTCTAGTACTTGGTTGAAAACCCTTTGTTAGCAATGACTGCCTGAAGTCTTGAACTCATGGACATCACCAGACACTGTGTTTCCTTCTTTTTCATGCTCTGCAAGGCCTTCACCGCGGTGGTTTTCAGTTGTTGTTTGTTTGTGGGCCTTTCTGTCTGAAGTTTAGTCTTTAACAAGTGAAATGCATGTTCAATTGGGTTGAGATCAGGTGACTGACTTGGCCATTCAAGAATATTCCACTTCTTTGCTTTAATAAACTCCTGGGTTGCTTTGGCTTTATGTTTTGGGTCATTGTCCATCTGTAGTATGAAACGACGACCAATCAGTTTGGCTGCATTTGGCTGGATCTGAGCACACAGTATGGCTCTGAATACCTCAGAATTCATTCGGCTGTTTCTGTCCTGTGTCACATCATCAATAAACACTAGTGACCCAGTGCCACTGGCAGCCATGCATGCCCAAGCCATCAAACTGCTTCCGCCATGTTTTACAGATGATGTGGTATGCTTTGGATCATGAGCTGTACCACGCCTTCGCCATACTTTTCTCTTTCCATCATTCTAGTAGAGGTTGATCTTGGTTTCATCTGTCCAAAGAATGTTCTTCCAGAACTGTGCTGGCTTTTTTAGATGTTTTTTAGCAAAGTCCAGCCTAGCCTTTTTATTCTTGATTCTTATGAGTGGCTTGCACCGTGCAGTGAACCCTCTGTATTTAATTTCATGCAGTCTTCTCTTTATGGTAGATTTGGATATTGATACGCCTACCTCCTGGAGAGTGTTGTTCACTTGGTTGGCTGTTGTGAAGGGGTTTCTCTTCACCATGGAGAGTATTCTGCGATCATCCACCACTGTTGTCTTCCGTGGGCGCCCAGGTCTTTTTGCATTGATGAGTTCACCAATGCTTTCTTTCTTTCTCAGAATGTACCAAACTGTAGATTTTGCCACTCCTAAAGTTGTAGCAATTTCTATTTACATATATATATCTCTGTCCAAATATTTATGGACCTAACTGTATACACCTATACTATGTGTATACATGTATTCTATCTATTCTATTTACCGGTCAGTGTGATTTTACAGTATAGCGCACTGAATTGCCGGCTTTTCTAAAGGACACCGGTGCATATTTCTCGCAAGTCACACTGATGGTCCGTGTGGTGTCCGTATTTTTCTCGCACCCATAGACTTGCATTGGCTAGTCTCGGGCATAATACGGTGCAAATCGCATCATGTTGCGATTTCCTCAGCACGTATAAAATGGCCAAGGAAAAATCGGATGGGAGCTGCCCCATAGATTAACATTGGTCGGAGTGCTATGCGATTTTTTTCTCATAGCACTCGTCCGTATTTCTCGCTAGTGTGACTGCGGCCGTATGCTGCAAATACGCTTGCCAGTGGAAATGTTTACAGCAGCATTTGCAATTTACACATTCATTTAGGCACTTTAGCACTGCGGAGTATTTATTTACATTCTTTGCTTGTACATTAACGCATTATCTTACAGCGTAATACATAGGTCTCCACTGAATAATTTGCATTGGTGATTGAACAATATAGTAAGCTATTTTAAAGGGCCACACAGCTTAAAGGAAATATTACCCGCAACCTCATAAGGGCTGTCAGTTGGATGTTGTGCCTTAGTCTGACATGGGGCATCTTTTTTACTATTTGTCTTTTAATTGATGCTTAATAATAAAAATCTTGTTATACACACTCCATGTTCCTTGTTTTCTCGGGTTCTGGTTCATTGTGATACGGAGTGTAACCTTGCGGAATAGGTTATATATGGACTAATATGTTTACTCAATAACCTGTAAATGTTCGGTATCTGCGTACATGTGCTGACATGGGGAATCATATTGGCAGGTCAGTTTCAGCATTTAATGAACATGGTAAATAAAAAAACACAATTGTGGAATAGCACTTTAGCAATTTCACCACACTTGGATTTTTTTTTCCCAATTTTCCAGTATGCTATATGATAAAATGAATGGTGTCATTCAAAAGAATAACTTGTCCTGCAAAACAGAAGCCGTTATATAGATATATTGACAGAAAAATAAAAAAGTTATTGCTCTAGGAAGAAGGTGAGCAAAAATCTAAAGCACAAAATTAGAAAATTGCAAAGTGATGAAAAGGTTAAAGGTCCTATTTAAATCTGAATTTTAAAATTTCATTACAGATACTTCAGTGATGACGCATTCTACAAGCAGTATAACTACAGGTAATAAACTGGGATAGGAGGGATATTATAGACAACAGTGTTACAGCTTCTTATTTCTCCAAAACTGTCAACTTTTGAACAATTGTAATTTAGATAAAACAGTCACAAGTCAAACAGAATTTTTCCACAAATGCATACTTTTATATTTATGTATGTGTTAGATATCATCCTTCCTAAATTGGAATCTGACAAAAAAAGGGCAGCGCTAGGCCTTATCCTTTCCTGTTTTTCATTTAAGAAGGATACATTATAAACCAAAGTATCTCCACAGTCATTGACTACAAATAAACCTTGTGTTCACTGATCAGGCAGTCGCATTCCATATGATCTGCCCCAATTATTAAACCTTCATCCCCTAGCCTGTTTTCACCTTCCTGACCAGGCCAATTTTTTCAATTCTGACCATTGTCAACTAATGAGGAAATAATTCTGGAATGCTTCAACGAATTAAAGTGATTCTAAGACTGTTTTCAGTGACATTTTGTTCTTCACAACAGTGATAAATTTAGTTTGATATGATTTGCGTTTATATATAAAAATATTGAAAATTTGACTAACAATGGGAAAATTTAGCAATTTTCAACTTTTTTTTATTCCTTTAAATCAGGGTTCCCCAACTGCAGTCCTCAAGGCCCACCAACAGGTCATGTTTTCAGGATTTCCTTAGTATTGCCCAGGTGATAATTGCGTCACCTTTGCAATTCAAAGGAAATCCTGAAAACATGATCTGTGGGAGGGCTTTGAGGACTGGAGTTGGGGAACACTGCCTTTAATCAAATAGTTTTACCACACAAAATAAATAATACATAACATTTACCACATGTCTACTTTTCTTGTTAGGAAGTTAGAAGAGTTAAAAGTTTATCACCAATTTCCCAAAAATTTACAAAACCAATTTTTTTTGGAACCACATCACATTTGAAGTGACTTTGGGGGGCCAATATGACAAAAAATACCACAAAGTGACACCTTTTTAAAACTACATCCCTCAAAGTGTTCAAAACCATATTCAAGAAGTAAATTAACCCTTTAGGGGCTTCACCAGAATTAAAGCAATGTGTAAGGAAAAAAATTAAAATTTTAATTTTTCCCACCAAAATATTGATTTAACCCCAAATTTTGCATTTTCAAACAGGAGAAAATGGACCATACAATTTGTTGCGCATGCCGATACCCCATATGTGGTGAAAAACTACTGTTTAGGTTCACAGGAGGGCTCAAAAGGGAAGGAGCACCCTTCAACTTTTGGAGTGCATAACTGGCTGGAATATAGCAGATGCCATGTAATGTTTGCAGAGCCCCTGATGTGCCTTTTCAGTAAAAACCCCCACAAGTGACCCTATTTTGGAAACTACATGCCTCAAGAAAATTATCTAGAGGTGTGGAGAGCACCTTGAACTTGCAGATACTTCACAGAATTTTATAAAGTTGAGGTGTGAAGATACAAAAATCACACGATTCCCACAAAAAATGTTGTTTTAGCCCTAAATTATTCATTTTCACAAGGGTAACTAGAGAAAATGGACCATTGAGTTTGTTGTTCAATTTCTCCTGAGTACACTATTACCCCATACGTGGTGGAAAACTACTGTTTGGGTGCACGGCAGGGCTTGAAAGGGAAGGAGCATTTTGACTTTTAGAGTGCAAAATTGTCTGCCTAAACAGTGGAAATCCAAAACAAGTGACCCCATTTTGTATACTACACCCTCAAGGAACTTATCTAAAGGTTTGTTGAGCACCTTGAACCAACAGGTGAATTTTATAACGTTGAGCCGTGAAAATTAAAAACATACATTTTTACAGCAAAAACATTGCTTAAACTCCAGATTTTTCCTTTTCATAAGGGTAACAAGAGAAAATGGGCCCCAAAATGTGTTGTGCAATTTCTTCTGAGTACACTGATACCGTGTTTCCCCGAAAGTAAGACAGTGTCTTACATTCTTTTTACCCCCAAAAGTACCAATATGTCTTACTTTCGGGGTATGTCTTATATTGGAAAATAAATGTCGATTTTTGTCATCAATGCCTCCCCATTGTCATCAATGCCTCCTCATTATCATCAATGCCTCCCCATTGTCATAAATGCCTCCCCATCATCACTGCCCTCCCCCCTCACACATGCAGCACACAAGCACTCTCTCACATACACACACACTGATGCACACAGACACACACGCACGCACACAAACACACATCTCACCTGTCCGCCGATGATGACGTCATTCAGCGGTGCTGCTGTGAAAGGAAGCGCCGGCGGCCCCTGGAGCCCGGAGCTGCGGCAGCGGAGGCACGGGAGAGGTAAGTATTGTACCAGCTGCTGCCGGGGACCTGAGCAGGTGGGGGCGGGTGGCGGAGCTGACACCGCTCTCCTCCGCTAACGGGCGCCGGGGTGCCCGACGGCGAGTGAGCCCCCCCGCCTGCGTCCGCATCCCGCAGTTAATGCAAAAGGTACCGGTATATAGCTATTTTTCCAACGTACAGTTTACTACTGGTATGTCTTACTTTCGGGGTACGTCTTACTAAAACCCCCACTACGTCTTACTATCGGGGGTGTCTTACTATCGGGGAAACACGGTACCATTTGTGTGGTGAATACTACTGTTTGGGCACATAGCAAGGCTTGAAAGGGAAGGAGCGCCAATACAATTCTGGAGCTTTTGGCTGGAATAGATTGCGGATGTTATGCAACATTTGAAGAGCCCCTGACATGCCAAAAAGCCAGAAACCCCTACAAGTGACCCCATATTGGAAACTACACCTCCTTTGGTATTCACCTAGGGGTGTAGTGAGCATTTCTGACCCTCAGTCGATTCACAGAATTGTGTAACATTGGGCTGAGTCAATGGAAAATTACCATTGTTTGTTCATTTTTAATTTTCAAAGGGGATAATAGGAGAAAATAGACTGTAAAATTTGTTGCGCAATTTCTCCTGAGTACGCTAATACCTTATATGTGGTTGAAAAAACTACTTGGAGGCACAATGGAAGGTTCAGAAGAGTAGGAGCACCATATTAGAGTTCAGACTGCTGGAATGGTTTGAGGGTGCCATGTCTTATTGGCAGAGCCCCTGAGGTGCCAGAAGAGCAGAACTCCCCATAAGTGACACTATTTTACAAACTACACCTCTCAATGAATTCATATAAGGGTCCACTGAGCATATTGACACCACATGTGTCTCACAGAATTTTATATCATTGGGCAGTGAAGAGAGAATAAGTACAATAAATGATGTTTCAGACCAAAGTTTTACATTTTTATAAGAGCTTATAGAAAAAATGGACCTCACAGTTTGTTGTTGTGCAGTTTCTCTTGAGGGCAACAATCCCCTACATATAATCGGAAACTACTTTTCAGTAGAAATCTCAGAAGTAGGAATGAGAATGACCTGCCGAAGTTCAGATACTGCGATTTCAGCCAAACCTGAGAAAAAAGTTTTGTTCGCATACCAGAACTTGACCCGATCTTGGCCCCGACCTGAATCCCATATAAGTCAATGGGGACCTGAATTGAGATAAGCGAGCACTAAAATGCTCGGATGCTCGTTGCTCGAATTGAGCAATTCCTAATACTCGCATGCTCGTTTCGAGTAACGAGTATAATGGGAGTCAATGGAAAAGTCAAGCTTTTTTTCTAGCAAACCCTACAAAGAGTTCTGGGGGCAGTTAAACTGTTCAAATGGATGGGAAAAGTGCTGAATGGAAGGAGAACATCATCAGAAAGACCTCTGGAAAAGCATCTCTGACTCCCAGACCCTAGTTGCCATTTTAAAGTATGTTTCACCTAAAACACCAAAGTGTTTCAAAGTTAAACCTACATGTCTGCAATAATGGAGCTGGTCTCTGATTCATGCGGCTCAACAGGTTCCCTTTAACACCTTAACCCCCAAGCTACTTTCCATTTTCGTTTTTTCCTCCCCTTCCTCCAAGAGCCATAACTTCTAACATATAATTACCAATAAATTCTGTCACACACTTCCGGCGCTTGTGTCGCTTCCACAATGCACCGCGACTGGAAGTATTCCGACCACCATATTGGAACACCCAAATTATGGGCATTCCTATATGGCGGCCAGGATTCATATCCCCCGCCAAAGCCCAGCGTGCACCGCTCATTGGCTGAGCCACCTGCCGGCTCAGCCTATGAGTTGTGCCGTGCGGGATTCAAATCCCCCGCCAAAGCCACCCGTGCACCACTCATTGGCTGAGCCGCCTGCCTGCTCAGCCTATGAGTTGTGCCGTGCGGGATTCAAATCCCCCACCAAAGCTGCGCGTGCACTGCTCATTGGCTGAGCCGCCTGCCGGCTCAGCCAATGAGCTGCGCGGGATTCAAATCCCCCGCCAAAGTGGTGCAGCACCGCTTATTGGCAGAGCCGGCCGCCGGCTCAGCCAATGAGCGGTGTGGGATTCAAATCCCCAGCCAAAGCGGTGCTGCACCGCTCATTTACAGAGCCGGCGGGCGGCTCAGCCAATGAGCAGCGAGGGATTCAAATCCCCCGCCAAAGCCACGCGGCACCGCTCATTGGCTGAGCCACCCGCCAGCTCAGCCAAAGAGCGATGCGGGATTCAAATCCCCAGCCAAAGCGGTGCTGCACCGCTCTTTTGCAGAGCCTGCGGGCAGCTCAGCCAATGAAAGGCGCGGGATTCAAATCCCCCGCCATTGGCTGAGCAGTGCCGCCCGGCTTTGGTATGTGTGTGTGTGCGGGGCTGTGTGGGAGTCTGCGTGTGTGTGTGTGCATGATCTGTGTATGTGCGGGGCTCTGCTGGCTGTGTGTGTGTGTGTGTGTGTGTATGCAGGCATCGTCCGATGGGACTACAAGTCCCATCCGGCTATGCCTGCTACACTGTCAGTGAGTGACACATTAGCCAATGATGGGACAATAGTACTCCCATCATCCAGCTAATGTGTTGAATGTAAAAAAACACACATTGCATTCTGAACATACAACATATAACACATAACATACAGAACATACATATAACATACAACACATAAATACATATAACATACATATAACATACAACACATAACATACAGAACATACATATAACATACAACACATAACATACAACACATAACATACAGAACATACAGTACATATAACATACAACACATAACTTACATATAACATAACATACAGAACATACATACAACATATAACACATAACATACAGAACATGCATATAACATACAACACATAACATACAGAATATACATATAACACATAACATACAGAACATACATATAACATACAACACAACATACAGAACATACATATAACACACAACACATAACATACATAAAACACATAACATACAGAACATAAATATAACATACAACACAGAACATACATATAACATATAACACATAACATACAGAACATACAGTACATACACATAACATATAACATAGAGTACATACTCACCAGTCACCTAATCCCCGATGCCTTCGTCTCCTGTAATAAAAATAAAATAATAAAGCAACCTATACATCACCTGTCCACCGTAGTCGAGTTATCACCGAGTGTCCCACGACGATCTCCGGTGTAGAACACTGACATCGAGTGATGTCAGCGCTTTACACCGCTCCTGCGATACACTGATAGCAGAGGTAATCCTCCGCTGTGTGTATCTCAGACGCCTGGAGAGAATGACGTCACTTCCGTTCATTCTCTCACTGGCAATGCTGGGTGAGGAAATTCCCACGCAGCATTGCCATAAAGTGAGAGAATGAACTCAGGTAACCTCAGTGATGCACTGCAGGAGCCATTGTCTCCTGTCAGTGCATCACTGGGAGGCCCTACAGAGCCGTGGCATAACCTGATGTCACTGTTCTATAGGGGAGACCGTCGTGGGACATTCATTATTAATTGGACTGCGTCGGACAGGGAGTATACAGTTGTTTTATTTTTTTACTTTTTATTACAGGAGAACGAGGGCGTCGCTTGGATCTGAGCATGTAATAAAGATATGAAAACTGTGTTGTGTTTTATTCCATTAAAATACTTTATTCTTATGCGTGTGTTTTTTTAACCCTTTATGATGTACAATAATAAATTATATTGTGGTACCGTGTGTTAGGGTCTGCGGAACGCACCAAATATATGAGGTAGAGAGGTGCGTTCGCAGCCCGGGGTCCACCGTGCAGGCGGAACCTGCTGCTAGTAAAATGGTGAAAGTAGCGAACTCTGTTATCCCGCAGAGTCGCTAAAATAAACGCCGTAGCGCGTTGTGGCAGTAAGTGCGAACTCTGTTAATACCCAGAGCCGCTAACGGAAATGCCACAGCGCTATATGGCGATAGGTGCGAACTCACTTAGCTTCAGTGAGCCGCAAAGTAAAACGCTAGGGCGCTGTCTAGCGTCGAAAGCAAACCCTGTTACGTCACAGGGCCGCTGAGGAAATGTGCTGTGTCCTGTCAGGCTCTCAGGTACACAGTTAAGTGCTAAGCGTACATAACGCGTGATCATGTGCTAATGTCCTCGCGGGAGTCACCCGCAATCTATGTCGTCTGAACGCCAGACCCTGAATACGGCAATCAAAACTCCTCACCGGTTACGCCGGTAATCTAGGGCATCTAGGACACCGACCCTGGCCAGCTACCATACCAAACTCCTCACCGATTAAGTCGGTATTCTAGTGGCTTATTTCAGCCGGGTCCCTAACCACACATACGCATGATCACACTGGCGCATAGCATACAATGGTTGATATTAGCGCATGAAGGCCCAGCCATGCTACCCTTTTATAGCAACAGCTACAGGACCTTCCAGGAACAAGGACCAATGAGAAGCTGTTACAAACACACGTAGCTACATGACCTTCCTGGCGGACCAATAGGAGCCGCTGCAGCACCTGAACATGTGACCCCAGATCTCCAATGAGAGATCTCACTCTGGGCATGCTCAGATGGGAAAACGCAGGACTTTGTCTCAAAGACGGCTGCTCCAGCACTGGCTATAATAGCAGATCCAGGAAAGGCAGCAGCAAGTCACTGCACAGTAGAGGAGTGGGCAAGACGCCTGGACCGACGTCTCTGCTGAGCAGGCTCCACTGCGGCCGGAGATGAATGGGAGACTGCAGCGGGACGGGTTTGAGACTCCCCTTGTGCAGCAGCGGGAACTCGAACCCTAACACCGTGTTAGCCAGAAAAATTGATGTGAATACTTTTTCGTCCAATGATGACAAAAGTATTCTCATAGTGATACCTTTATTGGCTAACCAGAAAATAATATGTTTGCAAGCTTTCAGAGCACAGAGGCTCCTTCTTCAGGCAAGATCACAATTGGATTAATAAGAAAAAGGCACATTTAAAGGGTATGCCACACTAAACAACATCGCTAACGGGATCGCTAAAAAACGTCACTATTTAGCGATCCCGTTAGCGATGTTGTTGTGTGCGGCATCTGCCAGCGACGAGCTTCCTGCTGTGATCTCGCTCGTCGCTGGAATCGTTCCGGACCCTATTTTCGTCGCTGGCGCCCCGCTGGGTAAGTATATATCGCTAAGTGTGGCACCTTTTTTAGCGATTTAGCGGTACTTTTGTACCGCTAAAGTCGTTAAGGAGATTGCTAACCGCGATAGCGTCCTAACGACATCGCTAAAATAGGTAGCTACTAGCGATATAGAAACAATCCCGCTAGCGATCTCATTAGTATGCGACGCTAACGAGATCGCTAGCGGGATTGTGTAGTGTGGCAGTACCTTTAGGCGTACTACAGTAGGAAATTTGTTCATGAGGTGGGAGGTATGATGCCTTCTAAAGATAAGCAAAGGAAATCGAATTAGCATTTTCTTACAAATGGAGAGCTAGTGGGAATGATGTTCTTAGCTATCTGGAGTCCTTCTGGTGAAGGTGTGAACTGTTTCCATGTAGTGAGTCATAAATCCAGGTGTTAAATTGAGTCCTAGTGTCAAAGTATTGAACATCCTTATAAGTTTGAATTCCCATATTTTTCTCTCTCTGTCATCCTTAAAATTACCTTTTAGTATTAGGACTTTTAAGTCTGTCATACAATGTCCAGTTCCAGAGAAATGTTTTCTCACAGGCATGTCCATTTCATTCCTGATTGTATGTCTGTGTAAATTCATCCTTGTTTGTAGTTTTTGCATGGTTTCCCCAATTTAGACACAAGGAAACCATGCAAAAACTACAAACAAGGATGAATTTACACAGACATACAATCAGGAATGTAATGGACACGCCTTTGGGAAAACATTTCTCTGGAACTGGACATTGTATGACAGACTTAAAAATCCTAATACTAAAAGGTAATTTTAAGGATGACAGGTGATATCAGCGCTCTACACCGCCCCCGCAATACACTCCTGTGTATCGCTCAGACGCCGGGAGAGAATGACGTCACTACAGTTCATTCTCTCACCGGCATTGCTGGGTCAGAAAATTCCCACGCAGCATTGCCATAAAGTGAGAGAATGAACTCAGTGATGCACTGCAGGAGCCATTGTCTCCTGTCAGTGCATCACTGGGAGGCCCTACAGAGCAGTGGCATCACCTGATGTCACTGTTCTATAGGGGAGACCGTCATGGGACAATCGTTATTAATTGGACTGCGTCGGACAGGGAGTATACGGTTGTTTTATTTTTTTACGTTTTATTACAGGAGATTGAGGGCGTCGCTTGGATCTGAGCGTATAGTAAAGATATGAAAACCGTGTTGTGTTTTATTTCATTAAAATAATTTAGTCTTATGCATGTGTTTTTTTTAACCCTTTATTAATTTAAGATTAATAATGGATAGGCGTCTTATTGACACCTCTCTATTATTAACCGGGCTTAATATCACCTTACAATAGCAAGGTGATATTAACCCCTTATTACCCCATATCCCACTGCTACAGGGGAGTGGGAAGAGAGGGGCTAAGTGCCAGAATTGGTGCATCGTACAGATGCGCCAATTCTGGGGCGGCTGGGTGCTGGTATTTTTAGCCAGGGGGGTGCGCCAATATCCATGGCCCCTTCCTAGGCTATGAATATCAGCCCGCAGCTGTCTGCGTAGCCTTTCTGGCTATAAATTACTTGGGGACCCCACGTCATTTTTTTTGGGGTCCCCCTATTTTAATAGCCAGTAAAGGATAGCTGAGGGCTGATATTCATAGCCTGGGAAGCTCCATGGGTTTTAACCCCTTCCCAGGCTAGAAATATTGGCCCGAGCAGTCGGCTTTTCCCCTCTGGCGCAGAAAATTGCGCGGGAGCCCAAGCCATTTTTTTTCTCATTTTTTTTTAAATTAACGCTATTGCGTGAAGATTTTGTGTGTGTGTGCGCGCACGTGTGTCTTTAACTATTTATGTACCATTCTATCTATCTATTATCTATGTAATATATATCTATCCATCTTCTATCTATCTATTATCTATCTATATATTATCTATCATCTATCTATCTGTCTATCTATCCATTATCTATCTATTTATCTATCTATCTATCTATCTAATCTATCTAATGTAATGGAGTATGGGTTGGACAAATGTAAAAGAGGAGGTTGGACAAGAAATGACATCACAAATCTTTTTTTTTGTTAAATAACATATTTTTATTTAGCTTACAAAAACGCATACAAATCCACATGAAAAAACATATCAAAAAAGCACCTGCTTTTTCTGCCAAGAGGTCCTGTTTTTGTGCAGAAAACTCAGTAGTCAAATCTGCAACGTGTGCACATACCCTCAAATCCCCCACCAAAGCCACATGGCACCGCTCATTGGCTGAGCCACCCCTGGCGAATCCCGTGCGGCACCGCTCATTGGCTCAGCCGGCGGGGCGGAGGATTTGAATCCCGAGCCGCTCATTGGCTGAGCCGCCAATGAGCGGTGCCGCATGGTTTTTGGCGGGGATTTGAATCTCGCGCCTCTCAAAGCCACGCGTAACCGCTCATTGGCTTTGCAGCTTAGCCAATGAGCGGTGCAGCGTGGGATTTGAATCTCCCGCCAAGGCTGGCGACTGTTATGATCTGCTACAAGCACTAAGGAAAGATGGGAATTCTGTCCCTACAATAGAACTAAGCTGGATCCCTATGATGTAATGGGGAACCTGATCCTGTGACCAGACCCGCTAAAGTCCTCAGCTAGTCTGAACGAAGACCTATAGTTGCGAGGGAGGAATCCCTACAAGATCTAGGGACTGGGAGAAAAGGTGGACACCTCCTAACAGAAATTGTAGCAGGGATAATTAAACAGAAAACAAATTACTTAGAGATCCTAAGATCAAGCAAAACTGACTGAGAAAGGCACCTAAGCACCCGGCTAGCTTAAGAGTAGATAATACAATGAAGTCCAGCAAAGCCAGAAGGGCGGAGCAGGACTAAATAGGGAAAAAAGGTCATGTGACCAGCAAACTGAAAAAAAACCTAACAAGAGGGTTCTAACAGTACCCTCCCTTCTAAGAGGATCCTTCGGATCCCCTAGAACTTAGGCTTATCCGGAAACCTCTTGTGAAACGCCCTGACAAGTCTAGACGCCGAAACATCATCCGCCCTCACCCATGAGTTATCCTCGGGTCCATAACCCTTCCAAGCGACGAGGTACTGCAAACTCCCTCTATACCGTCTAGAATTTAGGATGCGGGAAATCTCATATTGCCCATCCTCCACCACCAGAGGAACAGTGGCCGAGATTTCTCCATCTGAGACCTCAGCTTTTTTCAAGAGAGAAACATGAAACACCGGATTAATCTTCCAGGAGGTAGGAAGCTCCAACTTAACAGCAGATTGGTTAATAACCTGAAGCACCTTAAAGGGCCCTACAAACTTGGGACCCAATTTCTTAGACGGAATCCTCAAGCACAGATTCTTAGAGGACAACCAAACCATGTCACCAAAAGCAAACAAAACCTCTTGTCGTTTTCTATCAAAATACGCTTTGGATCTTTTGTTAGCCTCCTGAAGATTACCACGCACATCAGTCCAAACTCTCTCCAAATCACCAGAAAAATTCTCCTCTTCAGGTACAGCCGATCCCAACTTGGAAAATGACCCAAACGACGGATGTCTCCCAGTACAACAAAAAAAAGTCGAACAACCAGCAGAAGCGGATGTATGGTTGTTAAGAGCAAACTCAGCAAGTGACAGAAACTCAGACCACCCCTCTTGATTGTCTGCCACAAAACAATGCAAGAACTGCTCAACAGCCTGGTTTTTCCTTTCTGTCTGGCCATTAGACTCAGGAAGATATCCGGATGAAAATGACAAATGAACTCCCAACCTGTCACAAAAGGCGCGCCAAAAATGAGCCACAAACTGAGGTCCCCTATCGGAAACAATGTCAGTAGGAACGCCATGTAGTCTGACAATTTCCTTGACAAAGGCCTTAGCGAGAGTCTTAGCGCAGGGCAGTTTGATGAAAGGAACCAAGTGACACATCTTGCTAAAACGGTCCACGACCACCCAGATGACAGTGAAACCCTCAGAGGGGGGAAGGTCAGTAATAAAGTCCATAGCCAAATGTGTCCAAGGTGCACTAGGGACCTCCAGAGGGCAAAGCAACCCCGCAGCAGGAGTATGAGAAGACTTAGATCTAGCACACACAGTGCATTGACGCACCCACTTAATGACTTCCTTCTGCCATCCAGGCCACCAAAAGCTGCGTCCCACAAGTCTCTTGGTCTCAGAGATTCCAGGATGACCTGCCAACCGAGAGTCATGACATTCAACAAACAAATCTCTCCTCAGGGTACCAGGCACAAACAACCTCCCATGCGGCGTGTTAGATGGGGCATTCTCCTGTGCTTTAAGAATCTCATCTTCCAACACAGAGGCCAAAACAGCAATAACAACCCCCTCTTGCAAAATGTTTTCCTTCTCCTCAGTACCCACCATAGAAGAAAAGCTGCGAGACAAAGCATCAGCTTTAACATTTTTAGTACCTGGGATGTAAGTAACGGTAAAATTAAACCCCGAGAAAAACAGTGCCCACCTAGTCTGACGGGCATTCAAGCGTTTGGCAGCATCAAGGTAGACCAGATTTTTATGATCGGTGAAGACTTGAACGGGAAATTCCGCTCCCTCCAAAAAATGATGCCAGTGTTCAAATGCGAGTTTAATTGCCAACAATTCCCGATTACCGATATCATAATTTAGTTCAGACTCAGAAAATTTCTTTGAAAAAAAAGCACAGGGATGTACTCCATCTGTCTTTTCCTGAGACAACACCGCGCCGACCCCCACAGAAGAAGCATCAACCTCAACCAAAAATGGTTTAGTCACATCAGGCTGCGTAAGGATGGGAGCAGAGCTGAACTTCTCCTTTAGCAACACAAAAGCCTCAATGGCCTCAGTAGTCCACTGAACCACATCAGCACCTTTCCTGGTGAGATCAGTCAGAGGTTTGGCAATCACAGAAAATTTTTTAATGAATTTTCTATAATAATTGGCGAACCCCAAAAACCTCTGTATTGATTTCACACCAATAGGTCTAGGCCAATCCTGCACAGCTTGCACTTACACCGGGTCCATCTCAAAACCTTCACTGGAGACAATGTAGCCAAAAAAACTAAGTCTCTGTACAGCGAACTCACATTTTTCTAGCTTGGCAAAAAGTGAATTATCACTCAGTAACTGTAATACTTCACGCACACTCCTCCAATGAGACTCCAAATCCGGTGAATAAATCAAAATGTCATCCAAATACACAACCACACTTCTGCCGATCAAAGGTCTAAGGATGTCATTAATAAGATTCTGAAAAAATGCCGGAGCACTGGAAAGCCCAAAAGGCATAACCAGATTCTCAAAATGACCCAGTGGAGTGTTAAACGCAGTCTTCCATTCATCCCCCTCCTTCATGCGCAACAAATTGTATGCCCCTTGAAGATCAATTTTCGAGAACCACTTGGCCCCCACTAACTGGTTAAACAAATCAGGAATCAATGGCAGTGGGTAAGGATTGCGTACAGTAATCTTATTAATCTCACGAAAGTCTAGACAAGGCCGTAAACCGCCGTCCTTTTTTTTAACAAAAAAAAATCCAACCGCCACAGGAGACTTGGAAGGCCTAATGTGACCGGCGGCCAAGCTTGTCTGTATGTATTCCTCCAAAGCCTTTCTCTCAGGAATAGTCAAATTAAATAAACGACTTTTAGGAAGAGTCGCTCCAGGGACAAATTCAATTGCACAATCATAATCTCTATGAGGAGGCAATACCTGCGATTCCTTATCAGAAAAAACTTTCCAAAAATCCTGAATAGGTACATGTAGCTCCCCTTTATCCACAGCAGCAATACGCCCGTTACAACACTTGTCATAACACTTAGGGCTCCAGGACTTAATTTCATTGGTAGACCAATCCAGTACAGAATTGTGCAATTTTAACCAAGGTAACCCCAAAATCACCGGTGAGGGCAAATTATTCAAAACTACCAAATCCAAATTCTCTTGATGAACACCATTAATAGTAAGAGGAAATTCACAGATATGGTGAGTAACATTTTTCAAGGGAGAACCATCCACAGAAACCACATTAATAGGGGAAGACAGAAGTTTGGGTTTTAATTTTAGTTTTTCCAAAAATTTCCCATCAATCACATTGAGAGTTGAACCACAATCCACAAATACCCGAAACTCCATTAATTCCTCCTCAACAGCAGTGGTAGCAGAAAGAAAGACACCTTTATTGTTTAAACAAGCTATACGGGAGAGACTGACCTCATTTTTTTTTTCTCTTTATTCATACGAAGCACACAGTTCTTAATGAAATGGTCAGATTTGCCACAATAGAAACACAAACCTTCAGCAAATCTGCGGTCTTTTTCCCGAGAGTGAGGTGCCATTGCTCCAATTTCCATCGGCTCTCCAATGTCTGTACAGTCTCTCTCCAGACTTGGAGCTGACAAGGCAGATTTACTCTCATTAACCCTTGCACGCAGTCTCCTATCCACCCGTATGGCTAATTGCATAGCCTCTTGCAAGTTACCAGGTATAGGATAAGCAATCAGCAAATCTTTAACCCTTTCACTTAACCCTGCAAGAAATAAACTTTTCAAAGCTGAATCGTTCCACCCCACCTGAGTGGACCACCTTCGGAAGTGAGTACAATATTTTTCCACATTACCTGATCCCTGTCTCAAACGTCTCAATTCTGTCTCAGCTGATGAAACACGATCAGGATCGTCATACAATAACCCCAAAACAGAAAAAAAAACTATCCACTGATCTAAAGCATGGATCACTAGGTTGCAGAGAAAAGGCCCAGTCCTGAGGTTCTTTGCGCAAAAGTGACATTATGAACCCTATGCGCTGTGATTCATCACCAGAGGATCTGGGTCTCAAACGGAAATACAACAAGCAAGCATTTTTAAAAGAAAAAAAATCTTGTTTACCAAAAAATAAATCAGGCAAACGTACCTTTGGCTCCACGAAATGTGCTCCAGAACAACTACTCACGTGTTGCTGGATCTCAGCCACCTCCAGAGAGAGTCCCTGCAGGCGTTGAGCCAAATCCTGAACCGACACCATGATGGAAACAGAAAATCTTTCCTTAGAGATTTTTTTTTTCTTGGCTGGACTTTCTGTTATGATCTGCTGCAAGCACTAAGGAAAGATGGGAATTCTGTCCCTACAATAGAACTAAGCTGGATCCCTACGATGTAACGGGAACCTGATCCTGCGACCAGACCCGCTAAAGTCCTCAGCTAGTCTGAACGAAGACCTATAGTTGCGAGGGAGGAATCCCTACAAGATCTAGGGACTGGGAGAAAAGGTGGACACCTCCTAACAGAAATTGTAGCAGGGATAATTAAACAGAAAACAAATTACTTAGAGATCCTAAGATCAAGCAAAACTGACTGAGAAAGGCACCTAAGCACCCGGCTAGCTTAAGAGTAGATAATACAATAAAGTCCAGCAAAGCCAGAAGGGCGGAGCAGGACTAAATAGGGAAAAAAGGTCATGTGACCAGCAAACTGAAAAAAACCTAACAAGAGGGTTCTAACAGCAACCAATCAGCTGCTAGCGGTATTGGCGCCAGATTTGAATACCGCTAGCAGCTGATGTGATTGGTCGCCCACTGCCGGGTTGCCGATCTATCAGCTGTTAGCGGTATTGCCGATCTCCCGCGGTGTTAGCACCACTAAGGACACACAGATGTTCATTTCACCGCACTCCCGATGCAATAGCATCGGACCTATTTCTAGTTATTTTATATTTCTGTCAATATAGCCATATGATGGCCTGTTTTCTGTGGGATAAGTTGTACTTTTGAATGGCACCAATGATTTTACCATGTAGTGTACTGGAAACAAATTCCAAGTGCTATGAAATAGTGAAAAAAATGCAATTGCACAATTGTTTTTGTGTTTTTTTATTTGTCATGTTCACTATATGGTAAAACTGAGCTGGCAAGTACAGTCATGGCCAAAAGTTTTGAGAATGACACAAATATTAATTTTTACAAAGTCTACTGCTTCACTTTTTCTAATGGCAATTTGCATATACTCGAGAATGCTATAAAGAGTGATCAGCTTAACAGCAATTACTTGCAAAGTCAATATTTGGCTAGAAAATTAACTTTATCCCCCAAAACACATTTTAACATCATTGCAGCCATGCCTTAAAAGGACCAGCTAACCTCTTTTCAGTGATTGCTCCATTAACACAGATGGGGTGTTGATGAGGACATGGCTGGAGATCAATCTGTCATGATTAAGTAAGAATGACACCACTGGACACTTTAAAAGGAGGCTGGTGCTTGGCATCATTGTTTCTCTTCTGTTAACCATGGTTATCTCTAAAGAAACACGTGCAGTCATCATTGCAATGCACAAAAATGGCCTAACAGGGAAGAGTATCGCAGCTAGAAAGATTGCACCTCAGTCAACAATCTATCGCATCATCAAGAACTTCAAGGAGAGAGGTTCCATTGTTGCCAAAAAGGCTCCAGGGCGCCCAAGAAAGACCAGCAAGCGCCAGGACCATCTCTTAAAAGTGTTTCAGCTGCGGGATCGGGCTACCAGCAGTGCAGAGCTTGCTCAGGAATGGCAGCAGGCAGGTGTGAGTGCATCTGCACGCACTGTGAGGCGGAGACTCTTGGAGCAAGGCCTGGTCTCAAGGAGGGCAGCAAAGAAGCCACTTCTCTCCAGAAAAAACATCATGGACAGACTGATATTCTGCAAAAGGTACAGGCAGTGGACTGCTGAGGACTGGGGTAAAGTTATTTTCTCTGATGAATCCCCTTTTCGATTGTTTGGGACATCAGGAAAACGCCTCATTCGGAGAAGACAAGGTGAGCGCTACCACCAGTCTTGTCTCATGCCAACTGTTAAGCATCCTGAAACCATTCATGTGTGGAGTTGCTTCTCAGCCAAGGGAATCGGCTCTATCACAGTCTTGCCTAAAAACACAGCCATGAATAAAGAATGGTACCAGAATGTCCTCCAAGAGCAACTTCTCCCAACCCTCCAAGAGCAGTTTGGCGATCAACAATGCCTTTTCCAGAATGATGGAGCACCTTGCCATAAAGCAAAGGTGATAACTAAATGGCTCAGGGAACAAAACATAGAGATGTTGGGTCCATGGCCTGGAAACTCCCCAGATCTTAATCCCATTGAGAACTTGTGGTCAATCATCAAGAGACGGGTGGACAAACAAAAACCTAAAAATTCTGACAAAATGAAAGCATTGATTGTGCAAGAATGGACTGCTATCAGTCAGGATTTGGTCCAGAAGTTGATTGAGAGCATGCCAGGGAGAATTGCAGAGGTCCTGAAGAAGAAGGGTCAACACTGCAAATATTGACTTGCTGCATTAACTCATTCTAACTGTCAATATAAGCTTTTGTTACTCATATGTTTGCAATTATTATATTTCTGTCTGTGATAAAAACATCTGTCAAACACACATAAAAACCAGAGGGCAGCAGATCATGTGAAAATATAATATTTGTGTCATTCTCAAAACTTTTGGCCATGACTGTATGATTTTCCAGCTCTGTATGAGTATAAAGACACCAAACATGGATAGTTTTCTTTTTATTTAAGTGGTGAAAGAAATTCAGGAATTTTTAAGAAGTCTTGCAGCGTTTTCATCTGTCGGGAACTGGTGCTGTGTGAGGGATTACTTTTTGTGCCCGAAGCTGATGTTTTTACTGATACCATGGGGTAGATACAATTTTTTGATTGCAATGTTGCGGCGGCCAACAAATTGTATTTCTCGCTTTTTGATTTTTTTCTCGTTGCGCCATTTATCAGTCGGATTATTTATTTTTTGTATTGTGATAGATTGGAAATTTCTGAACACACTGAAACCTAACGTATATTTTTCTTTTTTTAATTGTTTTATTTTCATTGGGGCAAAAGGAGGGTGATTTGTACTTTTGTGGGGTTTTTTCTATCCGATTTTTAAGAGCATTTTATGACTCAAATAAACTACACTTTTTTGTGACCTTTTGCAAAATGGCAAAACATGGTGTAAAAATGAGCAAAGAGGCAAAATAAATTTGTCATCTACTTTATGCTTTTTTAATTGATAAAAGCAATGGAAAACATTGGTGCATGCTGAAAACTGGCCTACAGATTATCCAACAGTCAGACACGACTGAATTGATAGAATCAAAATGTTTCACCTGCAGTTACAGCTGGAGTTTTATCTAATTTGCAAACTTGAGATAAGGTGCTTATATTATTTATTGTGTATCAGTAAAATATTTTGATTTTCTGGTTTACAACAAAAAAATAACTCAGCAGTTTTTTTTCTTTTTAATCTATGTGCTGTAATTTTAATACACATTCTCATTTTTCTGTTTCAAAATCATCATCTACAACAGAAACAACAAAATCTACAACACAATCCTCTACTACAAAAACTACATCTCATACTGTAACATCCACAGGTAAGATATTTAAGTGCGTTAGACAGACAAAAGTTATTAAGGGAAACTGTCATCTGAATCATGTTGCCTAAATAATGACCAGCATGAATCAGACATCGCTTATTGCAGCCATGTATGTTTTACTCTGAAACGCTGCAGCATTTTAGAAAAAACATGCTTTGAGGTGCTAATTTGGGGACATGCGACTTGTCCAAGGTCGGTCTAGGCTTCTCCTCACCTGGCTCCCCTCGATATTCTCCTTATGTGTGTGCATAGGGAAAGACTTCTCAGTCAACAGGATCAGGGGTAGAGAAAAACCACTGTGGACCTGCCATGGACTAGTCAGCTGAGACACATAGTCCTCGGTGGGTTCCTCAAAGTACAAGTGTTTCTCACAAAATTAGAATATCATCAAAAAGTTAATTTATTTCAGTTCTTCAATACAAAAAGTGAAACTCATATATTATATAGAGTCATTACAAACAGAGTGATCTATTTCAAGTGTTTGTTTCTGTCAATGTTGATGATTATGGCCTACAGTCAATGAAAACCCAAAAGTCATTATCTCAGTAAATTAGAATATTTTATAACACCAGCTTGAAAAATGATTTTAAAATCTGAAATGTTGGCCTACTGAAATGTGTGTTCAGTAAATGCACTTGTAAGGGGATGCAAAGTGTACCCCTTTAAGTTGTTCATATTGGTGTATATATATGTATAATATTCTATTATTATTGTTGCTATGTACTGTATATAGTTTCATAAGGAAAGTGTAGTACTTAAATTCTGCCACTAGATGGGTGCATTTTAGTGTATAGTGTTTTAGATAGGAATTTCACATAGTTATACGTAGGAGGGGCTACTGTGAGGTAAGAGAGGAACATTTCCTGATTTTAGTCAGTTTGGGTCTGAGTGCCTTTGCCGTGAGCATGGGCTCAGGAGCCCTGGGTTAATACCTTATCTGCTTCCCTGGGCTTTAGTGCTCAGGGATACCATAGCAGCCCGCAATGTTTAAGCAAAAAGCCCAGCCATCCTAAGCATCAGGTCAGGACAGCAGCAGGCCAGCACAGCAAGGAATCACATTGGACTAGGTACAGAGTATTGAGACAGAAGTAGTGACAATGTGGGGACACAGGTGGCTCCAGAATGTGGCAACTCATCACTTGGGCTTATGCCCTCAGATCCGGGGCGAAACAGCTGAGGGAACACTCAGATGTAGTGAGATTGGACCAGGAGAATGTTGTGCCTCCGCAGGAGACAGTACAGGAGGGCAGGTCGCTCACCATGTGGCAACTGACTTCGGGAATGGATCATCTAATGTCTGGGGTGAAACAGGCAGAGCAGTATCTAACCGTGGCAGTGCTGAACAAGGAGGACACTGAGGACCCATCAGGGACGGTCCGACCTGGGTACGTGCTGTGTAACAGTGTGAGAAGTGCAGGGAAAGAGAAGAAATGGTGCAATATGAAACATGTGATTGATGCTGTGGAAACTATGGATGTGCTGTGCAAATAAACTGGTAAAGTTGATCAGTTTAAAGTTGAAAAGGACTGTGTCTCAGTTAATGTGAAATTGAAATCATCTGGAGGGGCACCTCCACAGAAGAGGGAAGATCCTGAAGGAGCTGGACCTGGAGACACAGGTATGCTGACTAATGGAATTGTTTTCCTTTGCAGGGAGGCCAGGGCGCTGATGTCCCGGTATCCTTGGCCATGACTATGGCCCTGGCCCTCCCTCACACACTCAATACTTGGTCGGGGCTCCTTTTGCAGATGATCAGCCTGTGGCACTGCTGAGGTGTTATGGAAGCCCAGGTTGCTTTGATAGCAACCTTTAGCTCATCTGCATTTTTGGGTCTGGTGTCTCTCATCTTCCTCTTGACAATAGAATCTATGGAGTTAAAGTCAGGCGAATTTACTGGCCAATCAAGCACAGTGATACTGGTTTTTTTAACCAGGTATTGGTACTTTTGGCAGTGTGGACAGGTGCCAAGTCCTGCTGGAGAATGAAATTTCCATCTCCGAAAAGCTTGTTGGCAGAGGGAAGAGCAACAGTCCAGTTGTTTTTCTCCTTGGCCCAGGCAAGACGCTTCTGGTGTTGTATTGTCATGAGTGGTTGGACACAAGGAATGCGACACTTGTAGTCCATGTCCTGGATACATCTGTGTGAGGTGGCTCTTGAAGCAATGACTCCAGCAGCAGTCCACTCCTTGTGAATCTCTGTCAAGTCAGCAGTCTTCCCCATGATTGTATAGCCTGCTGAAACAGACTAAGGGACCTTTTTAAACACTTAGGAAGCCTTTGCAGGTGTTTTTTGTTAATTATTCTAATTTACTGAGATAATGACTTTTGGGTTTTCACTGGCTGTAAGCCATAATCATTAACATTAACAGAAATAAACAGTGGAAATAGATCACTCTGTTTGTAATGACTCTTTATAATATATAGTTTCACTTTTTGTATTGAAGAACTGAAATAAATTAACTTTTTGATGATATTCTAATTTTGCGAGAAGCACCTGTATATCTGCAATACATTTTTCATCTAGTCTGTTTTTTTTTTATTCACAATAACATATTACACATTTTACTGTCATATTGTCATCTTGCTTTTCCACCTTGGCTTAAAATGAAATATTCATTTTCCCACATAGTATACTCAAAAACGGGAAAAAAATTCCAAGTGGTGAAACTGTGAAAAAAACACAATTCTGGCATTTTTTGGGGGAATTGCTTTTACGCTGTACATTTTGTAATAAAAATGACCTTGCAGTATGATTCTCTTCATCAATACGATTACGGCGATTCCAAACATGTCACATTTTTTATTATTTTAGTGGTGAGAAAAAAATCTGAAGTTTGCAAAAAAAATTTTTGAAGTTGTGTCACCATTTTCCGAGACCCGTTACATTTTTAAAGTTTTTGTCCGATGGAGCTGTATGATAGCTTGTTTATTGTGGGGTGAGACAACATTTTTATTAGTACTATTTTGGGATAGATGTGATTTTTTGATCTTTTGTCACTACATTGTTTGCGAAATTGTGATGACCAAAAGAACGTAAGTTTAGCGTTATTGATTTTTTTTATATTTACAGTGTTTACCAATTGGGTTAATTGTTTTTATATTTTGATATATCGGACTTTTCTGAATGCAGCTATAACAAATGTGTATTTTTTTAAAAAAAATTAATATCTTTATTTTCACTCATTTGAACTTTTATTTTTTTTTTTCATATATTTTTAAACTTTTTTTTAACTTTTTACTGATTTTATTAGTCTTGAAGATGTGATCGTCTGATTGCTTGTCCTATATGCAGCAATGTTTCAGCATAAAGCAGAAATCACAGTCTCCTTTAAAGCTCGGCCAATGGCAGGGTGTCAAAGGAGTTTCAAAATGACAGTCACAGTGGTCATCAGCTGACCGCCAACTATCATGACAACCCATCGGTGACATGCGATCATGTCTTGGGTGCGCAGATGAGTGGAAGTAAGTACACTCATGCTCATTGAGCAGCATTTAAGAATCGCTGGCTCTGCTCCGCTCCATCTGCGATTGCTAGCTGCAGGTACAGGCTGTTAAACACAGTGCCATCGCCTGCCGGATATGTTGTTGGCTCGCTTGTGTGACCCAGCTCCATACACTCACTTCCAACTTGCACCGTATATATATGGCGCAAGTCGTCAATGGGTTAAACTACTAATATTTGAATTTTGGAATTGTCAGAGGAAAAAATTCAACAAGAAAGAATATGTTAAAACTTAAAATGTAAGCGTTTTCTTATATACCTTATACGTATTCCTGTATTTCAGCTACCCATTCATCTGTGTCTACCAAAACATCCGCAGCACACATCTCTACAACAGAGTCCACTACCAAAACTACTTCTAATACTACAACTTCTACAGGTAAAACTTAAAAGTGCATTAGATACATCAATGTTAAACATAATCTTCCAAGTAAAGGAGAGGAAAAAAAAAAAAAAAAAAAAAATTTGTCATTGCCTTTGCTCCTGTTTTTAGTTTTGTTTTGTGTGTTACACCTTTTTTTATTTGCATCCAATTCATTATTCTATTTGTGCCTTTTTTTAAGTATATTTTATATGTGCTCATCTGGTTTTTTTTTCGCTTTTTGGGCAGCGTTTAGTGATTCCAGATGGTTTTGTCTGATTCATCAATTGTTACTTCTTAAAAGTTGCAAAATATGGGGCAACTCTATTCTATTGCCCTTCCCCCTTCTGATGTATTTTTGAGTATGCCAGTATTCTGGCACAATTTTTGTGTTATTTTGCAAAACTTGCAAAAACAATACAAAACGTGAAAAAAGACCACATTTTGACTGTGCAAAATTCATGAATTGCGTGTGCCATTTTGAAGAATTTGGTGCCAAAAAGGAAAGTGATTTAAAATAATGCAAATGACGAATCGGAGCCAGCATATCTTGCTGTTAGCTGCAAACTAGGGCCGTACTGTCAGTGCCTGTCTGGCATTTTCATTTCTATGTTGGAATTGATATAGGAGAGAGATCCTGTGTGGGCAAATGACCATGAAGGGAGTTGGCTGTCTAGATCATAAATATCTATGCAGTAGACACAAGCTACAATTGTACCGTACAATACTGTGAACTAAATTGCAGGCCAAACAGAACACGTGTGACAAAATGGCCCTCTTTCTGTGATTTGGAGACTACCTCAATATTGTTGAGTCATGGAGAACTGATCAGTGTAGGGATCGCAGACAGTGATACTGAAAGTCTAGAAAAGTGCATTGATTCAGAGTAGTGCTGTCAGCTGCACTATACTGTATATGTTTGTCATTTGCACCTAAGGAAAATCTGTCAGCAGTGAGGAAAATAAGTATTTGATACACTGCCGATTTTGAAAGTTTTCTCACCTACAAAGAATGGAGAGGTCTGTATTTTTTATCTTAGGTACACTTCAACTGTGAGAGTCAGAATCTTTAAAAAAATCCCAAAAATCACATTGTATGATTTTTACAAAATTAATTTGCATTTTATTGCATGAAATAAGTCTTTGATACAATAGAAAAAGAGAACTTAATATTTGTTACCGAAACCTTTGTTTGCAATTACAAAGATCAGACTTTCCTGTAGTTCTTGATCAAGTTTCCACACACTTAAGCAGAGACTTTGGCCCACTCCTCCATGCAGATCTTCTCCAGATCTTTCAGGTTTCGGGGCTGTCACTGGGCAACATTGAGTTTCAGCTCCCTCCAAAGATTTTCTATTGGGTTCAGGTCTGGAGACTGGCTGGGCCACTCCAGGACCATGAAATGCTTCGTATGAAGCCACTCCTTAGTTGCCCTGACTGTGTTTCCAGTCATTGTCATGCTGGAAGACCCAACCACGACCCATCTATAATGCTCTTACTGAGG
Source organism: Oophaga sylvatica (assembly GCA_033576555.1). Taxonomy (NCBI): domain Eukaryota; kingdom Metazoa; phylum Chordata; class Amphibia; order Anura; family Dendrobatidae; genus Oophaga; species Oophaga sylvatica. The sequence goes on along the minus strand of JARQOD010000001.1, from coordinate 335,286,541 downwards.
GAAGGAGGTTGTTGGCCAAAATCTCACAATAAATTACCCCATCCATCCTCCCTTCAATACTGTGCAGCCGTCCTGTCCACTTTGCAGAAAACATCCTTCTTCTTCCTCCAAACTTGGCGTTTGGAGTTTGTAGCCCCAGCGTCTCTGCCCTCTGCCTCCATCTCCCTGGAAGAGATGCCAACTTACAAACCACCATGGTCCGGTACTTCCTCCCTCATCTCCTGTTGCTGAAGTCCAGGGTACGCGCACAACGTGCAGATCCCTGGGCACTGTGTTAAGCCCTTCTTAAAGGGGCTGCGTGCGCACCGTTCTAAAGTTTCCCCAGCCTGTGGCTAAGAGACAAGCACTATTTAAAGTACCTCCATCTGCATGAAGGTGCCTGTGCAATGTTGTAGTTTGGTTCTAGCATACTTGCGAATTCTCAGGTCCCAGTGCTCATATCCCAGTATTGCTGCCCTGTACCTCAGTCCGCCTGCCTTTCTGTCTATTAGCCATGCCCGCCTGCACCCGTCTACCAGGATTCCAGTCGTGCCCGTCACTACCCACTTGTCTGTGTGTATGTCGTGCCAGTACTGTACCAGCTGTGTCAGCCATACTTGCTAAATCTACCATTCCTGGATGTTCCTGCCTCCTGTCCCTTGAAGGTCAACTGCCATCTACCCAAGGACAGTCCTGGTGTAGCACCTGGTTCTGTCTCCTTCGTACCTCCTCAGTTTGCGGTATCGTCAGCCGCCTTGCATCCGAGGTCTGACTTGGTGAGGCACCTAGTCACGCCCCTTCAGGCTCTCCTTGGATCACAGCACAGTGGTTCCACCACCCAGTCCATTACAGAGTTGATACCAAAAAGTTATATTTTGGCATCATCTTACCACATGCCTCCTCTGGATCATCCAGATGGTTATTGGTTAACTTCAAATGCAACTGGACATTTGCTGGTGCGAGCAGGGTGACCTTGCGTGCCTTGCAGGATTTTAATCCATGACAGCGCAGTGTATTACTAGTGGTTTTGTTTGAGACTGTGGTCCCAGCTCTCTTCAGATTATTGACCAGACCCTCCATGTAGTTCTGGGCTGATTTCTGACCTTTCTCAGAATCATCCTAACCCCACAAGGTGAGATCTTGCATGGAGCCCCAGATCAAGGAAGATTGACAGTCATCTTGTGTGTTTCTTTCATTTTCTAATAATTGTGGCAACAGTTGTTACCTTCTCACCAAGCTGCTTGCCTATTGTCCTGTAGCCCATCCCTGCCTAGTGCAGGTCTACAAATTTGTCTCTGATGTCTTTAGACAGCTCTTTGGTGCTGGCCATGGTGGAGAGGTTGGAGTGTGATGGATTGAGTGTGTGGACAGGTGTCTTTTATATAGGTATTGAGTTCAATTAATACAGGTAAGGAGTACACAGTAGGAGGACTTCTTAAAGAAAAACTAACAGGTCTGTGAGAGACAGAATTCTTGCTGGTTGGTAGGTGATCAAATACTTATTTTATGTAATAAAAAGCAATTCAATTATGTAAAAATCATACAATGTGATTTTCTGTTTTTTAATTTTAGATTCTGTCTCTCACAGATGAAGTGTACATATGATAAAAATTACAGACCTCTCCATTCTTTGTAGGTGGGAAAACTTACAAAATCGGCAGTGTATCAACTACTTATTTTCCCCACTGTATATATTCAAGAAAGTGTTTGAATTTAACTCTTTCCTGACATGTGGCCAGTATATACGGTGATGCAGGAGCTGCGTTCCCGCAAATCGCTGTATATAAGGCATGATGATCACGCTGAGCACTGCCATAATCAAATTCAGGTGTCAGCTCTATATGAGAGCTGACACCCTGCAGCAACGCCCATGGTCAATGCTAGCTTTTAACCCGTCTGATGATGTCAATAGTGTCAGTGAACATCGCGGGCTCCCTCTGTAGTCCCATCGGCGCAACACGATTGCAATGCAGAACCATTGCAGAGTATTAGTTCAGCGATCAGGCTGGGAAAGTTGATGTCCCATCCTGGGACAATGTAAAAAAAGTAAAAAAAGTTAATAAAAATTGTAAAAAATTTTTAAAAATCACAAAATAAAGAAAAAAAAAAAATGAATCCAATAAATACATTTTTTTATGATAATAAAAATAAAAAAAAAAAAGTACACATATTTTTTTTTTCCCGCTTCCGGAAGACCTGACTAAAAAAACTGCCCCACTAGTTAACCCCTTCAGTGAAATGTTAAAAAAAAAAAAAAAAACGAGACAAAAACTAGCTTTATCACACCCCCAAACAATAGGGGAAAAAAAACGCGATCAAAAGGAAAATCAAATTAAAAAAAGGGTTTATCGCTGAAAGTCCCTTGCCTGCAAAAAAATCAAGCTGAAATACGTCAGAGAGAAAAATAAAAGGATGGACATTTTTTTTCTATAAAATTGTTTTTATTGTGTAAAAAGCAAAATAGAAAAATTTATACAAATGTGGATGCTTAATCGTATGACCCGAAGAATAAAGTGCCTTATCGTTTTACCCCAAGCGGGTGGCACCAAAAAAACCCTCCAAAAACAATCCTGAACTTTTGTTTTTTTTTATTTTTCCCTTCCAAAATTGGGAAAAGAAAATGGTGCAATAAAAATGTCAATTTGTCTACAAAAAACAAGCTCCCCACATGCTCTCTTGACTATTTCAGACAAAATTGAAAAAAATTTTAGTGTCTAAATTTGGGGGGCCAAATTGCTTTTTTTAAAAAAAAGGGTTTTTTAGTGTGTACAGCTGCCCCAGAAAAAAAAAAACTATAAATTGATAATCTGGTATCACTGAAACGCCCGCCCAAAGAAAAAAAGCTGTCTAAACACTTTATGCACGAAGAAAAGCTAAAAATAAATAAAGAAATTCTTTTATTGCTTTGTTTTTTTTTCATTTGCCTCCAAAGACCGCGTTTAGTTCGGCTCACATTTTTCCCCGTGAGCTTTTGCCCTGTAAATCTCTGAAATCGTGATTAGTGGAAAACCCGGGGAAGGGTTTCCCCCTAATGAGGTAGTGGAGGGTCTGTGGATTGTTTGACCAGTGTTTGCGTGATTGTTTTTTGGTGATAAAAGCTGATCCTCCCAGTTTTGTGACTTCTGAAAAGGAATCGATGAACAGGGCCCCAAAAAAGGGAGTGGGGCATGTGGGTCCTTGGCCTTGATCGGGGGTTTGCCTTTTTTAGGGGTGTAAAAGTGCCCAAACCCCCAATGTTTGTGCACCTTTGAAAAAAAAATTACTCTATCAG
>JARQOD010000001.1:335222955-335283191 GCA_033576555.1 Oophaga sylvatica | reverse complement strand
CCAAAATTTTAGTTCCGTTTTCTTAACGGGTTTCACCCTCGATTTTCTTCAGGACAGTACGGAGGCTTGTCTGTCTAGTGTGTTGACTCTGTTGTGGAGCGTATGCAACAGATTTGGACCACGTAGTGGAGAGGTTGTCCCTCTCTCAGGAGAAAGGCCCAGCGGTTTGCTAACCGGCATAGGACTGATGGTCCTCGCTGGTTTAAAGTGGGGGACTTGGTCTGGTTGTCCTCAAAAAATATTCCTATGAGAGTAGCATCTCCTAAATTTAAGCCTAGTTCATTGGACCTTATAAGATCATGGAGATTATTAATCCTGTTTCTTTCGTTTCTTCTTCCAGGACATTAAAGATCCATAACGTGTTTCCACAAGTCCTTGTTGAAGAGGTTTGTTGAGCCAGTGGTTCCTGCTGCTGTGCCTCCTGACCCTGTTTGGTTGAGGGCAATCTGGAGTATGTGGTTGAGAAAATATTAGATTCTCGTTTTTTCTAGACGGAAACTCCAGTATTTGGTTAAATGGAGAGGTTATGGTCAGAAGACAATTCTTGGGTGTTTTGCTTCGGACATCCATGCTAGGAGACTTATCCGTGCGTATCATAGAACTCATCCTGACCGACCTGGTTGCTCAAATGAGGGTTCGGTGACCCCTCCTCAAGGGGGGTACTGTTGTGAATGGGTTTGAGATGAGTTCTGAGCAGAGGCTTCCTCTGGTGGTTACAAGCGGTGCTGGTCTGTCCAGTGAAGATTGTGAGGATTGGAATCAGGTGTTACTGACTGGTCTATATAAGGGAGTCACCTTCCCATCAGGGTTTGCCGGTGATCAATGTTCTGGTCTCAATCCTTGAATCCTGTTTCCTTGTAGCCTGCTGTGTCGTGTCTGCATCTCCTGCTATCAGATAAGACATTTTCTTCTTTTGTTTTGTGCTAGATTTTTGCATTTTGTCCTGCACTTCTGTGGGGGCCTTCAGGTCCCCTCCGGGGCTTTGCCCTCTCAGTTTAGTTCAGCCACTGATGTTTGTACTTTTGCTTTTTTCAGTTTTTTCAGTGGCTGCTGTTTTGATTTTGTACACCAGAGAAACTAATTTAGGTGGTAGAGGTCGTGTGATCTCAGGTGTTTTTGAAATTAGTAGAGTTGGTGCTTTTCAGGGTTTTCTGGATTGCAGTAAGTACGCTTCCTATCCTTTTCTATTTAGTTAGTTTGGGCCCCAGCGTTTGCTCATACTATTTTCTTTCTGTGTCAGTATTTCTTCTTGTCTAACCGCCCATTACATGTTTGGGGGCTTTCTATTGTCTTGGGGTTCTGCTCCGGGGCAGATAGCTTTCCTATTTCTATCTTTGGGTGTAATTAGTTTCTCAGGCTGTGACGAGGCGTCTAGGACCAACGTAGGAACGCTCCACGGCTGCCTCTAGTTGTGGTGGTTAGTCAGGGTACTGCAATCTCATAGATTCCAACTGCTCTGGTGTATTGCCTTTTTACCTGCACTCATCAGCTACCAAATCATAACAGACATTGGTTGGAGGGAGCCAAACATCAAGTTGTGGTCCTCACGGACTACAAGAACTTGATCTATCTCGAATCAGCCAAGCGACTAAATCCTAGACAGGCCAGGTGGGCCTTGTTCTTCACGCGTTTTAATTTTGTGGTCTCCTTTCTCCCGGCCACCAAGAAGGTTAAGGCGGATGCCCTCTCTAGGAGTTTCTTTGCAGATTCTCCTGATGTGACTGAGCCTACTGCCATTCTGAAGGATGGTGTGGTTCTTTCCTCTATCTTGCCCGATTTGAGACTGGCCCTGGAGGAATTTCAGGGGGATAAACCTGAACGTTGCCCTGTGGGGAAATTGTTTGTCCCAGATCAATGAAGGAAGAATGTAATGTCTGAAATTCATTGCTCCACGTTGGCTGGTCATCCCGGTATTTTTGGTACCAGAGATTTGGTGAGTCGGTCCTTTTGGTGGCCTACTTTATCTCGTGATGTCAGGAATTTTGTGCAGTCCTGTGGGACTCGGTCCAAACCCTGCTTTCGCTCTAGTGGATTGTTAATGCCACTGCTTTGTCCAGCAGATTGCTCTCCACGGCGTCTCCAGACTCTGTCACGTCTGTCACATGTGCTGAGTGTGACCCTGCTTCCTACAACATCCTTCAGCATGACGGTTTGGCAGTGGGTCAGTAATGGTGTGGGGTGGCATTTCTTTGGAGGACCATACAGCACTCCATGTGCTCGCCAGACTGTCCAGAAGTTTACGGATGATTTAGTCCAGGTCAGGGAGGAGATCTGTTATGTTTCAGTAGCTGAGGAGGACAGGAACAACAGCAGGGCAGCCAAACACCTGAGATGTTGGTAACTGATGGGTTGCAGATTCCTAAACTAACGACACAACTAGAGGTAGCCGTGGAGCATTCCTACGTTGATCCTAGACACCTCGTCACAGCCTGAGAGATAACTACACCTAAAGGCAGAAAGATGAAAGCTATCTGCCCCGGAGCAGATCCCCAAAGAAAATAGGAAGCCCCCAAACATATAATGGCGGTTAGACAAGATGAAAATACAAACATAGGCAGAAAATAGACTGAGCAAACGCTGGGGCCACAAGCTGACTAAATAGGATAGGACAGGAGAGATTACTTTCCGCAACCCAGAAAACCCTACAAAAATCCAACAATTCTGATTACAAAAATACTGAGATCACACGATCTACCCACCCACTAAATCAGATCTCAGTGTGAACAAAAACCAAGTCGCAGCCACTGAAAAAACAGGAAAAAGCAAATGAGCAAATAACAGTGGCTGCAGATAAACTGTGAGGAGCTCAGGCCCCAGGAGGGGACCTGGCTGACCTCCACAAAAGTGCATAAAACAATGCAAAAAGCAAGCACAAAAAGAAAAGCAAAAAATATCTTATCTGAAAGCAGGAGATGCAGGCAAGACTCCAGCAAACTTCCAAATGAACCAGGAACCACAATTGAGACAAGAACAATTGATCACCGGCAACCATCATGGGAGGGAACCTCCCTTATATCAGACCAGTCAGTGAACCCAGATTGCCACTCCTCGCTGAAAAGTTCAGTACTGTCTGTAACCACCAGAGGGAGCCTCTGCTCAGAAACCATCTCTAGCACATCCACAACAGTACCCCCCCCTTGAGGAGGGGTCACCGAACCCTCACTTGTGCAACCAGGCCGATCAAGATGAGCTCGGTGATAGGCACGGATCATTCTCCTAGCATGGATGTCCGAAGCAAACACCCAAGAATTGTCCTCCTGACCATAACCTCTCCATTTAACCAAATACTGGAGTTTCTGTCTAGAAAAACGAGAATCCAATATTTTCTCAACCACATACTCCAGATTGCCCTCAACCAAAACAGGTCAGGAGGCGCAGCCATAGGAACCACTGCCTCGACAAACCTCTTCAATAAGGACTTGTGGAACACGTTATGGATCTTAAATGTCCCTGGAAGAAGCAAACGGAAGGAAACAGGATTAAGAATCTCCATGATCTTATAAGGTCCAATGAACCTGGGCTTAAACTTTGGAGATGCAACCCTCATAGGGATATTTCTTGAGGACAACCAAACCAAGTCCCCCACTTTAAACCGAGGACCATCAGTCCTATGCCGGTTGGCAAATCCGTTGGGCCTTCTCCTGAGAGAGAGACAACCTCTCCACTACCTGGTCCCAAATCTGCTGCATTCTCTCCACAACAGAGTCAAAACCCGGACATACAGAAGCCTCCGCCTGTCCCGAAGAAAATCGAGGGTGAAACCAAAAATTGCAGAAAAATGGAGACATCAAGGTGGCAGAGCTAGCCCTATTATTAAGAGCAAACTCAGCCAAAGGCAAAAAAGAGACCCAGTCATCTTGATCAGCAGACACAAAACATCTCAAATAAGTCTCCAAGGTCTGGTTTGTTCTCTCGGTTTGTCCATTGGTCTGAGGATGAAAAGCAGAGGAGAAAGATAATTGAACACCAAGTTTAGAACAAAAAGTCCTCCAAAATCTGGAAACAAACTGGACTCCTCTGTCAGACACAATGTTCTCCGGAATGCCATGTAACCGAACCACTTGATGAAGGAACAAAGGCACCAATTCGGAGGAGGAAGGCAACTTAGGTAATGGCACAAGATGTATCATCTTGGAAAACCTATCACAGATTACCCAGATAACGGTCATTCTCTGAGAAACAGGGAGGTCGGAAATAAAATCCATAGAGATATGGGTCCATGGCCTCTTGGGCACAGGTAATGGCATTAACAATCACTAGAGCGAGAGCAAGGCTTGGAGCGAGAGCAAGTCCCAAAGGCTGCACAAATTCCCTGACGTTACGAGACAAAGTAGGCCACCAAAAGGACCGACTCACCAAGTCTCTGGTACCAAAAATCCCAGGATGACCAGCCAACGCGGAAAATGAATCTCAGACATCACACTCTTCATCCAGTGGTCTGGACAAACAATTTCCTAATAGGGCAGCGCTCAGGTTTATCCTCCTGACACCCTTCCAAGGCCAGTCTCAAATTGGGCGAGATGGCGGAAAGAACTACACCCTCTTTCAAAATAACAGTAGGATCAGATAACTCAGGAGAGTCCGCAAAGAAACTCCTCGAGAGGGCATCCGCCTTAACATTCTTAGTGCCAGGAAGAAAAGAAACCACAAAATTAAAACGAGTGAAAAACAAGGCTCACCTGGCCTGTCTAGGATTAAGTCGCTTGGCTGATTCGAGATAAACCAGATTCTTATGGTCCGTGAGGACCACCACCTGATGTTTGGCTCCTTCCAGCCAATATCTCCACTCTTCAAAGTCCCACTTCATGGCCAATAACTCCCGATTACCCACGAGATAATTACGTTCAGTTGGAGAAAATTTTCGAGAGAAAAAGGCACAAGGGTTACTCTTAGAGGTCTCTGGATCTCTTTGGGACAAAACGGCACCTGCCCCAATTTCAGAGGCATCAACCTCCACCAGAAATGGTAGAGAAACATCAGGCTGCCGTAGAACAGGAGCAGAAGTGAATCTCTGCTTAAGTTCCTGAAACGCAGAGACTGCCTCAGGAGGCCAATTCACCACATCAGAACCCTTTTTGGTCAAATCAGTTAATGGTTTAACAATACCGGAGAAATTACCAATAAATTTATGATAAAAATTGGCAAAACCCAAAAATCTCTGAAGAGCATTTAATGAAGTAGGTTGGACCCAATCACAGATGGCTTGAATCTTGACCGGGTCCATTTCAATAACAGTTGGAGACAAAATGAATCCAAGAAATGAGACTTTCTGTACGCCAACAAGACACTTTGATCCCTTCACATACAGTGCATTCTCTCTCAAAATCTGGAACACAGTCCGAACATGTTTCACATGAGAGTCCCATTCATTGAAAAAATCAAGCTATCATCCAAATAAACAATCAGAAATTTATCCACAAAATCCCTGAAAATATCATTCATGAAGTATTGGAAGACGGAAGGAGCATTAGTGAGCCCAAAGGGCATCACTAGGTACTCAAAATGCCCCTCTGGGGTATTAAACGCCGTCTTCCATTCATCCCCGTGCTTAATGCGAATAAGGTTATACGCCCCCCTAAGGTCAAGCTTGGTAAACCAACTAGCACTTTTCACCCTGGAAAACAGGTCAGAAATCAAGGGCAACGGATACTGATACTTCACAGTGATCTTATTAAAGAGACGATAATCAATACACGGCCTCAATGAACCATCCTTTTTGGCCACAAAGAAAAAACCGGCACCCAAGGGTGAAGAGGATGGTCTGATATGACCCTTCTCCAATGACTCCTTGATATAAGATCGCATAGCATCGTGTTCAGGTACAGACAAGTTAAAAAGGTGACCTTTAGGAAATTTACCACCAGGCACTAATTCAATAGCGCAATCGTAGCTCCTGTGAGGGGGCAAAAATGCAGATTTACTTTCACTAAATACATCCGAAAAATCAGTCAAAAAGTCAGGAACATCCTGAGACTTGGGAGAGGCAGAAAAAACAGGAGTGTCGGCATTAACACATTGGCAGCCCCAACTGGTCACAGACACAGATTTCCAATCCAAAACAGGATTATGAGACTGTAACCAAGGGAACCCAGTACAATAATGTCATGCAGATTATACAGCACCAGAAATTTGCAACTCTCCTGATGATCTGGTTCAACCCTCATTATCACCTGAGTAGAAAACTGGGGTTTATTCTCCGCCAAAGGGGAGAAATCAATGCCCAGTAGGGGAATAGACTTCCGCAGGGGTATCATGGGAAACCCACAAGTTTGGCAAAGTCAAAATCCATCAGGTTAATAGCTGCTCCTGAATTAACAAAAGCCTGAGCAGAAAATGTGGACAGGGAGCAAATCAGGGTAACAGTCAACAGAAATTTAGTCTGAACACTACCCAAGACAACTGAGTGTGCAAAACATCTTCCCCGCTTAGGGCAGACTGAAATAGCATGAGAGGCATCACCACAGTAGAAACAGAACCCATTGCGCTTTCGAAACTCATGACGCTGAGCCCCAGAAGTCACTCTATCACACTGCATGGGCTCAGAAGCTGGCTCACAAGGCAACACTATCTCACGCATACCTCTGCGCTCCCGCAAACGTCTGTCAATTTGAATAGCCAATGACATAGAATCATTGAGACCAGAGGGAGCAGGGAATCCCACCATAACATCCTTTACATTCTCTGACAGCCCCTTCCGAAAAAGGGCTGCCAAAGCATCATCATTCCATTTGGTCAGGACTGCCCACTTTTGGAATTTCTGACAGTACAACTCAGCGTCTTCAAGACCCTGATTTAATGCCAACAAGGTTTTTTCAGCTTGATCATGACATTAGGTTCATCGTACAATAACCCCAGAGCCAGAAAAAATGCATCAATATCATTCAAAACAGGATCCCCAGGTGTCAGGGAAAAAGCCCAATCCTGAGGATCGCCGCGCAGGAGAGAGATGACAATTTGAACCTGCTGTGCTGCGTTACCTGAGGACTTAGGCTTTAAGGCAAAAAACAACTTACAGTTATTTTTGAAATTCAGAAATTTAGCCCGATCCCCCAAATACAAATCTGGCATGGGAATCCTAGGTTCCACAACCGGCAACCCAGTAAGATAGTTAGCAATACTCCGAACCTCAGTGGCAAGCTGATCCATACGGCCAGACAACTGTGCAAACTCCATTGAGAGAAAAAAAAAATCCTCCTCAGCACCCAGAGAAAAAAAGGGAAAAAATACAACAGACAGAAAAAAAAAATCTCTGACAACTCTGACAACTTTTTTCTTTCCACACTATTTTTCCCTTCTGTGAGTACCATATAATTTTCAGTTATGGCCGGTGATACTGTTATGTTTCGGTAGCTGAGGAGGACAGGAACAATAGCAGGGCAGCCGAACACCTGAGATGTTGGTAACTGATGGGTTGCAGATCCCTAAACTAATGACACAACTAGAGGTAGCCGTTGAGCGTTCCTACGTTGAACCTAGACGCCTCGTCACAGCCTGAGAGATAACTACACCTAAAGGCAGAAAGATGAAAGCTATCTGCCCCGGAGCAGATCCCCAAAGAAAATAGGAAGCCCCCAAACATATAATGGCGGTTAGACAAGATGAAAATACAAACATAGGCAGAAAATAGACTGAGCAAACGCTGGGGCCACAAGCTGACTAAATAGGATAGGACAGGAGAGATTACTTTCTGCAACCAAGAAAACCCTACAAAAATCCAACAATTCTGATTACAAAAATACTGAGATCACACGATCTCGCCACCCACTTAATCAGATCTCAGTGTGAACAAAAACCAAGCCGCAGCCGCTGAAAAAACAGGAAAAAGCAAATGAGCAAATAACAGTGGCTGCAGATAAACTGTGAGGAGCTCAGGCCCCAGGAGGGGACCTGGCTGACCTCCACAAAAGTGCATAAAACAATGCAAAAAGCAAGCACAAAAAGAAAAGCAAAAAATATCTTATCTGAAAGCAGGAGATGCAGGCAAGACTCCAGCAAACTTCCAAATGAACCAGGAACCACAATTGAGACAAGAACAATTGATCACCGGCAACCATCATGGGAGGGAACCTCCCTTATATCAGACCAGTCAGTGAACCCAGATTGCCACTCCTCGCTGAAAGGTTCAGTACTGTCTGTAACTGCCAGAGGGAGCCTCTGCTTAGAAACCATCTCTAGCACATCCACAACAGAGATCCCTCAGGAGAACATCCGCAACCTCATCAGAAGCATACCCAGGCGTTGTAGGGAGGTCATACAGGCACGTGGAGGCCACACACAATACTGAGCATCATTTTGACTTGTTTCCACTTTAATTTTGTCTTGTTTTGATTTTCATTTGGACTTGTTTCCACTTTCATTTTAGGGGACTCTCAAAAATGAGAATATTTCATTCATTTAGATCTAGGATGTGTTATTTGAGTGTCCCCTTTATTTTTTTAGCAGGTATATATATATATATGTGTTATATATATATATATATATATATATATATATATATACACTGGTACTATCATGCTCTAAATACTTTGATGTGTACAACTTATATACAATAATTCCATGAAAGCTGAGTCACACAACGTATAAAAAATCGGACTGTTTTCATGACGAGAATTGCACAAATGTTCCTAACTGATCCTATGTCATCTTTTGCAAAGTGAGGTATGCGATTTCTCACATTAAAGTATCCGTGTGACATCCGTATGGATCGTACGCTCGCCGGCTTGCAAAATGGACATATATTGGATCCATGGTCTCAAATATTCGTGAAAACATATATACAGTCTATATATATACAGTATATATATATTTCATAGAGATACAGATAGCAGAATAGGTGAAAATTCAATTGTCTGCATCTGCAAAATCATTACTGAACCCGTCAGGATATGAGACATGGTATACACACAGTAAACCATTGCATATCTGTTTTTTTTTGTATGTCCCTCACTAATAATGTTAGTAGTGTATGTGTGTAAAATTTTGGAGCTGTAGGTGTTAAAGTAAATAATTAATTCACGGAAAAAACTGGTGCGGGCTCCCGCGCAATTTTCTCTGCCAGAGAGGGCAAGCCAGTGACTGAGGGCAGAAATTAATAGCCTAGAGAGGGATAATTGTTTTTGGGCCCCCTCTGGCTAAAAAAATCTGCCCCCAGCCACCCCAGAAAAGGCGCATCTGTAAGATGCGCCAATTCTGGCACCTACTCTCACTCTTCCCATTGCCCTGTAGCGGTGGCATATGGGGTAATAAGAGGTTAATAACACCTTGCTATTGCAAGGTGACATTAAGCCTGGTTAATAATGTAGAGCTGTCAATAACACACCTATCCGTTATTAATCCACTAGTCTGAAAGGGTTAAAAAAACACACACATATTAATAATAAAGACCTTTAATTGAAATACTCATTTTTTCCATCTTTATTTAACTCCCAATGTGTCTCACTCATATATAGACTGTACACAGTCCCTGACAGAAGTTATGTCGCTTATCCATGTTATGTAAATCAAAGCTTATAACCTGACGTTAAATTCATCCATTGGTTTTACAAATTACTCTTTTGAAAGCTGAAACCCTCCCAAATTTGGTTTAGGTTAAGAAAATAAATTGGCATCAATGCTGAAATATTGATCATTTAATGAACACAGAATGGTCAGGTTTTGGCAAGACAAAAGTTTTGTCACCTGGTCATATAATGCACCCAATCCTAGTTTACATCCTCACCAGTGCTCAGTAAATGATCGGTTAATTAGTGGGTGTGTATAAAAAGAAACCCAGCACCCCAGACATTCACTTGAACTGCAACTTGAGCTCTGACAACATGCCAAAAATCCACCCTGCGACCAAATCCTTGATTATCAAGAGGCTGAAGACCAGATCCACTGCAGAGATGGCTGGCACCTTTGGTGTGTCTCAGCGTCAAGTACAAAGAATTAAAAAAAGATTTGAAGAAACTGGTGATGGGTTTGACAAGCCCAGGTCTGGCAGACCCCACAAGACAACTGCTCAGGAGGAACTTTTGTTTGTTAGAAAATCCAAAGCAAGCCCCTCTTCCACTGCAGCAGAGCTCCAACAGGCCTGGTCACCTCAAGTCCCTGTGTCAACTAGAACAGTTTGTAGGATTCTGTCTTGAATGGCCTCCATAGTCGATTCAGTGCCCAGAAGCCAGCACTAAACAAAAGGCAAATAAAAAACCATGTGGCATTTGCAAAGTCCCACAGCCTGCTAAACAGATGGATGCTGGAAAAGTGGCAGAAGGTGGATTTCTCTGATGAATCTTCAGTAGAATTACACCATAGCCGCCGCAAATACTACAGGAGACCTACTGGAGCCCGTATGGATCCAAAATACACACAGAAAACAGTTAAATTTGGTGGTGGAATGATCATGGTCTGGGGTTAAAGTATGGGTTGTGCAAAACATTTGCAAGGTGGAAGGCAATATCAATAGCCTAAAATATCAAGAAGTATTAGCTACCTCTTACATTCCAAATCATAAAAGGGGTCAAATTTTGCAGCAGGATGGTGCTCCATCACATACATCCATCTCTAGAACAAAGTTCCTCCAGGCAAAAAATATCAAGGTGCTCAGTGACTGGCCAGCCCAGTCACCAGACATGAACATCATTGAGCATGTTTGGGGTAGGATGAAAGAGGAAGCTTGGAAGACAAAACCAAGGAATCTAGATGAACTCTGGGAGGCATGTAAGACTGCATTCTTTGCTATTCCTGATGACTTCATTAATAAATTGTATGAATCATTGTTGAACCGCATGGATGCAGTCCTTCAAGCTCATGGAAGTCACACAAAATATTAAATATGACTCTAATAGCACCACAATTTCATTCACCAATGTTATGTAACATATATTTGTATTTTGAGATAATTATTTGTTTGAATATCACATTACTTTCTGTGGGCGACAAAACTTTTGCCTTGCCAAAATCTGACCATTCTATGTTCATTAAATGATCAATATTTCAGCATTGATGCCAATTTATTTTCTTAACGTAAACCAAATTTGGGAGGGTTTCAGCTTTCAAAAGAGTAATTTATAAAAAAAATGGATGAATTTAACGTCAGGTTATAAGCTTTGATTTACATAACATGGATAAGCGACATAACTTCTGTCAGGGACTGTATATGTTTTTCACGAATATTTGAGGCCATGGATCCATTATATGTCCATTTTGCAAACTGACGAGAAAATCTCGCCGTACGGATGCTATACGGTTGCCATATGGATGTCACACGGATACTTTGATTCGAGGAAATCGCATCCTCGTATTGCACATGGATGACATACGGATCACTGCTCAGGGAACATTTGTGCGATTCTCGTCCTTGAAACACGGACCGATTTTTTTTTTATACCTTGTGTGTGACTCCAGCCTAACACTGACCAAAGTCTTTGAAGAACCTCCCAAACTTGACTGTTTTGGGAGTTGTAGTTAGGGATGACACGTGTTCCAGTATTAGTAGAATTCAGTATATTCTTCCCTCTTAAAAGATCATTTTTATTCAATGATGGAGGTGGTTGAAAGAGCAATGTTGGCGGTGGTGGAGAGAGCAATGATGGGGTGGTGGTGTAGAGGGCAACGATGTAGGTGGGTGAGAAGGCAATCATGGAGGTGAGGGGGAAGCAATGATGGAGGTGGAGAGGGAAATGATGAAGGTGGAGAGAGGGAAATGATGGAGGTGGGGGAGAAGGCAATGATGGAGGTGGGGGAGAAGGCAATGATGGAGGTGGTAGAGGCAATGATGGAGGTGGGGAAGAGGGCAATTATGGAGGTAGGGGAGAAGGCAATGATGGAGGTGGTAGAGGGAGTAATGTTGGGGTGGTGGAGAGGGCAATTATGGTGTTTCTGATGGCATTTATGAAGGTGGGTGAGAAGGCAATCATGGAGGTGGGGGAGAAGGCAATGATGGGGTGGAGAGGGCAATGATGTAGTTGGGGAGAGGCAATGAAGTAGTTGGGAAGAGGGCAATGATGGAGGTGGGGAAAAGGCAATGATGGAGGTGGGGAGAAGGCAATGATGGAGGTGGTTGAAAGAGCAATTTTGGCGGTAGTGGAGAGGGCAATGATGGAGGTGGGTGAGAAGGCAATCATGGACGTGGTGAAAAGGCAATGAAAGGGGGTGGAGAGGGCAATGATGGAGGTGTGGGAGAGGGCAATGATGGAGGTGGGGGAGAAGGCAATGATGGAGGTGGGGAGAAGGCAATGATGGAGGTGTTAGAGGGAGCAATGTTGGGGTGGTGAAGAGGGAAATGATGGAGGTGGTGGTGGTGGAGAGGGCAATGATAAAGGTGGGAGAAGGCAATGAAGGGGGTGGAGAAGGAAATGATGGAGGTGGGGAGAGGACAATGATGGACATGGGAGAGAGTTGGAAATCATGGAGGTGGTGGAGAAGGCAATGATGGTGGTGGTGGAGAGAACAATAATGGAGGTGGGGAGAAGAAAATGATGGAGGTGGTTGAGAGAGCAATATTGGGGTGGTGGAGAGAACAATAATGGGGTGGTGGAGAGAGCAATGATGGGGTGCTGGAGAGAGCAATGATGGGGTGGTGGAGAAGGCAATGAGGGGGGTGGTGATGCACTTAGTCTGTCCTACACTGTGCGTGACAATCCAGGTTGGGATAGTGGCAGAGAAATTGCTTTACCACCAGATTAAGAACGTGAGCCATGCAAGGCACGTGTGTGAGATTGCCACGGTGTAGGGCTGCCACCAGGTTTGCATCATTATCGCACATGGCTTTACCTGGCTCCAGGTTAAGTAGAGACAGCCATTGCTCTAACTTGGCCTGGATACCTGTCCACAACTCTTAAGCTGTGTGACTGCAATCTCCAAGGCATATTAATTTAAACACTGCCTGATTTGGGTGAGCCATGGCTGCGTAGTACGGAGGTGGGGGAGATTCTATCAGCACTATTGGAACACTTGTCTGCTTAAGGGAGAGATTGAGGGCACAGGTGGAGGCCCAAGAGGAGGTGGAGGAGACAGAAGCAGTAGAGGAAGTGTTAGATACAGAGATTTGTCCTGCAAGCCTTGGGAATTCAAAGACTTGTGGAGCAGCCCCTTGACCGCCTGCCCCCACCAACCAGAGTCACCCAGTGCCCAGTCAGTGAGATGTAACGCCTCTGCCCGTGTTTGCTCGTCCAAGTGTCAGTGGTGAATTGCACCCTGACAGACATTGATTTTTTCAGGGAATGGGTAACATACTGGTGTAATGCAGGCACAGCTTTCTTAGAGAAGTAAAGGCTACTGGGCAACTGGTACTGGGGGACTGCAACGGTCATCAACTAACGGAAACCACCTGTATTCACCATGCAGAAAATCAGTATTTCCGTGGCCAACAGATTAGAGATGGTGGAGTTCAAGCTCTTAGCTTTGCCATGTGTAAGAGGAAACGGGACTAACTGATGGACTGTGAGTGAGATGCAGGTAGAGATGTTATGGTGCTAGGTGACAAAAAAGCAGCAGTCATGTTTACTTCCGTAAAAGCTGAATGGCTCTCACTCACTCCCACTGTGGTGGGTAAACTATTGTAGTTTCTGTGACCGGAGACCTGTGTGAGAAGAGTTGGAATGGTGATGGAGGAGGAAGAAGCAGCAGATGGTGTTGATCGGACCGCCAGTGGTTGGCGAGGCTCTCTAGTCCGCATATTTGTGCATTGAGATTCCCACACTAAAGCATGTTGATCGCACATGTACCGGTTCATGAATGTTGTTGTTAAATTATTGCAATTTTTGCCTCTGAGTTTTTTTTACAAATTTAACAGATAATGTGTGTTGGGTCATACTTTGCCGTCTCAAAAAATGCCTTGGCTAGGCAACCCTTGCTGCCCCTGCAAACTGCACACTCGTGACAGGTGCTGGCCACAGCCAGAGTTGGAGCTTAGAATGCAGTGCTTGTCGTAGTTGCATTACTTTGTGTCTGTGTGGGAAGTTGCAACGTAACCTCATCTTCCTCCACCTCCTCTGCTGAACTACTCAGCTGCGTAACTCTGGGTTCACACCAAGTGGGATGTACAACCTCATCATCATCCTCTCTGTTCTCACACTCCTCACCCTGAGAGTTACCCCTTTCCCGCCGTGACACCAATGTACAGTTTGCATGCCTCGGACCCAACATGAAAAAATTTTGCGCATCGGTGCAGATGCTTTCCTCCTCTGGATTCTGTGATTCTTTGGAGAAGACCTCTGATGCTCTTGAAATACAATATGTGAACAGCTCTTCAGAATGGCCCATCTGAGATTCCCCACAGTCAGGTGGGTGTTTGGAAATTTTGGAAAAGGTGATTGGGGTGCCAACTCTGAGGATTGAACTGTGTGTGATATTAAGGTGGAGGGAGAGGAGGAGAGGCCACTTGATGCAGTGCTTGCAATCCACTGTAGCACATTCTCTTTCTGAGCCTCATCTGCACTGCATACCGCTGTGTGGCAGCCTAAGAAAGAGAGTCGAATAGACAGCCAGTAACAGATGTTGTCAGTGCTCTTTGGATAGGACGAGACGGTGTTTGTTCACTTGAGTTTTCATTCACACTAACACCTAAACCACGTACAGTCGAACACGAAGCTTATCCCCCCTTCCACCATGACCTCGCTTTTTAACACTCATGTTGTAAGTAGCCTTCTGCTCTTGTAACCTGCTGTTTCACAAGCTTAGGCCCACAGCTGTCGGTCACCTGTCATTAAATGAACAATTACTATTTACTTTCTTAGATTGTGTGCCTAACAATTTTTAAGTGGAAATCTGGCCTTCTGATTTGCCACTGAACACATGGCAGTTTAGTGCACATAACGATTTTGGAAAATAGCAGATTAAATTGGGCCTTGTAGCTGCAATACTATATTAGGCCTAACAATTTTTACCGTATGTACTCGAGTATAAGCTGATCCGAGTATAAGCTGAGGTACCAAATTAAGCTGGGTATGCATTGTCCCCTCATGTCAATTAACATTGTCTTATATACACCTGAACTACACACTTTTATTTATTATGTAATGTTGGTACACCTGTGCAAGATTTGTGTCCTAATATTTTATGTACTGCTGTTTGTATTGCTGCTGTAATACTGTAATTTCCCCCCGGGGTCAATAAAGTGTATCGTATCGTATCCCTATCCGGGTGTGCATGGCTCCCCCCATCCTGTCCTGGTACGTGGCTCCCCCATTTTGTCCTGCTATGCGTGGCTCCCCGTCCTGTCCTGCTAAGTGTGACTCACCCTGTTGTATGCATGGCTCCCCGGTCCTGCAAGGCTCCCCGGTCCCGCATGGCTCGGCTCGCCCGGTCCCGCATGGCTCACACCCCCCTATCCGACTCACCCTCTTGGCACCGTCCCTGAATCTCCGTTGTCCCGGCATGGCAGCTCTTCCTGTGCTGAGCGGTCATGTGGTACCGCTCATTAAAGTAATGAATATATGCTCCACGCCTGTGGGAGTGGAGACGCATGCATATTCATTACCTTAATGAGTGGTACCTCATGACTGCTCAGCACAGAAACAGGAAGAGCTGCCGGCACCTGGACAGAGATGAAGGGACGGAGATGTAGCGACAGCGCAAGGAGTGTGAGTATTGATGTCTTCTGGAAACCGGCGGCTGCAGCTGTCACTGTGCCACAGCCGGCGGCTCCTGCCGCTGCTCCGCCGCTCCCCCTCCCCACCGGCTTTCTGGACAATGACTCATGTATAAGCTGAGGGGGACGCTTTTACCACAAAAAAAGTGCTGAAAATCTTGGCTTATACACAAGTATATACGGTAAGTGAAAATCTGGCCTTCTGATTTGCCACTAAAACACAGGTGTACCACAAATGACCTGGAGTAGCTAATTGGGCCTCGTGGCTGCAACAATATATTAGGCCTAACAATTTTTACATGGAAATCTGGCCTTCTGATTTGCCACTGAAACACTATTTTAGCACAAACTATTTGGAGTAGAAAATGGGACTTCTGGAGACTGCCACACAGTTTGGCACAATCTACTTCGATGCTGGAAGATCGATTTCATAAAGGACAAGTTCACTTTCAGCAGCGTGCCGCTCCTGTAATCTCTTCAGACGCTCCTTTCACCTCTCCACACCCCTCCTCTCATCAAACACATCTTAGCCAAAGTTATACAAAAGCATTAGTTGAATTGCGATGACCAACTGTTGCCGACTTTGAGTAAAAATGCTCGTGAAAGCGACCACGAATCCAAATGTGTCACGTTTGTGCCGAATTTGAGATTTGCGAACGTTTTCCAAACACATTCGCTCATCTGTAATAATAACATCAGATGGTGTTCCATTGGGTTGTGACAGGGTCACTGGCACTGTGTAGGAGGGGAGATATGTGTCACTGCGCATGTTGGCGTCAGTGGTATGAAATCAGGATATTTTTCCTCCAGTACACTAAGTGTTGGGAGGGTTAAAGTAAGCTGCATACATTGGCTGGTTTTATGTGAGCACTCATAGAATGGGAGGGAGAGTGCTCACCATATCTCTTCCTGCAGATGACACCGGCATGTGTACTAGCAGGACAAGCGGTGATGTCACAATCGTGATCATCACATGGTCCTGGTTAACTACCTGAACATGTGAGACAGTCTGGATGGTGTCTTGGGAGAGGAAGTTCTCCCACGTAGCTCCAAGAAGGAGTGAAGGACATTGCCAGGTGCCTGCAGGTAGAGACCTGCAGAGAAAAGGACTCTTACACTTTATTTGTTTTGTTTTTCCGTTAAGCCAGAAAGGCTCTGTTTTTGTTTTGTAAACTCTGCCTTTGTGTATGTTGACTTCAATAAACCAGCAGGTGCTTCACCACCAAAGTGTTCCTGTCTACCTGAGGAAGCAGCCAAGCATGTCAACCCCTCATAGGGGTTAAAAGAAGCTTAGACCATTAGTAGTTCTTAAGGGCCCGTCTCACATAGCGATATCGCTACCGAGATCGGTGCTGAGTCACTAGTTTTGTGACGCAGCACCGAGCTCACCAGCGATATCGCTGTGTGTGACATTCAGCGACGATCAGCCCCCCTGCCGGGTATCGCTGATCGTCGCTGAAATGTCAGGACATTTTTTGATCGCTGGTCTCCCGCTGACAGGCACGCATCGCTGCGTGTGACAGGCGGGAGACCAGCGATCCGCTGGTAACCAAGGTACACAGCGGGTTTCCAGGCGCGGGGCTGTGCCTAGAAACCCGCTGTGCACCTTGGATACCAGCACCCTGAAGCAGGGAGCTGGTAACCAAGGTACACAGCGGGTTTCCAGGCACCACGCAGCGCTTGGAAACCCGCTGTGTACCTTGGATACCAGCTCCCTGCATCAGGGTGCTGGTATCCAACGTACACTGCGGGTAACTAAGCGATGTTACCCGCAGTGTCGCTGTGCTGATCGCTGCCCTGAGCTGCCTGTTTGGCAGCTCAGCAGCGATAATATAGCGATACACCAGCGATCCTGACAAGTGCATATCGTTGTCGGGATCGCTTGTGTATCGCTATGTGAGACCCAGCCTTAATTCTCACGTAATCAGGGCCTCAGTTTCAGCTCTTACGTTTATCTAAGTGTTAAACATTGCATGAATTGTGTCAGATTTACTAATCCTGTGTAATAGCATAATCTTAGACTAGGCAGTCATATGGAAAAAAATATGATTTTTTATTTTTATGGCTCTACCTTATAAACTTCTGTGAAGCACTTGGGGGTTCAAAGTTCTCACCACACATCTAGATAAGTTCCTTTGGGGGTCTAGTTTCCAAAATGGGGTGACTTGTGGGGGGGTTTCCACTGTTTAGGCACATCAGGGGCTCTCCAAACGCGACATGACACCAGCAGACCATTCCATCAAAGTCTGCAATGCAAAATGTCCCTACTTCACTTCCGAGCCCCGACGTTTGCCCATACAGTAGTTTTCTCCCACATATAGGGTATCAGCGTACTCAGGACAAATTGGACAACAACTTTTTGAGTCCAATTTCTCCTGTTACCCTTGGGAACATAAAAAACTGGGGACTAAAAGATCATGTTTGTGGAAAAAATATGATTTTTTTATTTTCACTCCTGGGCGTTATAAACTTCTGTGAAGCACTTGGGGATTCAAGGTTCTCACCACACATCTAGATAAGTTCCTTTGGGGGTCTAGTTTCCAAAATGGGGTCACTTGTGGGGGGTTTCCACTGTTTAGGCACATCAGGGGCTCTCCAAATGCGACATGACACCCGTAGACCATTCCATCAAATTCTGCAATACTAAACGTCATTCTATTCCGAGCCCCGACGTGTGCCCACACAGTAGTTTTCTCCCACATATAGGGTATTAACGTACTTAGGACAAATTGGTCAACAACGTTTGGGGTCCAATTTCTCCCTATACCCTTGGGAAAAAAAATTGGTGACTAAAAGATCATTTTTGTGGGAAAAAAATAGGATTTTTTATTTTCATGCCCGGGCATTATAAACTTGTGTGAAGCACTTGGGGGGTTCAAAGTGCTCACCACAGATCTAGATAAGTTCCGTTAGAGGGTCTAGTTTCCAAAATGGGGTCACTTGTGGGGGGTTTCCACTGCTTAGGCACATCAGGGGCTCTGCAAACTGAACTTGACACCCATCAAAGTCTGCATTCCAAAATGTCATTACTTCCTTTATGAGCCCTGCTGTGTGCCCAAACAGTATTTCCCCCCCACATATGGGGTATCAGCGTACTCAGGACAAATTGGACAACAACTTTTGGGGTCCAATTTCCTTGGGAAAAATCAAAAATTGGGGACTAAAAAATCACTTTTGTGGAAAATTGTTTTTTTCACACCCAGGCATTATAAACTTTAGTGAAACACTTGGGGGTTCAAAGTGCTCACAACAGATCTAGATAAGTTCCTTAGGGGGTCTAGTTTCCAAAATGGTGTCACTTGTGGGTGGTTTCCACTGTTTAGGCACATCAGGGGCTCTCCAAACGCGACATGGCGTACAATCTCAATTCCAGCCAATTTTGGTTTGAAAAAGTCAAACGGCGCTCCTTCCCTTCCGAGCCCTGCCGTGCGCCCAGACAGTGGTTTTCCCCCACATAAGGGGTATCGGCATACTAAGGAGAAATTGCACAACAACGTTTTTTGTCCATTTTCTCCTTTTACCCTTGATAAAATAAAAAAATTGTAAAAGGTCATTTTTGTGACTAAAAAGTTAAATGTTCATTTTTTTCCTTCCAAGTTGCTTCAGCTCCTGTGAAGCACCTGAAGGGTTAATAAATTCTTGAATGTGGTTTTAAGTACCTTGAGGGGTTCAGTTTTTAGAATGGTGTCACTTTCGGGTATTTTCTGCCATATAGACCCCTCAAAGTGACTTCAAATGTGAGGTGGTCCCTAAAAAATGGTTTTGTACAATTTGTTGTAAAAATGAGAAATCGCTTTCAACTTTTAAAAAATTTGGTTTCAAAATTGTGCTGATGTAAAGTAGACATGTGGGAAATGTTATTTAGTAACTATTTTGTGTGACACATTTCTCTGTTTTAAGGGAATAAAAATTCAAAATTTGAAAATAGCAAAATTTTCACCATATTTCCATTTTTTTCATAAATAACTGCAAGTTATGTCAGAGAAATTTTACCACTATCTTGAAGTACAATATGTCAAGAGAAAACATTCTCAGAATCGTGAAGATCCGTTGAAGCGTTCCAGAGTTATAGCCTCATAAAGAGACAGTGGTCAGAATTGTAAAAATTGGCCCGGTCATTAACGTGCAAACCACCCTTGGATGTTAAGGGGTTAAATTGCTTGACCCCCTTTTGCAGAGAGGTAGCAATGCATGCAAGTTCACTGTAGAATAAGCCCCTCCAGCGAAGCACATGATGAAAGTTTATAATACGTAGTCATTAGGGTTGAGCATTCCGATACTGCAAATATCGGGTATCGGCCGATATTGACTGTATCGGAATTCCGATTCCGAGTACCGATATTTTCGTCATATCGGATACCGGAATCGGAATGTCACTGTCACTGTCAGTGTCCGTCGGTCGGGTCTGTCAGGAGTCAGCGGCACTTACCCGGCAGAAGATCTCCGGCGGTCACATCCCGGACTGCTTGATGGCCGCCATCCTCTTCTCCCTGGCGGTCACATGCAGTTTCTCGCGATAACTGCAGTGACTGCTGGGTAATCGCAGCCGTAAGGCAGTCCGATGACGTCACCGCCGGAGAAGCAGGTAATCAGCTGTGCTGCGCCGGGATGTCAGGCTCTGCCTGGCATTCCGATGTAGCAGAGCTGGATCGTCGTGGGACACTCGTTACTATGGACTGTGTCGGACAGGTGGTATACTGTTGGTTTGTTTTTTTTCTTTTTTTACAGGAGATCGATGGCGTCGCAGGAATGAGAGTGTAATAAAAGAAATGAAAACTGTGTTGTCTCTTTTATTTCATTAAAAGACTTTTTTCTTGCTGTGTCTTTTTTTTAAACATTTAAAAACTTTGGGATTAATAATGGATCGGTGTCTTATTGACCCTCTCCATTATTAACCGGGCTTATTGTCACCGTGCAATCAACGGTGACATTAACCCCTTATTACCCCGCTTGCCACCGCTACAGGGCAAGTGGGAAGAGCCGGGTAAAGTGCCACAATTGGCACATCTTTTGATGCGCCAAATGTGGGGCTGCTGTAGCCTGGTATTATCAGGCTGTTGAGGGCCAAAATCCATGGGCTTTGACAGTCTTTTAATACCAGGCCGCAGCAGTCTGCATTTTACTTGGCTGGTTAACAAAAATAGGGGGATCCCCACGCCGTTTTTTTTTTGAGGGGATCCCCTATTTTTGTTAACCAGCCAAGCTAAGCAGACTGCTGTGGCCTGGTATTATCAGGCTTGCAAGGTCCATGGATATTGGATCCTTACCAGCCTGAAAAACCAGGCCTCAGCGGTCTGCTTCATCTGGCTGGTTAACAAAAATAGGGGGGACCCCACGCTAATTTTTTTGAGGGGATCCCCTATTTTTGTTAATCAGCCAAGATATGCAGACTGCTGTGGCCTGGTATTATCAGGCTGGCAAGGTCCATGGATCTTGGCTCCTTAACAGCCTGAAAATCCAGGCCTCAGCGGTCTGCTTCATCTGGCTGGTTAACAAAAATAGGGGGGACCCCACGCCATTTTTTTTTCGAAGGGAACCCCTATTTTTGTTAATCAGTTCCCTCTGACGTCACTGATGGTGTCCCTGGCTGACCTGAAGTGAAAGTGGAAAGCAATCAATTAAGCTTTCCATTTCCTCTCCTGTCAGCCAGGAGAGGAGCTCATTCATTTGGGGGTTTACTGTGAGGCTGCAGCATTAGCTGCGGTCCCTGCAGTAAACATTAACCCTTTCTGAAGGATTACACCGTGGGACCTGACT
Organism: Oophaga sylvatica; assembly: GCA_033576555.1. NCBI lineage: Eukaryota > Metazoa > Chordata > Amphibia > Anura > Dendrobatidae > Oophaga > Oophaga sylvatica. Next base: position 335,261,863 of record JARQOD010000001.1, on the reverse strand, counting down.
GTGCATCGGATTGGTAAGAATAATTTTGCTTTATTATTTTATTTTTATTACAGGAAATGGTTTTAGCAGGTAAATAAAATATGGTCAAAAACTGTGTGATTATTTCATTAAACTTCTTTTTTATTAAAGTGTGTGTGTTTGATTTTTCTTTCATACAACAGGATTAATAATTGATAGTTGTCTAATTGACAGCTCTCAATTATTAACCTGGCTTAAAGTGACCTTTCAATTGCAAGGTCATTTTAACCCCTTATTAACCCATTCGCCACCGCTACAGGGCAATGGGAATAGACGGGCAAAGTGCCAGAAAGGGCAAATCTAATTAGAGATTTGCCCTTTCTGGGGTGTCTGGGGGCAGATGTTAGTAGCCGGGGGGGGGCAAAAATAATGTTCCCTCTCTGGGCTATTATTATCTGCCCCCACTCACTGGCTTTGTCTGTCTGGTTGCGAAAATAGGGCGGGAGCCCATGCATTTTTTTTCAGCAATTTTACACCTCATATATATATATATATATATACATGTCATTGAGTTTGTGACACATATATATATATATTTATAGTTCATACACTTCTACATAGTATAATAGCCGCTAATTCAATTGCCGGCTTTTGTGAAAATGCAGAACCCGACATGAAATGACACTTGGTTTACATAGAGTTAACCATGTCTTTTCATGTAGTTTGATATCTGATTTGCACAAACAATTACATGAGTGTAAGTGTGCAAAATTTCACACCTGTAGGGGTTAATTAAAGGTGTAAATTCGTAGCAAAAAAGTCCGGTTTTTTTTACAACGAATTTATACCTTTAATTAACCCCTACAGGTGTGAAATTTTGCACACTTACACTCATGTAATTGTTTCTGCAAATCAGATATCAAACTACATGAAAAGACATGGTTAACTCTATGTAAACCAAGTGTCATTTCATGTCGGGTGCTTCTGTCTTTTCACAGAAGCCGGCTTTACCCGGCAATTGAATCAGAGGCTATTTTACTATGTAGAAGTGTATAAACTATAAATATATGTATATATATATGTCACAATGACATGTATATATATATATATATATATGTATTCTATGTGTGTATATTTAGTGTTTACAAGGAAAGAAAGAGGTTTTTTTAGTTACGATATTTTGTTCCCATAGACTTACATTGGATTTCCGGTATCGGTATCGGGTATCGCCGATATTTTAATGGTATCGGCGATACCATTCCGATTCCGATACTTTTGGATATCGGAAAGTATCGCTCAACTCTAGTAGTCATAAATAGTGTTACGCACACATCAGCTTATTCTATCAAACTCCTAAAACCCATAGTGACATTTAATAGTTTCAGTTTTCAATTGTTTTTTAATTGTTTTCTGCACAAATTATGACAATGTGTTTTCCACAGATAATACACATGCTCCTGTAAAAACTGCTTCAACAACCAATTATACAACCATGTCCACTAACAGGACAGAAAGTTCTAATGGTAAGTTAAACAATTACTGTGTCTTTTCCTTTTTGGTTGGACTTACATAAGAAGTAGTGATGAGCAAACACTAAAATGCTCGAATGCTCGTTACTCAAACCAAGCAATATCTAATTGTCAGATGCTAATTTCGAGTAGCGAGTATAATGAGTGTCAATGGGAAATCGAGCATTTTTCCGGCAGACCCTACTAGGAGGTCTGGGAAGCAGTAAAAATGTTGAAATGGATAAAAAGAAGTGCTGAATGGAAGCAGAACAGCATAAAGAAGACCCCTGGAGGTATCTCTGAATCCCAGATTGCTGCAGAGAACAGTGGTGTAACTTTTACTCCACTTTAAGGACTGACAATAAAACATTCAAAATCAAAGAGAAATTTCAGTTTACAGGAAAAAAATGTTAAAAAGCATTCTTTCCTGTAAAATGATTTGTATATAAGGCAAAATGTTAAAAGGTACTGTATTGATATTAGGGGGTGCCAGTAAAAAGAGGGATAGAGGGATACCCGCTGCAAACAGAACAACACACCAAAAAAGTTGTCAGAATTAGCTAGATAAAAATAAATACAAATGTTTGCGCTCTGATTATCCTTCTCAAAAATGATCAGTATTGGCATGGAGCTCTCAGGCTGTTCTTATATCACATCCAATTAGTGAGAAATATAATTACTAAAAAGTGCAAAGTTAAATGAAAATAGTCTTAGCCCAATCAGGGAAAAAAGAGGTTTACCTTATTCTGATGGCTGTGGACACTGTGGACAATCTTCTGAGGTACACCTCTGCAGGAAGCATTGTTTACTACAATGTACGAAATTCCAATTAGAAATAGTGAAGATTTAGTAACCAGATTCTTCTGGAGCGCTGTCCCGGCCGGTGACAGATGCTCCAAGCGCTCCCAGCTCCTACGTTGCACTAGCGTGGATGCCCACAATGAGGATCTGCGGCGTCTGTAAATCCGGCAGGACCTTCGTGATGTCAGCGGTCACGTGGAGTACGGGGCACTAGTTTCAGAAATGCTCGGTTTCCATTGAAGGAATTGGTCGCCTTTTATATTCCAGGTTGACTCATCACTATTCTCAATTAAAATCAAACAGTTCGACTACACAATTTAACCCTTTGGCATTAGAGAATCTAAGTGGAAGATCCATTGACTCTCTGCACGGGACATCTGTTTTAGAAAATCCCCCTTTCTCCAACTTTTTCGGACAAATTGAAGACCTGTAATTACTGTACTCAAAATTGATCCCCCATGGCGGTCTAAATAATACTTTGATAGGGGATGTCCTTCAAATGTGTTTCTGAGATGTTCGCTGATTCGAACATTGAGTGGTCGTTTTGTCCGCCCCACATATAATTTATCACAGTGGCATCTTATTGAATAGATGAGCCCTGGTGTGGTACAAGTAATGAAGTCATGAATAGTATATGTCATATTGCCATTACAAATAGTAAGTTGTTTTCCTTTTTTAAGGGATTTACAGGTCCCACATTTATGGCAAGGATAAAAAACAGGTCTATTTCCGAAGGACCCTATATAGGATATCTTAACTGAATTAGAATTAGGGACAGAGGGTGCTATAATGTCCCCTAAGTTTTTTGCCTTTCTATATATAAAACAGGATTTTGGTTGCTTACTGTAAAATCTGTTTCTCGGAAGTCTTCATTGGGGGACACAGATAACCATGGGTGTATGCTGCTGCCACTAGGAGACGCTGACACTATGTCATGTGTGCATTGCCACGAAGATCGTCGCGGTTGCACGTTTTGACTTCTCACAGCTGAGTTGCTGTTTCTTTGTGTTTGGCAGCTAGGGAGTTAATTCTGTCTGTGCTCGGTGCTGGGACTGGGTGCAGTTTCTCCCGGCTGCAATTGATTATTTGTTGATTGGTTTCCTTTAAATTCCTGGTTGTCTGCTTTGGGAGTTGCCAGTGAAATCCTTCATGCAGACCACAGATAGGAATGAATCTGTATAGACTTAAGTTGAGAGCTCCTTAGCTGTTTTAAGCTCAACTTGTTTAGAGTTTATTTCCCAGACCATTTATGTTCCTTCGGTGTTTGAGTGTGTATGCAAGTGAGTGCTATCCTGTCTGTCTTATATGTCTAATCTGTGTATTTAGCTGAGATCAGCCCATATCCCTTTGGTGGTAATCAGGATCCTTCTTAGGACTGATTACAGGGTTCAGGGTCTGACAGGAGACAGGGTTAGGCTGGAGACTTGGACCTCTGAACCATTATCAGTACCTCCAAGGAAAGGGATTAGTTAGGACCCCAGTATAGGTCAGGTTAGACCCCGGTCCTCCTCTTTCCTGTTACAGCTCATCAAGTCCTCAAGATTAACCCTAAGTTCTGCAGAGATTGTGTCAGACAGCGTGACATTCAAGATTAACCCTAAGTTCTGCAGATATTGTGTCAGGTAAATCTATTTTATACTTACATTCTGATGTTGCTAAACTATATGTTGTATAGAGTGTGGTTCCTGTATAAATAGTTTACTGACATTGTATTCATATCATTAGACAGCGTGACATTTTCACTGGCCCTAAAAAATTATCTCTAGTTACCATGGATCCAGTAGCCCAGCTGGCTCTGCAGTTGCAGGGATTATCCATGGAGCTGACGGACATTAAGTCCAAAGTTTTGTCTCCCCTGGAGCAAACCAGAGTTGAACCTAAAGTAGCTCTTCCAGATAGGTTCACTGGTGGGCGAGACAAATTTTTTACCTTCCGGGAGGCATGTAAATTGTATTTTCGGCTTCGGCCGCGATCATCAGGGAGTGATGAGCAGAGAGTGGGAATTGTTATCTCACTTCTTCAAGGGGACCCTCAATCCTGGGCATTTTCCCTTCCTCCGGGATCCCCGGCTCTACAGTCTGTAGATCAATTTTTTACTGCTCTGGGATTGGTATATGATGACCCAGATCGGGTCTCTCTTGCTGAGACCAAATTACGTAAAATACAGCAGGGAGATCGTCCTGGGAGGAATTTGCTTCTGAGTTTCGTAGATGGGCCACGGATACTCAGTGGAATGACCCAGCTCTTAGGAGCCAGTTTTGTTATGGGCTTTCTGACAAATTAAAAGACGTTTTGGCTCAGTATGAGTCTCCTCCTTCTCTGGAGGCTGCTATGGCCCTAGCTATCCGTACTGATAGATGGCTTTGGGAGAGGGGTGAGGTAACTCCACTCCCTGTTGTTACTCCACCTACTACTAAAGTCCCTTATGTTGAGGTTCCCCTTGTCTGTTCGGATGAGCCTATGCAGTTGGGAGGGACATCTTTTCGTAGTAGGGGATTGGCGGCACGCCGCAGGACTAGAAGGTGTTTTTTCTGCGGGAAAGAGGGACATTTTGTTGGAGAATGTCCATCCCGTGTCTTGTTAAGTAAAAAGTCACCGGAAAACTGCTAATCCCAGGTTGTGTGGTGGACGACAACCTGGGAGTATGTATTTCATCCGCCGGTTCTTCTCAGTTCCTTGTACCAGTGGAGGTGGTGGTTGGTACTAGAGTGAAGAGATTGTCTGTTCTTCTGGATAGTGGTTCCGGGGCTAATCTGGTTGACGCTCAGTTTCTCAGGCTCAAGGTATGCATCTGAATGTATTGGTCAAACCGATCCCTATTTTCTCCATTGACGCCAGGCCTCTCGGCCAAGGTAGCTTTGTTCATGAGGTTCATAACATTGACCTTCGGGTAGGGGCAATACATAGGGAACAATTATCTTGTTATGTGTTGGAAGGTCTACCTACTCCCATTGTGTTGGGACTTCCTTGGCTGGTTAAACATAACCCTGTGATTAATTGGCAGTCCAGAGAGATAAGCCAATGGGGTGAGTTTTGCAAAAACAACTGCATGAACACAGTCATCAGTGCGGTCGTGCCTAGTACATTGCCTCCTTTTTTGGAGGATTTTGGGGATGTTTTCTCTGAGGAGGGGTGTCGGGAGTTGCCTCCTCATCGCGTGTATGACTGCTCTATTAATCTACTTCCTGATGCTAAGTTGCCTAAAGCTAGGTTGTATAATCTTTCTGGTCCTGAAAGACAGGCTATGAAAGATTATATTACTGAAAGTCTGGCCAAAGGGCATATTAGACCTTCATCTTCCCCTGTGGCCGCGGGGTTCTTCTTTGTGAAGAAAAAAGATGGAGGTCTACGCCCTTGCTTGGATTTCCGCGAACTTAATCGGATTACTGTTCGAGATCCGTATCCACTCCCTCTTATTCCTGATCTCTTCAATCAAATTGTTGGCGCCAAATGGTTCTCTAAATTGGATCTCAGGGGGGCGTATAATCTGATTAGGATAAAAGAGGGGGATGAGTGGAAAACGGCGTTTAACACGCCAGAGGGACATTATGAAAACCTGGTCATGCCTTTTGGTCTGACTACTGCTCCAGCAGTATTCCAACATTTTGTTAATGACATTTTTCGTCACCTTGTGGGGGTGTTTGTGGTCGTATATTTGGATGACATTTTAATTTACTCGCCAGATCTTGTGTCTCACCAGGAGCATGTGAGACAGGTGTTGCAGATCTTGCGAGACAATAAACTATACGCCAAACTGGAGAAGTGTGTGTTTGCCGTACAGGAACTTCAGTTTTTGGGTTTTTTGGTGTCAGCCTCCGGTTTCCGGATGGACCCTGAAAAGGTGAGAGCAGTGCTTGAATGGGATCAGCCAGGGGATCTTAAGGCTCTGCAGCGTTTTTTGGGGTTTGCTAATTACTACCGGAAATTTATTTGTAATTTCTCGTCTGTCGTCAAACCTCTCACTGACATGACGAGAAAAGGGACGGATTTTTCTAGGTGGTCGGACAAAGCTTGCCAAGCCTTTTCCTCTTTAAAAAGATGTTTTGCTTCGGCACCCGTTCTCATCCAACCAGATGTATCTCAGCCGTTCATTGTGGAGGTGGACGCGTCTGACGTAGGGGTGGGTGCTATATTGTCCCAGGGTCCGTCCCCTGGTAAATGGCATCCGTGCGCTTTCTTTTCTAAGAAATTGTCGTCCGCCGAAAGGAATTATGATATCGGCAATAGGGAACTTTTGGCCATTAAATTGGCTTTTGAAGAATGGCGTCACTTTTTGGAGGGGGCAGTCCACCCGGTCACCGTTATTACTGATCACAAGAACCTGCTGTATTTAGAATCCGCTAAGCGTCTGAATTCCAGACAAGCTCGATGGTCATTATTTTTTACCAGGTTTAATTTTGTCGTCACTTATCGTCCGGGGTCTAAGAATGTAAAGGCTGATGCCTTGTCTCACAGTTTCCCAGGGGCCGGGAAAACGGACGACCCGATTCCTATCCTTCAGGAGGGGGTGGTAGTGTCGGCTGTATGTTCTGAGCTTGAGGAGGAGGTGTTAGAGGCTCAGGGGGACGCTCCTGCAGGACCTCCAGGGAGACTGTTTGTCCCGAATCAGTTGAGACAAAAGGTTATTGAGGCACATCATAATTCTGCTTTAGCAGGACATCCAGGGAGTAAGGCTACTTTAGATCTTCTTTCTCACCGATTTTGGTGGCCTAACGCTAATAAAGATGTTATAACTTTTGTCGCGTCCTGTGGGGTTTGTGCTCGCTCTAAAACTCCTCATACCCATCCGTCTGGGACCCTTTTACCTTTGAAACTTCCGGAGCGTCCATGGACCCATTTATCTATGGACTTCATTACGGACCTTCCTCCGTCGTCTGGGAATACTGTCATACTGGTGGTTGTTGACAGGTTCAGTAAGATGGCACATTTCGTTGCTCTTCCTGCACTCCCTAATGCTAAAACTCTGGCGCAGGTGTTCATTAGGAGATCGTGAGACTTCATGGGTTGCCTTCTGATGTGGTGTCAGATAGGGGGTCTCAGTTTGTGTCCAAATTTTGGAGGGCATTTTGTTTACGTCGGGGGATGCAATTGTCATTTTCCTCGGCTTTTCATCCACAGACCAATGGTCAGACAGAGCGTATGAATCAGAGTTTAGAGACATATCTCCGGTGTTTTGTATCGGAGAACCAGGAGGACTGGTCTTCTTTCTTGCCTTTGGCAGAGTTCGCTCTTAACAACAGGCGGAGCGAGTTCACTGGTAAGTCCCCGTTTTTTGGGGCATATGGTTTTCATCCCCAGTTTTGTACTTTCAATGGGGGGGGTCCTTCTGGGGTTCCTGAGGAGGAGCGTTTCTCGTCGTCACTTGCTTCTGTGTGGCGAGGTGTATTGAATAATTTGAGTACGATGGGGAACCGTTACAAACGTATGGCTGATAGGAGAGTTTCTGGTCCAGATCTGAATGTGAACGATCTGGTATGGTTGTCTACCAGGAATATAAAACTTAAAGTGCCCTCCTGGAAACTGGGTCCCAGATTCATCGGGCCGTATAGGATCAGTTCCATAATTAATCCTGTGGCATTTCGTCTGGAACTCCCTTCTACGTTTAAAATTCATAATGTGTTCCACAAGTCATTACTTAAAAGGTATGTGGCACCAGTCATACCGTCACCTCTACCTCCTCCTCCAGTGTTGGTCAATGGTAACTTGGAATTTCAAGTATCAAAAATCATTGACTCTCGTCTGAATCGCCGGTCCCTTCAGTACTTGGTGCATTGGAAGGGATATGGTCCGGAGGAGAGGACGTGGGTCCCTGCGTCCGATGTTAACGCAGATCGTTTGGTTCAGACCTTCCACAGAACTCACCCGGGCAGGCCTGGCCCTGAGGGTCCGGAGGCCCCTCGTAGAAGGGGGGGTACTGTCATGTGTGCATTGCCACGAAGATCGTCGCGGTTGCACGTTTTGACTTCTCACAGCTGAGTTGCTGTTTCTTTGTGTTTGGCAGCTAGGGAGTTAATTCTGTCTGTGCTCGGTGCTGGGACTGGGTGCAGTTTCTCCCGGCTGCAATTGATTATTTGTTGATTGGTTTCCTTTAAATTCCTGGTTGTCTGCTTTGGGAGTTGCCAGTGAAATCCTTCATGCAGACCACAGATAGGAATGAATCTGTATAGACTTAAGTTGAGAGCTCCTTAGCTGTTTTAAGCTCAACTTGTTTAGAGTTTATTTCCCAGACCATTTATGTTCCTTCGGTGTTTGAGTGTGTATGCAAGTGAGTGCTATCCTGTCTGTCTTATATGTCTAATCTGTGTATTTAGCTGAGATCAGCCCATATCCCTTTGGTGGTAATCAGGATCCTTCTTAGGACTGATTACAGGGTTCAGGGTCTGACAGGAGACAGGGTTAGGCTGGAGACTTGGACCTCTGAACCATTATCAGTACCTCCAAGGAAAGGGATTAGTTAGGACCCCAGTGTAGGGTCAGGTTAGACCCCGGTCCTCCTCTTTCCTGTTACAGCTCATCAAGTCCTCAAGATTAACCCTAAGTTCTGCAGAGATTGTGTCAGACAGCGTGACATTCAAGATTAACCCTAAGTTCTGCAGATATTGTGTCAGGTAAATCTATTTTATACTTACATTCTGATGTTGCTAAACTATATGTTGTATAGAGTGTGGTTCCTGTATAAATAGTTTACTGACATTGTTTTCATATCATTAGACAGCGTGACACACTATGCATATGCAAAAATAAAGGTTGGCTCCTCCTCTGCAGTATATACCCCACCGACTGCAAGAAGCAAATCAGTTAGTGAGAAAGCAGTAGGAGAACAACATTATAGAATAACAAACGGACAACTCAACTGTAACAATAGCACATCGAAGAAGAAACAGGAGTTGTAGAAAAAAACATGGGAGGGTGCTGTGTCCCCCAATGAAGGCTTCCGAGAAACAGATTTTACGGTAAGCAACCAAAATCCTGTTTTCTCTATCTCTTCATTGGGGGACACAGATAACCATGGGACATCCCAAAACAGTCCATGGGGAGGGAAACAGCAGAAAACTCTATTGCGATCAAAGAGCTTACCACTGCCGCCTGCAAGATACCTCTGAAGAGGCTGGCATCCACCGAAGCGTAGGTATGGACCCGGAACAACATGGCAAACTTGAGGATGGAAGACCGGGTTGCCGCTTTGCAGAGATATAGGGCGGATGCCCCCTGTGTACCGGCCAGGAGGCGCCCACTGCCCGGGAAGAGTGAGCCTCTTCTTAACCAGTGAGCCTCCAAACTTGCGGACCTGATCCAGCGCGCAATCGTAGCCTTGCAGGCATGTATCATCTGGATGACGAATAGGAGATCCAACTTCCTAAGAGAAGCGGTCTTAGTGAGATAGATCCTCACTGCCCTGACCAGGTCTAGCCTGTTTAGTGAATGCTCCGAAGAATGAGTCGGAGCTGGGCAGACGGAAGGGATGACAAAGTCCTCAATCAGGTGAAAAAGAGTGGATACCACTTTGGGAAGGAAGAAGGCGGAAGATCTGGCCTGTCTGGTAGCTTTCAGGAGTGTCCGCCAGGAGATTGATGAACCCAGAACTAGTGGGCCAATGTGGTGCGATCATAGAGACCAGCACCTCTTCCGCTCTGAACTACTTCAAAGGCCTGGGAAGAAAGGTAATGAAAAAGATGCGAAGTGTGACCAGGCAATGGCCGTAGCATCAGCGACCCCGTGAGGGGGAGCGGGACCTGGAGAGGAACCGTGGAACTTTCCTGTACAGCCGGGAAGGGTGAGAGATCCACGTCCGGAGTTCTCCCTAGAAGACAGATGAGATGGAAGATGTCCCGAGACAGGGACCAGTCTCCTGCAATGAGAAGCTCGCGGCTGAGAAAAAAACAGCCATCTAGTTGACCCGCAAGAAATGTGCGCTGCACTGTGAAATGCGAGAAACTCTGATGAGTTGGTAGAGGATTCTGCGTCCCCCTGGAAGCAAATACTGAGTGGAGGGACTCCATCCTGAAAAGGATTCAGGAGGACTCTTGAGATCAGAAAACTAGAGATCCAGAGTGAGTCGAACCACGCCGCCCTTGGTGCAACCAACAGGTTCTGAATAAAAAACCTGTAAGGCATTCTTGTGCCGAGTAGGACCTGGCCGGTCCGTCCTGGTGGGGCTACCGTGGGAGCTATGAAGATGCCAGGGAGAGATCCTGAAGGAAGCCTTCTTCCTAACCTGACAGGACTGCGGCCTGCACTGACCGGAGGGATCCTCTGTCACGTCACACGGTGAAAAAGGACCGAAAGAAGCGGAACTGCCGCCTCAGAGGAGGCCTGCGAGGTTTAGAATGAGGAAGGAGAGAACTGGTGACTCCAGGTGCCTCCTTTAATGATCTAGTCCAATCGTGGAACCAAACAGCGTTCTCCCTGGAAGGGGAGACAGGTAAGCGACCTCTTTGATGAAAGGTCCGCTTGCCATGCTTGAGCCAAATGTTCCTACAGATGGCCTTCATATTGCCAAATATGTCCCTGCATAGGGAATCTGGTCTGCAAGGACGGCAAGCTCACTTGGCAGGGCTCCCGCATGCCCTCACGAAGTTGTTTTGGCCCATCTGGCTATGGCCTTTGGTAGAGGCAGAGACCGTGGCAAAATGTAGAAGCCGTCGTTCCCAAGGCTGATTTTTCCAGCGATCCTATAATCTTTTCGTTGGAATCCTCTATATGTCCTGGCCCTTGAAGCGGGGAGAAGATGTAATGTGTGGACCCACTTACCCAGGTCTGAGACATCACACTACTGAAGATACTAGTGAAAAGGATACGAATCCTGCTGACGGAAGAAACGTGTTATCCTCAAACTCTTCGTTGAATACAGACCTGGAGCAGTGTTTCTCACTGGTTGATGCGTGTGCAGAGTGAGATCCAATTCTTGTCTAAGGTGGGAGAACCTGATGCTGCCACCCTCGGAAATAAAATCCCGGAGCTGCTCGAGACTTTATCCTGTGCCTGTAGAAAGAAGAGGTAAGTAACGACATATAGGTAGGTAGTTCTGGTATTGAGGTAGCTCAAAAGGCCCCTAGGGCAGAACCGAGAACGGTCTTCTATGCTGGGTGTAACGCACTGGAACTAAGGATACCTTGAAGAACACTGTAACTGACCTACGGATAGTCAGTGCTGGGTCCAAATGATCAAACGGTGAAGACAGGTCCCTGGTGATTAACCAGCAAACCGGGCCCAGTGCATGGTCGAAGAAGAAACCTGCGAACATCAGGTACCTGATACCGGCGTGTCTGACCTACCAGAAAATGGTGTTGCCAGTCATGCTGCTGCTGAGAACCACCTTATGGTATCGAGCTCCTTCCTGTGGTACGTGCAGATTCTCTGTAACTAAACCGCAGATGTTAATGAACGAGAAAACCACACAGCAGACAAAAACCTGTTACTAACTGAAAGCGGACTGCAAACCGCTGTTGCAGCCAACCAGATGTAATGAACACCGGGCGTCTCTCACTGGGCGGTGAACAGAAGAGAGTCTGGGCAGATGTTGCAAAAGACCCTGAGGGCTGAGAAAGAGGGCATTCCTGACTCAATGGCTAGAACAGAAGAGCAGGACCAAAGCAGCGCTTGATCTCAGCACATCTGAAACACTGATACAGCATGGAATACCAGTACCACGGCAGCAGTCCCTGAAGACTCGTCTGATCCACTGAAAAATACAACAGTTTTAAAACGGCTCTACTGTACCTGGTGGGCGGTGTGGAACCGGATAGAGTTCTGGTGCGATTGGCTCTCAGTATCCTGCCACTACAATCGTGCGGAGAGAACACTGGAGATGGGTACATGTTATGTTTCGGTAGCTGAGGAGTGCAGGTAAAAAAGGCAATACACCAGAGCAGTTGGAATCTATGAGATTGCAGTACCCTGACTAACCACCACAACTAGAGGCAGCCGTGGAGCGTTCCTACGTTGGTCCTAGACGCCTCGTCACAGCCTGAGAAACTAACTACACCTAAAGATAGAAATAGGAAAGCTATCTGCCCCGGAGCAGAACCCCAAAGATAATAGAAAGCCCCCAAACAAGTAATGGCGGTTAGACAAGATGAAATACAGACACAGAAAGAAAATAGTATGAGCAAACGCTGGGGCCCAAACTAACTAAATAGAAAAGGATAGGAAGGGTACTTACTGCAATCCCAGAAAACCCTGAAAAGCACCTAACTCTACTAATTTCAAAAATGCCTGAGATCACACGACCTCTTCCACCTAAATTAGTTCTCTGGTGTAACAAAATCAAAACAGCAGCCACTGAAAAAACTGGAAAAAGCAAAAGTACAAACATAAGTGGCTGAACTAAACTGAGAGGGCAAAAGCCCCCGGAGGGGACCCTGAAGGCCCCCACAGAAGTGCAGGACAAAATGCAAAAATCTAGCACAAAAACAAAAAGAAGAAAATGTCTTATCTGTTAGCAGGAGATGCAGACACGACACAGCAGGCTACAAGGGAAACAGGAATGAAGGATTCAGACCAGAACAATTGATCACCGGCAACCCTGATGGGAAGGTGACTCCCTTATATAAGACCAGTCAGTAACACCTGATTCCCATCCTCACAATCTTCACTGGACAGACCAGCACCGCTTGTAACCACCAGAGGAAGCCTCTGCTCAGAACTCATCTCAAACCCATTCACAACAGGTACAGGAGAGAGCCGATTCCGTGTTGCGGTCTAGGTCTGGACCCCAGACGGCCTTAGGTACAACAGACTTAATAGCTGTATACAGGGCTGTCACATTGTAGAAGGATTATCTTCCTTCAAGACTAGAAGCAACGGGATGAAACTTTAGTGGACCCCTTAGTGATTAATGAGTTGCCACGAGAGGTGGTGAGTTCTCCTTCACTGGAAGTTTTCAAACAGAAGCAGGACATACATCTGTCAGGGATGATATAGAGAATCCCTTTTGAGCAGGGGGTTGGACTAGATGACCCAGGAGGTCCCCTCCAACTCTACCATTCTATGACTCTAGATATAACCCGTACAGTCATTTGTCCTGACGGAAGAACAGTAGGTCTGGAATCAGAGGGAGAATAAACTCTACTCCCTGTTGTACACCTGGGTTAAGACCCTTGGGCCTGCGATTGGTGGTCAGCTTCTTTGTCCACTGAGCCACAGCAAACTATGCCGGAGAAAAAACCCTCTGCCTATAGAGTATCTCCATGAACACAGATGCAAGGCAAAGACCTTGGAAGGTGGTCTGGACCGACTAAACGAAACTGCCTGAACTGCGGATTCCGTAGCGGTATCTTTGATGCCTAAGGTCTGATTGACTGCAACAATCAGGCTCTGCACCATATCCGTCCAGATGGAGGCCTGTTCTGAAAACAGGTTCGCCTCATCTTCCGAAAGTGCGTCCGAAGACGCCTTGCCTGATCCTGGAGAGGAGGACGCTAGAGAGGTATCGATCGTCTGAGGAGAGGATCTAGAACGGTGCTCCAGTCTAGTTTTCTTATTGGATTGGACGGACCAGAATGGAAGACTTGCGGTCCGCTGGCGAGTACGGGTGCTGAAAAAGGGCAACCTGTCTACTACGGACGCTAGCGTCTGAGATACCCCGGTGAAGTCCGCCACTGATTGTAACAGAGACACAGCCCACTCAGGGGTAGGGGTCTCAGAATCCCTGGTGAGCAGTCCTAATAACTGGTGCCAGAAGGATGGGGGAATAAAGAAAAGGACAGAGGAGAGTGTTAGCTCTGCTGTGCAGAGCTACTCACGGAATCCTGTGTGCTGCTCCCCCGAGATGATAGCAGAGGCTGTCTACGAGCCGAAGATGTCCTCCCAGCTGGAGAAGATCCGGCGTGCGCTGCTGGCAGAGGTGCCGCTCTAGTAGTATAGAGTGCAGCGCCGTAACCGGAGGGCCCCGAAGCTCCTGGAGTGCCTGCACACCTTCTGCTAGGAGTGTCTGAGCATGCTCCACCGCAGGGAAGACCGGCAATGGCGCCTCTGTTGCCCAATATGCTGGCACCGGACCGTGGTACCGGACTCCAGGGTGGAGCTGACCGAGGCTAGGCATAGAAGAGCTGGTCCTGCCGGGAGAAGGCACCATCCGGGTCCACCTGCCGGAAAATGGCGACCGCAGGGAGGATACCGAGCTCTGTGTAAATCTCACGATCTGAACAAGCCGCTCTGTACAGCCGAAAAAAGGGGCAGGGCTAACCGCCAGCTGTAGCCAAGGAGGAAACTAGTCCCTGGAGACCGCCGCCAGAGGGGAGGGCGGCGCGGAGGCCCGAAAAACGCCAAAGCCACCTGCCGGATCCTACCAGAAAGGTAGCAGACGGTAGCGACTCTCTGAGGACCTGGCTGGAGAAGCATGAGCGCTCTGACCACAAGAAAAAATGCAGGGTACAGGGCAATATGGCGCCTTCTCGGCCCACAATAACACTGCCTGGCAGAGGAGGAGAGAGGTGGGCGGAGCCTAAGGCCGCGCTAGTAGCGAGGACGGGCGGGAGAAAAGCCCGCCCAGAAGCTGGAGGGAAGGGGAGGCGGAGTCGGCGAAACTAGGCCCAAAGTGAAGCCGGGGCCTCGATTAGAGCCCGCGGCCGCCGAAGGGGGGGGGTGCGGCGCGGAGGCCCGAAAGGCGATAAAAAGGCACAAAAAAAGGGGCCCCCCGCAAGCGTTTAGCATCGCAACCGGGCACCGAAAAAGCGGGTGACCTGGGGAAGCGGGACAAAAGGGAGAGGGCTAGTACCCCCATACTCTATCCTCTGGATTTCACCGCAGTAGCGGTCTTCCTTTTTTTTTTTTTTTTTTTTTTTTAAATTATTCTTCCATTTTTGTCTTCTTTTCTTCGGTCTTTTCTTGCTATGGAGGAAAGAGGGACAGTACCTTAGAAGATCCCGTGCGGAACGTCCATGTCTCGTTCACCGACAGGCTCTGGTGGGCGAGTGGGTGGGAGACGGAGGCAGGTCAGGGTCTTGTCTCGTTCACCGACAGGCTCTGGTGGGCGAGTGGGTGGGAGACGGAGGCAGGACCGGGTCTTCAACTCTTCCATGGTCACCTCTGTGACAGGGAGACTTGGGGTCCTGCCAAAGTACCAGACATATGAGGATACGGGGTGGCAGTACACGCCGTACTCATAGTCTCTGTGTGGGACTACAGTAGTGACTTTTCACACTGTATCCCTCCGGAAGTACCTGAAAAGGAACGACGCACAATAGGTAGATATGGGTCTCTGGAGAGACCCATGTTCACCTCCTACTGACACTAAGCTAAAACTGATTTGCTTCTTGCAGTCGGTGGGGTATATACTGCAGAGGAGGAGCCAACCTTTATTTTTGCATATGCATAGTGTCAGCGCCTCCTAGTGGCAGCAGCATACACCCATGGTTATCTGTGTCCCCCAATGAAGCGATAGAGAAATTAAGTCTTGTTGTTAACAATTCTCTGATCATTTTATCTTCTTTTAGGATCCCCCAGTGTCTTTTTACGATGTTCCTTGAAATGTGGGTGTTTGCATTGAATTGATTTATAATTGAAAAACCCTCATTAATATCTTGCTGCGTATCATCTGGATGTACTTTGGAGTAAAGATTTCCTTGGTCGATCTTGTACTTTCTGTTTTTCATCCAGAAGAAATCCACTATCATAGCCTTAATTAATACATTTATTCATTAGTAAATTAGTTTCTTCCATAAAATCCTGACTACTAGAACAGTTCCTATGTGCACGTATAAACTGTCTCTTAAGCCCCCGTCACACACAGCGATCTCGCCAGCGAGATCGCTGCTGAGTGACTAGTTTTTTGATGCAACAGTGATCTCCCCAGCGATATCGCTGTGTGTGACATTCAGCGACGATCAGCCCCCCTGCTAGGTATCACTGATCGTCGCTGAATGTCCTGGACATTTTTTGATCGTTGGTCTCCTGCTGGCCAGCACACATCGCTGCGTGTGGCAGGCAGGAGACCAGCGATCAGCTGGTAACCAAGGTACACATCGGGTTTCCAGGCACAGGGCGGTGCCTAGAAACCCGATGTGTACGTTAGATACCAGCGCGCTGCTGCTGGGGAGCTGGTAACCAAGGTACACATTGGGTTTCCAGGTGCCGTGCAGCGCCTGAAAACCCGATGTGTACCTTGGTTACCAGCTCCCTGCACCAGCGGGCTGGTATCCAACGTACACTGCCCACAGTGTCGCTGTCCTGATCGCTGCCTGAGCTGCCTGAGCGTTTTCTGTTGACAGGTGAAAGAACCTGACTGTTAGGACCCCCCCCGCGGCAGTAAAAAAATGGGCAGATAAGACGTTACGAGCAGGGCAGTACATCACCTCAAAAGCATAGTGGAATAGCTTTCCATCTTTAAAACCCAATACAGTAAATGAAGGTCCAAGAGGAATTAGCAAGTATGCTGGTTTGGTCGGCAAGTTGTGGCTTGATCAACTTTACAATATTTTCCCTTCTTGTCAAAAATAACCAGTCATCAGGGCCTGGATGCTAGGAGGGTGTCATGAAATTGGCCCAGGCCTTTGACAGTGTGCCTCTGCTTTACCTGGTGTGTGTATATTCCTCTTTTCTCCTCCTTGGTTGTTCAAGTAAGCTTTTCCCTGTTGCTAGCATTGTCTGATGGGAATTTTTTTCAACATATTTTCCACAATGGCCTTCTAGTATAGCACCTTTTTAGTAGACCTCTCTGCCTCAGGAAGGAGAGATGCAAAGTTCTCTTTGTAGTCTAGCATGGTGAACAACTAATACTCTTTTTCAGCCAAGATGAATATAAAGCGAGGGTCACAGGAAAGGCAGGGGTATATAAAGTCGGCCAAATGTGCCAAACTTCCTACAGCCAACATTTTCCTGTCTGTACCATGATGAAGACTCTCCATTTCCTCCTCTCTTTCTTCCTCTTCATTCCACTCATCAGCCCATCCAAGTAGGAGAGATGGGACAAAGCTTGTGTGGGTACTAGCCTCTGTTGTGAAAGCAAACTGGTCCTGTTCCTCCTCTTCCTCCTCAGCCTCCTCCTCCTCATTGTCACTAAATCTGTGTTGAGCAGATGAGATGAGACTGGGCTGGGTAGTATATCCCTGTTTCATGTCTTCCTACATCTCCACCTGGTCTGTATACAAAGCTTCATCTTTAAATATCAGCAGCAACTAATAAGTAGGCACAGATGCAGGATCGCTACTCACCATCTTTGTGGAGTCCATAAAGTCTTGGAGAACCACACAAATGTCAGACATCAATGCCTTCTCTTCAGTTGTTTTGTGCTGAGGCTGATCAGAAAACCAACGGGCATGTTGGAGCTTGTTTTCAACAACTGGCCTCTGCTGCTCACAAAGCCATGCCAGCATGTGCAGTGTGGAGTTCCAGCACATGGTCATGTCACACACCAGTCAGTGAGCTGGCACTTGCATGCACTGTAGCAGCACTGCCAGAGCTGTAGCTGACTTGTGTAAATAAGCACTCACATGGAGTACCTTGACAAATAACTCTGTCAAATCTGGGTAGGTTTTCAGAAACTGCTAAACCACTAAGTTGAGCATGTGGTCCAAGCATGACACATTTGAGAGCTTGCCAAGCATCGCAACTGCCACCGGGTTACCGCCATTATCACACACACATGGTTGTAGTTTCAGTTGAGAAAGCCACAGATCTGTCTGTTCTGTTATTCCTTTCAACAACTCCAGCAGTGTGCTGTTTGTCTCCAAGACAAATTAGCTTCAGCAGATCCTGTTGTTGCTTCATTGAGGCAGTGCTGCAGAGCTTCCAGGTGATGTGGGCAACATGATCTGAGATGATAAGTCAGAGATGAAGGATGATGAGGAGCAGGAGGGTGTGCAGAAACTGATGTAGGATGTGGAGGAAACCTTGATGGATGCAGGGTTAGCAATCCTTGGCATTGGTAGCACATGTGCCATGCCGGGGTCAGACTCGGCCCTGGCCTCCACAAGGTTCACCCTTGTCCACAAGGCTAAATGGCAACATTTCCATGGCAAGCTGCCTGGAAATTTGACTGTTTAACGCTTGGGCCTGTGGGTGGATGGCTGGGAACTTTCTTTTTCATTCCAAGGCCTGGGAAATGGACAGCTGAACGCTGTGCTGGGACAAATATTTGGAAGTGACTGATGATGATGCCTCAGAATGTGCAAGGACAGGTGCAGGGCAGGAGGCATCTTTGCCAGTATCATGGACAGGGGATTGGCAAGCACCCAGCACAGGGGACGAGGCAGTGATGTCACCAATTGTGGCCCCAGGCGTTCGACCCATTAAGTCAAGTGCTTAGATGACATGTGCCTGATCATGCTGGTGGTGGTTAGGCTCTTAGTGGTTGATCTTGGCATGGCACAGGTTGCAAATTACCTTTTTTTTTGTCTCCGAACTCTCTTTAAAAAAGTGCCACACTGAGGAACATCTAACTCTTAGACGGAGAAATTCATGTGTGTTGGTGTCAGTTGCCCGCCTTCTCCCTCTGGTCTCCGCACTGCCTCTTCCTGCCTGTTTCAGCGCTGCCGATCCCTCCCCATCAGCACTGCTGTCCTCGCTCTGCATGCCTGTTTTACTGGTTGGGTCAGTAACTTTGTCATCCACCACTTTGCTTTCCACCGCCATACCCTTGTCTTTACTTGGTGACTTAACAACGTGACTTATGGGCAACCGCATCTCATCATCATCTCCCTCCTTAGATAAAATTTTCTATTTGCCACCATCTTTTTTTGTGATTGTAGCTGCTCTAAGTTTTGTGCATCACTAAACAGCATGTTCTCCTGTCCCTATTGGAACATGCAGGGCAAGAGGCAACAATCAAGAGATGATGATGTAAAGAGCCACTCAGAGTGTCCTATTGTGGGATTACTGGTCTACTGGGATTCAACATTGTGGAAGGAAAGAGGATCAGGGTGAGGATTAA
Organism: Oophaga sylvatica; assembly: GCA_033576555.1. Taxonomy (NCBI): domain Eukaryota; kingdom Metazoa; phylum Chordata; class Amphibia; order Anura; family Dendrobatidae; genus Oophaga; species Oophaga sylvatica. The sequence continues at coordinate 335,242,726 of JARQOD010000001.1, read as the reverse complement.
TTGATCCACATTCTTGGCTGGTGAGACTGGACCATGTGGAAAACTGGGTGGAGCTGCAAAGCTTTCTGGAAGCATTATCTGCTATCCAACTCACCACATGTTCTTACTGGTATGGCTTCAGAAGTGGTATCTCATGCCTCTCTGTAAAGAGGGACAGGAAGCTATGTGTTGTGGATGGGCTTGTTTATTGTGCTCCAGCAGCAGGTGCAGTCGCAACTGCACCATGTCCTCAGCCTCTGTGTGCACCATCATCAGCACTTCTACTTCCCCTTTCATCTGAGTACCAGACGATGCTCGTCGGGTGCCGAGCACATCCGAGCACCCGGATATTCAAGTGATATTCGACTATCACCGAGCACATTCTCTCATCACTAATACCAAGTTATTGATGCTTTCATAGCTATAAGAGAGGACAAGTATGAGCTTTTCTTTTACTCTGATTTTCCTAAGTGGTTGGTGCAAATGACAGTCAGTCTAATAAAAGTCATCACCCGTTAGAGCATACATTGAATTGTATTGAAGAAAGCTCCCAATGATAACAGTATAATCTCCAAAATGAATAAAACTCAAAATGCACTGTTCCAAATTATTAGGCACAGTAGAATTTCTAAACATTTGATATGTTTTAAAGCACTGAAAATGCTCATCTGTGGAATTTGCAGCATTAGGAGGTCACATTCACTGAACGAAAAAGCTATTTAACTCCAAAATATCCTAACAGGTCAAGTTACATATTAACATAGGAACCCTTCTTTGATATTACCTTCACAATTCTTGCATCCATTGAATTTGAGAGTTTTTGGAGAGTTTCTGCTTTATATTCTTTGCATGAAGTCAGAATAGCCTCCCAGAGCTGCTGTTTTGATGTGAACTGCCTCCCACCCTCATAGATCTTTTGCTTGATGATACTCCAAAGGTTCTGTATAGGGTTGAGGTCAGGGGAAGATGGTGGCCACACCATGAGTTTATCTCCTTTTTGCCCATAGAAGCCAATGACTCCAAGGTATTCTTTGCAGCATGAGATGGTGCATTTTCATGAATGAAGATGATTTTGCTCCTGAAGACACGTTTCTGCTTTTTATACCATGGAAGAAAGTTGTCAGTCAGAAACTGTATATACTTTGCAGAGGTCATTTTCACACCTTCTGGAACCTTAAAGGGCCCTACCAGCTGTTTCCCCATGATTCCGGCCCAAATCATGACTCCTCCACCTCCTTGCTAACGTAGCAGCCTTGTTGGGACATGGTGGCCATCCACCAACCATCCACTACTCCATCCATCTGGACCATCCAGGGTTGCTCGACACTCATCAGTAAACAAGACTGTTTGAACATTAGTCTTCATGTATGTCTGGGCCCACTGCAACCGTTTCTGCTTGTGAGGACTGTTTAGGTGTGGCCGAATAGTAGGTTTATGCACCACAGCAAGCCTTAGAAGGATCCTACACCTTGAGGTTCGAGGGACTCCAGAGGCACCAGCAGCTTCAAATATCTGTTTGCTGGTTTGTAATGGCTTTGTAGCAGCTGCTCTCTTAATCCTATGAACTTGCCTGGCAGAAACCTTCCTCGTTCTGCCTTTATCAGCACGAACACGTCTGTGCTCAGAATCAGCCACAAATCTCTTAACAGTACGATGATCAAGCTTAAGTTTTCGGGAAATATCTAATGTTTTCATCCCTTGACCAAGGCATTGCACTATTTGATGCTTTTCAGCAGCGGAGAGATCCTTTTTCTTTCCTATGTTACTTGAAAACTCTGGCCTGCTTAATAGTGTGGAACATCCAGTTTTCCTTTTATTGGGCTCACATGGCAAATAATTATCACAGGTATCTGAGATTGATTTCAGTGATCCAAAGAACCCTGAGACACAATACCATCAATGGGTTTCATTTACAAAAAAAACCAAAAAACGCTATGACACTTAAAACCGATTTGCATAATAATTTGGAACAAAGTGTACACACGCAGGCTGCACACAGACATTATACATACACACGCAGGCTGCGCCCAGACATTATACATACACACGCAGGCTGCGCACAGACATTATACATATCCATGCAGGCTGCGCACAGACATTATACATACACAGCAGGCTGCGCACAGACAGTATACATACACACGCAGGCTGCGCACAGACATTATATATACATGTGCGCACAGACAGTATACATACACAAGCTGGCAAGCAGTATACAACTGCAGGCTGCGACAGACAGTATACATACACACGCAGGCTGCGCCAGACAGTAAATAAAACCAGCTGCCGCATTATATATACATGTGCGCACAGACAGTATACATACACACGCAAGCTGCGCACAGACAGTATACATACACACGCAGGCTGCGCACAGACATTATATATACATGTGCGCACAGACAGTATACATACACACGCAGCTGCGCACAGACAGTATACATACACACGCAGGCTGCGCACAGACATTATATATACATGTGCGCACAGACAGTATACATACACACGCAGGCTGCGCACAGACATTATACATACACACGCAGGCTGCGCCCAGACATTATACATACACACGCAGGCTGCGCACAGACATTATACATATCCATGCAGGCTGCGCACAGACATTATACATATCCACGCAGGCTGCGCACAGACATTGTACATACACACGCAGGCTGCGCACAGACATTATATATACATGTGCGCACAGACAGTATACATACACACGCAAGCTGCGCACAGACAGTATACATACACACGCAGGCTGCGCACAGACATTATATATACATGTGCGCACAGACAGTATACATACACACGCAGGCTGCGCACAGACAGTATACATACACACGCAGGCTGTGCACAGACATTATATATACATGTGCGCACAGACAGTATACATACACACGTAAGCTGCGCACAGACAGTATACATACACACGCAGGCTGCGCACAGACATTATATATACATGTGCGCACAGACAGTATACATACACACGCAAGCTGCGCACAGACATTATAGATACATGTGCGCACAGACAGTATACATACACACGCAGGCTACGCACAGACAGTATACATACACACGCAGGCTGCGCACAGACATTATATATACATGTGCGCACAGACAGTATACATACACACGCAAGCTGCGCACAGACAGTATACATACACACGCAGGCTGCGCACAGACAGTATACATATACACGCAGGCTGTGCACAGACATTATACATACACACTCAGGCTGCGCACAGACATTATAAATACCCACGCAGGCTGTGCACAGACATTATACATACGTGTGCGCACAGACAGTATACATACACACGCAGGCTGTGCACAGACAGTATACATACACACGCAGGCTGTGCACAGACATTATACATACACACTCAGGCTGCGCACAGACATTATAAATACCCACGCAGGCTGTGCACAGACATTATACATATGTGTGCGCACAGACAGTATACATACACACGCAGGCTGCGCACAGACAGTATACATACACACGCAGGCTGTGCACAGACATTATACATACACACTCAGGCTGCGCACAGACATTATAAATACCCACGCAGGCTGTGCACAGACATTATACCTACGTGTGCGCACAGACAGTATACATACTGTGAGACAGTGAAGGAATATGTGTTGAATGAGGTGTATATTTCACCTAAGTACTTTGCTGACTGGTATGAGCGAAATGTGTGGCTTTGTAAACCTGGTGGTAAAGAAAGGTCACTACACCTGCCATTCAGTACACGCTTGCAGCTCAGACCTGAATCCACTCAGGTGTTGATTAGGAAGCCAGAAGTAGGTGCTTGGGAGCACAGTCAGAGAGCTCGCTTAGTCTGGACACAGGAGGGGTCCAGGCACAGAAGGTGTCTCCAGGAGTTTGAGCTATCTCAGTCTGGGTGCTCGATGTACCCCGGACACAGGAGTAATCTCTGTGAGAATCCATGCGGATAGCTGCTGAATAGGAGGGGAGCTCTCTCAAGTCTGGACAGTTGAAGGTGCCTTCAGACACAAGGAGGAGACTCTGTGAAACTCCATGCTGGTAACTACTGAACATATGTGTTGTTTTGGGCACAGGCTGTTAGAGCCTGGACCCGGATAGAAAGGGAAATCTATCTAAGTGTAATTAGTGGCTGGACAAGCCCAGGTCTTATGTTTATGATTTGGTTTTGATTATGTTCTGTTTGCTGTGGACTTTAATAAAACTGGTTGCGGCCAGTTTTTACCAGAACTGCTGTCTCTGAATGAACTGTTTCTATGCCATTCCGTCTACCCGGACGGCGATCTCAGAGCTATATCCCCAGAAAAGCTTACAATTGGCGGAGAATGCTGGGGCAGCACAGTGGCTGATACAATTGGTGCTGGAATATGCGTGCAGCACAGTGGCAAGAGACAGCAATAAAAGGTGAAGTCTGTTGAAGCAGCAGCAGAAAAAAAAAAAAAAAAAAAAGTGTGTCAGCAAAAGAAACGTCTGTTGGAGCAGTCTTAAAGAGACAGTAGCCCTAATAGAGTTTGCAAAAGAAAAAAAAAAGTGTGTCTGCACAGCAAAGCTGAACTTGTTGTGGAAAAGACTGTGGAGTGTGCAGCAGCAAAGGAAAAGTCTGTTGGAGCAGTCTTAAAGAGACAGTGGCCCTAATAGAGTTTGCAGAGAAAAAAAAAAAAGTGTCTGCACAGCAGAGCTGAATTTTCTGTGGAAAAGACTGTGGAGTGTGTATGTCTTGAGTGAAGACTGCCGTTGTTGAGACAGAGAAGTCTGACAGCATGGATGACAGCATGGAGGCGCTGTTTGAACAAATGGCGCAAGTTAATGTGCAACATAAGACTGCCGTGGTTAGGACAGATAAGTCCGGCAGTATGGAGGAGCTCGTTGAGTACCTGGTCCAGGTCCAGCGAAGCATGCAGCAGAGCATGGAGCAGCAGCGCCTGCAGCACCAGCAGCGCATGCAGCAGGCCCAGCAGCAATTCCTGCAGCAGCAGCAGGAGAATAATCGGTTGTTTTTTGAGCAGGTTGCAGCACTACAAAAGACTTGCAGCCATCGTCCCAAAGTAATGTTGCAAAGTCACCTGCATTGTCCGCTGTAAAGAAGGCGGTAAGACGGTCCCTGAAAAAGATGACACCTCATGATGATGTGAAGGTATATCTCACTAGGTTTGAGAGATTGGCAGAGAAGGAGAATCTGCCCCTATCTGAATGGGCCATGATGGTCGCACCCTATCTGATTGGAGAACCCCAAAGGGCCTATGCTGACCTGAGCGAGCAGGACAGCCAAGACTATGCCAAGCTGAAAGCAGAGATTCTTACCCGGCTGGGTGTTACGGTGACAGCCCGTGCCAGGGGAGTTCATGACTGGAGATGCAGTTGGGAGTCTGCAGTCAGCAAACCTGATTATGGAGTTGAAAAGGTGATAGTGAACCGCTACACCCGAGCATGTCCTCCTGAGGTACAGCCAGAGGTCGGACAAGGAGACCACCAGGACGCCAATCGTCTGGTCAGCCTGATGGAGAAGGCCTTCGCCAGCAAAGACTGTCTCCGTGACCAGCCGTCTGAGAGGTCGTCACTTCAGAGTTCCCGGACGCTGACTCTCGCGGTAAGAGCGTTCCAGCTGTTGGGGATATGGGGTATGCTGATAAGCGGGTTCAGGCCCGAGGGGACATGTGGGTGGAAAAGTGTGATGGACAGGGTTGGAGATGTCGTGAAATTCAGCCAACTGTCCAATAGAGGGGAGCCTATGTATTGTGATGTTGGCAGATCCCTCTCTCTCTGCGCAGAACCTGTGTGTGTGTCCACCTCAGCCGAAGAGACTGGACCACAGGTGTCCCCGGTGGTTGTAAATGACTGCCCAGCACAGGCCCTCTTGGACTCAGAGAGTCCAGTGACTTCCGTATGTGACAGCCTGATTGATAGGGACTTCATCCCTGATAAGCACCTGAGTATGGTGTGCATCCATGGAGACACCAAAGTCTACCCAGAGACTGCCGTGGACTTGGTCCCCAAACTCGGGGAGGTTTCATATGAAGTGGGGGTAGTGAAGAACCTGGTGCAACCCGTTAATTAGGTAATGACTTTCCCCGGTCTAAGGATCGCTGGGGGAAAAATGTTTCTGATGGACAGTGTGATGAAGCTCCTACTGAGGGTGCGCAGTCCCGAGGGGCGGAACACAATGCTAGTGGGCCGTTAAACTTATGTGATAATGATGATGATGATGATGATAATGATAATGATGATGATGATCATGATAATGATGATGACCATGATAATGATGCTGATGCTGATAATGATGATGATCATGATAGTGATGATGATACTGATCATAATCATGATAATGATATTGATAATAATGATGACTGTGATAGTGATGAAATTCCTTTGCAGGTGATGTTGGGAGACGAGGATGGTGGTTCTCGGGAACCGAGTGTCCCTGACTTACCTGTGTCCTATGACAATTTTGAGAGTGAGCAGTGGCGAGACCCCTCTCTTAAAACGGCACAGGAAAATATAAATGTTCTAAATGAGGTTTCCAAGAGCCTGGCTCTGAGGAGAGGTTTCCTCATGTTGCCATAAACATAACCTGTTGTATAGGGACACTGAAGTCCAGGGAGAGGTCGTGAGCCAGCTCCTAGTACCTGAGCTATATGGAAGTATAGTGCTGGGGTTGTCACATAGTCACATACTTGAGGGACCACCTGAGGGAAACCAGAGACCAGATGGTGAAGTTAATGTTGTGGATGACATGTTAACTAAGGTTCCAGATCAAGATGTGAATGAGAATGAATTGTATAACCCTGACAGTGAGCAGGATGTGAATGAAAATGAATTGTATAACCCTGACAGTGAGCAGGATGTGAATGAAAATGAAGTGTATAACCCTGAAAGTGAGCCAGATGTGGCTGAGAAAAAGGGGTCAGACAGTGGTAGTGATAGTGAATCATCTGATGACAATAAAGCAACCAGTGCAAATGAGGAAGGCATGGTAGCAGAGGAGGTTGAGAGTCCTGAGAAGAAAGCTGATGCTGACCTTACAGCCGGACAGAAGATGGCATCTGAAGATGTTTTACAGTTGGCCGGTTCCCTGGCGAAGACTAAGGTGAAAGGAGGAGAGCTGAGCTTTAAAGGCAGTACTCTGAAACTGAACACAGCACAAGTGGATGCTGTTGAAGATGAGAAGTTATCAATGTGTGGTGTGGATCTGCATCATGCCAAGGACTCTGAGGGTGATGCTGCAGAGGTGGAAAAAGCCATGGAAGTGGTAGACACCAAACCAGATGCCTCACCAGAAGCTGAGGTCTCAAGTGAAGCTGTGAGGAACAAGACTGAAGATGTGGGGACTGACTCTGCCCCGGAATCTGTTTCTGCCGGAGACAGCGGCGTGGACGGTGTACTGTCTGGATCCGTGGCTGCAACTCGCGAAGCTCGGGCCGGAAGTTCGGCGCCCGGTGCTCCATCGGTGTTCCCGAGCGACACAAAGGATCTGGAAAAACCCCAAGATGAGATTTTAAAAAGGTTGGCCTTGGGAGCCCCAAGCGCTTTTCATGGAGTTCCCCCGAACCCGTCCCAGTGAGGGAGGGGCATGTGTCGCCCCTTTTTCCGCTGCAGACACAAGGAGCTCGAGGGGATGCAGAGGGGGTGGAAGGAAGACTGATGGGGGGGTTTGAAATGTCCTCCAAAGACCCTGTAAAAGAAGAGGATAAGTATGTGTCCAAAAAGAAAAACGTCAGCCCCCCCTTACAGTGCCAACTTTGAACAGTGGGGCTCAAAATGGTCAGAGACAGACAGAGGCGCTTAAGTTCTGTGAAATAAATTTATGAATAAACTGATTTTAAAAAAAGTAGAGTGCTAAAAAAGGTTCGGGGGAATTAGAAAAGCTAAAAAAAAACCCATACCCCTTGCATTGGTGACCAGGGTCAGTCCCCCAAAAACAGGGGTACGAAAGTTTCTGGGGAAAAATCAGAGAGGTTTTTCTGAGTCCTGGTCATACTTCTGGTAGGCACTATCCGAGATGAGGCTGGCACAAGGGAAAAGCAAAAGTGGGGGAACCCCCGGGGGCCCGCAGGGATAGGTTTGGAGGGTACAGCGTTTGTTGCTTTGGTAAAATAAGTGGACAAGGTGAGATGAATTGGGTTTTTGGCCATAAGGCCCGGGTTTGTTCTTTAGGATTTTTGACCGCCCCCCTCTGGATGACCACCCCCCCGGCCCGGAGAAGGGGGGGGGGATATTGGGACAGTGAAGGAATTGTTTTGAATGGGTGTAATTTCCCTAAGTATTTGCTGAGGTATGAGCGAAATGTGGGCTTTGTAACCGGGGTGGTAAAGAAAGCCCCAACCTGCTTAGACCGTTGCAGCTCAGCCGCCCCCACTCAGGGTTGATTGGAAGCCAAAAGTAGGTGCGGGGGAGCACAGTCAGAGATTTCGCTTAGTCTGGACACAGGAGGGGTCCGGACAGAAGGGTTTCCCGGAGTTTGAGCTATCTAGTCTGGGTGCCGAGCCCCGGAAAGAGTAGTCCGTGAGAATCCTGGGATAGTGCAATAGGGGGGAGCTCTCTAAAAGTTGGCTTAAGGTGCCTTCAAACGGGGAGAGTCTGTAAAAACTCCATGCTGGAAACTACTAAATAGTTTTTTTTTTGGGCCAGGCTGTTAGAGCGGCCCGGATAGAAGGGAAAAATTATCAAAGGTAATTAGGGGCTGGACAACCCAGGTCTTATGTTTGTTTTGGTTTTGTTTATGTTCTGTTTGCTGTGGATTTTAAAAAAAAACTGGTTCGGCCGTTTTTACCCAAAAAAGCTGTCTTAATAAAATGTTTCTATCCATTCCGTTCCCCCCGGGGGCGACTAGGCATACCCCCAAAAAATTACAATCACAGGGCTGGCACAGAAGCTAATAACACGGGGCGTGCACTGACATTTATATCCCTCAGGCTGCGCCAAAACATTATAAATGCCACGAGGCTGTCACAGACATTAAATGTGGCGCACGACAGTTTTCTACACACGCGGCTGGACAGACAGTATACATCACATGAGGGTGCGCACGCGTATCTCCCCGAGGCTTTCGCACAGACAGTATCATACCCACCGGCTGTGCAAAAAACATCGGGCGCACAGACATTTTCAACACACGGGCTCGCAACGTTACATACCCCACGCACGCTGGAAAGACATTATACAACCAAAATAGGCTCGCACGACATTATAATACCCACGGGCTGTGCAAAGACATTTTACTACGTGTGCCAAGCGTTACATACCACCGGCTGTGCAAAACATTTACTCACATGGCTGGCACAGACTTAAAAAATCCCCCCACGAGGCTTTGGGACGCATTTTAAAAACGGTGCGACAGACATAACATACACCGCAGGCTCGCACAGACAGTATACTTCAAGCAGGCGCAACCCGCAGTAACATAACATCAGGTGCCACAGACATTTAAATACCCCCGGCTGTCACAGACATTACAACTGGGCACGCATTACATACCCCAGGCTGGACAGACAGTATACATAAACATGAAAGGGTCCACAGACATTTCTTGTGCGCACAGAAGTTTTCATACACAGCAGGCTGCGCCAGACATTACATACACAGAGGCTGGCACAGGCTTTTACATACACACCAGGCTGCGCAAGACAATAAAAACAGGGCTAAGACATTATAATTGTGTGGACAGACAGTATACTACACCGCGGGCGCACAACATATCATACACAGCGGGGCAAACATTCATAAACCAGGCTGCGCAAAGACATTTAAAAAACCCCCCGGGCTGTCCAGACATTATACATACTGTGCGCACAGACTAAATACACACGCGGCTGCGCACGAAGTATCTACACGAGGCTGCGCCGACAGTATACAAAACCTAGGGGGGCCCAGAATTATAAAACCCACGCAGGGTGTGCACCATTTACTTTTCGTGTGCGCACAGACAGTTTACATACCCCCCAGGCGGCACAGACAGTTACATAAACATTCAGGCTGGCAAAGCATTATAATCGTGTCGCACAGACGTACATACACCGAGGTGGCCAGACAGTTATAACCCGCAGGCTGGCACAGAATTTCATACACACCAGGCGCGCCGACATTATTTAAAAACCCCCCGAGGCTGTGACAAAATTATACTGTGTGCGACAGACATTAAAAAACCCTGCAGGCTGGCACGAAGTACAAAAACACGCAGGGTGCACAAAATTAAATACACCTCGGGGCTGCGACAACATTAAAAACCCCCCAAGGGGGGGTGTGCACAGACTTATACGTGTGCGCACAGACAGTATACTTACCACGCGGGCTGGCACAGACAGTTTTCTTAAAACAGCGGGCTTTTACAGAATTTAATACACCGGGGGGCGCGCACAGACATTAAAAATTTCCCCCGAGGCTGTGCACAGACTTTCCCCCCTTTGTGGCCGGGACAGTATAATACCACGCGGCTGCGCCAGACGGGTTTTTACATCACACGCAGGCGCGCACAACAGTAACATCAGCGCGGCTTTGCCCCAGTTTTTTATACATAGGGTTGCGCCCAGCGTTTAATAACACCAGGTGCGCACAGCATAACATCAAAAGCGGCTGGCACAGACATATACTTCACCCCGGGGGGCCCCAAAGACTTTAAAATACCCCGCAGGCGGGGCCCCGGGAATTATACATCTTTGTGCGCCAGACTTATCCAAAACACGCAGCTGCGTACGCCCATTTTAAAAACCCAGGGGGGGTGCAAACAGACATTTAAAATTTACGTGTGCGCACAGCCCTTTATATTTACACAGGGGGGGCTGGCCCCAGAAAATTTTCCATACACCGCAGGCTGTGCACGACATTAACTACACACCAGGCTGGCCGGGACTTTAAAAAATTTTACCCAGGGGGGGCTGTGCACAGACATTATACATATGTGCGCAAAAAGTATGCATACACACGCGGCTGCGCACAACATATTTCACACGCAGGCTGTCCCATGACTTTATTTTAAAACACGCAGGCTGCGCCCAGAAAAGTATAATACACAACGGGGCTGCGCAAGATTTTTAACATCCCACACGCGGCTGTGCACAGACTTATCATACGTGTGCGCACAGATAGTATACATACACAGCGGGCGTGCACTGACTTTATTTTACACACGCGGTGGAAAAGGGACAGTATACTTTACACAAGGGGCTGCGACGACGTTTACTACACACCGGCTGTGCCCCGACTTTACTACGTGTGCGCCAAAGTATACTTTACACCGCGGGCTGCGAAAGAAGTTAATACACACGCAGGGAAACAAAACAGTAAATACACCTCAGGCTGCGCCAGACGTATACATACACACGCAGGTGCGCACAGCAGTATACATCCCACCCAGGCTGTGAAAAGACATTATACATCGTGGCGACAGACAGTAAAAATACCACGCGGGGCAAAGCACAGACAGTATACAACACCCCCAGGTTTGTATACATTTATAACCCCAGGGGGGGCTGGGGCACAAAACAGTAAACATACACATGCAGGCGCACACAAGATATTCTACCACGGGCCCGTGCACGGTTATTTCAGCACTGCAATGTTTGAACAGCTTTTGGGCTAAGTTCCCCGTTGCGGAATTGCAGCAGAAATTTCCGGGAAACCCCGGGCATCTCCTCTCCCGGGGGGAAAAGCTTTTTTTTTTTGTATGCTTTTCCCTCAAAAACTAGCTTTTTTTAAAGGGAAAATTTCCCTTGCAGAATGCTAGCGTTTTCCTAGTGATCTGTAGCAACGGGGAAAAAAGATTGACGGGTTTTGGGCACACGGCAAACTAGTGTTTGGGCACGTGTGACCCCAATTTTTCTATTGATGCCGCCTAGCCGCATCAATGTAAAAAAATCTTATAAAAATAAAAAAAAAAAATTTAATTTAAAACGGCTATTCTCACCTTCCGGGGGCCCCGCGCCTCCTGGTCCTCAAAAACGCTCCGGCCAAAAACCCTTCCCAAGGTGCATTGCGCAGACCCCCCCTGCGAGCATCACGCGAGGGCCCCTACGTCATCTGGGGGGTTTTCGCAATTTCATTACTGGGAAGGATTGGGGGAGGCCTGAGAGGCGGGGGGGAAAAAAGGGGGGGGGGGGCCCGGAAAAGGGGGGAAAATCATTTTTTTTATTTTAATTTTTGTTTTACCAGGGGTTTTGGTACCCAGGGCTGGGGGAGAGTCTCTCTCCTCCCCAATGGGGGCCACCGGGACAAGAACCCCCCTTTCATTGGCTGGTGGGCTAGCCCCCTGCAGAAAGTAAGCGGTTTAAGCATTCCTATGGGGGGGAATCGCCGGGATTTTTCAAAATTTTTAAAGAACTGTTGCTTTTTTTCGCGAAGGTTTTTTTTTACGGAAAAAACGCGGGATGGGCACAAAAAATTTCTGAAACCCCCTTTTAAAGAAAAGGGGCTTAAGCTTTTCTTTTTTTCGCGTTTTTTTTTTGCGGGAAAAAACGGAAAAAAACCCCCGGGGGAAAACCTGACGTGGCACTTTTTGCCTTTCAGTTTTAAAAAAAAATGCCTTGCGAAAGTATTTGGCTCCTGGGAAAAAAAAATTTAAAACCCTTTTTCACATTATCCCGGGAAAATAAATACCAAATGTAAATTTTTTTGGGGGAAGGGAAACAACAAATTGGGGGGCCCAAATTTTGAAATTTTTAAAAAAATTTTTTTGGGTTTTTTTAAATTTTTGTGAAAAAAACAAAAACGGGAAAAATGGGGGTTTAAAATTTTTTCGTCCCCCCTTTTTTTTTTAGTGCAGCAAACCCCTCAGAAGTTCATTTTGGATCTCTTAATTGATCCCCAAAAATTTTCCTAAATGACTAATGATTAGTGTTTTTCGATAGGGTCTGCAAATATGGGTATCGGCCCTATTAGCTGTATCGGGCTTTCCCAAATTTTTTTGTTTCCCCCAAATTTTTGTCATATCGGGTACCCAATCGGTTTTTCCTTTTAGTGGTGTCCCCCCCGGGGGTCTGTCAGGAAAATCAGCGGGACTTACCCCCCAGAAGAATTCCCGGGGGGCAGTCCTGGACTGCTTTTATGGGGCCCTTTTTTCTCCCTGGGGGGGGGGCCCCCCCCCCCCCCAAACGTTTTTTGCGTAACTGCAGGACGCAGGGTAATCCCGGCCCTAAAAAAGTCGATGGTCACCCCCGGGGAAGAGGGGGGCAGCTGTGCTGCCCCCGGGGGGGGGCGGCTCTGCCCCCCTTTTGGGGTAGCAGGCGGATCGTGTGGGACACTGTTTTAAAATGCGTCGGAAGGGGGTATATGTGTTTTTTTTTTTCATTTTTTTTCGGAGACCCGATGGCGTCGCGGATGGGGGACTGAAAAAAAAGTAATAAAAAACTGTGTTGTGTTTTTTTTTAAAAATTAAAAAAAATTTTTTTTGAACATTCACCCCCCCGGGGGCAAAAAAATTTAAAATTTTTTTCATACGGGGGACCCGGGGGGGGTTTTTTTAAAAAATTTTTTGGGGGAGGGGTGTTCCAGGTACCCCCTTTTTCCCCCTTTTGATGCTTGCCAAAAACCCGAGGCAAAAAGGGGACCACCGGGGGCCCCATGCGGGGGTGGGGGCCTTTTACAGTCAAGCGTGACCCGCTATCTTTTCTGTGGGGGCCCCCTTTTTTATCCCCCCCCGGGGTTTGGAGCCCCCTGCCCCGGGGAAAAAACCCCGGGGGGGGGAAACAGGCGGGGTACGGGCCAGTTTTATTTTTCATGTCCTAGGGGGGGTGTAGGAGACCCCCTGAGGGGGGGTGGGGAGATTTACGGCGGGGGGGGGCCCCTTTTGGGGAAGGCCTGGGGGGGGGAGGTAAAGGGGCCCGGGGGGCTCACAGGTTCCTGACACTCGGGGGGTAGGGGTCGCCCCTGGAAAATTTGGGGCGTCCCCTCCATTGAAACCCCCCGTGCGGGTGTAGGCCCCAAATTCCTGGCAACAGGTCCCCCGGGGGGTTTTCCCCTTTTGGGGGGGGATTTCCCCCCGCCCCCCGGGTCCAAACACTTCTAAAAAAATCCGGTGAAGCCCAACCACCTTTCAATTTAAATTTTCCCTACGGGCACCTTACGCCGCGGCTCCCACGGGTTTTTCCCTTTTTTTTTTTTCTCCGGTCCTTTTCTGCCGGTCCTTCTCCAGGTTACGTTGCCGAAACTTTTGGGTTCTCGTTTTCCCCTTTTTCGCTTGTTCCCCCCCCCCCCGTCTCCACTTTTTCCCCCTAACGCCGGTTGTAATCTCCTCCCCGAAACCCCCCGTCCCCCCATAAAAAGCAGCTTACTTTGGGGGGTTTTTCGGCAGCTCCCCCGGCCCCCGACAGCCCCGGCGGCGCTCACCTGGGGGAAGCCCCCCGGGTTGGAAAAGATGACAGGGGGGCCCCGGGGACAGACGGGGAAAAACCCCTGGTGCCTGCGCGGCCCCCCCCCCTGAGGACGGGTGTCGCTTCTTCTTCCAGCGACGGGGGGACAGCGGGTTGGGGGGGGCGGGGCAGATTTTTTGCGGGGAAAGGGCCCTCCCGCGAAAAACGTCCCCCCCCCCCTACATTGAAAGGGGGTGGGATGCCCCCGGGAAACCCTCTACTGAAGGGGGGCCCTTTCCCCTTTCCCGGGTACGACCTTCAGGTAAGAGGGATTGGCGCCCCTCCAAGTTTATTTTGGGGGGACGCCAGCGGGGCTTCCATCTGGGCGACCCCCCCCCCGGGCCCGGGGCCCGGCCCCCTTTTTGGGATCCTCCGCTTTTTTGAAAGGGGGGGGGGTTTTCCCCGGCCGGGTGCCCAAGGGGGGTTTCCCCCTGGCGCGGGTCGCTTCCGGGGGGGAGAGTGGGATGCTCCATCCCTTCACACTTTTGCTCGTGTCCATTGCCCCCCTCTCCTCCAAGTCCATGTGTTTAGCATCTGGAGGGGGCCCCTTTTTGTGGGGGGGGGACCTTCGTGTTTTTCCCCAACTGAGGGGAGAGGAGGAAAACTAAAAAGCTGTGGGGCACGTTTTAAAAATTGCAGTACCTTTAGAGTGGTGGGCCCCTCGTTTTCGAAACCCCGATGGGGGACCCCAAAAAAACGCAGCCCCTTTTTCTTCACCGTGCTCGTCGTGACCAGATATGGCGGAAAATGGAAATAATTCTCTGATGATTTTTGCAATTTCAAGCCAAAAACCAGTTCAATTCAGGACACAGGAAACCCCTTATAGCGAGCTAAAAGAAACCTGTTTTTTTTACGCCCAAGTTTAGCGCACCCCGGGGCCCCCCCCACTTCTTTTGGGGGGTTTTCACGGCTTTACCCCCAATTGAAAACAGAGTTTTTTATATGTGGGAAAAATATAAACTATAAAATATGTTTTTTTTAAATTTTGTCCAATGAATGTATATATATTATATTTTTGTATTCTATGTGTGATTTTTGTGGTTTTTTTAAAGAAAGAAAGGGTTTTTTTTTTTTTCATATTTTGTTCCATAGATTAATGGGGGGCTTCCCCGGGGGCGGGGAAAGGATATCGCGATTTTAGTGATATCGGCGATACCATTCCCATCCCTATTTTTTTGAATCGACAGTATCGCCAACATATAATGATGAAATATAAACCGTGTGTAAACAAGTCTCCATATAAAGCAACTGCTCGGGGTAGTTCAGGGTTCTGTTTTAAGCACAGAGAGCACATGAAGACCCAAAGGGGAAAAAAACAGGCAGGTCCATGATACTGTTGTGGAGAAGTTCAAAACCGGGTTTGGTCAAAATGATTTTCAAAAAATTTTAAAAAAATTTCCAAAAGGGGGACTGTGCAAGCGATCATATTGAAAAGGAAGGAGTATCATACCTCTGCAAAAACTACCAAAAACCCACCGTCCCCTAAAATTTCCAACAAAAAACGATCCAAAAGGGGGGGAACCAAGAGGCCCTGGGTCATCTTGTTTAAAATACAGGGACTAAGCTGGGTGGGGGGGTCTGTCCATACGAAAAAATAGTGTCCCAATGCAAAAAATTTTGGCCCTTTTGGGGGAAAGGGTGGCAAAAAAAAGCCATTTCCCCAAAGTATCCATAAAAAATGTCATTTAAAGTTGCAACAAGCCCCCTTGGGGGAAAAAACACCAAACATTTGGAAGAAGGATTTTTTGGGGCAGATGAAACCAAAATCAAACTTTTGGCAAAAAATCCCAAAAATTTATGTTTGGCGAAAAAGGGAAACAGTTTAAAACCCCAAAAAACCCACCCCCCCTGTCAAACAGGTGGGGGCAGCACATGGTTGGGCCGGGTTTTTTTTTCAGCAGGGACGGGGGAAGAGGGTTTAAAAAATTTTGGGGGAAAAAGGGGGAAAAGCTAAAAACAGGCCCCTTTTTAAAAAAAACTTTTTGGGGTCTACAAAAAAATGAGACGGGACGGAGATTTGATTTCCCCAAAAAGCAATGACCCCAAAAAATAAAAAAAAAAACTCAATGGAATGTTCACAAATAAATGTTACGGGGTTAAAAAAGGCCCAAAATCAAAGTCCGGGACCGAACCCCAACGAAAATTTTGGGGAAAAAAGCTAAAAAAGGGGGTTTTTACAAACGATCTCCATCAACCCTCACTGAGCTCAAACTGTTTCCCCAAAGGAAAAGAAGGGGGGAAAAATTTCAGTCTTCAATGTAAAAAACTAAAAGAGAATCCCCCGCGATTGCAGCTGTAATGCGCAAAAGGGGGCGCAAAAAAAAGTATTAAGTTAAAGGGGCCCAAAAAAATTTTTGCGCGCCCCACTTTTCAGTTTTGATTTAAAAAAAAATTTTTAAAAAAACCCCAAAAAAATTTCTTTTCAACTTCACAATTGTGTCCCACTTGTTTTTCTTCACCAAAAATTTTTTTTTGGTTCTTTATGTTTAAAACTGATTTTTGGAAAAGGTTAAAAAATTTTCCCCGGGAGCCAAATACTTTGAAAAGGGACTGTAATTTTCCCACATATCAAAAAATTTTTAAATATATAAACACCACAAAGAAAAAACAATCCCCCTTAAACAGGTTTTGGAAAAAAAAAAAAACCCCCTCTTTTCGGATACTTTTTTTTGGGAGTAGGGGCTTCTTTTTCCAGCATTTAGCTTTTCTCCTCTTCTCTTTTTCTGTGACACAGGGGGGGAAAGGGGCCCCCAATGAGTATGAATGAGATGAAAGGGGCGGGGTTTTCCCGGCAAAACACCCCCGGGGCCCGGGAAAAATATTGGGGCCATCATTCTGTTGCAGGGTGACGAGGGGTTTTTTTGGGGGGGAAAGCCTGAGCCCCCGAAGAAGGGGGGGGGGCCCTTAAAAGGGGAAAGGGGGGGGAAAGAGAGAGATGGGGGGGGAAGTGGGACCCAGAGCGGAAAAAAGGTTTTTTCCCCTTTCTTCAATTTTTTCAGACTGCGACCCCTCAATCCTTTTATGAGTGTCCATCACGAACCCCCCCCATAAGGGGAGTGCACGATGTACCCTCTTTTCCCGAACTTTGTGATTCTGTGCAAGGGGGCCCTTTTTTTCCCTGCGGCCTGTACGGCGTTGTGCTCTGGGTGTACTGTGGGCCCCCCTTTAAAAGGGCCCCATAAGGAACTGTCCAACGCTCCCCAAAAAACCCAAAAACAAAGGGCTCAAGGGCCCAAGCAACCCCGGGTAATTCGGCACGGTCAGGAGCAGGAATCTCGTTTCTACACAGCAGAAACCAAGAGACTTTGTTCAGGATTGCGACGCCACCCGGGGTGTTCCGCGACCCCTCAACCCGAACTCCAAACGATAAGATATTACCTTCCCCTTTTCCCCCTTTTGTTTTATTATTGTGAGTTATTTTGCTTTTAAAAACCCCCCTGCATGGGGGTTTCTTTGGAAATTTTTCTGTAAAAACCAAAGAAATCCCCGTTTTAACCCCCCTTTGTGTTTTCTGCTGTTACACCCCCCGAACCCCTTTTTTTTTTGGCATAGTCCAGGCTGGTCTACAGCATGGGTCACGAACGGCGTTTGCCCCCACCAGTATTCCCCCTTTTGGGGCCATGTTTAAATAATTTGCCCAAAATTTACTGCGTCAAAAAACCTTTTTTTGGAGCTGGGGGGAAAAGGGGGGAGGGGTATGTTGAGAAAGCATCCCCAAAAACTCCCCGCTAGGGCTGAAAGGGGGCCCCCCATGGGGCCCCCCGGGGGAGGCTGGACTACATGAGTTGTCCCCCCCCAAAAATCAGGGTTTTTAAAGTACTTCAAAATTTTTGGGGAAAAAAAACCCCCGTGGACCCCCTGACGTAGGGGACTTAGGACTCGCCTGTTTGCTGTATGCAAAGGGGGGGAAAGGGGGACGCAGTTTATAAAGCTAAAAGAGTTGCATATGCTATCATCAAAGGAGGAGGGGGAAAAAGGGGGCCCGGAAAATGTTGTGTTACAAAACTTGTCGGTTTAAGGGGGAAAGGACGTCTGACCAAAAAAGCCCCCGGGGGATGGTACGGTGGACCCCGCACACCCTTTTCCAAATTGGGGAATGAACCCCGCTTGCGGAACAGGAGCGGGGGGTGACGGGCCCATTGGGGGAAAGGGCCAGGTGGGGAACAGCCCGTAAATTTTGTCACTAAAACCCCGGGGGTTTAAGGAGGGGAAAAGATCTGATACCCCCAAGAAAAAAATTGGCCAGTGAAGTAAAAAATTAAAAAGGGCCCGAATGCAGCGGGGGGCCGTGGGGGGGTGGCCAGTAAGATGCCAGGGGTCACGCCACCGGATCTCCCCTGCTTAAAGCAGAGAGATGGGGGATATAACGTGGGAATGCCCCCCGGGGGGGCCCCCGGGGCCCGCGGTAGTTAAAACCAGAAGGCTTTGGCCGGGGGGGGCACCGCCCCCCGGCCAGAATGGAAAAAGGGGGAGTGGTGAAAGTCCCCCCAAAACCCAGTGTCCCTGCCCACTGGTCTGTGCTGAAAATTTTGGGGGGGGGGGGGGTTGTTTTGTGGAACTGATTCGGGGGCACATTTCCCGAAGCCTATTTCCATCGACACTTTCCGGAGACTCTTCGGGGCCCGGTGGGGCCCCGTAGTAAAAAAGACAGCGGCAAACACCCCCTATCCCCCGGGGGGGTGGGTGGGGTTTTGGGTTTCAGGTTCACGGGGGGGGCAAAACCTTGGGGAAAGGTTTTTTTTTTTCCAAAAGGGGGGAAACCGGGGGCCCCCGTCACAAAGACCCCGGGGTGTTTTTTTTTTGAAAGAATTCGGGGAAAAGGCTTTTTGATGTAAAAAACGAAAAAAAAAAAAATTTGGACACACCCATTCAAAGATTTTCTGAAATTTTTTGGGGCTAGAAAATTGTGAATTTACCTGAAGGCATCAAAAACTTTGGGTTAAAACTGTGGAAAAATACAAAATTTCCCCTTTACAAAAAATGTGGAAAAAAAGAAATTTTTTTTATTTAGGTTTTTCAAAAAGGGGACCTTTTTCTTTGATTAAAGCTTTTCACCGCAAAAAAAAGGGAAAGGTTTGGCCCCCTAATGTTAGTTATTTTGAAGCATGGAGGGGGGTGGTGGGGTGGTGTGGGGGGGGGTTTTTTGGGGACAAGTTGGAGATTTTTCAAAAAATTTTTCGGTGAAACGGTCCACTACCCAACCATCTCGATTGGGGGTTTTTTTGGTGCGTGGGGGCCGGAAACAGGGTAGCACCCCAACACTCCCTTCTTGGTCAAATAGCCCTTTACAGGGTTTGGGGGGTTTTTTTTTTTTTGGGGTCATTGTCCGGGTTTAAAAATAAAAAAAAGGTCTAAAATGCAACGGATGGAATAGCTGCTGCTGCAAGATGCTGGGTAGCCAGTGGTTCGTAGCCTTCAAATTTTTAAACCCCCCTTAAAGACC
>JARQOD010000001.1:335167627-335222855 GCA_033576555.1 Oophaga sylvatica | reverse complement strand
ATACATACACACGCAGGCTGTGCACAGACATTATACATACACACTCAGGCTGCGCACAGACATTATAAATACCCACGCAGGCTGTGCACAGACATTATACCTACGTGTGCGCACAGACAGTATACATACTGTGAGACAGTGAAGGAATATGTGTTGAATGAGGTGTATATTTCACCTAAGTACTTTGCTGACTGGTATGAGCGAAATGTGTGGCTTTGTAAACCTGGTGGTAAAGAAAGGTCACTACACCTGCCATTCAGTACACGCTTGCAGCTCAGACCTGAATCCACTCAGGTGTTGATTAGGAAGCCAGAAGTAGGTGCTTGGGAGCACAGTCAGAGAGCTTGCTTAGTCTGGACACAGGAGGGGTCCAGGCACAGAAGGTGTCTCCAGGAGTTTGAGCTATCTCAGTCTGGGTGCTCGATGTACCCCGGACACAGGAGTAATCTCTGTGAGAATCCATGCGGATAGCTGCTGAATAGGAGGGGAGCTCTCTCAAGTCTGGACGTTGAAGGTGCCTTCAGACACAAGGAGGAGACTCTGTGAAACTCCATGCTGGTAACTACTGAACATATGTGTTGTTTTGGGCACAGGCTGTTAGAGCCTGGACCCGGATAGAAAGGGAAATCTATCTAAGTGTAATTAGTGGCTGGACAAGCCCAGGTCTTATGTTTATGATTTGGTTTTGATTATGTTCTGTTTGCTGTGGACTTTAATAAAACTGGTTGCGGCCAGTTTTTACCAGAACTGCTGTCTCTGAATGAACTGTTTCTATGCCATTCCGTCTACCCGGACGGCGATCTCAGAGCTATACCCCAGAAAAGCTTACAATTGGCGGAGAATGCTGGGGCAGCACAGTGGCTGATACAATTGGTGCTGGAATGTGCGTGCAGCACAGTGGCGAGAGACAGCAATAAAAGGTGAAGTCTGTTGAAGCAGCAGCAGAAAAAAAAAAAAAAAAAAAGTGTGTCAGCAAAAGAAACGTCTGTTGGAGCAGTCTTAAAGAGACAGTAGCCCTAATAGAGTTTGCAAAAGAAAAAAAAAAGTGTGTCTGCACAGCAAAGCTGAACTTGTTGTGGAAAAGACTGTGGAGTGTGCAGCAGCAAAGGAAAAGTCTGTTGGAGCAGTCTTAAAGAGACAGTGGCCCTAATAGAGTTTGCAGAGAAAAAAAAAAAAGTGTCTGCACAGCAGAGCTGAATTTTCTGTGGAAAAGACTGTGGAGTGTGTATGTCTTGAGTGAAGACTGCCGTTGTTGAGACAGAGAAGTCTGACAGCATGGATGACAGCATGGAGGCGCTGTTTGAACAAATGGCGCAAGTTAATGTGCAACATAAGACTGCCGTGGTTGAGACAGATAAGTCCGGCAGTATGGAGGAGCTCGTTGAGTACCTGGTCCAGGCCCAGCGAAGCATGCAGCAGAGCATGGAGCAGCAGCGCCTGCAGCACCAGCAGCGCATGCAGCAGGCCCAGCAGCAATTCCTGCAGCAGCAGCAGGAGAATAATCGGTTGTTTTTTGAGCAGGTTGCAGCACTACAAAAGACTTGCAGCGCATCGTCCCAAAGTAATGTTGCAAAGTCACCTGCATTGTCCGCTGTAAAGAAGGCGGTAAGACGGTCCCTGAAAAAGATGACACCTCATGATGATGTGAAGGTATATCTCACTAGGTTTGAGAGATTGGCAGAGAAGGAGAATCTGCCCCTATCTGAATGGGCCATGATGGTCGCACCCTATCTGATTGGAGAACCCCAAAGGGCCTATGCTGACCTGAGCGAGCAGGACAGCCAAGACTATGCCAAGCTGAAAGCAGAGATTCTTACCCGGCTGGGTGTTACGGTGACAGCCCGTGCCAGGGGAGTTCATGACTGGAGATGCAGTTGGGAGTCTGCAGTCAGCAAACCTGATTATGGAGTTGAAAAGGTGATAGTGAACCGCTACACCCGAGCATGTCCTCCTGAGGTACAGCCAGAGGTCGGACAAGGAGACCACCAGGACGCCAATCGTCTGGTCAGCCTGATGGAGAAGGCCTTCGCCAGCAAAGACTGTCTCCGTGACCAGCCGTCTGAGAGGTCGTCACTTCAGAGTTCCCGGACGCTGGACTCTCGCGGTAAGAGCGTTCCAGCTGTTGGGGATATGGGGTATGCTGATAAGCGGGTTCAGGCCCGAGGGGACATGTGGGTGGAAAAGTGTGATGGACAGGGTTGGAGATGTCGTGAAATTTCAGCCAACTGTCCAATAGAGGGGGAGCCTATGTATTGTGATGTTGGCAGATCCCTCTCTCTCTGCGCAGAACCTGTGTGTGTGTCCACCTCAGCCGAAGAGACTGGACCACAGGTGTCCCCGGTGGTTGTAAATGACTGCCCAGCACAGGCCCTCTTGACTCAGAGAGTCCAGTGACTTCCGTATGTGACAGCCTGATTGATAGGGACTTCATCCCTGATAAGCACCTGAGTATGGTGTGCATCCATGGAGACACCAAAGTCTACCCAGAGACTGCCGTGGACTTGGTCCCCAAACTCGGGGAGGTTTCATATGAAGTGGGGGTAGTGAAGAACCTGGTGCAACCCGTTATATTAGGTAATGACTTTCCCCGGTCTAAGGATCGCTGGGGGAAAAATGTTTCTGATGGACAGTGTGATGAAGCTCCTACTGAGGGTGCGCAGTCCCGAGGGGCGGAACACAATGCTAGTGGGCCGTTAAACTTATGTGATAATGATGATGGATGATGATAATGATAATGATGATGATGATCATGATAATGATGATGACCATGATAATGATGCTGATGCTGATAATGATGATGATCATGATAGTGATGATGATACTGATCATAATCATGATAATGATATTGATAATAATGATGACTGTGATAGTGATGAAATTCCTTTGCAGGTGATGTTGGGAGACGAGGATGGTGGTTCTCGGGAACCGAGTGTCCCTGACTTACCTGTGTCCTATGACAATTTTGAGAGTGAGCAGTGGCGAGACCCCTCTCTTAAAACGGCACAGGAAAATATAAATGTTCTAAATGAGGTTTCCCAAGAGCCTGGCTCTGAGGAGAGGTTTCCTCATGTTGCCATAAACAATAACCTGTTGTATAGGGACACTGAAGTCCAGGGAGAGGTCGTGAGCCAGCTCCTAGTACCTGAGCTATATGGAAGTATAGTGCTGGGGTTGTCACATAGTCACATACTTGAGGGACCACCTGAGGGAAACCAGAGACCAGATGGTGAAGTTAATGTTGTGGATGACATGTTAACTAAGGTTCCAGATCAAGATGTGAATGAGAATGAATTGTATAACCCTGACAGTGAGCAGGATGTGAATGAAAATGAATTGTATAACCCTGACAGTGAGCAGGATGTGAATGAAAATGAAGTGTATAACCCTGAAAGTGAGCCAGATGTGTGAGAAAAAGGGGTCAGACAGTGGTAGTGATAGTGAATCATCTGATGACAATAAAGCAACCAGTGCAAATGAGGAAGGCATGGTAGCAGAGGAGGTTGAGAGTCCTGAGAAGAAAGCTGATGCTGACCTTACAGCCGGACAGAAGATGGCATCTGAAGATGTTTTACAGTTGGCCGGTTCCCTGGCGAAGACTAAGGTGAAAGGAGGAGAGCTGAGCTTTAAAGGCAGTACTCTGAAACTGAACACAGCACAAGTGGATGCTGTTGAAGATGAGAAGTTATCAATGTGTGGTGTGGATCTGCATCATGCCAAGGACTCTGAGGGTGATGCTGCAGAGGTGGAAAAAGCCATGGAAGTGGTAGACACCAAACCAGATGCCTCACCAGAAGCTGAGGTCTCAAGTGAAGCTGTGAGGAACAAGACTGAAGATGTGGGGACTGACTCTGCCCCGGAATCTGTTTCTGCCGGAGACAGCGGCGTGGACGGTGTACTGTCTGGATCCGTGGCTGCAACTCGCGAAGCTCGGGCCGGAAGTTCGGCGCCCGGTGCTCCATCGGTGTTCCCGAGCGACACAAAGGATCTGGATAAATCCCAAGATGAGATTTTGAGACATCAGGTTGGCCTTGGTGAGCTCAAGCGCATTTTCATGGAGTCTACACCTGAACCACGTCCCAGTGAGTGGGAGGGGCGATGTGTCGCTCCGTTGCCGCTGCAGACACACAGGAGCTCAGATGGGATGCAGAACGTGGTGGAAGAGAAGACTGATGGTAGGGCTTCTGAGCATGTCCTACCAGAAGAGCCTGTACAAGAAGAGGATGAAGTATGTGTACCGAAAAAGAAAAACGATCAGCTCCCTCTACAGTGCCAATCGTTTGAACAGTGTGGCTCAAAATGGTCAGAGACCATGACAGAGGCGCTTAAGTTCTGTGAAATAGAATTTATGAATCAACTGATATTTAAGAAAGTAGATGTGCTAAAAAAGGTTCAGGGGGAATTAGAGAAAGCTGAAAAAAACCCTATACCTCCTGTGACAGTTGGTGACACAGGGTCAGTGCCCCAAAAACAGGAGGTACGAAAGTTTCTGAGGAAGAATCAGCAGAGGTGTTCTGACGTGCCTGGTCATACTTCTCTGGTGAGGCACTATACCGAGACTGAGGCTGGCACTAAGGTCAAGCTGAAACTGTGCAGGACACCCGAGGCCCGCAGAGAGCATAGGCCTGGGAGGGTACAGCGTATTGCGATTGCTTTAGGTGAAGATACAGATGACAATGGTGAAGATGAACTTGGTGTTGGCCATAACTGGTCCGGAGTTCACTGTCTCTTTAGGATTGTTGACCAGCCCTCCGGTCTGGATGACCAGCCCTCCGGTCTGGAGAAGAGGGGGAGGATATGTGAGACAGTGAAGGAATATGTGTTGAATGAGGTGTATATTTCACCTAAGTACTTTGCTGACTGGTATGAGCGAAATGTGTGGCTTTGTAAACCTGGTGGTAAAGAAAAGTCACTACACCTGCCATTCAGTACACGCTTGCAGCTCAGACCTGAATCCACTCAGGTGTTGATTAGGAAGCCAGAAGTAGGTGCTTGGGAGCACAGTCAGAGAGTTCGCTTAGTCTGGACACAGGAGGGGTCCAGGCACAGAAGGTGTCTCCAGGAGTTTGAGCTATCTCAGTCTGGGTGCTCGATGTACCCCGGACACAGGAGTAGTCTCTGTGAGAATCCATGCGGATAGCTGCTGAATAGGAGGGGAGCTCTCTCAAGTCTGGACGTTGAAGGTGCCTTCAGACACAAGGAGGAGACTCTGTGAAACTCCATGCTGGTAACTACTGAACATATGTGTTGTTTTGGGCACAGGCTGTTAGAGCCTGGACCCGGATAGAAAGGGAAATCTATCTAAGTGTAATTAGTGGCTGGACAAGCCCAGGTCTTATGTTTATGATTTGGTTTTGATTATGTTCTGTTTGCTGTGGACTTTAATAAAACTGGTTGCGGCCAGTTTTTACCAGAACTGCTGTCTCTGAATGAACTGTTTCTATGCCATTCCGTCTACCCGGACGGCGATCTCAGAGCTATATCCCCCGAAAAGCTTACAATACACACGCAGGCTGCGCACAGACAGCATACATACACACGCAGGCTGTGCACTGACATTATATATACACACTCAGGCTGCGCACAGACATTATAAATAGCCACGCAGGCTGTGCACAGACATTATAAATACGTGTGCGCACAGACAGTATACATACACACGCAGGCTGCGCACAGACAGTATACATACACATGCAGGCTGCGCACAGACAGTATACATACACACGCAGGCTGCGCACAGACAGTATACATACACACGCAGGCTGTGCACAGACATACATACGTGTGCGCACAGACAGTATACATACACACGCAGGCTGCGCACAGACAGTATACATACACACGCACGCTGTGCACAGACATTATACATACACACTCAGGCTGCGCACAGACATTATAAATACCCACGCAGGCTGTGCACAGACATTATACATACGTGTGCACACAGACAGTATACATACACACGCAGGCTGTGCACAGACATTATACATACACACTCAGGCTGCGCACAGACATTATAAATACCCACGCAGGCTGTGCACAGACATTATACATACGTGTGCGCACAGACAGTATACATACACACGCAGGCTGCGCACAGACAGTATACATACACATGCAGGCTGCACACAGACAGTATACATACACACTCAGGATGCGCACAGACATTATAAATACCCACGCAGGCTGTGCACAGACATTATACATACGTGTGCGCACAGACAGTATACATACACACGCAGGCTGCGCACAGACAGTATACATAAACATGCAGGCTGCACACAGACATTATACATACGTGTGCGCACAGACAGTATACATACACACGCAGGCTGCGCACAGACAGTATACATACACACGCAGGCTGTGCACAGACATATACATACACACTCAGGCTGCGCACAGACAGTATACATAACAACTGCAGGCTGCGCACAGACATTATACATCGGTGTGCGCACAGACAGTATACATACAACGCAGCTGCGCACAGACAGTATACATACACACGCAGGCTGTGCACAGACAGTATACATACACACTCAGGCTGCGCACAGACATTATAAATACCACGCAGGCTGTGCACAGACATTATACATACGTTGCGCACAGACATACATACACACGCAGGCTGCGCACAGACAGTATACATACACATGCAGGCTGCGCACAGACAGTATACATACACACTCAGGCTGCGCACAGACATTATAAATACCACGCAGGCTGGCACAGACATTATACATACGTGTGCGCACAGACAGTATACATACACACGCAGGCGTGCGCACAGACAGTATACATAACATTCAGGCTGCGCACAGACATATACATACAATCAGGTGCGCACAGACAGTATACAATACACACGCAGGCTGTGCACAGACATTATACATACACATCAGGCTGCGCACAGACATTATACATACACACCAGGCTGCGCACAGACATTATACAATACACCACGCAGGCTGTGCACAGACATTACATACGTGTGGCACAACATATACATACACATCAGGCTGCGCACAGACATATACAATACCACGCAGGCTGTGCACAGACATTATAACATCGTGTGCGCACAGACATTATACATACACACGCAGGCTGGCACAGACATTAATAACATTCGTGCGCACAGACAGTATACATACACACGCAGGCTGCGCACAGACAGTATACATACACACGCAGGCTGTGCACGACATTATACATACACACTCAGGCTGCGCACAGACATTATAAATACCCACGCAGGCTGTGCACAGACATTATACCTACGTGTGTGCACAGACAGTATACATACACACGCAGGCTGCGCACAGACAGTATACATACACACGCAGGCTGCGCACAGACAGTATACATACACGCGCAGGCTGTGCACAGACATTATACATACGTGTGCGCACAGACAGTATACATACACACGCAGGCTGCGCACAGACAGTATACATACACACGCAGGCTGTGCACGAACATTATACATACACACTCAGGCTGCGCACAGACATTATAAATACCCACGCAGGCTGTGCACAGACATTATACATACGTGTGCGCACAGACATTATACATACACACGCAGACTGCGTACAGACAGTATACATACACACGCAGGCTGCGCACAGACATTATACATACGTGTGCGCACAGACAGTATACATACACACGCAGGCTGCGCACAGACAATATACATACACACGCAGGCTGTGCACAGACATTATACATACACACTCAGGCTGCGCACAGACATTATAAATACCCACGCAGGCTGTGCACAGACATTATACATACGTGTGCGCACAGACAGTATGCATACACACGCAGGCTGCGCACAGACAGTATACATACACACGCAGGCTGTGCACTGACATTATTTATAAACACGCAGGCTGCGCACAGACAGTATACATACACAAGCAGGCTGCGCACAGACAGTATACATACACACGCAGGCTGTGCACAGACATTATACATACGTGTGCGCACAGATAGTATACATACACATGCAGGCTGTGCACTGACATTATTTATACACACGCAGGCTGCGCACAGACAGTATACATACACAAGCAGGCTGCGCACAGACAGTATACTATACACACGCAGGCTGTGCACAGACATTATACATACGTGTGCGCACAGACAGTATACATACACACGCAGGCTGCGCACAGACAGTATACATACACACGCAGGCTGCAACAGACAGTATACATACACACTCAGGCTGCGCACAGACAGTATACATACACACGCAGGCTGCGCACAGACAGTATACATACACACGCAGGCTGTGCACAGACATTATACATACGTGTGCGCACAGACAGTATACATACACACGCAGGCTACGCACAGACAGTATACATACACACGCAGGCTGTGCACTGACATTATATATACACACGCAGGCTGCGCACAGACAGTAAACATACACATGCAGGCTGCACACAAGCAGTATTCATACACACAGGCTGTGCACAGACAGTATATATACACGCACTGCACATGTTTGCATACAGCTCTTAGGCTAAGTTCACACGTTGCGGAATTGCAGCAGAAATTTCCGCGGCAATCCCGCACTTCTCTGCCGCGGGAAATACGCATTTTTTTTTGTATGCGTTTCCCGTCAGAAACTAGCATTTTGCAAGCGTAATTAGCTTGCAGAATGCTAGCGTTTTCCTAGTGATCTGTAGCATCGCTTGGAAAACTGATTGACAGGTTGGTCACACGAGTCAAACATAGTGTTTGACACGTGTGACCAACTTTTTACTATTGATGCCGCCTATGCCGCATCAATAGTAAAAGATCTAATATAAAAATAATAAAAAAAATAATAAATCGTGCTATTCTCACCTTCCGGCGGCCCCGCAGCCTTCCTGGTCCTCAACGACGCTCCCGGCCAATCCCATTCCCAAGGATGCATTGCGACAGACCCCAGATGACGTAGCATCACGCGAGACCGCTACGTCATCTGGGGTGATTCTCGCAATGCATTACTGGGAACGGGATTGGCTGGGAGTGCGCTGAGAGGCGGGAAAGCTGCGGGGGCTGCCGGAAGGTGAGAATATCATTATTTTTTATTTTAATTATTGTTTTACCAGGGATATGGTACCCAGGGCCTGGAGGAGAGTCTCCTCTCCTCCAGACCCTGGGTACCATCCGTACAAGAACCGCTTACATTGCGCATGGTGGGCATAGCCACATGCAGAAAGTAAGCGGTTCAATGCATTCCTATGGCGGCGGAATCGCCGCGATTATGCGAAATTAATGAACATGTTGCTTTTTTTTCCGCGAAGCGTTTTTTTCACGGAAAAAAACGCTGCATGTGCACAAAAATTGCTGAATCCATTTAAATGAATAGGATGCTTAATGCTTGCGTTTTTTTCGCGTTTTTGCCGCTGGGAAAAAACGCGAAAAAAACGCGAAAATTCCTGACGTGTGCACTTAGCCTTACAGTATATACAGTGCCTTGCGAAAGTATTTGGCTCCCTGGAAACTTTAAACCTTTTCTCACATATCATGCTGCAAACATAAAGATACCAAATGTAAATTTTTGGTGAAGAATCAACAAGTGGGACACAATTGTGAAATTGAACGAAATTTATTGGTTATTTTAAATTCTTGTGAAAATACAAAAACTGAAAAGTGGGGCGTGCAATATTATTCGTCCCCTTTACTTTCAGTGCAGCAAACTCACTCCAGAAGTTCATTGTGGATCTCTTAATTGATCCAATGTTCTCCTAAATGACTAATGATTAGTGTTGAGCGATACGATACTGCAAATATCGGGTATCGGCCGATATTAGCTGTATCGGGCTTTCAATTCCGAGTACCGATATTTTCGTCATATCGGATACCGGAATCGGATTTGTCACTGTCACTGTGAGTGTCCGTCGGTCGGGTCTGTCAGGAGTCAGCGGCACTTACCTGGCAGAAGATCTCCGGCGGTCACGTCCTGGACTGCTTGATGGCCGCCATTATCTTCTCCCTGGCGGTCACATGCAGTTTTTCGCGATAACTGCAGTGACTGCAGGGTAATCCCGGCCGTAAACCAGTCCGATGACGTCACCGCCGGGGAAGCAGGTAATCAGCTGTGCTGCGCCGGGATGACAGGCTCTGCCTGTCATTCTGATGTAGCAGAGCTGGATCGTCGTGGGACACTCGTTACTATAGACTGCGTCGGACAGGTGGTATACTGCTGTTTTTTTTTTTCATTTTTTTACAGGAGATCGATGGCGTCGCAGGATGAGACTGTAATAAAAGTAATGAAAACTGTGTTGTGTTTTTTATTAAATTAAAAAATTTTTTATGAACATTCACCCGTCCGGGTACATCAACAATTTAACTATTTACATACAGGGACCCTGTCCGGGTTATTTATAATTCTTTGGCAGGGGTGTTCCAGGTACCACCTGGTACTCTTCTGATGCTTGCCAAACATCCGAGGCACCAAGGACCACCAGGACCTGATGACGTCGTGTGGCCTGTACAGTCAAGTCGTGACCCGCTATCTGTGTCTGTGTGGCCACCTCTTTCATCTCCCTCCGGGTCTGGAGCCCTATGTCCCGGACTGAACGAACCCCAGGGGGCCTAACAGGCGCCGGGTACGGGCCAGCTATAGTTATCATGTCCATAGCTGGGGCTGCTGAGGAGACCACTGAGGGAGGCTGGGGAGATTTACGGCGTGGGGTGGGCACTTGTGCAGAGGCCTGGATGTGGGAGGCTGAAGGCTCCGAGGGTCTCACAGGTTCCTGACACTCTGGGGAGTAGGGGTCGCACCTGGTAACATTTAGGGCGTACCATCCATTGTAACCCCAGTGTCGGGTGTAAGTCACCAAGTCTCCTGGCAACAGGTCCCTCCCTGGGTGTCCTTCTGGGAGGTGAGTCTCCACGTCCCGCCGGGTCACAAACACTTCTAAATAAAGTCCAGGATGAAGCCCCAACCACCTTTCAATTTAAAGTTCCGTACTGCACCCTTACGCCGCGGCTCCCACAGGGTTCCTTTATCTTTTCTCATCCGGTCCTTATCTGCCCGGTCCTTCTCCAGGTTACGTTGCCGAAGCTTTTGGGATTCTCGATGCTCCCTTTGTCGCTCTGCTTCCCGCTCCCAACGTCTCCACTCTTCCTCCTGACGCCGGTTGTAATTCTCCTCCACCAGCATCTCCATGTCTCCACCATCAAACTGCAGCTTACGATGTCCGGTTTGCGGCAGCTCTCCTGGCGCCCGACAGTCCTGGCGGCGCTCACCTCGGAGGAAGCAGCCGGCTCTGGAACAGATGACAGTCGGGGCTCCGGTACAGACAGGTAGACCTCTGGTGCCTGCGCGGCCTCCTCCATGAGGACGGGTGTCGCTTCTTCTGTCTCAGCGACGGGGGCAGACAGCGGGATCTGGGGTGCTGCCGGTGCAGAGTTTTTTGCAGGAACGGGTGCCTCCACTGCGACAACGTCAACCGAGATCACATTGCAAGGGCTGGGATGCCCGCAAGGACTCCTCTACTAGAACGGGTGCCTCACCTTCCGGTACAGACACTTCAGGTAAGAGGGATTGGCGCCGCTCCAAGTTTAGTTTTAGGGCACGCCAGCTGGCTTCCATCCTGGCGACCTCCTCCCGGTGCCGGGCCAGGCCTCTTAGGGTATCCTCCGCTTCTTGCA
The DNA here is from genome assembly GCA_033576555.1 of Oophaga sylvatica. Classification (NCBI taxonomy): domain Eukaryota; kingdom Metazoa; phylum Chordata; class Amphibia; order Anura; family Dendrobatidae; genus Oophaga; species Oophaga sylvatica. The sequence continues at coordinate 335,211,194 of JARQOD010000001.1, read as the reverse complement.
GCGTAGGAGGGTTTCCAGGCCGGGTGCCCAACGGTGGTTCCGTGGCGATCGGGTCGCTTCCGTGGGGGGAGAGATCTGACTGCTCCATCCCTTCACACTTCTGCTCGTGTCCATTAGCCATCTCTGCCAAGTCACATGTGTCATTAGCATCTGGAGAGGGCCCCTCTTTTGTAGGGAGGCGGGACCTTCGTGTTAGTTTCCGCACACTGAGGAGGATGAGGAGGAAAACTGAAGAGCTGTGGGGCACGATCTTACATTGCAGTACCATTTAGAGTGGTCGGCCATCGTTTTCGCACCACTGAGTGAGTGTACACCCACGAAGAGCACGCACGCCCTTCTTCTTCACCAGTGCCTCGTCGTGACCAGATATGGCGGAAAAATGGCAAATACATTCTCTGATGATTTTAGCAATTCTCAAGCACAAAACCAGTTCAATTCAGGCACACAGGACTCGCTTATAGCGAGCTACAGAATCCTGTTCGTCGAGACGCCAGCCAAGTTTGGGGTACTGCACCGAGCCCGTCGACTTCTATGGGGTATGTCACGGCTTTACCCGGCAATTGAATCAGAGTCTATTTTACTATGTAGAAGTGTATAAACTATAAATATATGTATATATATATATGTCACAATGACATGTATATATATATATATATATATGTATTCTATGTGTGTATATTTTGTGTTTACAACGAAAGAAAGGGTTTTTTTTGTTGCGATATTTTGTTCCCATAGACTTACATGGGACTTCCGGTATCGGAATCGGATATCGACGATATTTAGTGATATCGGCGATACCATTCCGATACGATATTTTTAGATATCGAGCAGTATCGCTCAACACTACTAATGATGATAAATATAATCACCTGTGTGTAATCAAGTCTCCATATAAATGCAACTGCTCTGTGATAGTCTCAGGGTTCTGTTTGAAGCACAGAGAGCATCATGAAGACCAAGGAACACAACAGGCAGGTCCATGATACTGTTGTGGAGAAGTTCAAAGCCGGATTTGGATACAAAATGATTTTCAAAACTTTAAACATTCCAAGGAGCACTGTGCAAGCGATCATATTGAAATGGAAGGAGTATCATACCTCTGCAAATCTACCAAGACCTGACCGTCCCTCTAAACTTTCATCTCAAACAAGGAGAAGACTGATCAGAGATGCAACCAAGAGGCCCATGATCACTCTTGATGAACTACAGAGATCTACAGCTGAGGTGGGACAGTCTGTCCATACGACAACAATCAGTCGTACACTGCACAAATCTGGCCTTTATGGAAGAGTGGCAAGAAGAAAGCCATTTCTCAAAGATATCCATAAAAAATGTCATTTAAAGTTTGCAACAAGCCACCTAGGAGACACACCAAACATGTGGAAGAAGGTGTCTGGTCAGATGAAACCAAAATCAAACTTTTTGGCAACAATGCCAAACGATATGTTTGGCGTAAAGGCAACACAGCTCATCACCCTGAAAACACCATCCCCACTGTCAAACATGTGGTGGCAGCATCATGGTTTGGGCCTGGTTTTTTTCAGCAGGGACAGGGAAGATGGTTAAAATTGATGGGAAGATGGATGGAGCTAAATACAGGACCATTCTTGAAGAAAACTTGTTGGAGTCTACAAAAGACCTGAGACTGGGACGGAGATTTGACTTCCAACAAGACAATGATCCCAAACATAAAGCAAAATCTACAATGGAATGGTTCACAAATAAATGTATACAGGTGTTAAAATGGCCAAGTCAAAGTCCAGACCTGAATCCAATCGAGAATCTGTGGAAAGAGCTGAAAACTGCTGTTCACAAACGATCTCCATCCAACCTCACTGAGCTCGAGCTGTTTGCCAAGGAAGAATGGGCAATAATTTCAGTCTCTCAATGTATAAAACTCATAGAGACATACCCCAAGCGACTTGCAGCTGTAATCGCAGCAAAAGGTGGCGCAACAAAGTATTAAGTTAAAGGGGCCAAATAATATTGCGCGCCCCACTTTTCAGTTTTTGTATTTCCACAAAAATTTAAAATAACCAATAAATTTCATTCAACTTCACAATTGTGTCCCACTTGTTGTGATTCTTCACCAAAAATTTACATTTGGTATCTTTATGTTTGAAGCATGATATGTTGGAAAAGGTTGAAATGTTCCAGGGAGCCAAATACTTTCGCAAGGCACTGTACAGTTTACACATATGCAAACATTTCACAGATATATAAACACACACAAATGAACATACAATGCCCATATACAGGTTTTGGAAATAAATAAAACCCATCTTTTCGGCATATCTCTTCTTTGAGTAGGTAGCTTCTGTTGCCAGCAGTAGCTCTCTCCTCTTACTCATTTGCTGTGACACAGTGGGGAAGGAGCACAATGAGTATGTAATGAGATGAACAGGAGCAGTGTTGCCGGTTCAAACAACACTCCGGGCCGGAACTATTGGGGCCATCATTACTGTTGCAGGGTGACGACTGGTCTGTGTGGGGAAAGCCTGAGCACCTGACAGAAGGGGGCATGGGGGCCTTAAAAGGGGAAAGCGCGGGAAAGAGAGAGACTCGGCGGGAAGTCGACCACAGAGCAGGAAGAAGGTTTACTCCTTCTCTTCAACTTTGCAGACTGCCCGACTCTCAATCCTTTTACTGAGTGTCCCATCACGAACCAGACCCATAACGTGCAGTGCAGCAGATGTACCGTCTTTTCCTGAACTTTGTGATTCTGTGCAAGGCCTTGTCTCCCCTGCGGCCTGTACGGCGTTGTGCTCCTGATGTACTGTGCCCTCTTAAAGGAATCAGCATAAGGAACTGTACCAACGCTCCAACGGACCCAAGATCAACGGACTCAAGACCCACGCATCCGGATAATTCGGCACGGTCAGGAGACAGTGAATCTCGTTTCTACACAGCAGAGCCAGAGACTTTGTTCACGGATTGTGACGCCACCGGGAGCTGTTCCAGCGACCCCTCAACCAGAACTCCAATCGATAAGTCATATTACCTTCACTTTTCCCCTTCTTGTTACGATTATTGTGTAGCTTACTATTTGCTTAATCACCTCCCTGCATGGAGGTTTCTTTGAATACGTATCTCGTAATTGCCTAAGTAAATCCCTGTTAACCCCTTTATGTGTCTCCTGCTGTTACATCCGATGAACCTTTACATTTTGGCATAGTCAGCAGGATGCAGTCTAGCAGCATGGAGTCAGCAGAACAGGCAGTTCTGCCCTGGACCAGTATCTCCTTTGGGGCCATGTTAAGTAATTTGCCAAAATTCACTGCGTCTAAACCATGTTATGGAGCTGGACAAAGCGCAAGAGGGGTATGTTGAGAATGCATCCAATGTCTCCCGCGCTAGAGGCTGAGGTGGCCATTATGGCCCTGGACGGAGAGGCTAGAGACTACATGATGCTATGTGCCCCCGAGAACATGACACGTTGACAAAGTACTTCAGATTTTGGAAACAACCCACGTGGACCCCACTGACGTAGGGGAACTTAGGACTCGCCTGTTTAGCTGTATGCAAAGGGAGGGGGAGGCAGTGACGCAGTATATGAATGCCTTACAAGAGTTGCATACTGCTATCATCAGAAAGGACGGAGTGGGAATAGGGCCGGCAGATGTTGTGTTACATGACTTGTCGGTGACTGGGCTACAGGACGTCCTGACCAAACAGACCCTGAGGGAGCTGGTACAGGTGGACCCCTGCATCACTTTTGCCGACATAGGAAGTGAGACCCGCTTGCGTGAACAGGAGCGGAGGGTGACGGTCCCAATAGGGAAGGACCAGAGTGGGGAAGCAGCAGTAAATATGGTCACTGAACCCCTGGGTTGAAGAGATGAGGAAAGAGCTGCTGAATATCCAAGAAGAATTGGCTCAGATGAAGTAAAAAGTTGAAACTGGCCCGAATGCAGCGGGGGGCCGTAGTGGTGTGGCCAGTAATGATGCCAGGAGGTCACGCCAGCCGAGATCTCTCACCTGCTTCAACTGCAGAGAGATAGGGCATATAACGTGGGAATGCCCGCAGCGGGGTGGACCTTGGCCACGCCGGTAGTTAAACCAGAAGGCTCTGAGCCTGGGGGACACCGCCCAGAGCCAGAATGGAAAGGAAGGAGTGGTGAAAGTCCCAAAATACCTAGTGTCCACGTGCCCACTGGTCTGTGCTGAATTTGACGGACGGGCGGTACGTTGTTTTGTGGATACTGGATCTCAGGTGACCACGATGCCCGAAGCCTATTTCCATCGACACTTTCCGGAGACTCTTCGGCCTGAGTGGGGCCCAGTAGTAAAGCTGACAGCGGCAAACCACCTGCCTATCCCGGTCGCATGGGTGGTGTGGATGCAGGTCTCACTGTGCGGCCAAAACCTTGGACGGAAAGGTATAATGTTAACACAGGGCGAAGCCGGCCTCAGTCACACTGTCACCCTGGGGATGATTGTTTTGAAAGAATTCGGGAAACTGCTTCTTGATGTACAGTACAGACCAAAAGTTTGGACACACCTCATTCAAAGATTTTTCTGAATTTTCATGACTATGAAAATTGTAGAATCACACTGAAGGCATCAAAACTATGGATTAACACATGTGGAATTATACATTACACTTTACAAAAAAGTGTGAAACAACTGAAAATATGTCTTATATTCTAGGTTCTTCAAAGTGGCCACCTTTTGCTTTGATTACTGCTTTGCACGCAGAAAAGGTGAACGGCTGGACTCTACATGCTTAGTTCCCACTGTGAAGCATGGAGGAGGTGGTGTGATGGTGTGGGGGTGCTTTGCTGGTGACACTGTTGGAGATTTTTCAAAATTGAAGCAGTGAGCGGTCCAGCTCACCCCAAACCATCTCGATTGGGTTCAGGTCTGGTGACTGTGGAGGCCAGGTCATCAGGCGTAGCACCCCAACACTCTCCTTCTTGGTCAAATAGCCCTTTCACAGTCTGGAGGTGTGTTTGGGGTCATTGTCCTGTTGAAAAATAAATGATGGTCTAACTAAATGCAAACAGGATGGAATAGCATGCTGCTGCAAGATGCTGTGGTAGCCATGCTGGTTCAGTATGCCTTCAATTTTAACCCCTTCATGACCCAGCCTATTTTGACCTAAATGACCTGGCCATTTTTTGCAATTCTGACCAGTGTCTCTTTATGAGGTAATAACTCAGGAACGCTTCAACGGATCCTAGCGATTCTGAGATTGTTTTTTCGTGACATATTGGCTTCATGTTAGTGGTAAATTTAGGTTGATAATTTTTGCGTTTATTTGTGAAAAAAATGGAACTTTGGCCAAAATTTTGAAAATTTCGCAATTTTCAAATTTTGAATTTTTATTCTGTTAAACCAGAGAGTTATGTGACACAAAATAGTTAATAAATAACATTTCCCACATGTCTACTTTACATCAGCACAATTTTGGGAACAACATTTTTTTTTTTTTAGGAAGTTATAAGGGTTAAAAGTTGACCAGCGATTTCTCATTTTTACAGCAAAATTTACAAAACCATTTTTTTTTAGGGACCACCTCACATTTGAAGTCACTTTGAGGGGTCTATATGGCAGAAAATACCCAAAAGTGACACCATTATAAAAACTGCACCCCTCAAGCTACTCAAAACTACATTCAAGAAGATTATTAACCCTTCAGGTGCTTCACAGGAACTAAAGCAACGTGGAAGGAAAAATGGACATTTTAATTTTTCCAACAAAATTTTTCTTTTAGCATAAATTTTTTCATTTTTGCATGGGCATCAGGATAAAATGGACCCTAAAATTTGTTGGGCAATTTCTCCTGAGTATACAGATACCTCATATGTGGTCATAAACCACTGTTTGGGCGCACGGCAGGGCTCAGAAGGGAAGGAGCGCCATTTGACTTTTTGAATGGAAAATATGCTGGAATATTTAGCGGTTGCCATGTCGCATTTGGAGAGTCCCTGTGTGCCTAAACATTGGAGCTCCCCCACAAGTGACCCCATTTTGGAAACTAGACGCCGTAAGGAACTTATCTAGATGCATAGTGAGCACTTTGACCCCCAGGTGCTTCACAAATTGATCCGTAAAAAAAAGAAAGTACTTTTTTTTTCACAAAAATTTTCTTTTAGCCTCAGTTTTTTCATTTTCACATGGGCAACAGGATAAAATGGATCCTAAAATTTGTTGGGCAATTTCTCCTGAGTACACCGATACCTCATATGTGGTCATAAACCACTGTTTGGGCGCACGGCAGGGCTCAGAATGGAAGGAGCGCCATTTGACTTTTTGAATGGAAAATTAGCTCCAGTCGTTAGCGGACACCATGTCATGTTTGGAGAGCCCCTGTATGCCTAAACTTTGGAGCTCCCCCACAAATGACCCCATTTTGGAAACTAGACCCCTAAGAAACTTATGCAGATGCACAGTGAGCACTTTGAACCCCCAGGTGCTTCACAAAACTTTATAACGCAGAGCCGTGAAAATAAAAAATCATTTTTTTTTCTCAAAAAATTATTATTTAGCCCCATATTTTTTATTTTCACAATGGTTACAGGAGAAATTGGACCCCAAAAGTTGTTGTCTAATTTGTCCTAAGTACGCTAGTACCTCACATGTGGGGAGAACCACTGTTTGGGCACACGTCAGGGCTTGGAAGGGATGTAGTGACGCTTTGAAATGCCGACTTGATGGAATGGTCTGCGGGCGGGCAGAGCCCCTGATGTGCCTAAACAGTAGAAACCCCCCACAAGTGACCACATTTTGTAAACTAGACCCCTCAAGGAACTTAACTAGATGTGTGGTGAGCACCTTGAACCCCCACGTGCTTCACAGAAGTTTGTAATGCAGAGCCGTGAAAATAAAAAATCATTTTTTTCCTCAAAAACTGATTTTTTTTAACCCGCAATTTTTTATTTTCACAAGGGTAACAGGAGAAATTGGACCACAAAAGTTGTTGTACAGTTTGTCCTGAGTACACTGGTACCCCATATGTGGGGGGGAACCACTGTTTTGGCGCATGGGAGAGCACAGAAGGGAAGGAGCGCCATTTTGGAATGCAGACTTGATGGAATGTTCTGTGGGCGTCATGTTGCCTTTGCAGAGCCCCTGATGTGCCTAAACAGTAGAAACCCCCCACAAGTGACCCCATTTTGGAAACTAGACCCCCCAAGGAGCTTATCTAGATGTGTAGTGAGCACTTTGAACCCCCAAGGGCTACACAGAAGTTTATAACGCCGGGCCATGAAAATAAAAAAACATATTTTTTCCACAAACATGATCTTTTAGTCCCCAATTTTTTTATTTTCCCAAGGGTAACAGGAGAAATTAGACCTCAAAAGTTTTTGTCCAATTTGTCCTGAGTACGCTGATATCCCATATGTGGGAGAAAACTACTGTATGGGCACACTTCGGGGCTCGGAAGGGAAGTAGTGACGTTTTGAATTGCCGACTTGATGGAATGGTCTGCGGGCGTCATGTTACGTTTGCAGAGTCCCTGATGTGCCTAAACAGTATAAACTCCCCACAAGTGACCCATTTTGGAAACTAGACCCCGCAAGGAACTTATCTAGATGTGTGGTGAGCACTTTGAACCCCCAAGTTCTTCACAGAAGTTTATAACGCAGAGCCGTGAAAATAAAAAATCATTTTTTTCCACAAAAATAACTTTTTTAGTCCCCAATTTTTTTTCCCAACAGTAACAGGAGAAATTAGACCCCAAAGTTGTTGTGCAATTTTTCCCGAGTACGCTGATACCCCATATGTGGGGGTAAACCACTGTTTGGGCACACGTCGGGGCTTGGAATAAAGGGAGCACTGTTTGACTTTTTGAACGCAAAATTTCCAGGAATCAATGGTGGGGCCATGTCGCGTATGGAGATCCCCTGATGTACCTAAATAGTGGAAACCCCTCAATTCTAACTCCAACGCTAACCCCAACACACCCCTAACCCCAACCCTAACCCCTACACACCCCTAACCCTAATACAAACGCTAACCATAACCCTAACCCCAACACACCCCTAACCCTAATCCCAACTCTAAACATAAACCTAACCACAAGCCTAACCCTAATCCCAACCTTAACCCTAATTCCAACCCTAACTGTAATTCCAACCCTAACCCTAGTTCTAACCCTTACCTAGTTCTAACCCTTACCCTAGTTCTAACCCTAACCCTAGTTCTAACCCTAAGGCTGGGTTCATATTGCGTTTTACCAGCCCGTTCAACACGTAGCGTTGACGGGCTGGTAACGGTATATCATAACACGATCGCGTTATGCTATACCCGCTAGTGCAGAGGAATCAGCGATGATTCATCTGTGCTAGCGGTGATGGAGCCCAGACGCTGCAGCCTGCGTCCAAGGCTCCGTCACTGAATGACGACACGTCGCGAACGCATGCCGCTTCATGGCATGCGTTGCGATGCGCACACAAATGGGGTGAATGGCAGCGTTAACGGACTGCGTTACACCGCGTTATACCGCAGTGAAACGCAGTCCATCTAACGGACTGCCATAATGCAATATGAACCCAGCCTGACCCTAAGGCCCCGTGCACACGTTGCGGATTCACTTGCGGATTTTTCTAAAATCCGCAGGTAAAACGACCTGCCTTTTACCTGCGTATTTAGCGCGGATTTGCTGCGGTTTTTCTCTGCGGTTTTACGCCTATAATGGAATAGGTGTAAAATCGCTGCGGAATCCGCACAAAGAATTGACATGCTGCGGATTTAAAACCGCAGCAAATCCGCGCTGAAAAATCTGCAGCATGTGCACAGCGTTTTTTTTTTACCATTTATTTGCATTGTACTGTACATGGTTTCTGGATCTGCTGTGGATCCGCGCATCGCCAAAATTTCCGCATGGCGGGAGATCCGCATCAGCAAAATCCGCAGCTGCGCGGATTAGCAGCGAAATCCGCTGCGGATCAGCAGCGAAATCAGCTGAGGAATCAGCTGGATCAGCAGCTAAATCAGCTGCGGATCAGCAGTGAAATCCGCTGCGGATCAGCAGCGAAATCAGCTGCGGATCAGCAGAGAAATCAGCTGCGGTCCGCAGCAAAAAACCGCAACGTGTGCACAGGGCCTAATAGGAAAAAAAAAAAATTCTTTATTATTTTTCCCTACCTATGACAGGGGGGGTTCACTTACTTTTTTTTATTTTGATCACTGTGACAGTTTATCACAGTGATCAAAATAAATTTTTTGACTAGGCAGGGGCACTGCGCATGCGCCCGCCATTTTCCAAGATGGCGGCGCCCATGAAGAATCCCCGGCAGCCGCCGGGAAGGATCCAGGGACATCGGTGGACCGGGAGAGGTGAGTATGGGGTCGGAAGTGAGGGGGGGGGATCGGAAGGTGGGGGCAGCGGAGGCCAGGACGAGGGGAGCTTTTAGTGACGGCGGTGACCGACCGCTGCCATCTTTGGTGGCGGCGGCCGATCGCCGCCGTGAATCCGTGTGGGGGGGTCAGGGCTCGGTGTCCAGCCATGGCAGATGCTATTGCAGCATCGGCCATGGCTGGATTGTAATATTTCACCAATTATATTGGTGAAATATTACAGATTGCTCTGATTGGCTGTTTCATTTTAACAGCCAATCAGAGCGATGTGGCCACGGGGGGGTTAAGCCAACCCCCCTGTGGTGAAGCACAAAGGGTCCTGTGCCGGCGGGTCGGGTGACCTTTCAGTGACCCCGGTCACCCGACCCGCAGGGACGCGATCCTTTCATGACGCCACATAGGCGTCATGGGTCGGATTGGCACTGATTTTCATGACGCCTACGTGGCGTCATGGGTCGGGAAGGGGTTAAATAAATCCCCAACAGTGTCACCAGCAAAGCACCCCCACACCATCACACCACCTCCTCCATGCTTCACGGTGGGAACCAGGCATGTAGAATCCATCCGTTCACCTTTTCTGCGTGCAAAGCAGTAATCAAAGCAAAAGGTGGCTACTTTGAAGAACCTAGAATATAAGACATATTTTCAGTTGTTTCACACTTTTTTGTAAAGTGTAATGTATAATCCACATGTGTTAATTCATAGTTTTGATGCCTTCAGTGTGATTCTACAATTTTCATAGCCATGAAAATACAGAAAAATCTTTGAATGAGAAGGTGTGTCCAAACTTTTGGTCTGTACTGTACCTGCTCACTCGTCCCTGAAACAGTGGAGTACTTATACCCCCCAGCGACAAATATTTCAGCTACTGCTTCATGCCGCGCAAGCTCAGGAGTCGTCAAGCCATGGAGAAACGTTGGGAAAGGTGACAGGTGGAGGATTCTTTGAATAGGTATCCTGTAATTGCCTAAGTAAATCACTGTTAACCCCTTCTGTGTCTCCTGCTGTTTACTGCATCCGACGAACCTTTACAAGTACACTGTCAAGCTGGAGTCTTCAGAATATTGTAGATTCATTGCAGAGCTGCACCCCAATTGTTCCACCCAGCAGAGGAATATATGAAGGATCGCTAGGTTATTTCTGACTCACCAGCACAGTGGTTACCTTTATATACAGCAGCCCAGCGATCTGGCTCTGCATGTGGACCACCACTGCTTAGGCTACTTTCACACATCCGTTTTTAGCCGTCAGGCACGATCTGTTTTTTTTTTAAAAAACGGATCTGTTTTTTTCTAGCGCCGGATCCTTTTTTTTCTCATTGACTTTCATTAGCGCCGGATCGCGCCGCACGGCCTTCCGTTTATTCCGTTTTTTTTCCGGATCCGGCGGAAATGTTGATTCCGGCTTTTTGAAAAAACGGTTCTATGAACGTTTTTTGTGTCCGCCAAAAAACGGACAGCGCCTGAAGCGGCGCTTCAGGCATGTTCCTTTAATTCAAGTCTATGGGTGACTGATCAGGCAAAAGAGTGATCCGGTAGCCGGACTCCGTTTTCCCCCTCTGCGCATGCCTGGAAAATCTCTCTCTCTCTTTCTCTCTCTCTCTCTCTCTCTCTTCCAGGCATGCTCAGGCGACATTTCTACGGTTCAAAAGTTCATGACGGATCCGTCACAAAACCTGATCCGTCACATCCGTTTTTCACAATCTGCACTGGTTTCATCTTTTTTCATCTTTGACGGATTGTGCCTGATTGTAAAAAACGGATGTGTGAAAGTAGCCTAACCCTTCTCATAAATGTCAGCAGCACTGAGCATACCCATCATTAGTCGCAATGCCTGGGGCAGAGACTGCTCACTTGATGCTTTCTTTGTTCCACTCCATCATGGTAGTGATGTCAGCAGAGCAGAAGAGCCTGGGAATTCCCTCCCTGAAGGCGACATCAGCTGAAGTTGGCTCAGTTGAATAGAGGCTCCTTCCATGAATTGGAATTTTTTTTCCTCCCACTTGGTATATACCTTGTTCAGATTTTTGTTTATCTATCATTAATGATATTACCTTTGCTTTTAAATTAAACTATCAAAAATTTAGTGATAGGTTTTCTTTAAGATTTGGGGAATTTGGAGGCCAAGTTAAAACTTTGATTGCTTGGTCATTTCTCTCTTTGTCATTCTATAACAATTTTTGCAGTGTAGCAAAGCATTTACCTGCTGAAATATGCTATTGCCAAGAAGAAAGGTACTTGTCTCCATTAATATTTAAGTACATGGTACATGTTAAAGGGGTTATCTCATGATCTTGTTCAGGAACTGAACACCCCCCGGTATCTCCACCTACTGCTTTCCTTGGATAATATTCTCTTGAACTTTGGCAGAATTATACTATCTCCCACTTTGCAAGCTAGGGCAGTTTTGCCTCTGGAGTTTTGGAGAAGTGCATGGACAATGAAGCTAGTTCAATTCAACGATCTGGCCAGGTTCAGAGCAGCACTTGCAGGTTTTTAAGCAAGAGCTTCCAAGTAGTGTTGAGCGATACTGCTCGATATCTAAAAATATCGGATCAGAATGGTATCGCCGATATTACTAAAGATCGGCGATATCCGATTCCGATACCGGAAGTCCCATGTAAGTCTATGGGAACCAAATATCGACATTAAAAAAACCCATTCTTGCCTTGTTGGTTAATTGTACATGAAGGAAAACAACAAAGAGTAATGTAGAATGTATTGGGGGAGGTTGAGGAGACAATAAAGGCATACATGTTTAACCCAATGCATTGGAATAGCATTAATATATTTTTTTTTGGAAATACGTTTGGATTGACGAACAAATTGACAATGTTGTTAACCTTTTTTCTATTTTGGCAAATATGTATGTTTCACAACTTCCATGCTCTTCACCTTTTTAACTTTTGCCAGTGCCACACTTTCTCCTTCATAATCTTCAGCAGCATCATCTTTCTCATCAAATTATTCTTCATCTTCACCTTCTTAATCTTCTTCTCAAACTTCTTGCTATTCATGTTTTTGTTTACATTACTCATATTGTTATTATTAAACTATTAATCTTCTTCATATTCAAATTCTTCATCTTCTTCCTCTTCATCTTCTTCATCATATTCTTATTTGTGACAGAGATTCCTGTACTTGTAATCTGTAAAAGTATGAATTGTTCATCCTTCCGTTCTTGCTGTCACAAAAGATTTAAATTACAACAGTATTTGTCCGTGTTCAGTTTAGCCTGCAGCAGCAGGCATTTTCCAGGGGCACCACGAGGAGGAACGGACTCACCCCCATACACTGCTTAGTCTTCTTCTGCTTAGAATTTAGAGCATATATTTTGCTCTTCATTTTGGTCTTATACTTCATGTTCTTCTGCTTTTTGATCTTCTGCTTATTGTTCTTCTGTCTCTTGTTCTGTATCTTGTAGTTTGTCTTAACCTTCTTTGTCCTGTTGGTGATCTTCTTCTGGGTAATCTTTTATTTTTTCTTTGTGATGGTGTTCAGGCTGGTTGGCTTCATGCTCGTCGTCCTTGTTGTCGTCATCTTCTTCTGGGTGGTCTTTAAGGTCGTCTAATTTCCGAGAACCAGCTGACGTTACTGGAACCCGGACGGGTATCAGATGGAGCAAGAGACAATGGAAGTAACGAGGACCAGCTGACTGTGCTGGAACCCGGAGGGCAGCAGAAGGAAAAGAGGCAATGTCACAACCGAGTACCAGCTGACGTTACTGTGACACGGTTACTAAGCAGGAGGTACCTGTGCTCCAAAGCACTACCAAGGACCAGCAGACGTTGGTGGAACTCGGATACGGAGATGGAGGCACCTAGGCCAAAGGCACTGGGGAGAACCAGTTGACGGTACTGGACCCTGGACGGGTAGCAGAAGGAAAAGAGGCAATGTCACAACCGAGTACCAGCTGACGTTACTGTTACACGGTTACTAAGCAGGAGGTACATGTGCTCCAAAGCACTAACAAGAACCAGCAGACGTTGGTGGAACTCGGATACGGAGATGGAGGCACCTAGGCCAAAGGCACTGGGGAGAACCACTTGACGGTACTGGACCCCGGACGGGTAGCAGAAGGAAAAGAGGCAATGTCACAACCGAGTACCAGCTGACGTTACTGTGACACGGTTACTAAGCAGGAGGTACCTGTGCTCCAAAGCACTACCAAGGACCAGCAGACGTTGGTGGAACTCGGAAAAGGAGATGGAGGCACCTAGGCCAAAGGCACTGGGGAGAACCAGTTGACGGTACTGGACCCCGGACGGGTAGCAGAACGCACCCATGAAAATGTAAGTTGACAGGACGCAAGCCGTCCGCAGTTACCGAATCACACAGTCCTACAGTGGGTGCTTGTCCTATTGTCACAATGGAAACAGCCTTTATTTACATATCCCACAGCACACATAGGAATCACCTAAACTGCAGGCACCATAGAGTGGCTAACCCGAATGCAACACGACAGCACAACTTATTGGAGGATAATTGACGTTCACACTGCCAGGAAACAGCTGTCGTGCTGTAACCAGGCTGGCCAGGAGTCAGTACCCCTGCCAATTACTTACGAGCAACAAATGGCGGTGTTGTAGCCCAGGGAGTAGAGTTCAGGTGGTAGAAAGATGAACATAACAGGAGACATGGAAAACGTTGCCAAACAGTTATTTAATCTGAAAACGGACAGGCAAATTCAGGTGAGATCCATGCCTTGTTCATTTTCAGAAAAGTAAGCCGGTCTACATTCTCTGAGGATAGTCGCATGCGACGGTCTGTTACTACACCACCTGCAGCACTAAAGACGCGCTCAGATAATACACTGGCAGCAGGGCAAGCCAGCACCTCCAATGCATACTGGCTAAGCTCTGGCCATGTATCCAACTTAGAGACCCAAAATTTGAAAGGGGAAGAGGCATCTGGGAGTACACTTAGAGGGAAAGCCAAGTAGTCTGTCACCATCTTACGGAAACGTTTCTTCCTGGTGACTGGAGCCGTCTCGGATGGTGTAGACCTTGCTGGCGCTGTCACAAAACTTCGCCACATTTGTAACATACAGCTCTTGCCCTGTGCAGAGGCGCTGCTTGTGCTCCCTCTTGTTGTAGAGGTGTCTACACTGCCTCGACGCACAGAGCTGCTTTGTAAAGCAGTAGCAGCAGCAGCTCTCTCAGCTGGAATGTACAACAGTATGGATTGCACCAGTGTGTCTTGGTACTCCTGCATTTTACGGTCCCGGTTCACCGGTGTGATGAGGGTTTGTAAGTTGTCCCGGTAGCGAGGGTCTAGGAGGGTGTACACCCAATAATCTGACGTGGTGAGAATGTGGGCGATGCGGCGGTCGTTTCTCAGGCACTGAAGCATGAAATCAACCATGTGCTGCAGACTCCCAACTGGCCAACAAAGGCTGTCCTCTGGAAGAGCTCATCTCTGCCTCCTCTGCATCACCCACCCTCGCTCTACATACTGACTAGAGCGTTGTGTACCTCCCTCTGTAGGGATTTCTTCCTCCTCCATTGACTCCTCCTCCTCCTCCTCATCCTCCTCACAAAGTGAGCCCTGCCCAGCCCTTTGTGAGGAACCACGTTGCGATGACTGTCCTGAAGGTAATTGAATTTGTGACTCCTCATCCTCCACCTCTTCCAAAACCTCTTCCTTTAGTGCTTTCAGTGATTTCTGAAGCAGGCAGATAAGGGGGACAGTCATGCTGACTAGTGCATCATCTGCACTCGCCATCCGCGTTGAGACATCAAACGCACGCAAAACGTCGCAGATGTCCTTCATAGAGGCCCACTCAGTAGTGGTGAAGTGTGAACGGCGCAAATTGCGAGTTGATTTCGCCTGTTGCAGCTGATACTCCATTACTGCTGGCTGCTGCTCACACAACCGCTCCAACATATGTAACGTGGAATTCCACCTGGTGGGTACGTCACATATGATCGATGTTCAGGAAGGCGAAATCTAACTTGCAGAGCTGCAATGCGCGATCTGGCCATGCTGGAACTTCGCAAGTGAGCGCACTCTAGGCGGACCTTGTGCAGCAGTGCATCAAGATCCGGATAGTCCCTCAAAAAACTCTGCACGACCAAGTTGAGCACATGTGCCAGACATGGTATGTGAGTGAGGTTGCCAAGGCCCAGAGCTGCCACCAGATTTCGGCCATTGTCACACACTACCAAGCCTGGCTGGAGATTAGCTGACAAAAACCACACGTCGCTCTCCTGCTTGATGGCATCCCAGAGCTCCTGCGCTGTGTGGCTTCGATTCCCCATGGGAAATAATTTCAGTACGGCCTGTTGACGTTTGGCCACAGCTGTGCTCATATCGGTCGCAACAGGTAAGCGTTCACGGGTCCATGTGGAGGTATACCGTGACGGCTCGTGCAGCGATGATTCTGAGGAACTGGAGTAGGAGGAGGAATCAATGTGCACAGACTGGATTCCTGCAATCCTTGGAGTTGGCAGAACACGTACAGCGCCACTGGCAAGATCTGTACCCGGCTCCACAACATTGACCCAATGGGCAGTGAGGGAAAGGTATCGTCCCTGGCCATGGGTACTGGTCCACGCATCGGTGGTCAGGTGGACCCTGCTACTGACGGCGTTTAGTAGCGCATGTTTAATGTTTCCCTCGACATGTTGTCATGTATAGTGTACAGTTCCTATAGCGTCTTGTGCTTGGGTGCGAGGAAAACACAGGAGACATAGGTTGAAATGAAATGACTTGTATTACTTCATACAAGCATGCTGAAAAGTTCACACAGTTTGCAGGAACAGCGACAGGAGACACAGCAGGCCAGAGTAACTTCAAGCACTACAATAAATCTCCAAAGCAGGTTCAGGATCTCTTCTCTGTACCGTAATTCCTCTGCAAACATGGATTCACCAAACAGCAGGTTTCCAGAGTCAAAAAGTGTTCCAAGGTTCCTCAGTAGGGAATAGCTGGAGTACAAGTCCAAGGCTTCCAGGAGTCAGGTCACAGACTGACTGAGGCTTGATTCAGGAGCACTGATTGTTCAGCTGAGGCTGCTTAAGAAGCAAGAGGGAAGAATCAGGGTGGGAACATGAAAACTGGAAACTCCATATTAACTGAGGGCAAGAGCTGCAGAAAGACAGAAAGCAAAATGGCCGACGGAAAACTGAGTTTCAAGGAACATGTCAACAGAGACAAAGAACCTTACATTACTCCCCCCTTAGGGACAACCTCCGGATGACCTCAGACCAGGCTTGTCAGGGTACCTCTGATGAAACTGGCGGAGCAGGCGAGGAGCATTTACATTATTGACTGGTTCCCATGAGTTGTCCTCCACTGGGTAGCCCTGCCATTTAATCAAATATTGCAACTGATTTCTGTACCACCTGGAATCTAGAATCCTTTCCACCATAAATTCTTCCTGACCATACGACCAGCACTGGGTCAGGGCAAGGAGAAGAACGTCCAGGAAACGTATTGGGTGTTGCAGCCTTTAGTAGGGATACATGAAAGACAGGGTGGATTCTCATAGTTCTGGGCAGTTGAAGACGACAAGCAACAGCACTTATAATCTTATTGATCTTATAAGGTCCAATGTACTTATGTCCCAATTTAGACGATGGAATCTTTAATTTAAGATTTCTGGTTGACAGCCAGACCAAATCTCCTACCTTGAAAGCTGGTGCAGGTTTACGAAATTTATCTGCTGCTTTCTTGTACCTTTCCTGAGCCAATTCTAGATTTTCCTTTAGAAGATCCATATTCTTTTGTAAAGAAGTGATTCTTTCAGCCACTGCCGGCAAGGGCGTATCTATGGGAAATCGAGGAAGAATGTTAGGATGATAACCTAGATTGGAGTAAAAAGGAGACTGCTTAGTGGAGGCGCTCTGAGAGTTGTTATAAGAGAACTCAGCCAGTGGAAGTAGATCCACCCAATCATCCTGTAGGTGGCAGATAAAACAGCGGAGATACTGCTCCAGGGTCTGATTGGTTCGTTCTGTCTGTCCATTAGTCTGGGGATGAAAAGCAGAAGAAAGGTTTACTTTAATGTCCAATGCTGCACAGAAATTTTGCCAAAACCTTGAAGTGAATTGCACCCCTCGATCCGAAATGACCTCATCCGGTACTCCATGCAAGCGAAACACATTCTTAATCATCAAGTCTGATGTCTGTTTTGCAGTGGTAAGCCGACACAAGGGATAAAATGAGCTGCCTTTGTTAGACGGTCAACCACCACTAGAATGGTGTTCTTCCCTTGAGAGGTTGGTAACTCCACAATGAAGTCCATAGAAATGGATCCCCACGGGCGGGACGGGGTGGGAAGAGGTTGCAACAGACCAGTTGGTGAGGAGCGAGGTGTTTTGCATCTTGCACAGACTTCACATGAAGTGACATAGTTTAAGACATCTTTCCTGTAAGTGGGCCACCAAAAGAAACGAGAAAGAAATTCTTGTGTCTTTAGAATTCCCCTATGCCCGGCTATCTTGGAATCGTGGATGAGTTGCAATACTCTCAATCTGACTGTTTCAGGTATATACAGACGTTGTCCCTGAATCCACACACCATTCTTAAAGACAAGACTTACGTCCCTTGGGGTTGAGCCAACAAAGAATCCGCATGGTATGCTTCCTTGATGTCCTTAAGTAGGTCTTGATTATGAATCACTCCCAGGAATCTAGAGTCAGGAAGAATAGTCTTAGGAGGAGTAAGTGGACGTGTCTCTGCTGAATGAATCCTAGAGAGTGCATCAGCCTTTCCATTGCGCGATCCTGGTCTATAAGAAATGACAAAATTAAATTGGTTTAGGAAAAGATTCCAGCGAGCCTGGCGAGGAGTCAGGCACTTAGCCGACCTGATAAATTCAAGGTTACGATGGTCTGTCAGGACGACTATTTGCTGTGCAGCTCCCTGAAAAAGGTGTCTCCATTCCTTGAAGGCGGCAATAATGGCCAACAATTCTCTATTGCCCACATCGTAGTTCCTCTCAGCCGAAGACAACTGCTGGGAAAAGAAGGCACAGGGATGCAAGACATTCTTCTCACCTGTTCTCTGAGAGAGTATAGCTCCAACGGCACAGTCTGAAGCATCCACCTCTATTATGAAGGCAAGCTCGGGGTTGGGATGTACTAAGATAGGTGCGGTGGTAAATTTATCCTTTAAACAGGAAAATGCTTCCTGAGCTTGCGGGGTCCAGGAGAACCTAGACTGTTTCCGGGTAAGTTGGGTGATAGGTGACACTACCTCAGAAAAATTCTTAATGAAACGTCTATAGAAGTTGGCAAACCCGATGAAACGCTGCACCTCCTTCACATTTCTAGGAATTGGCCAATCCTTGATGGCTTGGGTCTTGCTTCCATCCATACTAATCCCTTGCGTAGATAGTACATACCCCAGAAATTGAATTTCGGTCCTATGGAATTCACATTTTTCAAGCTTGATGTAGAGATGGTTTTGTCTTAGGCGTTCTAAGACCATTCTCACATGTCCATGATGTTCCTCTGTGGAGTTAGAAAAAATTAGAATATCATCCAGATAAATCACCACAAATGTATCTAGGAGATCCCTGAAGATATCATTCACGAAGTGTTGGAAAGTGGCTGGGGCGGTACTCAGACCAATAGGCATAACTAGATATTCAAAGTGTCCATAGCGTGACCTGAAAGCAGTCTTCCATTCATCCCCAGGTCTAATACGGACCAAGTTATAGGCCCCACGGAGATCCAGTTTAGAGAAAATTTTGGCATGCCGCACCTCTCCAACAACTCAGGGATTAAAGGCAATGGATAATGGTTTCTAATAGTAACCTTATTGAGTTCCCTATAGTCTATGCAGGGTCTCAGAGATCCATCTTTCTTCTTCACAAAGAAGATGGGTGCACCTGCGGGAGATGAAGAGGGGGATATGAAGCCCTTGGCTAAATTTTCGTCTATATAATCCTTCAAAGCTTTTAGCTCGGCCCCGCTAGGGGGTAGATCTTACCAAAAGGTATCTCGGCTCCGGGCAATAATTCAATTGGACAATCATATGGACGGTGAGGAGGAAGCTGATCAGCGTTCTTCTTGTCACATAAATCCACATAGTCCTGGTATACAGCTGGTAGTTCAGGGACTGACATGGTTCCTTTAGGAACAGAGCAAGCTGAAACTCCTTGACTCATCTGTTTCTCCGGAAAGTGTAATTCCTTGGTCTCCCAGTTAATCGTAGGATTCTGCGCCTGCAGCCATGGTAGCCCTAGAATGATGGGAAAGTGGGGAGAAGAGATAAGCAAAAAAGACATTTTCTCCTGATGATCTTTACCCATAAGGACCCTCAAAGGCTCTGTTTCTTGATCCACTGGTCCAGAAGTCAGTAGAGAGCCATCCACAGTCTCCATCTGTACTGGAGTAGCCTTCTTCACTGAACGTATCCCCTGTTTCAGAGCAAAGGAGATATCCATTAAAATTTCCACTTGCTCCTGAGTCGATCATAGCAGAGCTAGACACCCAGACTGAGTCAACCCAGAGTTTGATGGAAAGGAAGCAATGAGAACTGTTTCTTTTACAACTCAGCTGGGACACCGCTGAGGAAACTTGAAAAATTGCAGCGTTTATACCGTCATCGTCCCCAGAACTAACAGAGTTTAAGTCCGAGAAATCAAGATCTCTTGCAGCAGATCTCTCTGGAGCCTGAGGCTCGGACATGACAGAGCTCCTCTCGCAACACTCACAGTGAATGACTGCTGCAGTAGTCTTACAGAACGGCTGGGGCAGTTTATAATGAAGTGCCCTGACTTACCACAGTAGAAACATAGATTTTCCTTTATACGATGTTCTTTGCATGCATCACTAACCCGTCTTTGTAAAGAGTCCACCTGCATGGGTTCAGGTTCTGGTTCCCTTGTGATCCTACTCAAAGGTTCCTTAGCTGAGGAGGGAGGTAGTAAAAGGTTAGTGCGATTATTTTCGAACCATCTCTCTTGTCTGCGTTCAGTCAGACGAGCATCAATACGGATACAATAGTTAATAAAGTCACCTAACGCAGTGGAGGGTCGGCACGAGCAAGTTCATCCTTAATCAGTGGAGACAACCCTTTCCGAAAAATAGATTTTTTAGCGGAAGTGTCCCAAGTGGTATCAAGAGCCCATCTCCTGAAATCCAGGGCATATTCGGCTACTGAACGCTTACCTTGGCGCAAAGTTAACATAGCTGCTTCAGCTGTTGCACCTCGATTGGGGTCATCAAACACCTGCCCCATGGCTGAAAAAAAGCATCAAGGTGATTCAAACAATCATCCTCAGTCTCAATCAGAGGGTTTGCCCACATCAAAGCCTTATTGGTAAGCAACATGATTATAGTAAGCACTTTGGATCGTTCAGTGGGAAATTGTGAAGCATGTGCAGAGAAAAATAAATTGCATTGATTAATAAATCCCCTGAATTTCTCACGTTCACCGCCAAAACGAAAAGGAGGTAATTTGGGGATCCCAGAACTTGGGGTTATGGCAGGAGCCTGGGCTCGTTCCTCTAGAGCCTCAATCCTGGCTCGCAATTCCTGGGTAGTCTGTCCAAACACTTGCAAATTATGATTAGTGAGGTCCTGTAGGCTTGCAAAACGGGTTTTTAAAGTCTGTACATCTGAAAGGATTGTATCAGTCACTCCGCAAAGTTCCTTTATGCGGGCCTCCATCTTCCAGATCTTTTAAGGCAGAGGTGCTGGAAGGAGAAGAGGAAAAGAAAAAAAAAAAAACAATAGTGTTTACCTGTGGTAACACTCCAGAGTAAAATTTTAAGGGAATGCGCTCACCTGGAATGGTTGTGAGAAGTCACAACCACTGTCATCACATAAGGTATTAAACGGACATCTGATATCCACAGTCACAGCAGACACGGCTTTCCCAGACCCAGCAGACACTAAACATTGGCTCCTGAATCTTGTCATGTATAGTGTACAGTTCCTATAGCGTCTTGTGCTTGGGTGCGAGGAAAACACAGGAGACATAGGTTGAAATGAAATGACTTGTATTACTTCATACAAGCATGCTGAAAAGTTCACACAGTTTGCAGGAACAGCGACAGGAGACACAGCAGGCCAGAGTAACTTCAAGCACTACAATAAATCTCCAAAGCAGGTTCAGGATCTCTTCTCTGTACCGTAATTCCTCTGCAAACATGGATTCACCAAACAGCAGGTTTCCAGAGTCAAAAAGTGTTCCAAGGTTCCTCAGTAGGGAATAGCTGGAGTACAAGTCCAAGGCTTCCAGGAGTCAGGTCACAGACTGACTGAGGCTTGATTCAGGAGCACTGATTGTTCAGCTGAGGCTGCTTAAGAAGCAAGAGGGAAGAATCAGGGCGGGAACATGAAAACTGGAAACTCCATATTAACTGAGGGCAAGAGCTGCAGAAAGACAGAAAGCAAAATGGCCGACGGAAAACTGAGTTTCAAGGAACATGTCAACAGAGACAAAGAACCTTACACATGTTTTTGCAGAGCAGGGACGGCTTGCCTGCTGAAATAAAATCGGCTTGGCACATTATATTGTGGGACTGCCAATGCCATAAAGTTCCTGAAACTGTCAGTCTCCACCAGCCTGAATGACAGCATTTCAAGGGACAGGAGTTTTGCAATGCCAGCATTCAGAGCCTGTGCTCGGGATGGTTTGCCGAGTATGGCCATCTTTTATCCCATGCCTGTGGTACCGATGGCCGTTTTGTGGTCTGGGAGTGTGACGATGACTGTGAACTTGCTGCTGTGGGTGGAATAACAGTTTGTCTATGGACAACAGTGACTGAGGTTCTTCCATGGAGATCCTGTGAGGAAGCCGAACCAGGTGTGTGTGAGCTGGAGGTAGAGGCTCCAACACGACCTGAAGATGTAAGTGCTGCTGTAGGTTGGCCTACATCTCCAGTGTGTCTTTGTAACTCAGCTACGTGCTTTGTCCGTACATGTTTCCACATATTTGTGGTATTCAGGTTACTGATATTTTTACCTCTTTTAACTTTTTGCTTACACAGCTTGCATTGAACATAGCAAATATCATCTACAAGTCTGTCAAAAAAGGACCACGCAGTGCAAGTCATGGGAGCGCCAATTTTGACATTTCTAAGAGAACTGCTCCCAACAGGTGCCAAACTGGAGGCTACAGGCAAGCGAGTCTGCAGCCTACCTCTCCCTCCTCTTTGTACCGTTGGGACAATCTCTTCCTCAGAGCTGCTCCCACCACCTTCCTGTTGCTCACGCCATGTTGGGTCTCGGACTTCATCATCTCCACTACCCTCTTCCAACACCTGCTGCTGTTGGATGGTCTGGGCAGCACCATGCTCCACAAAACCTGGCACCTGAGTCTCATCATCATCATAAGATGCGTTCTGCGGTGTGCTGTCCATCGGCACTGGCTCACCCGCCTCTTCAGATTGAGAGAGACACAGCTGTTGCGCATCACTGCATACTCCCTCTTCTTCAAATTGCAGAATGCTGCTTGCCTGTGCCCGTGTTTGCGAGCCAACAGATTCTGAGAACAGAAGCAGAGACTCAGCTGGCTCCTGTCCAGAACTCTCCGACTGCCTGGGCAATTTGACAGGCGGTGAACAGACAGATGGTTGCTCAACAGTGTTGTGTTCCTGAGAGGAGGTGGAAGGAATTGAAGTCGATGCATTGGCTGCCATCCAACCAACAACGGCTTCAATTTGTTCTTTCCGCAGCAGGGGGGCACGCCGAGCTCCTACCAAAGTGCGCATAAAGGAACGCTCACGGGTAAAACTGGTGGATGCTGTGTCACTGAGGGCGGCAGCAGCCACAGAATCCCCACGTCCTCTCCCTGCTGAAACTCCACGGCCACGACCACGTGCCTTACTCCCTGCCTTCTTCATCTTGGTAGATTGATAAAGAAAGTCAGAAAAGTTATAAGGCCTAAGTGTGGTTATTACGCAGAGACTGAAGTGAACACTGAAACACAACTGTTCACAATCTGTGAAAGGCTACTCCTTTGTCTACTTCTATAGTGTTTGCAACCAATGTATTGGATACGGATGGAAGCGCGTCACACTAATAGATTATATTTATTTTAAATGGAATGGAGCAGAACCAATTGGAGAGAAATGAAAAGGATGAGGCACTGAGACACGCTCAGCAGAGTACAAGCAGCAGTGCTTGAACAAGTAACTGGAGCGTGATGTGCACTCAAAAAATAAAAAACACAGACTGAAGTGAACACTGAAACACAACTGTTCACAATCTGTGAACGGCTACTCCTTTGTCTACTTCTATAGTGTTTGCAACCAATGTATTGGATACGGATGGAAGCGTGTCACACTAATAGATTATATTTATTTTAAATGGAATGGAGCAGAACCAATTGGAGAGAAATGAAAAGGATGAGGCACTGAGACACGCTCAGCAGAGTACAAGCAGCAGTGCTTTACATACTGGGCGTGATGTGCACTCAAAAAATAAAAAACCAGACTGAAGTGAACACTGAAACACAACTGTTCACAATCTGTAAAAGGCTACTCCTTTGTCTACTTCTATAGTGTTTGCAACCAATGTATTGGATACGGATGGAAGCGCGTCACACTAATAGATTATATTTATTTTAAATGGAATGGAGCAGAACCAATTGGAGAGAAATGAAAAGGATGAGGCACTGAGACACGCTCAGCAGAGTACAAGCAGCAGTGCTTGAACAAGTAACTGGAGCGTGATGTGCACTCAAAAAATAAAAAACACAGACTGAAGTGAACACTGAAACACAACTGTTCACAATCTGTGAAAGGCTACTCCTTTGTCTACTTCTATAGTGTTTACAACCAATGTATTGGATACGGATGGAAGCGCGTCACACTAATAGATTATATTTATTTTAAATGGAATGGAGCAGAACCAATTGGAGAGAAATGAAAAGGATGAGGCACTGAGACATGCTCAGCAGAGTACAAGCAGCAGTGCTTGAACAAGTAACTGGAGCGTGATGTGCACTCAAAAAATAAAAAACACAGACTGAAGTGAACACTGAAACACAACTGTTCACAATCTGTGAAAGGCTACTCCTTTGTCTACTTCTATAGTGTTTGCAACCAATGTATTGGATACGGATGGAAGCGCATCACACTAATAGTTAAATTGCATGGAGCAGCAAGAATTACACTGAAGAAAAAAAAAAGAGTCTGTGAGTGACACGTGCAGATGCCTACAGACAGCGTTGCATGCAGAGCAAACTGCAGCGTCACCTGCACTCACACACACCTTGCAGAGCTGTTAAAACAACACTGCAGGCAAAAGGAAGCTTTACACAGCGGTTGGTGCTAGCCTGCCTACAGCACAGTACACTAAATCGCAATCTCTAACTGTCCCTCAGAGTCAGCACAGCAGCGTTCTGTCCCTTACTGAATTCACAGCACAGTGACGCTAAAATGGCGGCGGCGCCTTTTATAGTGCATTCTGACATATTTCAGCATCCAATCACAGCCATGCCATTAGTTAACATGACCGCAGCAGTACAGGATGTGCCCACACTTCTTAGGATTCCTTATTGGCTGACTAAAATCACATTGCCTCTCAAAGAATTATGGGAACTTCCGATTCCGGTATACGATATATGGAAAATATCGGAACTAAGTATCGAAAGGCCGAAACAGCTAATATCGGCCGATACCCGATACTTGCGGTATCGTATCGCAATTCCGATACTTAGTTCCGATATTTTTCATATATCGTATACCGGAATCGGAAGTTCCCATAATTCTTTTAGAGGCAATGTGATTATAGTCAGCCAATGAGGAATCCTAAGAAGTGTGGGCACATCCTGTACTGCTGCGGTCATCTTAACTAATGGCATGGCTGTGATTGGCTGCTGAAATGATGTCAGAATGCACTATAAAAGGCGCCGCCGCCATTTTAGCGTCACTGTGCTGTGAACTCAGTTAGGGACAGAACGCTGCTCTGCTGACTCTGAGGGACAGTTAGAGATTGCGATTTTGTGTACTGTGCTTTAGGCAGGCTAGTTTACCCACTGCTGTGTAAAGCTTCCTTTTGCCTTGCAGTGTTGTTTTAACAGCGCTGTGCAAGGTGTGTGTGTGAGAGTGCAGGTGACGCTGCAGTTTGCTCTGCATCCACCGCTGTTTGTAGACATCTGCACGTCTCACTCACAGACTCTTTTTTTTTTTTATTTTGTGGAATTGGTGCAGCTCCATTCAATTGAAATTAACAGTGATCTATTAGTGTGACGCGCTTCCATCCGTATACAATACATTGGTTGCAAACACTATAGAAGTACACAAAGGGGCCTTTTACAGCTAGTGAACAGTTGTGTTTCAGTGTTCACTGTAGTCCGTGAGCTTTTCATTTTTTGAGTGCAGATTACGCTCCAGTTAGTAGTGTTGAGAGATACTGCTCGATATCTAAAAATATCGTATCGAAATGGTATCGCCGATATCACTAAATATCGTCGATATCCGATTCCGATTCCGGAAGTCCATTGTAAGTCTATGGGAACAAAATATCGACATTAAAAAAAAACCATTCTTGCCTTGTTGGTTAATTGTACATGAAGGAAAACAACAAAGACTAATGTAGAATGTATTGGGGGAGGTTGAGGAGACAATAAAGGCATACATGTTTAACCCAATGCATTGGAATAGCATTAATATATTTTTTTTTGGAAATACGTTTGGATTGACTAACAAATTGACAATGTTGTTAACCTTTTTTCTATTTTGGCAAATATGTATGTTTCACAACTTCCATGCTCTTCACCTTTTTAACTTTTGCCAGTGCCACACTTTCTCCTTCATAATCTTCAGCAGCAGCATCATCTTTCTCATCAAATTATTCTTCATCTTCACCTTCTTAATCTTCTTCTTAAACTTCTTGCTATTCATGTTTTTGTTTACATTACTCATATTGTTATTATTAAACTAATTAATCTTCTTCATATTCAAATTCTTCATCTTCTTCCTCTTCATCTTCTTCATCATATTCTTATTTGTGACAGAGATTCTTGTACTTGTAATCTGTAAAAGTATGAATTGTTCATCCTTCCGTTCTTGCTGTCACAAAAGATTTAAATTACAACAGTATTTGTCCGTGTTCAGTTTAGCCTGCAGCAGCAGCAGGCATTTTCCAGGGCACCACGAGGAGGAACAGACTCACCCCCATACACTGCTTAGTCTTCTTCTGCTTAGAATTTAGAGCATATATTTTGCTCTTCATTTTGGTCTTATACTTCATGTTCTTCTGCTTTTTGATCTTTTGCTTATTGTTCTTCCGTCTCTTGTTCTGTATCTTGTAGTTTGTCTTAACCTTCTTTGTCCTGTTGGTGATCTTCTTCTGGGTAATCTTTTATTTTTTCTTTGTGATGGTGTTCAGGCTGGTTGGCTTCATGCTCGTCGTCCTTGTTGTCGTCATCTTCTTCTGGGTGGTCTTTAATGTCGTCTAATTTCCGAGAAACAGCTGACGTTACTGGAACCCTGACGGGTATCAGATGGAGCAAGAGACAATGGAAGTAACGAGGACCAGCTGACTGTGCTGGACCCCGGACGGGTAGCAGAAGGAAAAGAGGCAATGTCACAACCGAGTACCAGCTGACGTTACTGTGACACGGTTACTAAGCAGGAGGTACCTGTGCTCCAAAGCACTACCAAGGACCAGCAGACGTTGGTGGAACTCGGATACGGAGATGGAGGCACCTAGGCCAAAGGCACTGGGGAGAACCACTTGACGGTACTGGACCCCGGACGGGTAGCAGAAGGAAAAGAGGCAATGTCACAACCGAGTACCAGCTGACGTTACTGTGACACGGTTACTAAGCAGGAGGTACCTGTGCTCCAAAGCACTACCAAGGACCAGCAGACGTTGGTGGAACTCGGATACGGAGATGGAGGCACCTAGGCCAAAGGCACTGGGGAGAACCACTTGACGGTACTGGACCCCGGACGGGTAGCAGAAGGAAAAGAGGCAATGTCACAACCGAGTACCAGCTGACGTTACTGTGACACGGTTACTAAGCAGGAGGTACCTGTGCTCCAAAGCACTACCAAGGACCAGCAGACGTTGCTGGAACTCGGATACGGAGATGGAGGCACCTAGGCCAAAGGCACTGGGGAGAACCACTTGACGGTACTGGACCCCAGACGGATAGAAGAACGCACCCATGAAAATGTAATTTGACAGGACGCAAGCCGTCCGCAGTTACCGAATCACACAGTCCTACAGTGGGTGCTTATCCTATTGTCACAATGGAAACCGCCTTTATTTACATATCCCACAGCACACATAGGAATCACCTAAACTGCAGGCACCATAGAGTCGGCTAACCCGAATGCAACACGACAGCACAACTTATTGGAGGATAATTGACGTTCACACTGCCAGGAAACAGCTGTCGTGCTGTAACCAGGCTGGCCAGGAGTCAGTACCCCTGCCAATTACTTACGAGCAACAAATGGCGGTGTTGTAGCCCAGGGAGTAGAGTTCAGGTGGTAGAAAGATGAACATAACAGGAGACATGGAAAACGTTGCCAAACAGTTATTTAATCTGAAAACGGACAGGCAAATTCAGGTGAGATCCATGCCTTGTTCATTTTCAGAAAAGTAAGCCGGTCTACATTCTCTGAGGATAGTCGCATGCGACGGTCTGTTACTACACCACCTGCAGCACTAAAGACACGCTCAGATAATACACTGGCAGCAGGGCAAGCCAGCACCTCCAATGCATACTGTCTAAGCTCTGGCCATGTATCCAACTTAGAGACCCAAAATTTGAAAGGGGAAGAGGCATCTGGGAGTACACTTAGAGGGAAAGCCAAGTAGTCTGTCACCATATTACGGAAACGTTTCTTCCTGGTGACTGGAGCCGTCTCGGATGGTGTAGACCTTGCTGGCGCTGTCACAAAACTTTGCCACATTTGTAACATACAGTTCTTGCCCTGTGCAGAGGCGCTGCTTCTGATCCCTCTTGTTGTAGAGGTGTCTACACTGCCTCGACGCTCAGAGCTGCTTTGTAAAGCAGTAGCAGCAGCAGCAGCAGCAGCTCTCTCGGCTGGAATGTACAACAGTATGGATTGCACCAGTGTGTCTTGGTACTCCTGCATTTTACGGTCCCGGTTCACCGGTGTGATGAGGGTTTGTAAGTTGTCCCGGTAGCGAGGGTCTAGGAGGGTGTACACCCAATAATCTGACGTGCTGAGAATGTGGGCGATGCGGCGGTCGTTTCTCAGGCACTGAAGCATGAAATCAACCATGTGCTGCAGACTCCCAACTGGCCAACAAAGGCTGTCCTCTGGAAGAGGCGTCATCTCTGTCTCCTCTGCATCACCCCACCCTCGCTCTACATACTGACTACAGCGTTGTGTACCTCCCTCTGTAGGGATTTCTTCCTCCTCCATTGACTCCTCCTCCTCCTCATCCTCCTCACAAAGTGAGCCCTGCCCAGCCCTTTGTGAGGAACCACGTTGCGATGACTGTCCTGAAGGTAATTGAATTTGTGACTCCTCATCCTCCACCTCTTCCAAAACCTCTTCCTTTAGTGCTTTCAGTGATTTCTGAAGAAGGCAGATAAGGGGGACAGTCATGCTGACTAGTGCATCATCTGCACTCGCCATCCGCGTTGAGACATCAAACGCACGCAAAACGTCGCAGATGTCCTTCATAGAGGCCCACTCAGTAGTGGTGAAGTGTGAACGGCGCAAATTGCGAGTTGATTGCGCCTGTTGCAGCTGATACTCCATTACTGCTGGCTGCTGCTCACACAACCGCTCCAACATATGTAACGTGGAATTCCACCTGGTGGGTACGTCACATATGATGCGATGTTCAGGAAGGCGAAATCTGACTTGCAGAGCTGCAATGCGCGATCTGGCCATGCTGGAACGTCGCAAGTGAGCGCACTCTAGGCGGACCTTGTGCAGCAGTGCATCAAGATCCGGATAGTCCCTCAAAAAACTCTGCACGACCAAGTTGAGCACATGTGCCAGACATGGTATGTGAGTGAGGTTGCCAAGGCCCAGAGCTGCCACCAGATTTCGGCCATTGTCACACACTACCAAGCCTGGCTGGAGATTAGCTGACAAAAACCACACATCGCTCTCCTGCTTGATGGCATCCCAGAGCTCCTGCGCTGTGTGGCTTCGATTCCCCATGGGAATTAATTTCAGTACGGCCTGTTGACGTTTGGCCACGGCTGTGCTCATATCGGTCGCAACAGGTAAGCGTTCACGGGTCCATGTGGAGGTATACCGTGACGGCTCGTGCAGCGATGATTCTGAGGAACTGGAGTAGGAGGAGGAATCAATGTGCACAGACTGGATTCCTGCAATCCTTGGAGTTGGCAGAACACGTACAGCGCCACTGGCAAGATCTGTACCCGGCTCCACAACATTGACCCAATGGGCAGTGAGGGAAAGGTATCGTCCCTGGCCATGGGTACTGGTCCACGCATCGGTGGTCAGGTGGACCCTGCTACTGACGGCGTTTAGTAGCGCATGTTTAATGTTTCCCTCGACATGTTTTTGCAGAGCAGGGACAGCTTGCCTGCTGAAATAAAATCGGCTTGGCACATTATATTGTGGGACTGCCAATGCCATAAAGTTCCTGAAACTGTCAGTCTCCACCAGCCTGAATGACAGCATTTCAAGGGACAGGAGTTTTGCAAGGCCAGCATTCAGAGCCTGTGCTCGTGGATGGTTTGCCGAGTATGGCCGTCTTTTATCCCATGCCTGTGTTACCGATGGCTGTTTTTTGTTCTGGGAGTGTGACGATGACTGTGAACTTGCTGCAGTGGGTGGAATAACAGTTTGTCTATGGACAACAGTGACCGAGGTTCTTCCATGGAGATCCTGTGAGGAAGCCGAAACAGGTGTGTGAGAGCTGGAGGTAGAGGCTCGAACATGACCTAAAGATGTAGGTGCTGCTGTAGGTTGGCCTACATCTCCAGTGATGTCTTTGGAACTCAGCTACGTGCTTTGTCCGTACATGTGTCCACATATTTGTGGTATTCAGGTTCCTGATATTTTTACCTCTTTTAACTTTTTGCTTACACAGCTTGCATTGAACATAGCAAATATCATCTACAAGTCTGTCAAAAAAGGACCACGCAGTGCAAGTCATGGGAGCGCCAATTTTGACAGTTCTAAGAGAACTGCTCCCAACAGGTGCCAAACTGGAGGCTACAGGCAAGCGAGTCTGCAGCCTACCTCTCCCTCCTCTTTGTACCGTTGGGACAATCTCTTCCTCAGAGCTGCTCCCACCACCTTCCTGTTGCTCACGCCATGTTGGGTCTCGGACTTCATTATCTCCACTACCCTCTTCCAACACCTGCTGCTGTTGGATGGTCTGGGCAGCACCATGCTCCACAAAACCTGGCACCTGAGTCTCATCATCATCATAAGATGCGTTCTGCGGTGTGCTGTCCATCGGCACTGGCTCACCCCCTCTTCAGATTGAGAGAGACACAGCTGTTGCGCATCACTGCATACTCCCTCTTCTTCAAATTGCAGAATGCTGCTTGCCTGTGCCCGTGTTTGCGAGCCAACAGATTCTGAGAACAGAAGCAGAGACTCAGCTGGCTCCTGTACAGAACTCTCTGACTGCCTGGGCAATTTGACAGGCGGTGAACAGACAGATGGTTGCTCAACAGTGTTGTGTTCCTGAGAGGAGGTGGAAGGAATTGAAGTCGATGCATTGGCTGCCATCCAACCAACAACGGCTTCAATTTGTTCTTCCCGCAGCAGGGGGGCACGCCGAGCTCCTACCAAAGTGCGCATAAAGGAACGCTCACGGGGAAAACTGGTGGATGCTGTGTCACTGAGGGCGGCAGCAGCCACAGAATCCCCACGTCCTCTCCCTGCTGAAACTCCACGGCCACGACCACGTGCCTTACATGACTTCTTCATCTTGGTAGATTGATAAAGAAAGTCAGAAAAGTTATAAGGCCTAAGTGTGGTTATTACGCAGAGACTGAAGTGAACACTGAAACACAACTGTTCACAATCTGTGAAAGGCTACTCCTTTGTCTACTTCTATAGTGTTTGCAACCAATGTATTGTATACGGATGGAAGCGCGTCACACTAATAGATTTATTTTAAATGGAATGGAGCAGAACCAATTGGAGATAAATGAAAAGGATGAGCCACTGAGACACGCTCAGCAGAGTACAAGCAGCAGTGCTTGAACAAGTAACTGGAGCGTGATGTGCACTCAAAAAATAAAAAACACAGACTGAAGTGAACACTGAAACACAACTGTCCACAATCTGGGAAAGGCTACTCCTTTGTCTACTTCTATAGTGTTTGCAACCAATGTATTGTATTCGGATGGAAGCCGTCACACTAATAGATTATATTTTAAATGGAATGGAGCAGAACCAATTGGAGATAAATGAAAAGGATGAGCCACTGAGACACGCTCAGCAGAGTACAAGCAGCAGTGCTTGAACAAGTAACTGGAGCGTGATGTGCACTCAAAAAATAAAAAACACAGACTGAAGTGAACACTGAAACACAACTGTCCACAATCTGGGAAAGGCTACTTCTTTGTCTACTTCTATAGTGTTTGCAACCAATGTATTGGATACGGATGGAAGCGCGTCACACTAATAGTTAAATTGCATGGAGCTGCAAGAATTACACTGAAGGAAAAAAAAAGAGTCTGTGAGTGACATGTGCAGATGCCTACAGACAGCGTTGCATGCAGAGCAAACTGCAGCGTCACCTGCACTCACACACACCTTGCAGAGCTGTTAAAACAACACTGCAGGCAAAAGAAGCTTTACACAGCGGTTGGTGCTAGCCTGCCTACAGCACAGTACACTAAATCGCAATCTCTAACTGTCCCTCAGAGTCAGCACAGCAGCGTTCTGTCCCTTACTGAATTCACAGCACAGTGACGCTAAAATGGCGGCGGCGCCTTTTATAGTGCATTCTGACATTATTTCAGCATCCAATCACAGCCATGCCATTAGTTAACATGACCGCAGCAGTACAGGATGTGCCCACACTTCTTAGGATTCCTCATTGGCTGACTAAAATCACATTGCCTCGCAAAGAATTATGGGAACTTCCGATTCCGGTATTCGATAAGACGAAAATATCGAAACGAATTATCGAAAGGCCGATAGAGCTAATATCGGCCGATATCCGATATTTGCATTATCGCATCGCTCAACACTACCAGTTAGTTCTTCAACCACTGCTGGTTGTAGTCTGCTGAATGTGTGTCACTGCCTCATCCTTCAAATTTTTCTCTAATTGGTGCTGCTCCATTATATTTTAAAAAATCTAATCTATTAGTGTGACGCGCTTCCATCTGTATACAATACATTGGTTGCAAACACTATAGAAGTACACAAAGGGGGCTTTCACACCTACTGAACAGTTGTCTGCAGTGTTCACTGCAGTCTCTGAGGAATAACCACACTTAGGCCTTATAACTTTTCTGACTTTCTTTATCAATCTACCAAGATGAAGAAGGCAGGGAGTAAGGCACGTGGTCGTGGCCGTGGAGTTTCAGCAGGGAGAGGACATGGGGATTCTGTGCCTGCTGCTGCCGCACCCAGTGACACAGCATCCACCAGTTTACCCCGTGAGCGTTCCTTTATGCGCAGTTTTTTAGGAGCTCGGCGTAACCCCCTGCTGCGGGAAGAACAAATTGAAGCCGTTGTTGGTTGGATGGCAGCCAATGCATCGACTTCAATTGCTTCCACCTCCTCTCAGGACCACAGCACTGTTGAACAACCATCTGTCTCTTCACCGCCTGCCAAATTGCCCAGGCAGTCAGAGAGTTCTGAACTGGAGCCAGCTGAGTCTCTGCTTCTGTTCTCAGAATCTGTTGGCTTGCAAACAGGGGCCCAGCCAAGCAGCATTCTGGAATGTGAAGAAGAGGCAGTATGCAGTGATGCGCAACAGCTGTGTCTCTCTGAATCTGAAGAGGCGGGTGAGCCAGTGCCGATGGTCAGCACACCGCAGAACGCATCTGATGATGATGAGACTCAGGTGCCAGTTTCTGTTGAGCATGGTGCTGGCCAGACCACCCAACAGCAGCAGGTGTTGGAAGAGGGTAGTGGAGATGATGAGGTCCAAGACCCAACATGGCGTGAGGAACAGGAAGGTGGTGGTAGCAGCTCTGAGGAAGAGATTGCCCCAACGGTCCAAACAGTAGGGAGAGGTAGGCTGCAGACTCGGTTGCCTGTAGCCTCCAGTTTGGCACCCGTTCGTAGCAGTTCTCTTCCAACAGCCAAAACGGGCGCTCCCAGGACTTGCACTGCGTGGTCCTTTTTTGACACACTTGTAGATGATATTTGCTATGTCAAATGCAAGCTGTTTAATCAAAAAGTAAAAAGAGGTAAAAGTGTCAGTAACCTTAATACCACAAATATGTGGAAACATGTGTGGTCAAAGCACGTGGTTGAGTTACAAAGACACACTGGAGATGTAGGCCAACCTACAGCAGCACCTACATCTTCAGCTCGTGTTGGAGCCTCTTCCTCCAGCTCACACACAGCTGGTTCGGCTTCCTCACAGGATCGCCATGGAAGAACCTCTGTCACTGTTGTCCAGAGACCCAGTGTTATTCCACCCACAGCTGCAAGTTCCCTGTCATCCTCACACTCCCAGGCCACAAAACAGCCATCGGTAGCACAGGCATGGGATAAAAGACGGCCATACTCGGCAAACCATCCACGAGCACAGGCTCTGAATGCTGGCATTGCAAAACTCCTGTCCCTTGAAATGCTGTCAATCAGGCTGGTGGAGACTGACAGTTTCCGTAACTTAATGGCATTGGCAGTCCCACAATACAATGTGCCCAGCCGATTTTTATTTCAGCAGGCAAGCCGTCCCTGGTCTGCAAAAGCATGTTGAGGGAAAAATTAAACATGCGCTACTAAACGCCGTCAGTAGCAAGGTCCACCTGACCACCGATGCGTGGACCAGTACCCATGGCCAGGGTCGATACCTTTCCCTCACTGCCCATTGGGTCAATGTTGTGGAGCCGGGTACAGATCTTGCGAGTGGCGCTGTACGTGTTCTGCCAACTCCAAGGATTGCAGGAATCAAGTCTGTCACATTGATCCTCCTCCTACTCCAGTTCCTCAGAATCATCGCTGCAGGAGCCGTCACCGTCTACCTCCACATGGACCCGTGAACGCTTACCTGTTGCGACCGATATGAGCACAGCCGTGGCCAAACGTCAACAGGCCATCCTGAAATTAATTTCCATGGGGAATCGAAGCCACACAGCGCAGGAGCTCTGGGATGCCATCAAGCAGGAGAGCGATGTGTGGTTTTTGTCAGCTAATCTCCAGCCAGGCTTGGTAGTGTGTGATAATGGCCGAAATCTGGTGGCAGCTCTGGGCCTTGGCAACCTCACTCACATACCATGTCTGGCACATGTGCTCAACTTGGTCGTGCAGAGTTTTTTGAGGGACTATCCGGATCTTGATGCACTGCTGCACAAGGTCCGCCTAGAGTGCGCTCACTTGCGACGTTCCAGCATGGCCAGATCGCGCATTGCAGCTCTGCAAGTCAGATTTCGCCTTCCTGAACATCGCATCATATGTGACGTACCCACCAGGTGGAATTCCACGTTACATATGTTGGAGTGGTTGTGTGAGCAGCAGCCAGCAGTAATGGAGTATCAGCTGCAACAGGCGCAATCAACTCGCAATTTGCGCCGTTCACACTTCACCACTACTGAGTGGGCCTCTATGAAGGACATCTGCCACGTTTTGCGTGCGTTTGATGTCTCAACGCGGATGGTGAGTGCAGATGATGCACTAGTCAGCCTGACTGTCCCCCTTATCTGCCTGCTTCAGAAAACACTGCAAGCAGTAAGGGATGAGGTTTTGGAAGAGGTGGAGGATGAGGAGTCACAAATTCCATCACCTCGACAGTCAGCGCAACGTGGTTCCTCACAAAGGGCTGGGCAGGGCTCACTTTGTGATGAGGATGAGGAGGAGTCAATGGAGGAGGAAGACATGGCTCCAGAGGGAGGTACACAACGCTCTAGTCAGTATGTAGAGCGAGGGTGGGGTGATGCAGAGCAGGCAGAGATGACGCCTCTTGCAGGGGACAGCGTTTCTTGGCCAGTTGGGAGTCTGCAGCACATGGTTGATTTCATGCTGCAGTGCCTGAGAAACGACCGCCGCATCGCCCACATTCTCACCACGTCTGATTATTGGGTGTACACCCTCCTAGACCCTCACTACCGGGACAACTTACAAAGCCTCATCACACCGTTGAACCGGGAGCGTAAAATGCGGGAGTACCAAGACACACTGGTGCAATCCATAATGTTCTCCATTCCAGCCGAGAGCACTGCTGCTGCTACTGCTTTACAAAGCAGCTCTGTGCGTCGAGGCAGTGGAGACAGCTCTGCAACAAGAGGGAGCACAAGCAGCGCCTCTGCACAGGGCAAGACCAGTATGTTCCAAATGTGGCGAAGTTTTGTGGCAGCGCCACAAATGTTTACACCATCCGAGACGGCTCCAGTCAGCAGGAGGCAACGTTTCCGTAAGATGGTGACAGACTACATGTCTTTCCCTCTCAGTGTACTCCCAGATGGCTCTTCCCCATTCAAGTTTTGGGTCTCTAAGCTGGATACATGGCCAGAGCTTAGCCAGTATGCATTGGAGGTGCTGGCTTGCCCTGCTGCCAGTGTATTATCGGAGCGCGTCTTTAGTGCTGCAGGTGGTGTACTAACAGACCGTCGCATGCGACTATCCTCCGATAATGTAGACCGGCTTACTTTTCTGAAAATGAACAAGGCATGGATCTCGCCTGAATTTGTCTGTCCGTTTTCAGATTAAATAACTGATTCGCAACGTTATCCATGTCTCCTGTTATGTTCATCTTTCTACCACCTGAACTCTACTCCCTGGGCTACAACACTGCCAGTTGCTGCTCAGAAGTGTCGTGTCCACAGACCAATACACAAGCTATAGTGTTAGTGGGGTTCAGTAACGCCAGCTGTTCCCCTGCTGTGTGTCCGGCAAGATGTCTCCTGTTCCCTACACATGCACAGAAAAACCCATGTCGAACATGCTCCAAATAGGGAAGAGCCGTCACCCTGATTGTTATGCTTAAAACAGGAAATTGTGAAGTTTTACAGGCATAGAATGATAAATTTTTATAACAAATATGGACAAATAATAATTTGTCATCACAGCGCATATCTGCACCTGTCTATTAGAAATGGCAACAAAAACTAAAACATAGTGTTCACTTTTTTAAATTAATGCATAAAAGTACATTTCATACTTATCAATTAATGGTTTTTAAGGAACTTTATCTGTACCTGTAAGATAATGCAGTCAATGGATGTACGAATCATAAACATCCTCCTCATCATCATCACGAGTTATATTTATGATAGACATTATAAAATACACATACTGATGCCAACTGTAACTTCACACACCATATGAAATGGCCAGCATCTAAACCTGGTAATAATGTGCAATAATAAATTATTACATCTAGAAAGTGCATCATGCATACTGACAATAGGTAGTTATACCTGCAAGTGCTGTTGAAACAACCACAACAGATATAAATTAATAATGGTATATAGGTATCACAGTGCATAGTTACTCATGGACAATGTTGATGTAATACTGTACCTCAATAAAGTCAGCGTCAACCATTATGCTTGTTAGTCTTGTAGATTGTTAAAGAGGGAACGTGTTAAATTTTGTTGGTCATAGGTGGAGTATTAGACACTAAATGATTACTGCTGTCGTATTTTAGGCGTCCCTAGGGCAGAATAACGCTGCGTAAGGTCACATTTTATAGAGAGTCATATAATAGACACACGCTACCCTACCCTACGTGTGACAGTAGGAAGGTAGTGTTGACGGATAAAGCCTTGCGCAACCAGACATGCTTTTACCCTTCAACACTGAACAGGAAAAAATGCATGATTGCAGCCGCAGACTTTATTGACGTACAGTATAACATCGCCATTAGCCATCAGAGGCTGTACACTGTCTGATACAGACATAGAATATACCTTTGCTATCCGTAGTCTTTGTTTCACCTACACTTGCAGGCACACACTTAAATTGTGACAATGCATAATGTTTTTTTAAATGGTTATTTTTTATCGTACATTATTGCATCATCACATTGATGAGTCCATGCTGGACATGTCATACATGCTGTCCAAAGTAACGATTTTATTAACTTAAATAATTGAAATGTCTGTGACTGTCACATATAAATTGCAATGATGATGATGAGTGACTATTACAAAATCCATTGTCTTCACTATTTTATGGTTTAACATAGCGTTCCTTAAGCATTATTCATAAATACAAAAATGGACTTTTATTGTTAAATTTACAACACTATATTTTGTAACCAATTTTTTGGGTGGTGTGTTGTTCCATTTCTTGTTGGCATGTGCATATATGCGTTTATATTTGCAGTGTCTTTATTTTTATTCTTGAAGTTATGAAAATGTGTATCTTTGTACCGTGTTAGCCAGTAGATAGATAAATATTTAGACTTGAGAGTCCGCATGTGTTTGATACCTTTGAATGGATAACTGAAAAGATGGTAACAAATTGCAAGCTTTCGAGGCTACTCACGTCTCTTCATCAGGCAAAGAATAAAAAAAAAAAATAAGAATCACATATTTCTATACACAACAGGACACAGGAATAGTGCAATAGGTAAGACAAGTGACGTGCAGCAGAACTGTCATTATGCCAGAGGGATGAACATAAATATTGGAACAGTTCCTAGATAAGGATAGAAAGTTTTATTGCCCTCTGATTGGGGGCTGGTTTTGTGTTTTCATGCCCCTGTAAGGGCAGAGACGCAGATTCCTTAATTGATATAGAATGACATGAATCCGTGTGATCTATTCATTCCACCACTAAGACTGTCAAAGGTAATGATGAGCTTATATTCCAAAACCTTTCTATCTTTCTCAGATTTTAAGTTTGATTTTAATACCAGTAATTCCATATCCATCATGCTATGACCGGGCATACCACATTTTTTTGCCACAGGTAAATCCATTATTTTTTCTCTTATTGTGTGGCGATGATAATTCATCCTTGTTCTCACTTTTTGGCCGGTCCTCCCCCACATACAGACCCCCATTTTGACATTTAGTACATATAATTAGGTACACCACATTACATGTGAAGCAGCTGAAAGTATCTGGGATCTTGTAGTCGTCATGGGAGTTGGGGATCTTTATGTTGTCCGTGGTCATTAGAGATGCACAGGTTTTACATTTCTTCTGGTTGCAAGGAAAGGTTCCTGCAGCTGTTGGGAGGACAGGGAGCTTCTGACAATGATGCTTCTTAGATTTGGGGGCTGCCTAAAACACAGTAGTGGGGTGTCTGGAAATATGGATTGTAATATCGGGCATCTTTTTGTAGTAAAGGTTGTAGTTTACGTGTAGCTCCCTTTAGCAACGCCAGATTTAGATTGTAGGTGACCACTACAGGCACCCGGTTATTTTCTTCTTTACCTTTGTAATGTAGCAGGTGATTCCTTGATATTCTGTTGGCTCTTGAAATTTGGTTTTCATTGTTCTTGGATGGTATCCCTGGTTCAAAAAATATTTCTGAGGTGACCCCCCACTACTGTGTTTTAGGCAGCCCCAAATCTAAGAAGCATCATTGTCAGAAGCTCCCTGTCCTCCCCAACAGCTGCAGGAACCTTTCCTTGCAGCAAGAAGAAATGTAAAACCTGTGCATCTATAATGACCACGGACAAGATAAAGATCACATACTCCCATCACGACTACAAGATCCCAGCTACTTTCAGCTGCATCACATGTAATGCGGTGTACCTAATTTATGTACAAAATGTCCAAATGGGGGTCTGTAATGTGGGGGAGACCGCCAAAAACTGAAAACAAGGATGAATTATCATCGCCACACAATAATATAAAAAATAATGGATTTACCTGTGGCCAAAAAATTTGGTATGCCCGTCATAGCATGATGGATATGGAATTACTGTTATTAAAATCTAACTTAAAATCTGAGAAAGATAAAAGGTTTTGGAATATAAGCTCATCATGACCTTTGACAGTCTTAGTGGTGGAATGAATAGATCACACGGATTCATGTCATTCTATATCAATTAAGGAATCTGCGTCTCTGCCCTTACAGGGGCATGAAAACACAAAACCAGACCCCAATCAGAGGGCAATAAAACTTTCTCTCATTATCTATGAACTGTTCCAAGATTTATTATCATCCCTCTGCCATAATGACATTTCGGCTTCACCTCACTTGTCTTACCTATTGCACTATTCCGTGTCCTCTTGTGTGTAGAAATATTGTATTCTTCATTTTTTTGTTTTAGTCGTACCTGATGAAGAGACCTGAGTAGTCTCAAAAGCTTGGAATTTGTTACCATCTTTTCAGTTAGCCATTAAACGGTAATCAACCACTGAGGACTCTCAAGTATAAATATTTTTCTATTCTTGTAATTAAAATTCATCATTTTATTGTCCTATTAAAACTTCATTTATTCTTGTTTGAAGTACATACATTTGCAATGGCCACGTAACAAGGCAATAACTCTATATTTTTTAAAAACCCTCCTTGACCCTGGGCTTCAACAGCACCAGTTTGCTGCTCAGAAGTGTTAGATGCACAGATGAAAAACAATCGCTGATGTGTTTGTGGGGTTCAGTAACGCCTGCTGTTCCCCTGCTGTGTGTCTGGCAAAAAATTACTGCTGCTAAATACAAATTAAACTTCAAACATCTCATACTAGGCCTCTGCCTACACCCTCCTTGACCCTGGGCTTCACAGCGCAGTTGCTTCTCAGAAGTGTTAGATG
Source organism: Oophaga sylvatica (assembly GCA_033576555.1). NCBI lineage: Eukaryota > Metazoa > Chordata > Amphibia > Anura > Dendrobatidae > Oophaga > Oophaga sylvatica. The sequence continues at coordinate 335,171,152 of JARQOD010000001.1, read as the reverse complement.
CACAGATGAAAAACAATCGCTGATGTGTTTGTGGGGTTCAGTAACGCCTGCTGTTCCCCTGCTGTGTGTCCGGCACAAAATTACTGCTACTACCTACACATGGTGAAAAAAACAGACATGTCAAAGTGTCTAGTGCTACACATAGATATGAGGCTACACCATGATTTCTAAGCTGTAAACAATTGAAACGTCAGCTTTAAAAACCATAAAAATGATTATTCTTTGTCACAAATCTGTAACAAAATAATTGTGACATAATATTTCAGATATGCACATGTCGAAAACAAATGCTAACACAAAAGCCTACTTATGCTATAGGATACTGATGGTCAACCTTGTCACTCCAAAGCTTAGACAAATCCAAATCACATCATGACTCAAATGCTGCAATGTTGAAAGTGCATAATGTGGGTTGAACTTTGACAACAGCTGCAGTGCGAAGGTTAGACTTCGAGTGTTCTTGGCTTTAAATAAAAGCATACAAGTAAATATAATAATCCAATGTTGATTAAGGGACGTGATGTACACCTGTAATATTGTGCAACAATGCATGTAGGAATAGTCCTCTTCAACATTACTTATATTTGTGTCATTTTAAAAAATAACATATTTAATTAGAAAGTTAACAGCCCATATCCTAAAGTCCTTCATGTAAACATGATAATCGGTAACAAAAAAATGCATTACCTGTTAAAGTCAATAGTGCATAGTCACAATAGCAAAATATTACCTGTAAGTGGTGCTGAAAGAACGACAACTGAAGAATAGGTGAATGATATCTATTTATCAGACTGAATAGCGACACCTGTACAATGTTGATATAATACTGTACCTTAAAAACAGCTGTGTCACACCTCACACACGCGTTTTTCTTGTAGCTTGTTATGTAATAGGGCACATGCGTGTATGTTTCATCATAGGTGCATGTTTACTGATAAAGGGAGTCATGACAACGCCTTTGTGTTGTCGGTACGCTTGCGATGATGAACGATGCGCACCGTGAATGTTAGTCTGCTCATAACACGCACAGACGCGTATTCCAACGCGTCACAGCAGGAAGCCAGTCTGTGCGTCCAAACAAAGGCGCAAGCATACATGCACGTACCCTTTTATAAAGCTATATAAAAAAAAAGGATGTAGTAGTAACGCTGACTTTATTGAGGTACAGTATTACATCGCCATTCACCATCTGTGGCTATGCAGTATCAGCTATATATACCTTATCTATCCATTGTCATGCTTGCAAGTCCACAGTCAGGCATAAATAGCTGTTTTCACTATGCACTATGCAGTTTTTAAAGGTTTGTTTGTTATAGAAATGATTGGCACATTATCAGTATAACATGATGGGAATTTTAGATCTTTTTAAAAAATTTTTAGTGATATTATTAAGCAAATGTAAAGTTTTATGAATGTCACAGATAACTTGTAATGCTGATTATGTTTTTAAGTCAGCCATTCATTGTCATACAATAAAAATGGTGTACATACTGTTACTTATCCATCATTAATGGATTGTGATATGTACTTGCATGCTTTTATTTAAAACCGTATAGCAGATTATTTAACTTTTTTTATTGTGGTTTGCATTGCTTTTCAACATGTTAATGTATGCGTTTATGTTTGTCAATTATTTACATATATTGTTCAAAGTAAAATCATCATCTTATGGTACTAAAGTTTATATTTCTCTTGTTTGGAGTATAGACATTTTTAATTGACACGTAACAAGGAAAATACTTGATCTAGTATGTAAACATCCTCCTTGCCCCTGGGCTCCAACACCGCCAGTTGTTGCTCGGAAGTGCTGTTAGCACAGTCAACACTTGCTCCTGTGTTACTGGGGTTCAGTAATGTCAGCTGTTTCCCCTGCTGTGTGAACGGCAAAAAGTCCTGCTGCCTCCACCCTGTTCTCTTCTCATCCCTGGGCTCCAACAACCGCCAGTTGTTGCTCGGAAGTGCTGTTAGCACAGTCAACACTTGCTCCTGTGTTACTGGGGTTCAGTAATGTCAGCTTTTTCCCCTGCTGTGTGAACGGCAAAAAGTCCTGCTGCCTCCACCCTGTTCTCTTCTCATCCCTGGGCTCCAACACCGCCAGTTGTGCTCGGAAGTGCTGTTAGCACAGTCAACACTTGCTCCTGTGTTATGGGGTTCAGTAATTCAGCTGTTCCCCTGCTGTGTGAACCGCAAAAAGTCCTGCTACCTCCACCCTGTTCTCTTCTCATCCCTGGGCTCCAAAAACACCGCCATTTTGCTCGGAAGTGCGTTAGCACAGTCAACACTTGCTCCTGTTGTTTACTGGGTTCAATAATGTCAGCTGTTCCCCTGCTGTGTAAAACGGCAAAAAGTCCTGCTACCTCCACCCTGTTCTCTTCTCATCCCGGGCTCCAACACCGACAGTTGTTGCTCGTAGTGTCATTGGCACGGGTACTCACTCCTGCCCAGACTGGTTACAGCACGCCATCTGTTTCCTGTCAGTGTAAACGTCACTTAGCCTGCAATAAGTTTTCCTGTCGTGTTGCGGTCGGGTTACCGACTCTATGGTGCCTGGAGTTTTGGGTGCTTTCTATGTTGCTGCGGGATATGCAAATAAAGGCTGTTTCCGTTGTGACAATAGGACAATCACCCACTGTATTACTGTGGGATTCGGTAACTGCGGCCGGCTCTCGCCTGTCAACTTAAATTTCCATGGGTACCTTCTGCTACCCGTCCGGGTTCCAGTACCGCAACTGGTTCTCCGCAGTGCCTTTGGCCTAGGTGCCTCCATCTCGGTATCCGAGTTCCAGCAATGTCTGCTGGTCCTTGGTAGTGCTTTTGAGCACAGGTACCTCCTGCTTAGAACCGTGTCCCAGTAACGTCAGCTGTCCTCGGGTTGTGCCATTGGGTCTTTTCCTTCTGCTGCCCCTCCGGTTCCAGCACAGTCAGCTGGTCCTTGTTACTTGCATTGGCTCTTGTACCTTCTGCTACCCGTCCGGGTTCCAGTACCGTCAATGGTTTTTTTCCGCAGTGCCTTTGGCCTAGGTGCCTCCATCTCGGTATCCGAGTTCCAGCAACGTCTGCTGGTCCTTGGTAGTGCTTTTGAGCACAGGTACCTCCTGCTTAGTAACCGTGTCCCAGTAATGTAGCTGGTCCTCGGTTGTGCCATTGGGTCTTTTCCCTTTTGCTGCCCCTCCGGGTTCCAGCACAGTCAGCTGTCCTCGTTACTTGCATTGGCTCTTGTACCTTCTGCTAACCCGTCCGGGTTCCAGTACCGTCAACTGGTTCTCCGCAGTGCCTTTGGCCTAGGTGCCTCCATCTCGGTATCCGAGTTCCAGCAACGTCTGCTGGTCCTTGGTAGTGCTTTTTGAGCACAGGTACCTCCTGCTTAGTAACCGTGTCCCAGTAACGTCAGCTGGTCCTCGGTTGCCATTGCTCTTTTCCTTCTGCTGCCCCTCCGGGTTTTCCCGCACAGTCAGCTGGTCCTCGTTACTTGCATTGGCTCTTGTACCTTCTGCTACCCGTCCGGGTTCCAGTACCGTCAATGCT
>JARQOD010000001.1:335057145-335167527 GCA_033576555.1 Oophaga sylvatica | reverse complement strand
GGGTCCATTTCAGTAACAGATAGAGACAAAATGAATCCCAGAAATTAGACCCTCTGTATGCCAAAGAGACACTTTGATCCCTTCACATACTGAGCATTCTCTCTCAAAATCTGGAACACAGTCCGAACATGTTTCACATGAGAGTCCCAGTCATTGGAAAAAATCAAGATATCATCCAAATAAACAATCAGAAATTTATCCACAAAATCCCTGAAAATGTCATTCATGAAGGACTGGAAGACGGAAGGAGCATTAGTGAGCCCAAAGGGCATCACTGGGTACTCAAAATGCCCCTCTGGGGTATTAAACGCCGTTTTCCATTCATCCCCGTGCTTAATGCGAATAAGGTTATACGCCCCCCTGAGGTCAAGCTTGGTAAACCAAGTAGCACTTTTCACCCTGGAAAACAGGTCACAAATCAAGTGTAACAGATATTGATATTTCACAGTGATATTGTTCAAGAGACGATAATCAATACACGGCCTTAATGAACCATCCTTTTTGGCCACAAAAAAAAATCGGCACCCAAGGGTGAAGAGGATGGTCTGATATGACCCTTCTCCAATGACTCCTTGATATAAGACCGCATAGCGTCATGTTCAGGTACAGACAAGTTAAAAAGGCGACCTTTAGGGAATTTACTACCAGGCACTAATTCAATAGCGCAGTCATAGCTTCTATGGGGGGGCAAGGATGCAGATTTACTTTCGCTAAACACATCAAAAAAATCAGTCAAAAAGTCAGGAACATCCTGAGCCTGGGGAGAGGCAGAAAAAACAGGAGTGTTGGCAATAACACATTGGCAGCCCCAACTGGTTACAGACACAGATTTCCAATCCAAAACAGGATTATGAGACTGTAACCAAGGGAAACCTAGTACAATAATGTCATGCAGATTATACAGCACCAAAAATTTGCAACTCTCCTGATGATCAGGTTCAACCCTCATTATCACCTGAGTAGAGAACTGGGGTTTATTCTCAGCCAAAGGGGTAGAATCAATCCCCAGTAGGGGAATAGACTTCCGTAGGGGTATCAAGGGAAACCCACAACGTTTAGCAAAATCAAAATCCATCAGGTTAATAGCTGCTCCCGAATCAACAAAAGCCTGAGCAGAAAATGTGGACAGGGAGCAAATCAGGGTAACAGTCAACAGAAATTTAGTCTGAACACTACCCAAGACAACTGAGCGTGCAAAACGTCTTCCCCGCTTAGGGCAGACTTAAATAGCATGAGAGGCATCACCACAGTAGAAACATAACCCATTGCGTTTTCGAAACTCATGACGCTGTGCCCCAGAAGCCACTCCATCACATTGCATGGGCTCAGAAGCTGGTTCACAAGGCAACACTATTCCACGCATACCTCTACGCTCACGCAAACGTCTGTCAATTTGAATCGCTAATGACATAGAATCATTGAGACCAGAGGGAGCAGGGAAACCCACCATAACATCTTTTACATTCTCTGACAGACCCTTCCGAAAAAGGGCTGCCAAAGCATCATCATTCCATTTGGTCAGAACTGCCAACTTTCGGAATTTCTGACAGTACAACTCAGCGTCCTCAAGCCCCTGATTTAATGCCAACAAGGTTTTTTCAGCTTGATCAGTGACATTAGGTTCATCGTACAATAACCCCAGAGCCAGAAAAAATGCATCAACATTACTCAAAACAGGGTCCCCAGGTGTCAGGGAAAAAGCCCAATCCTGAGGATCGCCGCGCAGGAGAGAGATGACAATTTGAACCTGCTGTGCTGCGTTCCCTGAGGACTTAGGTTTTAAGGCAAAAAATAACTTTATTATTTATTATTTTTGAAATTCAGAAATTTAGCTCGATCCCCCCAAAACAAATCTGGCATGGGGATCCTATGTTCCACAACCGGCAACCCTGCAAGTTAGGTAGCAATACTCCGAACTTCAGTGGCAAACTGATCCACACGGCCAGACAACTGTGCAAACTCCATTGAGAGAAAAAAAAAATCCTCCTCAGCACCCAGAGAAAAAGAGGGAAAAAAAAATGCAGAAAAAAAAAAAAAAATCTCTGACAACTCTGACAACTTTTTTCTTTCCACACTATTTTTCCCTTCTGAAAGTACCATATAATTTTCAGTTTGGGCCGGTGATACTGTTATGTTTTGATAGCTGAGGAGAGCAGGCAAAAACGGCAATACACCAGAGAGGTTGGAATCTACTGGATTGCAGTACCCTGTCTAACCACCACAACTAAAGGCAGCCGTGGAGCGTTCCTACGTAGGTCCTAGACGCCTCGTCACAGCCTGAGAGGCTAACTACACCTAAAGATAGAAAGAAGAAAGCTATCTGCCCCAGAGCAGATCCCCAAAGAACATAGGAAGCCCCCAAACATGTAATGGCGGTTAGACAAGAGGAAATACAGACACAGATAGAAAATAGTATGAGCAAACGCTGGGGCCCAATCTGCCTAGACAGAAAAGGATAGGAAGGATACTTACTGCAATTCCAAAAAACTCTAAAAAAAGCCAACGCTACTAATTGCAAAAACACCTGAGATCACACGACATCTACCACCTAAATTAGTTCTCTGGTGTAACAAAACTAAGCCGCAGCCACTGAAAAAACTGTAAAAGGCAAATGAACAAACAAACAGTGGCTCCAGAGGAACCGAGAGGAGACCAAGCCCCCCGGGAAGGGGAACCTGGCCAACCTCACAGAAATGCAGAGAAAAATGCAAATGGCAAGCACAAAAACAAAAAAACAGAAAATATCTTATCTGAGAGCAGGAGAAGAGGCAAGACTCAGCAAGCTTCCAAGTGAACCAGGAAACAACATTGAGACAAGAACAATTGATCACCGGCAACCATGATGGGGAGAAACCTCCCTTATATCCAGCCAGTCTGTACTTCCTGATTGCCAATCCTCATTGAATGGTTCAGTACTGTTTGTAAGCACCAGAGGGAGCTTCTGCTCAGAATTCATTTCTAAAACATTCATAACAGCGAACCCTGTTATCCCGCAGAGTCGCTAAAATAAACGCCGTAGCGCGCTGTGGCAGTTAGTGCGAACTCTGTTAATCCCCATAGCCGCTAACGGGAATGCCACAGCACTATATGGCGATAAGTGCAAACTCACTTAGCTTCAGTGAGCCGCAAAGTAAAACGCTAGGGCGCTGACCAGCGTTATAAAACGAACCCTGTTGCGTCACAGAGCCGCTGAGAAAAAGACTGTGTCCTGTTAGACTCACAGGGAACACAGATGACTGCTAAGCGGATTGCAGTCTGTGGTCATGCAGTCAGAACACAAGCAATAATCTCCTCACCGGAGTAGCCGGTATTCTAATGGCGTTTTCAGTCGAGCCCTGAACACGTGCATACAATCTCCTCACCGGAGGTGCCGGTATTCTAGGGGCTTATTTCAGCCAGACCTAACCACATGCATACATGACCACACTGGCGCAAGCACGTAACAGATTTGATACTAGCGCATGGCGGCCCAGCCATGCCACCCTTTTATAGTAGCAACTACAGGGCCTTCCAGATAAGAACCAATAGGAAACTGCTCCAGAACACAAGTGGTTTCAGGACCTTCCTGGCGGACCAATAGGAGCTGCTGCAGTACCTGAGCATGTGACCCCTGATCTCCAATGAGAGATCTTAGTCTGGGCATGCTCAGAAGGGGAAACGCAGGACTTCGTCCTAAAGACGTCTGCTCCAGCACTGGTTATAATAGAAGATCCAGGAGACGCAGCAGCAAGTCTCTGCACAGCATTAGACCGGGCAAGATGCTGGGACCGACGTCTCTGCTTAGCAGGCTCCACTGCGGCCGGAGACGGATGGGGTACAGCAGCGGGAATGGCTCGAGATTCCCCTGTGCAGCATTGGGAACTCGAACCCTAACAATGGGCCCCATGGATGATGCTCCAGTGTATGATGGGCCTATATAATGCTCCATATATAATGGGCCCAATATGATACTCCAGTGTATAATGGACCCTGTATATGATGCTCCAGTGCATGGGGGTCCCCATTTATAAAGCTCCAGTGTATGATGGGCCCCATGGATGATGCTCCAGTGTATGATGGACCTATATAATGCTCCATATATAATGGGCCCCATATGATGCTGCAGTATATGATGGGCCCCATGGATGATGCTCCAGTGTATGATGGGCCTATATAATGCTCCATATATAATGGGCCCCATTTGTAATGGTCCAGTGTATAATGGGCCCCGTATATGATGCTCCAGTGTGTGATGGGCCCCATTTATAATGCTCCAGTCTATGATGGGCCCCATGGATGATGCTCCAGTGTATGATGGGCCTATATAATGCTCCATATATAATGGGCTACATTTATAATGCTCCAGTGTATAATGGGCCCCGTATATGATGCTCAAGTGCATGATGGTCCCCATTTATAATGCTCCAGTGTATGATGGGCCTATATAATGATTCATATGTAAAGGGCCCCATATGATGCTCCAGTATATGATGGACCCCATGGATGATGCTCCAGTGTATGATGGGCCTATAAAATGCTCCATATATAATGGGCCCCATTTATAATGGTCCAGTGTATAATGGGCCCCGTATATGATGCTCCAGTGTGTGATGGGCCCCATTTATAATGCTCCAGGGTATGATGGGCCCCATGGATGATGCTCCAGTGTATGATGGGCCTATATATTACTCCATATATAATGGGCCCCATTTATAATGCTCCAGTGTATAATGGGCCCCGTATATGATGCTCAAGTGCATGATGGTCCCCATTTATAATGCTCCAGTGTATGATGGGCCCCATGGATGATGCTCCAGTGTATGATGGGCCTATATAATGCTTCATATGTAAAGGGCCCCATATGATGCTCCAGTATATGATGGGCCCCATGGATGATGCTCCAGTGTATGATGGGCCTATATAATGCTTCATATGTAAAGGGCCCCATATGATGCTCCAGTATATGATGGACCCCATTTATAATGCTCCAGTGTATGATGGGCCCATGGATGATGCTCCAGTGTATGATGGGCCTATATAATGCTCCATATATAATGGGCCCCATTTTTAATGCTGCAGTATATGATGGGCCCCATGGATGATGCTCCAGTGTATGATGGGCCTATATAATGCTCCATATATAATGGGCCCCATTTTTAATGCTCCAGTGTATAATGGGCCCCGTATATGATGCTCAAGTGCATGATGGTCCCCATTTATAATGCTCCAGTGTATGATGGGCCCCATGGATGATGCTCCAGTGTATGATGGGCCTAAATAATGCTTCATATGTAAAGGGCCCCATATGATGCTCCAGTATATGATGGACCCCATGGATGATGCTCCAGTGTATGATGGGCCTATATAATGCTCCATATATAATGGGCCCCATTTATAATGGTCCAATGTATAATGGGCCCCATATATGATGATCTAGTGTGTGATGGGCCCCATTTATAATGCTCCAGTGTATGATGGGCCCCATGGATGATGTTCGAGTGTATGATGGGCCTATGTAATGCTCCATATATAATGGGCCCAATATGATGCTCCAGTATATTATGGGCCCCATGGATGAAGCTCCAGTGTATGATGGGCCTATATAATGCTCCATATATAATGAGCCCCATTTATAATGCTCCAGTATATAATGGGCCCCTATATGATGCTCCAGTGTGTGATGGGCCCCATTTATAATGCTCCAGTGTATGATGGGCCCCATGGATGATGCTCCAGTGTATGATGGGCCTATGTAATGCTCCATATATAATGGGCCCCATATGATGCTCCAGTATATGATGGGCCCCATGGATGATGCTCCAGTGTATGATGGGCCTATATAATGCTCCATATATAATGAGCCCCATTTATAATGCTCCAGTGTATAATGGGCCCCTATATGATGCTCCAGTGTATGATGGGCCCCATTTGTAATGCTCCAGTGTATGATGGGCCCCATGGATGATGCTCCAGTGTATGATGGGCCTATATAATGCTCCATATATAATGGGCCCCATTTATAATGCTCCAGTGTATAATGGGCCCCCGTATATGATGCTTCAGTGTATGATGGGTCCAATTTATAATGCTCCAGTGTATGATGGGCTGTTGTGAATGTGCTAGAGATGGTTTCTGAGCAGAGGCTCCCTCTGGTGGTTACAGACAGTACTGAACCTTCTAGCGAGGAATGGCAATCTGGGATCACTGACTGGACTGATATAAGGGAGGTTCCCTCCCATGATGGTCGCCGGTGATCAATTGTTCTTGTCTCAATTGTGGTTCATGGTTCATTTGGAAGTTTGCTGGAGTCTTGCCTGCATCTGCTGCTTTCAGATAATATATTTTCTGCTTTTCTTTTTGTGCTTGCTTTTTGCATAGTTTTCTGCACTTTTGTGGAGGTCAGCCGGGTCCCCTCCTGGGTCCTGTGCTCCTCTCAGTTTATCTGTAGCCACTGTTATTTGTTCATTTGCTTTTTCCTGTTTTTTCAGTGGCTGCGGCTTGGTTTTGTTACACCAGAGGTCTGATTTAGGTGGATGAGATCGTGTGATCTTAGGTTTTTTTGCAATCAGAAGTGTTGGTATTTTTTAGGGTTTTTTGTTGAATTGCAGTCAGAATTCTTTCCTGTACTTTTCTGTCTAGACAGATTGGGCCCCAGCATTTGCTCATTCTATTTTCTGTCTGTGTCCGTGCTTTCTTCTTGTCTAACCGCCATTACATGTTTGGGGGCTTCCTATTTTCTTTGGGGATCTGCTGCGGGGCAGATAGCTTTCATCTTTCTGTCTTTAGGTGTAGTTATCTCTCAGGCTGTGACGAGGCATCTAGGATCAACATAGGAACGCTCCACGGCTACCTCTAGTTGTGTGGTTAGTTCAGGTTACTGCAATCCAATAGGTTCCAGCCTCTCTGGTGTATTACCGTTTTTGCTATTTCTCCTCAGCTACCTAAACATAACAATGGGCCCCATGGATGATGCTCCAGTGTATGATGGGCCTATATATTGCTCCATATATAATGTGCCCCATTTGTAATGCTCCAGTGTTTAATGGGCCCTATCTATGATGCTCAAGTGTATGATGGGCCCCATATATAATTCTCCAGTGTATAATGCTCCCCATATATTGCTCCAAACATTTAAAAAAATGAAATACCTCTCCTCGCTGGGCACTGCTCTACTCTGGACTCCTCAGCGTCGCCATCTTCCAGCTCTCTGCACTTGGACTGTTTAGGCAGAGGCCGCACAGACGTGTCGTCATCACGCTCTCTGACCTGAATGTCACTGTTAGGAAACGCGGAAGACGTCACAGCGGTGAAGCAGGGGAGGTAAGTATTGCAAGTGCTGGGGCCCTGAGCAAGCAGGGGGGGCACACTCGTGGGCACCGGCACTGGCACAGGGTCCTTCATAGTACGCCGGTGTCTCTGACGGCGAGTGGGCCCCCCCCACCTGCTCAGGGCCCCGGCACTTGCCCGGTGTGCCAGGTGCTGACCACGGCCCTAGCGGGGGTACAGCTTAGTTAGGGAGGTGGAAAAACTGGCATATGTTGAGGTGTAGGCTGGACGTTCAGCTGCTGCAAATGGAGGAGTTGGAGAAGTCGGAGGAAGAGGAGGACAAAGCGAAACATTTTGCTGGCAACCTATGTGTCATCAGGGGAAGGTGGAACCTAATCCTTTGAAACCCAGGCATGGTTAATTTTAATGAAGGTGAGATCACCTACATTTTGGGTCGACAGCCGGTCCTTCTTTCTGTCAGGATTGATCCAGCAGCACTGAAGACTCTTTCAGATAGCACACTGCCAGCAGGGCAAGCGAGCTCCTGTAAGGCATATTGTGCCAATTCAGGCCAGGTGTCCAGTTTACAGGCCCAGTAGTCAAAGGGCAATGAACCAGGTGCGGACATACCACCTGTGCAACCGGTGCGGCAGCACAGGGGCCCAGGAGGAGAGGGAGCCCAGTCAGCGGCTGAAATGACTTGTTCTCTCATAGAGCCAACGGCAGAATCTTCCCTAAGAGGAGAGGAAGGGGGCCCATACCTGAGTTTGGTGCCGTCAGAGAGGGGCCTGCACTCAGCAGAATATGTTAGAAGGGGGCTCTTCCTCTCCTCTGAGTTGATGCTGCCGTTCGCTCTATGATGCAGGAGCCGGGACCAGTGGACACGCCCCCGGGATTCCTGGCCACGCCCCCAGCTTTTCTGCTAGTAAGTTCACGCAGGAACAGACCTTGTAAGTATGGCTGATCTCAGCCACTTCTGCCTCTGACTGCGGCTGGGAAAAGCCTCCGAGCAGTCAGTACATCTGACAACTCTGCTTCCTTCTGAGGACTTCTGACAACTGAACTGCCTGACTGATGGTCACATGAGCTATCACTAGTGTTGAGCGATACGATACTGCAAATATCGGATATCGGCCGATATTAGCTGTATCGGCCTTTCGATTCCGAATACCGATATTTTCGTCATATCGAATACCGGAATCGGATTTGTCACTGTCACTGTGAGTGTCCGTCGGTCGGGTCTGTCAGGAGTCAGCGGCACTTACCTGGCAGAAGATCTCCGGCGGTCACGTCCTGGACTGCTTGAGGCCGCCATTATCTTCTCCCTGGCGGTCACATGCAGTTTTTCGCGATAACTGCAGTGACTGCAGGGTAATCCCGGCCGTAAACCAGTCCGATGACGTCACCGCCGGGGAAGCAGGTAATCAGCTGTGCTGCGCCGGGATGACAGGCTCTGCCTGTCATTCTGATGTAGCAGAGCTGGATCGTCGTGGGACACTCGTTACTATGGACTGCGTCGGTCAGGTGGTATACTTTTTTTTTTTTTTTTTTCATTTTTTTACAGGAGATCGATGGCGTCGCAGGATGAGACTGTAATAAAAGTAATGAAAAATGTGTTTTTTTTTTTTTATTAAATTAAAAAACTTTTTTATGAACATTCACCCGTCCGGGTACATCAACAATTTAACTATTTATCAACAATTTAACTATTTACATACAGGGACCCTGTCCGGGTTATTTATACTTCTTTGGCCGGGGTGTTCCAGGTACCTGTCACGCTGTCTAATGATATGTGTACGATGTCAGTAAACTATTCTTACAGAAACAACACTCTATACAACATATAGTTTAGCAACCTCAGCATGCAAATACAGAATAGATTTACCTGACACGATATCCGTTGAACTCAGGGTTAATCTTGAGGACTTGATACGCTGTCACAGGAAAGAGGAGGACCGGGGTCTAACCTGACCCTAAAACTGGGGTCCTAACTAATCCCTCACCTTGGAGGTACTGATAATGGTTCAGAGGTCCAAGTCTCCAGCCTAACCTAGTCTCCTATCAGTCCCTGAACCCTGTAATCAGTCCCAAGAAGGACCCTGATCACCACCAAAGGGATATGGGCTGATCTCTGCCAAATACACAGATTAGACATATAGGACAGACTGGAGAAAACACAGACTCGCATACACACTCAAACACAGAAGGAACATAAATGGTCTGGGATATAAAACTCTAAGCAAGTTGAGCTTAAAACAACTAAGGAGCTGTTTAACTTAAGTCTATACAGATTCAATCCTATCTGTGGTCTGCATGAAGAATTTCACTGGCAACTCCCAAAACAGACAACCAGGGATTTAAAGGAAACCAATCAACAAATAATCAATTGCAGCCGGGAGAAACTGAACCCAGTCCCAGAACCGAGCACAGACAGAATTAACTCCCTCACTGCCAAACACAAAGAAACAGCAACTCAGCTGTGAGAAGTCAGAATGTGCAACCGCGACGATCTTCGTGGCGATGCACACATGACAGTACCCCCCCTTCTACGAGGGGCCTCCGGACCCTCAGGGCCAGGTCTGCCCGGGTGAGTTCTGTGGAAGGTCCGAACCAAACGATCTGCGTTAATGTCAGACGCAGGAACCCACGTCCTCTCCTCTGGACCATACCCCTTCCAATGCACCAAGTACTGAAGGGACCGGCGATTCAGACGTGAGTCAATGATCTTTGACACTTGAAACTCCAAGTTACCATTGACCACCACTGGAGGAGGAGGTAGAGGTGACGGTATGACTGGTGCCACGTACCTCTTAAGTAATGACTTGTGGAACACATTGTGGATTTTAAACGTAGGAGGGAGGTCCAGACGAAATGCCACAGGATTAATTATGGAACTGATCCTGTACGGCCCGATGAATCTGGGACCCAGTTTCCAGGAGGGAACTTTAAGTTTTATATTCCTGGTAGACAACCATACCAGATCGTTCACATTCAGATCTGGACCAGAAACTCTCCTCCTATCAGCCATACGTTTATAACGGTTCCCCATAGCACTCAGATTATTCAATACACCTCTCCACACTGAAGCAAGTGACGACGAGAAACGCTCCTCCTCAGGAACCCCAGAAGGGCCCCCCCATTGAAAGTACAAAACTGGGGATGAAAACCATATGCCCCAAAAAACGGGGATTTACCAGTGGACTCGCTCCGCCTGTTGTTAAGAGCGAACTCTGCCAGAGGCAAGAAAGAAGACCAGTCCTCCTGGTTCTCTGAGACAAAACACCGAAGATAAGTCTCAAGGCTTTGATTCAGACGCTCTGTCTGACCATTGGTCTGCGGATGAAAAGCCGAGGAAAATGACAATTGCATCCCCCGACGTAAACAAAATGCCCTCCAAAATTTAGACACAAACTGAGACCCCCTATCTGACACCACATCAGAAGGCAACCCATGAAGTCTCACAATCTCCCCAATGAACACCTGCGCCAGAGTTTTAGCATTAGGGAGGGCAGGAAGAGCAATGAAATGTGCCATCTTACTGAACCTGTCAACAACCACCAGTATGACAGTTTTCCCTGACGACGGAGGAAGATCCGTAATGAAGTCCATAGACAAATGAGTCCATGGACGCTCCGGAAGTTTCAAGGGTAAGAGGGTCCCAGACGGACGGGTATGCGGGGTCTTAGAGCGAGCACAAACCCCACAGGACGCGACAAAAGTTATAACATCTTTATTAACGTTAGGCCACCAAAACCGGCGAGAAAGGAGATCTAAAGTAGCCTTACTCCCTCGATGTCCTGCTAAAGCAGAATTATGATGTGCCTCAATAACCTTTTGTCTCAACTGATTTGGGACAAACAGTCTCCCTGAAGGTCCTGCAGGGGCGTCCCCCTGAGCCTCTAATACCTCCTCCTCAAGCTCAGAACATACAGCCGACACTACCACCCCCTCCTGAAGGATAGGAATCGGGTCATCCGTTTTCCCGGCCCCTGGGAAACTGCGAGACAAGGCATCGCCTTAACATTCTTAGACCCAGGGCGATATGTGACGACAAAATTAAACCTGGTAAAAAACAACGACCATCGAGCTTGTCTGGAATTCAGACGCTTAGCAGATTCCAAATACAGCAGGTTTTTGTGATCAGTAATGACGGTGACCGGGTGGACTGCCCCCTCCAAAAAGTGACGCCATTCTTCAAAAGCCAACTTAATGGCCAAAAGTTCCCTATTGCCGATATCATAATTCCTTTCGGCGGACGACAACTTCTTAGAAAAGAAAGCGCACGGATGCCATTTACCAGGGGACGGACCCTGGGACAATATTGCACCCACCCCTACGTCAGACGCGTCCACCTCCACAATGAACGGCTGTGATGCATCTGGTTGGATGAGAACGGGTGCCGAAGCAAAACATTTTTTCAAAGAGGAAAAAGCTTGGCAAGCTTTGTCCGACCATTTAGAAAAATCCGTCCCTTTTCTTGTCATGTCAGTGAGAGGTTTGACAACAGATGAGAAATTACAAATAAATTTCCGGTAGTAGTTAGCAAACCCCAGAAAACGCTGCAGAGCCTTAAGATCCTCTGGCTGATCCCATTCAAGCACTGCTCTCACTTTTTCAGGGTCCATACGGAAACCGGAGGCTGACACCAAGAAACCCAAAAACTGAAGTTCCTGTACAGCAAATACACACTTTTCCAGTTTGGCGTATAGTTTATTGTCTCGCAAGATCTGCAACACCTGTCTTACATGCTCCTGGTGAGACACAAGTAAATTAAAATGTCATCCAAATATACGACCACAAACAGCCCCACAAGGTGACGAAAAATGTCATTAACAAAATGTTGGAATACTGCTGGTGCAGTAGTCAGACCAAAAGGCATGACAAGGTTCTCATAATGTCCCTCCGGCGTGTTAAACGCCGTTTTCCACTCATCCCCCTCTTTTATCCTAATCAAATTATACGCCCCCCTGAGATCCAATTTAGAGAACCATTTGGCGCCCACAATTTGATTGAAGAGATCAGGAATAAGAGGGAGAGGATACGGATCTCGAACAGTAATCCGATTAAGTTCGCGGAAATACAAGCAAGGGCGTAGGCCTCCATCTTTTTTCTTCACAAAGAAGAACCCCGCGGCCACTGGGGAAGATGAAGGTCTAATATGCCCTTTGGCCAGACTTTCCGAAATATAGTCTTTCATAGCCTGCCTCTCAGGACCAGAAAGGTTATATAACCTAGCTTTAGGTAACTTAGCATCAGGAAGTAAATTAATAGAGCAGTCATACACGCGATGAGGAGGCAACTCCTGACACCCCTCCTCAGAGAACACATCCCCAAAGTCCTCCAAAAAAGGAGGCAATGTACTAGGCACGACCGCACTGATGACTGTGTTCATGCAGTTACTTTTGCAAAACTCACCCCATTGGCTTATCTCTCTGGACTGCCAATTAATCACAGGGTTATGTTTAACCAACCAAGGAAGTCCCAACACAATAGGAGTAGGTAGACCCTCCAACACATAACAAGATAATTGTTCCCTATGTATCGCCCCTACCCGAATATCAATGTTATGGACCTCATGAACAAAGCTACCTTGGCCGAGAGGCCTGGCGTCAATGGAGAATATAGGGATCGGTTTGGCCAATACACTCAGAGGCATACCTTGAGCCTGAGCAAACTGAGCGTCAACCAGATTAGCCCGGACCCACTATCAAGAAGAACAGAAAATCTCTCCACTCTCGTACCAACCACCATCTCCACTGGTACAAGGAACTGATAAGAACTAGCGGACGAAATACATACTCCCAGGTTGTCGTCCACCACACAACCTGGGATTAACAGTTTTCCGGCAACTTTTTGCTCAACAAGGCACGGGATGGACATCCCCCAACAAAATGTCCCTCTTTCCCGCAGAAGAAACACCTTCTAGTCCTGCTGCGTACCACCAATCCCCTCCTACGAAATGATGTCCTCCCAACTGCATAGGCTCCTCTGAACAGACAAGGGGAACCTCAACATAAGGGACTTTTGTAGTAGGTGGAGCAACTACCGGGGGGGAGTTACCTCACCCCTCTCCCGAAGCCGTCTATCAGTACGGATAGCTAGGGCCATAGCAGCCTCCAGTGATGGAGGAGAATCATACTGAGCCAAAACGTCCTTTAATTTGTCAGAAAGCCCATGACAAAACTGACTCCTAAGAGCTGGGTCATTCCACTGAGTATCTGTGGCCCATCTACGGAACTCAGAAGCAAATTCCTCCGCCGGACGATCTCCCTGCTGTATCTTACGTAATTTTGTCTCAGCAAGAGAGACCCGATCTGGGTCATCATATACCAAACCCAGGGCAGTAAAAAATCGATCTACAGACTGTAGAGCCGGGGATCCCGGAGGAAGGGAGAATGCCCAGGATTGAGGGTCCCCTTGTAGGAGCGAGATAACAATTCCCACTCTCTGCTCTTCACTCCCTGATGATCGAGGCCGAAGCCGAAAATACAATTTACATGCTTCCCGGAATGTGAAAAATTTGTCTCGCCCACCAGTGAACCTGTCCGGGAGAGCTACTTTAGGTTCAAATCTGGTTTGCTCCAGGGGAGACAAAACTTTGGACTTAATGTCCGTCAGCTCCATGGATAATCCCTGCAACTGCAGAGCCAGCTGGGCTACTGGATCCATGGCAACTGGGGATAATTTTATTGGCCAGTGAAAATGTCACGCTGTCTAATGATATGTGTACGATGTCAGTAAACTATTCTTACAGAAACAACACTCTATACAACATATAGTTTAGCAACCTCAGCATGCAAATACAGAATAGATTTACCTGACACGATATCCGTTGAACTCAGGGTTAATCTTGAGGACTTGATACGCTGTCACAGGAAAGAGGAGGACCGGGGTCTAACCTGACCCTAAAACTGGGGTCCTAACTAATCCCTCACCTTGGAGGTACTGATAATGGTTCAGAGGTCCAAGTCTCCAGCCTAACCTAGTCTCCTATCAGTCCCTGAACCCTGTAATCAGTCCCAAGAAGGACCCTGATCACCACCAAAGGGATATGGGCTGATCTCTGCCAAATACACAGATTAGACATATAGGACAGACTGGAGAAAACACAGACTCGCATACACACTCAAAGACAGAAGGAACATAAATGGTCTGGGATATAAAACTCTAAGCAAGTTGAGCTTAAAACAACTAAGGAGCTGTTTAACTTAAGTCTATACAGATTCAATCCTATCTGTGGTCTGCATGAAGAATTTCACTGGCAACTCCCAAAACAGACAACCAGGGATTTAAAGGAAACCAATCAACAAATAATCAATTGCAGCCGGGAGAAACTGAACCCAGTCCCAGAACCGAGCACAGACAGAATTAACTTCCTCACTGCCAAACACAAAGAAACAGCAACTCAGCTGTGAGAAGTCAGAATGTGCAACCGCGACGATCTTCGTGGCGATGCACACATGACAGTACCACCTGGTACTCTTCTGATGCTTGCCAAACATCCGAGGCACCAAGGACCACCAGGACCTGATGACGTCGTGTGGCCTGTACAGTCAAGTCGTGACCCGCTACCTGGGTCTGTGTGGCCACCTCTTTCATCTCCCTCCGGGTCTGGAACCCTATGTCCCGGACTGAACGAACCCCAGGGGGCCTAACAGGCGCTGGGTACGGGCCAGCTATAGTTATCATATATAATGAGCCCCATTTATAATGCTCCAGTGTATAATGGACCCCTATATGATGCTCCAGTGTATGATGGGCCCCATTTGTAATGCTCCAGTGTATGATGGGCCCCATGGATGATGCTCCAGTGTATGATGGGCCTATATAATGCTTCATATATAATGGGCCCCATTTATAATGCTCCAGTGTATAATGGGCCCCCGTATATGATGCTTCAGTGTATGATGGGTCCAATTTATAATGCTCCAGTGTATGATGGGCTGTTGTGAATGTGCTAGAGATGGTTTCTGAGCAGAGGCTCCCTCTGGTGGTTACAGACAGTACTGAACCTTCTAGCGAGGAATGGCAATCTGGGATCACTGACTGGACTGATATAAGGGAGGTTCCCTCCCATGATGGTCGCCGGTGATCAATTGTTCTTGTCTCAATTGTGGTTCATGTTCATTTGGAAGTTTGCTGGAGTCTTGCCTGCATCTGCTGCTTTCAGATAAGATATTTTCTGCTTTTCTTTTTGTGCTTGCTTTTTGCATAGTTTTCTGCACTTTTGTGGAGGTCAGCCGGGTCCCCTCCTGGGGCCTGTGCTCCTCTCAGTTTATCTGTAGCCACTGTTATTTGTTCATTTGCTTTTTCCTGTTTTTTCAGTGGCTGCAGCTTGGTTTTGTTACACCAGAGGTCTGATTTAGGTGGATGAGATCGTGTGATCTTAGGTTTTTTTGCAATCAGAAGTGTTGGTATTTTTTAGGGTTTTTTGTTGAATTGCAGTCAGAATTCTTTCCTGTACTTTTCTGTCTAGACAGATTGGGCCCCAGCATTTGCTCATTCTATTTTCTGTCTGTGTCCGAGCTTTCTTCTTGTCTAACCGCCATTACATGTTTGGGGGCTTCCTATTTTCTTTGGGGATCTGCTCCGGGGAGATAGCTTTCGATCTTTCTGCCTTTAGGTGTAGTTATCTCTCAGGCTGTGACGAGGCGTCTAGGATCAACATAGGAACGCTCCACGGCTACCTCTAGTTGTGTGGTTAGTTCAGGTTACTGCAATCCAATAGGTTCCAGCCTCTCTGGTGTATTACCGTTTTTGCTATTTCTCCTCAGCTACCTAAACATAACAATGGGCCCCATGGATGATGCTCCAGTGTATGATGGGCCTATATATTGCTCCATATATAATGTGCCCCATTTGTAATGCTCCAGTGTTTAATGGGCCCTATCTATGATGCTCAAGTGTATGATGGGCCCCATATATAATTCTCCAGTGTATAATGCTCCCCATATATTGCTCCAAACATTAAAAAAAATGAAATACCTCTCCTCGCTGGGCACTGCTCTACTCTGGACTCCTCAGCGTCGCCATCTTCCAGCTCTCTGCACTTGGACTGTTTAGGCAGAGGCCGCACAGACGTGTCGTCATCACGCTCTCTGACCTGAATGTCACTGTTAGGAAACGCGGAAGACGTCACAGCGGTGAAGCAGGGGAGGTAAGTATTGCAAGTGCTGTGGCCCTGAGCAAGCAGGGGGGGCACACTTGTGGGCACCGGCACTGGCACAGGGTCCTTCATAGTACGCCGCTGTCTCTGACGGCGAGTGGGCCCCCCCCCACCTGCTCAGGGCCCCGGCACTTGCCCGGGTGTGCCAGGTGCTGACCACGGCCCTAGCGGGGGTACAGCTTAGTTAGGGAGGTGGAAAAACTGGCATATGTTGAGGTGTAGGCTGGACGTTCAGCTGCTGCAAATGGAGGAGTTGGAGAAGTCGGAGGAAGAGGAGGACAAAGCGAAACATTTTGCTGGCAACCTATGTGTCATCAGGGGAAGGTGGAACCTAATCCTTTGAAACCCAGGCATGGTTAATTTTAATGAAGGTGAGATCACCTACATTTTGGGTCGACAGCCGGGTCCTTCTTTCTGTCAGGATTGATCCAGCAGCACTGAAGACTCTTTCAGATAGCACACTACCAGCAGGGCAAGCGAGCTCCTGTAAGGCATATTGTGCCAATTCAGGCCAGGTGTCCAGTTTACAGGCCCAGTAGTCAAAGGGCAATGAACCAGGTGCGGACATACCACCTGTGCAACCGGTGCGGCAGCACAGGGGCCCAGGAGGAGAGGGAGCCCAGTCAGCGGCTGAAATGACTTGTTCTCTCATAGAGCCAACGGCAGAATCTTCCCTAAGAGGAGAGGAAGGGGGCCCATACCTGAGTTTGGTGCCGTCAGAGAGGGGCCTGCACTCAGCAGAATATGTTAGAAGGGGGCTCTTCCTCTCCTCTGAGTTGATGCTGCCGTTCGCTCTATGATGCAGGAGCCGGGACCAGTGGACACACCCCGGGATTCCTGGCCACGCCCCCAGCTTTTCTGCTAGTAAGTTCACGCAGGAACAGACCTTGTAAGTATGGCTGATCTCAGCCACTTCTGCCTCTGACTGCGGCTGGGAAAAGCCTCCGAGCAGTCAGTACATCTGACAACTCTGCTTCCTTCTGAGGACTTCTGACAACTGAACTGCCTGACTGATGGTCACATGAGCTATCACTAGTGTTGAGCGATACGATACTGCAAATATCGGATATCGGCCGATATTAGCTGTATCGGCCTTTCGATTCCGAATACCGATATTTTCGTCATATCGAATACCGGAATCGGATTTGTCACTGTCACTGTGAGTGTCCGTCGGTCGGGTCTGTCAGGAGTCAGCGGCACTTACCTGGCAGAAGATCTCCGGCGGTCACGTCCTGGACTGCTTGAGGCCGCCATTATCTTCTCCCTGGCGGTCACATGCAGTTTTTCGCGATAACTGCAGTGACTGCAGGGTAATCCCGGCCGTAAACCAGTCCGATGACGTCACCGCCGGGGAAGCAGGTAATCAGCTGTGCTGCGCCGGGATGACAGGCTCTGCCTGTCATTCTGATGTAGCAGAGCTGGATCGTCGTGGGACACTCGTTACTATGGACTGCGTCGGTCAGGTGGTATACTTTTTTTTTTTCATTTTTTTACAGGAGATCGATGGCGTCGCAGGATGAGACTGTAATAAAAGTAATGAAAAATGTGTTTTTTTTTTTATTAAATTAAAAAATTTTTTTATGAACATTCACCCGTCCGGGTACATCAACAATTTAACTATTTATCAACAATTTAACTATTTACATACAGGGACCCTGTCCGGGTTATTTATACTTCTTTGGCCGGGTGTTCCAGGTACCACCTGGTACTCTTCTGATGCTTGCCAAACATCCGAGGCACCAAAGACCACCAGGACCTGATGACGTCGTGTGGCCTGTACAGTCAAGTCGTGACCCGCTATCTGGGTCTGTGTGGCCACCTCTTTCATCTCCCTCCGGGTCTGGAACCCTATGTCCCAGACTGAACGAACCCCAGGGGGCCTAACAGGCGCCAGGTACGGGCCAGCTATAGTTATCATGTCCATAGCTGGGGCTGCTGAGGAGACCACTGAGGGAGGCTGTGGAGATTTACGGCGTGGGGTGGGCACTTTTGCAGAGGCCTGGATGTGGGAGGCTGAAGGCTCCGAGGGTCTCACAGGTTCCTGACACTCTGGGGAGTAGGGGTCGCACCTGGTAACATTTAGGGCGTACCACCTATTGTAACCCCAGTGTCGGGTGTAAGTCACCAAGTCTCCTGGCAACAGGTCCCTCCCCGGGTGTCCTTCTGGGAGGTGAGTCTCCACGTCCCGCCGGGTCACAAAACCTTCTAAATAAAGTCCAGGCTCCTGGATGAAGCCCCAACCACCTTTCAATTTAAAGCTCCGTACTGCACCCTTACGCCGCGGCTCCCTCAGGGTTCCTTAATCCTTTCTCATCCGGTCCTTATCTGCCCGGTCCTTCTCCACCTGACGTTGGCGAAGTTTTTGGGTTTCTCGCTGCTCCCTTTGTCGCTCTGCTTCCCGCTCCCAACGTCTCCACTCTTCCTCCTGACGCCGGTTGAAATTCTCCTCCATCAGCAGCTCCATGTCTCCACCACTCCACTGCAGCTTGCGATGTCCGGTTTGCGGCAGCTCTCCTGGCGCCCCCCAGTCCTGGCGGCGCTCCCCTGCGGAGGAAGCAGACGGCTCTAAATCAGATGACAGTCGGGGCTCCGGTACAGACAGGTAGACCTCTGGTGCCTGCGCGGCCTCCTCCATGAGGACGGGTGTCGCTTCTTCTGTCTCAGCGACGGGGGCAGACAGCGGGATCTGGGGTGCTGACGGTGCTGCGGTTTTTGCAGGAACGGGTGCCTCCACTGCGACAACGTCAACCGGATCACATTGCAAGGGCTCCTCTACTAGAACGGGTGCCTCACCTTCCGGTACAGACACTTCAGGTAAGAGGGATTGGCGCCGCTCCAAGTTTATTTTTAGGGCACGCCAGCTCGCTTCCATCCTGGCGACCTCCTCCCGGTGCCGGGCCAGGCCTCTTAGGGTATCCTCCGCTTCTTGCAGCGTAGGAGGGTTTACAGGCCGGGTGCCCAACGGTGATTCCGTGGCGATCAGGTCGCTTCCGTGGGGGGAGAGCTCTGACTGCTCCATCCCTTCACACTTCTGCTCGTGTCCATTAGCCATCTCTGCCAAGTCACATGTGTCATTAGCATCTGGAGAGGGCCCCTCTTTTGTAGTGAGGCGGGACCTTCGTGTTAGTTTCCGCACACTGAGAAGGATGAGGAGGCGGAACTCCAGAGCTGTGGGGCACGATCTTACATTGCAGTAACATTTACACTGGTCGGCCATCGTTTTCATGCCACTGAGTGAGTGTACACCCACGAAGAGCAGGCCCTTCTTCTTCACCAGTGCCTCGTCGTGACGCAGATATGGCGGAAAAAATTGGCAAATACATTCTCTGATGATTTTAGCAATTCTCAAGCACAGAGTCTATTTTACTATGTAGAAGTTTATAAACTATAAATATATGTTTATATATATATGTCACAATGACATGTATATATATATATGTATTCTATGTGTGTATATTTTGTGTTTACAACGAAAGAAAGGGTTTTTTTGTTGCGATATTTTGTTCCCATAGACTTACATGGGACTTCCGCTATCGGAATCGGATATCGGCGATATTTAGTGATATCGGTTATACCATTCCGATCCGATATTTTTCGATATCGAGCAGTATCGCTCAACACTAGCTATCACATAAATGCCCCCTGCCCCTGTAGCTAAATGTACTGACGGAGCTTTAATAGAAAACCGCAGTACTGGGCAGAGGTGTATCTAGGCTTTCTGGCACCCGGGCAAGAATTTGGTTCGGCGCCCCCCCCCCCCAAGCACTCATGCGATTTGCACACTTAGTCATGTACCCACGAGCTGCTCTCCCTAATGCTCTCAATGTTCAGTGAAAAATTGAGAGAAGCAGGAGGAGAAGCTCGTTGTCACTGGACCATAAGTATGAAAATCGCATATGAGTGAAGTGTCCATGTGACGACTGCTGGAACCTGCAGAGCTGAATCCTGACATTGCAGCTTCTGAATTCTCACAATGAATGCACTGCACACTTTTAGGGTTCTCCCTTACCGGTGGCAAGAGTACACGGTCATGGCAGCACAAGCATGTGATTTATATACTTCTGGCCACATTCCGACTAGACGTGCCCGGCCTCGCTCCGTTCATTTTCATTGAGTGAGGCCACATGTCTAGTCAGCATGTGACCGCATGTATGTAAATTACCGGCACGAGAGAATCCTAACAGCGTGCAGTGAGCACTGTGAGAATTCAGAAATTGACTAATTCTCATGTTTTTATTTATGTTAGGAGCATTAAAGGGGTTGTCCAGGTTTGTGCTGAGTCTGCAGTCATTCTATGTGACACAGACCTGGAGAACCCCTTTAATGCTGCTAACAAATAAAGACATGAGAATTAGTCAATTTCACAAATAATATTTACACGAGGTACCTTATAGATGACGTCGTCTCTGGAGTCGTTCTCCTTTTCTTCATCTTGTCCAGATCCCATGATGAGTTTTCTCATCCACAGCCGTCTCTGCAGACCTCCATCTTCTCCGCTCTTCTGCACCAATTCTCCACACGATGCCCTTAAAGACAGAGGAGTCATTATAATGCCCCTAAATAAAAATATCTGCAATATACTGTCGCCTCACACTATTCCCCTCCCTCCTCATACTGTCTCCTCTCACATCCTCCCTGTTTACCATACTGTCTCCTCATATATTTACCCCCTAACTCTCTATAATGTCTGCTCACAGATACCCATCACTCCCAATACTGTGTCTGCACACATCCCATCACCCTCTCTCCCCATACTGTGTCCACATACATTCACCCGTTCGCTCCCCATACTGTCTGCAACCATCCCCCATACTGTTTCCTCATACATACTGTTCAGTACCCTCAAATCCCCCCACACATATTAACCCCTTTCTGTCATCAGACGTACTATCCCATCCATGTGACCTGGGACTTAATTCCCAGGGACGGGATAGTACATCATAGGCGATCAGCTGCGCTTCCGGGGGGAGCGCAGCTGATCGCGGCCGGTGTCAGCTGAATGTGCTCCCGGCACATTAACCCATGGCACACCACGATCAAACATGATCGCAGTGTACTGGGGGCACAGGGGAGCATCGCGCAGGGAGGTGGCTCCCTGAGTGCTCCCCTGAGGCCCTCAGAACAGCGCGATGTGATCGCGCTGTTCTGAGGCCTTCCTCCCTGCAAATTCCCAGATCCAAGATGGCCACCGGGTCCTGCGGGGAGGCAGCTTCCTCAGCGCCTGCTGAGAGCAGGCGCTGAGGAAGCCTGCAGCACTGCCTGTGAGATAGCTGGTCTCACAGAGTGCTGTGCATACTGTGAGACCAGCGATCTGATAAAATACAGTGATGCCCCACCCTGGGACAAAGTAAAAAAGTTTAAAAAATGAAGATCACAAGTGTAAAAAAAAATTCATAAATAAAGGGAAAAAAAAATATTCCCCAATAAATTCATTTCTTCCTGTAAATAAAAAAAACCGAAACAATAAAAGTACACATATTTGGTATCGCCGCGTCCGTAACAATCCCCCCTATAAAACTGTCCACTAGTTAACCCATTTAGTAAACCCCTTAAAAAAAAAAAAAAGCAAAAAATCAATGCTTTATCATCATAACGCCGAACAAAAAGTGGAATAACACGCGATCAAAAAGACCGATATAAATAACATGGTACCGCTAAAAACATCATCTTGTCCCACAAAAAACGAGCTGCCATATAACATCATCAGCGGAAAAATAAAAAAGTTATAGCTCGCAGAATAAAGCGATGCAAAAATAATTATTTTTATATAAAATTGTTTTTATTGTATAAAAGCGCCAAAACATAAAAAAATGATATAAATGAGGTATCGCCAGTAATGTACTGACCCGAAGAATAAAACTACTTTATCAATTTTACCACACGCGGAACGGTATAAACGCCCCCCCAAAAGAAATTCATGAATTGCAGATTTTTGTTCATTCCAACCTCACAAAAATCAAAATAAAAAGCGATCAAAAAATGTCACGTGCTCAAAAATGGTACCAATAAAAACGTCAACTCGTACCGCAAAAAATAAGACCTCAAATGACTCTGTGGGCCAAAATATGCAAAAATTATAGCCCTCAAAATGTGGTGATGAAAAAGCTATGTATTGCAATAAAAAGCGTCTTTTAGTGTGTGACAGCTGCCAATCATAAAAACCCCTATAAATAGTAAATCAAACCCCCCTTTATCACCCCCTTAGTTAGGGAAAAATAATAAAATTTAAAAAATGTATTTATTTCCATTTTCCCATTAGGGTTAGGGTTGCGGCTAAATTTAGGGTTGAGGCTAAAGTTAGGATTAGGGTTAGGGTTGGGACTAGGGTTAGGGGTGTGTTGGGGTTAGGGTTGGAGCTAGAATTGTGGGGTTTCCGCTGTTTAGGCACATCAGGGGCTCTCCAAAGTGACATGGCATCTGATCTCAAGTCCAGCCAATTATGCGTTGAAAAAGTCAAACGGTGCTCCTTCACTTCTGAGCTCTGCCATGCGCCCAAACAGTAGTTTACCCCCACATATGGGCATCAGCGTACTCAGAACAAATTGCACAATAACTCTTCGGGTCCAATTTCTTCTGTTACCCTAGGGAAAATAAAAAATTGGGGGCGAAAATATCATTTTTGTAAAATAAAAAATGATTTTTTATTTTTACAGCTGTACGTTATAAACTTCTGTGAAGCACTTCGGG
This sequence comes from Oophaga sylvatica, assembly GCA_033576555.1. Taxonomy (NCBI): domain Eukaryota; kingdom Metazoa; phylum Chordata; class Amphibia; order Anura; family Dendrobatidae; genus Oophaga; species Oophaga sylvatica. Next base: position 335,144,429 of record JARQOD010000001.1, on the reverse strand, counting down.
GTTCAAAGTGCTCACCACACATCTAGATAAGTTCCTTGTGGGGTCTATTTTCCAAAATGGGGTCAATTGTGGGGGGTTTCTACTATTTAGGCACATCAGGGGCTCTCCAAATGCGACATGACGCCCGCAGACCATTCCATCAAAGTCTGCAATTCAAAACGTCACTACTTCCCTTCCGAGCCCCGACATGTGCCCATACAGTAGTTTTCTCCCACATATTGGGTATCAGCGTACTTAGGACAAATTGGACAACAAATTTTGGGGTCCAATGTCTCCTGTTACCTTGGTGAAAATAAAATATTGGGGGCGAAAAAATAATTTTTGTAAAAAAAAATAGATTTTTTATTTTTTCAGCTGTACATTATAAACTTCTGTGAAGCACTTCGGGGTTCAAAGTGCTCACCACACATCTAGATAAGTTCCTTGTGGGGTCTATTTTCCAAAATGGGGTCACTTGTGGGGGGTTTCCACTGTTTAGTCACATCAGGGGCTCTCCAAATGCGACCTGACGCCCACAGACCATTCCATCAAAATCTGCAATCCAAAACTTCACTACTTCCCTTCCAAGCCCTGACGTGTGCCCATACAGTAGTTTTCTCCCATGTATTGGGTATCAGCGTACTCAAGACAAATTGGTCAACAACTTTTGGGGTCCAATTTCTCCTGTTACCCTTGGGAAAATAAAAAGTTGGGGACTGTTTGTGGAAAAAATGATTTTTTTATTTTCATGCTCGGGCGTTATAAGCTTTAGCGAAACACCTGGGGGTTCAAAGTTCTCACCACACATCTAAGTAAGTTCCTTGAGGGTCTAGTTTCAAAAATGGTGTCATTTGTTGGGGGTTTCCACTGTTTAGGCAGATCAGGAGCTCTCCAAACACGACATGGCGTCCAACCAATTCTGCGTTGAAAAAGTCAAACGGCGCTCCTTCCCTTCCAAGCTCTGCCATGCACCCAAACAGTGGTTTACCCCCACATATGGGGTATCAGCGTACTCAGAACAAATTGCACAATAACTTTTGGAGTCTTGTTACCCTTGGGAAAATAAAAATTGGGGTGAAAAGATCATTTTTGTGGAAAAAATATGATTTTTTAATTTTACGGCTCTACGTTATAAACTTGTGTGAAGCACTTGGGGGTTCAAATTGCTCACCACAGATCTAGATAAGTTCCTTCGGGGTCTAGTTTCCAAAATGGGGTCACTTGTGGGGGGTTTCCACTGTTTAGGCACATCAGTGGCTCTCCAAATGCAACATGGCATCCAATCTCAATTCCAGCCAATTTTGGTTGGAAAAAGTAAAATGGTGCTCCTTCCATTTCGAGCTCTGCTGTGCGCCCAAACAGTGGTTCCCCCCCACATATGGGATATCAGCGTACTCAGGACAAATTGGACAACAACTTTTGTGGTCCAATTTCTCCTGTTACCCTTGGGAAAATAAAAAATTGGTGACTAAAAGATAATTTTTGTGGGAAAAAAATAGGATATTACTTCCTTTCCAAGCCCTGCCGTGCGCCCAAACAGTTCCCCCCCCCACATATGGGGTATCAGCGTACTCAGAACAAATTGGAAAACTTTTGGAGTCCAATTTCCTTGGGAAAAATCAAAAATTTGGGACTAAAAAATCATTTTTATGGAAAAAAAAAATTTTTTTTCACACACAGGCATTATAAACTTTTGTGAAACACTTGGGGGTTCAAAGTGCTCACAACAGATCTAGATAAGTTCCATAGGGGGTCTAGTTTCCAAAATGGTGTCACTTGTGGGGGGTTTCCACTGTTTAAGTGCATCAGAGGCTCGCTCTTCAAACGCGACATGGCGTCCAATCTCAATTCCAGCCAATTTTGGTTTGAAAAAGTCAAACGGCGCTCCTTCCCTTACGAGCTCTGCCGTGTGCCCAAACATTGGTTTTCCCCCACATATGGGGTACTCAGGAGAAATTGCACAACAACTTTATCTGTCCATTTTCTCCTTTTACCCTTGTGAAAATAAAAAAAGTTTGTAAAAGATAATTTTTGTGACTAAAAACTTAAATATTCATTTTTTCCTTCCACGTTGCTTCAGCTCCTGTGAAGCAGCTGAAGGGTTAATAAACTTCTTGAATGTGGTTTTGAGTACCTTGAGGGCTGCAGTTTTTAGAATGGTGTCACTTTTGGGTATTTTCTGCCATATAGACCCCTCAAATTGACTTCAAATGTGAGGTGGTCCCTAAAAAAAATAGCTTTGTAAATTTTGTTGTAAAAATGAGAAATCGCTGGTCAACTTTTAACCCTTATAATTTCCTAACAAAAAAAAATTTTGGTTCCAAAATTGTGCTGATGTAAAGTAGATATGTGGGAAATGTTATTTCTTAACTATTTGGTGTGACATATTTCTATTTGTCATGAGAAAACAATCTCAGAATCGTGAAGATCCGTGAAGCGTTCCAGAGTTATAGCTGTTATGTTTCGGTAGCTGAGGAGAGCAGGCAAAAAGGAAATACACCAGAGCAGTTGGAATCTATGAGATTGCAGTACCCTGACTAACCACCACGACTAGAGGCAGCCGTGGAGCGTTCCTACGTTGGTCCTAGACGCCTCGTCACAGCCTGAGAAACTAACTACACCTAAAGACAGAAACAGGAAAGCTATCTGCCCCGGAGCAGAACCCCAAAGATAATAGAAAGCCCCCAAACATGTAATGGCAGTTAGACAAGAGGAAATACTGACACAGAAAGAAAATAGTATGAGCAAACGCTGGGGCCCAAACTATCTAAATAGAAAAGGATAGGAAGGTACTTACTGCAATCCCAGAAAACCCTGAAAAGCACCAACTCTACTAATTTCAAAATCACGTGAGATCACACGACCTCTACCACCTAAATTAGTTCTCTGGTGTAACAAAATCAAAACAGCAGCCACTGAAAAAACTGGAAAAAGCAAAAGAACAAAACTCAGTGGCTGAACTAAACTGAGAGGGCAGAAGCCCCCAGAGGGGACCCTGAAGGCCCCCAAAGAAGTGCAGTACAAAATGCAAAAATATAGCACAAACACAAAAGAAGCAAAAGTCTTATCTGTAAGCAGGAGATGCAGACACGACACAGCAGGCTACAAGGGAAACTGGAATGAAGGATTCAGACCAGAACAATTGATCACCGGCAACCCTGATGGGAAAATGACTCCCTTATATAAGACCAGTCAGTAACACCTGATTCCCAGTCCTCACAATCTTCACTAGCACCGCTTGTAACCACCAGAGGGAGCCTCTGCTCAGAACTCATCTCAAACCCATTCACAACATATAGCCTCATAAAGAGACAGTGGTCAGAATTGTAAAAATTGGCCCAGTCATTAACGTGCAAACCACCCTTGGGGGTTAAGGGTTAAATGCCCCATCCTCACTCCAAATCCCCCCCACACACATTAAATCCCCCCATCCCCACTCCAAGTCCCCACACGCATTAAGTATCACCTATCCCGACACACACATTAAATCCCCCCATCCCCACTCCAAATCCCCCCACACATTAAGTACCCCCCATCCCCGCTCCAAATCCCCCCAAACACATTTAGTACCCCCATCCCCACTCCAAATCCCCCCACACACATTAAGTACCCCCATCCCCACTCCAAATCCCCCGACACACATTAAGTATCCCCCATCCCCACTCCAAATCCCCCACACATAAAATAACCCCCCATCCCCACTCCAAATCCCCCCACAAATAAAATAACCCCGCATCCCCACTCCAAATCCCCCCACACATAAAATAACCCCCCATCGCCACTCCAAATCCCCCCACACATAAAATAACCCCCCATCCCCACTCCAAATCCCCCCACATATAAAATAACCCCCCATCCCCACTCCAAATCCCCCCACACATAAAATAACCCCCATCCCCACTCCAAACCCCCACACATAAAATAACCCCCATCCCCACTCCAAATCCCCCACACATAAAATAACCCCATCCCCACTCCAAATCCCCCACACATAAAATAACCCCCCATCCCCACTCCAAATCCCCACACATAAAATAACCACCATCCCCACTCCAAATCCCCCACACATAAAATAACCCCCATCCCCACTTCAAATCCCCCACATATAAAATAACCCCCATCCCCACTCCAAATCCCCACACATAAAATAACCCCCATCCCCACTCCAAATCCCCCCACATATAAAATAACCCCACATCCCCATTCTAAATCCCCCCCTCCATACACACACACTCACGCAGTATGTCCCCCGTTAATCTTCTGTGCTTCCTTCAGCTCCATAGTGGAGCACACTCACCACCAGTCTTCACCCTTCTTGGCGCCGCCGGCGAGTGACGTCAGCAGCGTGATCACATGACCTGATCACGCTGCTGGCGTCGCTCTGACACGGGGGTCAGAGCTTCAATTGTACTGGCGTCTGTATAGGGGGAGACACTGCGGACTACCGCATTTGGCGGCCCGACTGCGCCCCTCTGCCGGCAGTGCCCCGGGCACGTGCCCCGGCTGCCCCTCCCTTGATACGCCCCTGGCACTGGGCCATTCAGAAGCAGGAGCTGCAGTGTGAATGCTGCTTGAGTGACCAGTGCAGCCATTCCCCAATAAAGACCCCTTAGTGCAGGGGATGGTAAGTGGCTACAAGGGGGAGGGGAGGTTGATGTGATGGTCGATGTTCACATGGGTCAGGCACCTGCCAGAACTTCTCAGAACGAAGGAGAAGTGATAGATTCACTGACTGCTTGGAGGCTGTTCTCTGCAGCTATCAGAGGTAGTGAAGAGACAGAAGGACTGGTGACTGCTGGAGATCTGGCCAGTAAGTGCTGATGGATGGACAGCCAGAAGACCACAAAGATGGAACTGCTGAGGATGGAGGACATCAGAGGGACATCATATGTAAGTAATAAAATGTCTACAGATTTACTGTTATCTATGTGTATTATCATACTTCTGTGCACCTGTTTGTATATATATATATATACCTGTGCACGGTGTTTATATGTATCTATGTGTACTGTGGTTATCTGTGTATGGCCGGATCATACATGCGAGAAACACGGCCGAGTATCGCATGTGGAGTGTGCGGCTGCATGTATTTCTATGCAGCCGCTCGCTCCACTCCTGAGTGCCGGCGCCAGAGCTGGGATTTCACATGCGAGACTCGGCCGTGTTTCTCGCATGTGTGATCCCGGGCTAAGTGTGTGTGTATACACACAAAGATAAGCACAGTACACTATATACGATACGATACGATACACTTTATTGATCCCAGGGGGAAATTACAGTATTACAGCAGCAATACAAACAGCAGTACCTAAAATATTAGGACACAAATCTTGCACAGGTATACCAACATTACATAATAAATAAAAGTGGGTAGTTCAGGTGTGTATAAGTCAATGTTAATTGACATTAGTACACCAGCCATCAGTCATTATTTTCTTCCACCCTTAGGAAATTATTATACATCCCCATAGCAGTAGGTACATATATATGTACTATGTGCTTTAGTAGCTGAGTGTCCAGTAGTTATCTGTGTGTGTATAATATAATATATATATATATATAATATATATATATATAATACAGTAGACAGTATGTGTAAAGATAAGTATTGCTTAACGGGGGTTTCTCGGAGCGGACAAATCGCCGGTGCGGGTGCATTAGGCCCAGAGTTGGAGTGAGGCCACTTACACCAGCGAATATTTCAGCTCAATCTGCATCCTTGGAGGCACATGCAGCTGAAATATATTGCAGCACAAGGGATCCGCCAGTTCCGCTGCAGTACATGCCGCTGGCCAATTTGTGTCCAGCATCTGACCTCGGTGTGCCCATGACTGGGAGGCATACGGCAGCAACGTTATGAGTGATGGTGGGGACACCGAAGTCAGCTGGCGGCTCCTGCATCGGTTGCAGAAGACGACGCGTGGTGTGGGAGCGGAGGTAGGTGAGCAGAATCATATTTTTTTCACGTGCTGCAGAAGAACATGACAAATTATCAGAGAAAGGTGCATGTAACGCTATGCCCGGCATGGTGTCCCTTCCTCCCTCCATTCAGGAACGCCAGCTTACTCACCGTACCCAGCATGCTCCTACTCCTGCTTCCTTCTTTGTGCATGCTGCACTGTGTCACGGCGGCGTGCCTAGGGTATTTTTGTGTGTGTGTGTGTGTGTGTGCACCCCTGTTCTATATGGGGCAGCATGTGCACATTGTAAATGCTGCCAGCCACAGCTGGGAGGCATTTAGTTGAATGTATGTTCGCTTGCATGGTGTCTCCCAGCCAATAGCTTGGAGACATCTTGTATATGGCACCCTCCCCACTAGGGAGGTAACCGAGCAACCCCTATAGTTGTGTTAGGTGGTTGTGTGTATGCAACTGTATGTTGCCAGGTCCCTCATCCCTAGTCTGATATAGTATCCCCTGTGTCCTGTTATTAGTGCTCACTTCCTGTGACAGCTTCGGCAATGTCCGTATCCCAAAATCGCGCCTGCGGTACCGGTACCCTGCAGTTTACATAACATCATCTCTATTTATGTATGTTGCCATTCTTTATTATATAGCTTCCTGTTATGTGGAGTGCCCTCCATTATAGCATAATATCATCTCTTGTCATCTACGGCACCATCCCTTACATTGAGTATTCTCATTATTTTTGTTACTCGCAGCGCCCTCTTTTTATTACATAAAGTCCTTTCTTGTAAAATGATAGCTGATGGAGTAGCATCTGACCGGAAGACCAGTGCATCTGCCGCATTCATCACAAAAGAAGCTTTCCCATGCTTCATCAGCCATCATTTCAGTTTATATCTAACAAGAGCGGATGGTATGTAATAAATAACAGGGAGGTATAAATAACAAAAATAGTGAGAATCTGATATGTAAGGTATGGTGCTGTATATAACAAGAGGGAACTATGTGATAAGGGACAGTGCTATACATAAAGAGAGGGCACTGTGTAATAAGGGGCGGCAATATATATAATGAGAGGAGACAGTAAAAAAAAATATATCTGTAGCTTGGTCGCCATAAAAGGAGGAGGGCCCAAACATATTTCTTGCACAGGGGCCCCAAGCTGTCTGTGTCCGCCCCTGGAATGAACTGTGAGGGAGAACATCGATAGGGGAGGAGAGGTAATTTTGAACCAAAGCTGACAACTGCTGACTCCTGTCTGTTGCAATTGATTCAGTATTACCAGTCGTGTGAGCGTTACTCGAGAAATCAGTCCACAACATGGTCATGAAACCCCATTCTCCAACGCCACTTCGGCTGTGTGCGCCACGAACACCACTTCCATTTGACCCAGTACAGCTTCTGGTAGAACCTGCACTGCTGCTGTGTGCTGGGAATGCCTCTAACAAACGGTTTACCAGAGTTGCTTGTTTGTTCGCCAATATTAGCTCTAGGTTCTCACGTGGCATGATGTTCTGTAATTTGCCTTTATAGTGTGGATCGAGGATGCTGTCCAACCAGAAGTCGTCATCCCTCATAATTTTGGCAATGTGGGGGTCCCTTCTTAGGATCCGCAAGACATAACCACACATGTGGGCCAATGTTCCAGGTGTCAATGATGCACTGCCAGTGGTGGGTGGAGGAGCACTTTCTGCCAAATCCACATCCCTCCAGTGACGCACAAACCCTGTACCTGACCTTGGCAAGCCAACATTTTCTCTTGCCCCCTGAGAAGCATCCTCCCCCAAAATAATCATCCCCCTCATCCTCCTCCTCTTCCTCTTCTTCCTCCACCTCATCCAGGACAGTTCCATGAGCAGACAATGGCTGACTGTCATCAAGGCTTCCCTCCTGCTCCTCCTCTTCCTACTCCACTGCAGACGCCTGATCCTTAATGTGCGTCAAAGTTTGCATAAGCATACACATAAGTGGGTTGCTCATGCTTTTGATGGCGTTGTCTGCGCTTATCAGCCATGTGCATATCTCAAAACACTGACGGACTTTACAGAGGTCTTTCAACTTTGACCACTGCACACCTGACAACTCCATGTCTGCCCTCAAACTGCCTGCCCGTGTATCTTCCCACAAATGCATTACAACCTGCCTCTGTTCGCATAGCCTCTAAACCATGCGCAAGATGGAGTTCCACCTTGTTGCAACTTCTATGATTAGGGGAGGTGGAGCGATCGCTGCAGCCTCTGCATGCGACTGGAGTCTATGGGCGAGCGACGGATGTGCGAGCACAGTCTTCGCACTTTATGGAGCAGGGCTGTTAACTCAGGATAATTATTTAAGAAGCCCTGCACCACCAGGTTCAAGGTGTGAGGCAGGCAAGGTATGTGTCTGAGTTTTGCCAGGGCTATGGCCGCCATAAAATTACGGCCGTTATCACTGACTACGTTGCCTGGCTCAAGATGTATACTGCCCAGCCATGACTCAGTTTCTCGCTGCAAGTAGTCAGCCAGTACCTCCGCGGTGTGTTTGTTGTCGCCCAAAGACATAATTTTTAAAACAGCCTGCTGACGCTTACCACTAGCTGTTCGATAGTGGGACACCTCGTGTACAACACTGGCAGTTGCGGATGGAGTGCACGTGCGACTGCGCTCTGTTGACGAGCTTTCACTTCTAGAGGAGGAGGAGGAGGGTTGAATGCCTACAGCCAACTGTTGCCTATACCGTGGGCTAGGCAGCACTGTCCCAACACCGCTGTCCCCTGTGGACCCTGCATCAGCCACATTAACCCAGTGTGCAGTGATGGACACGTAACAGCCCTGGCCATGCCTACTGGCCCATGCATCTGTTGTGAGGTGCACCTTTCCACTCACTGATTGTTTGAGTGCATGGACAATGCGGTCTTTCACATGCAGGTGGAGGGCAGGGATGGCTTTTCTAGAAAAGAAGTGGCGACTGGGTAGGTCATAGCATGGGACAGCGTAGGCCATGAGCTCTCGGAACGCTGCTCTTTCAACCAAACGGAAGGGCATCATCTTTAATGAGATCAGTTTGGCAATGTAGGCGTTCAAAGCCAGTGTACGCGGATGAGAGGATGAGTACTTTCTTGTCCTACTCAGAGAGTCCGGTAGGGTGAGCTGGACTTGAGAGCTGCATATGGGGGAACTATCAGTGGACATGACAGACTGAGAGGGGGTTGGTGATGGTGATGGTGGTGATGGCCTAGATGCAGTCTTTCGTTGCAAAAACATTGTGATTCCCTGACTGCTTTGGCCTTGCGACGACACCTCAACATTTCTTGCTGGTGGTGTGCCAACCGGAGGGCCATCAGTGGGGGAAGCGATGGAGCGTTGCTGGCTAACTTCAGTCGGAGCCGGTGCACATGTGCTACCTGAGGTTCTGTAGTCCGTCCACGCTTGCAAGTGCATGTTCAGTAAATAGGTAAGCATGCAACTGGTATTCAAATTTCTGAGATTTTTCCCTCGGCTAAAGGTCCTTCGGCACTTCTTACAGATAACCTTTGCCTCATCAATAGAATTTTGGTCAAAAAAGTGCCACACTGCACTCTTCCTACTATGGTATTTTCAGGGCTTGCACGCTGTGCTAATTTGACCGCCTGGTGAAGCTGTCCTGCAACTTTTGTTTTTTTAACACCTTTTTGGACTGCTACGGGCCTGCCAGATAACCCCAGCTGCAATGTCGATACTGTAGCGCTTCCCACGGCTGTGGGGCGTCGGGACATGGCATAGCTTGCCTAGCTAGCCAATGCTCCCACGCCGCCAGTCCACGACGACGTGAGGCATGGGTCCCAGATGGTAAGAGAATGTGGACCCACTGGACCACGGAGGGAGACCCGGGCCTGCCCGGACTAGGGAAGGGCAGCGACCGGGATCCGTGGCAGCTGAGCATGTGGGCAAGGTGGCGACCTGCAGGACTAGACAACACCGCACAACTTCAGGTAAGAAGAAACATAAAGTTTACTTAAAGAAACAAAGTACATAAACAGAACATAAGACCGGGCTCCCGATTCCGCACATCAGAGAAGGGTACACAACTCAGGATCACAGACGAGTGCTGGAGGACATCACGGGTAGATGCAGTCCAGGGTTATCTGGCACAGGCATACTTGGACGGCCTCTCTCTCAGGCCTTAGGCGTAGCACAGGCTCAGCAGGAGAACATCAGACACCGACCTCAGACAGACTTCAAACGATGGCGGGGTCATCACGGGTTGATGAAGTCCAGGATCATCTGGCACGGGCATACTAGTATGGCCTCACTCTCAGGCCTCGGGCGTAGCACAGGCTCAGCAGGAGAACATCAGACACCGGCCCAGGACGAACGTCAGACGATGGCGGGGTCATCACGGGTTGATGAAGTCCAGGGTCATCTGGCACGGGCATACTAGGACGGCCTCTCTCTCTCAGGCCTCAGGCGTAGCACAGGCTCAGCAGGAGAACATCAGACACCGACCCAGGACAGACGTCATCACAGGGTAGACCAAGGAGGAACCGGCAGGACAGGCAGGTTGTCACGGCAAGTGACCAAGGCAGTCTCTGGGACAGGCAGGTTGTCACAGCAAGTGACCAGGCAGTCTCTGGGACAGGCAGGTTGTCACGGCTAGTGACCAGGGCAATCTCTGGGACAGGCAGGTTGTCACGGCAAGTGACCAGGGCAGGCAGGTTGTCACGGCAAGTGACCAGGCAGGCAGGTTGTCACAGCAAGTGACCAGGCAGGCAGGTTGTCACGGCAAGTGACCAGGGCAGGCAGGTTGTCACGGCAAGTGACCAGGGCAGGCAGGTTGTCACGGCAAGTGACCAGGCAGTCTCTGGGACAGGCAGGTTGTCACGGAAAGTGACCAGGGCAGTCTCTGGGACAGGCAGGTTGTCACGGCAAGTGACCAGGCAGTCTCTGGGACAGGCAGGTTGTCACGACAAGTGACCAGGCAGTCTCTGGACAGGCAGGTTGTCACGGCAAGTGACCAGGCAGTCTCTAGACAGGCAGGTTGTCACGGCAAGTGACCAGGCAGTCTCTAGACAGGCAGGTTGTCACAGTAAGTGACCAGGCAGTCTCTAGACAGGCAGGTATATACGACCTGATAAGGTGGAACCTCCAGGTAGGCTGCAGTCGGATGGCAGAAGATCGCTCCCAGGCGAGCAGGCAAGAGCCGGGGATCTCTGCAGATGATGTCCGAACTTCCGGATGGAGCTGCAGTCGGATGGCAGATGATCGCTCCTAGGTGAGCAGGCAAGAGCCGGGGATCTCTGCAGATGACGTCCGAACCTCTGGAAGGAACTGCAGACGGATGGCAGACAGGCAAGCCGACAGGTAACAGACAGGTAACTGGAATCAGGAGCTGATGGCTGAAACAGAGTTAGACTGCACAGGAACAACAGGAACACGGATTGGATCTCAGAGAGTCAGGAACACAGACAGGAACACGGACTGGGTCTCAGGGAGTCAGGAACACGGACAGGAACATGGATTGAATCACAGGAACACGGACTGGAACACAGGCCTCGGACTCCGGACATCTGGCACCGATCAGCAGGCTCCGGACATCTGGCAATGATCGGCAGGATCCGGACATCAGGCAGGAAGGATAGGATCCGGACATCTGGAAGTGGTCGTCGGACATCGGACATCAGGCCATGGTCATCAGGCATAGGATCCGGACATCTGGCAGCGACCTGAAAAGGAACCCCAGCGGTCTGGTGCAAGCCCCGCCAGGCTCAACGGGAGCTGGCCGGGGATTGCACAGAGGCTGAGCACAGAGTAACAGAAACTCAGCACACACCGGACTCCTCCTTCCAAGATGAACTCAGGTTATATAGCAAGGATTCACAGTCACTGGCACAGGGTTCTGGACACAGCAGGATTTCAGGAACATAACACATAGGACACAGTTCAGACAGTCAGGTACAGGATGAGATCCAGGATCAGGGGTTCAGGTAATTAGACACAGCAGGAACAGGCCTGGATATACAGCCTCCAGGAACGGCGATCTGGGTAATCAGCCCCCAGCATAGGTGGAAACACAAGACACAATTCAGACATTCAGGTACCGGGTTTGATCCAGGATCAGGGAACAAGACACAGCAGGAACAGGGAATCAGCTCTCCAGAGCTGATCAACTTCAGAGCAGGAGCTGAACACACAACCACATACGGCTAGGTTCAGGATTCAGTGTGGATTCAATGTGAAGCTCTGGCAACGCCCACTAGGGCTGGGGAACTTTATATATGAGCTGCTTCACAGCGATAGGCTGGAGCAGTAACTCTAGTAAACACCCAATCCACATAAAAGCAGGACAGGTGTGGGCCGCGCCCCCTATGCAGAGCCAGACAGCACAACACAGAGGGAACCCAACAATGGCTGCTGCCAACCACGCAGTAAGTCATGCACCACTGCAGAGGACTTTTCAAGCTACGGACGGCTTTCACAGCAAGTCAGGAACCGCACATGCGGGCGGTCATGCAAAGCAGCGGAGCCACTCACGCAAGTACGGGTACGCAGCAGAGCCGGGAACTGAGCAGCATCCATATAGGTAACAGACAACAGTATCCCAGCTGGTTAGGGGGAAAGGAGCAAAAGGGTTAATGCAAAAAACATGCAAAGTAACGCTGGAAAACAAAGTACAGACAATACCAGCGTTACAGTATCCCCCTCCTCAGGCCCCCTCTTCTGAAGACCCAAGTAAAAAAAAATTCCCCAGAAAAATTCACTTGGGTTTGGCGGTAAGTCCCATAGTTCACAATATGGCAGCAGAGTTAATAGCTCGAAAAGTCCGAACCGCTGACCAAGCGGGGAATCGAGCCATCTAGTCCACTTACCCTGTGGGGACCAAGTAGTCTAGTTCACACATCAGGTGGAGCTTGGAGAAAGTCCTGCAGACTGCACATGCTCAGCGGAGTCCATGGCCAGAGCTTAATGTAGCGCTTCCCACGGCTGTGGGGCGTCGGGACATGGCATAGCTTGCCTAGCTAGCCAATGCTCCCACGCCGCCAGTCCACGACGACGTGAGGCATGGGTCCCAGATGGTAAGAGAATGTGGACCCACTGGACCACGGAGGGAGACCCGGGCCTGCCCGGACTAGGGAAGGGCAGCGACCGGGATCCGTGGCAGCTGAGCATGTGGGCAAGGTGGCGACCTGCAGGACTAGACAACACCGCACAACTTCAGGTAAGAAGAAACATAAAGTTTACTTAAAGAAACAAAGTACATAAACAGAACATAAGACCGGGCTCCCGATTCCGCACATCAGAGAAGGGTACACAACTCAGGATCACAGACGAGTGCTGGAGGACATCACGGGTAGATGCAGTCCAGGGTTATCTGGCACAGGCATACTTGGACGGCCTCTCTCTCAGGCCTTAGGCGTAGCACAGGCTCAGCAGGAGAACATCAGACACCGACCTCAGACAGACTTCAAACGATGGCGGGGTCATCACGGGTTGATGAAGTCCAGGATCATCTGGCACGGGCATACTAGTATGGCCTCACTCTCAGGCCTCGGGCGTAGCACAGGCTCAGCAGGAGAACATCAGACACCGGCCCAGGACGAACGTCAGACGATGGCGGGGTCATCACGGGTTGATGAAGTCCAGGGTCATCTGGCACGGGCATACTAGGACGGCCTCTCTCTCTCAGGCCTCAGGCGTAGCACAGGCTCAGCAGGAGAACATCAGACACCGACCCAGGACAGACGTCATCACAGGGTAGACCAAGGAGGAACCGGCAGGACAGGCAGGTTGTCACGGCAAGTGACCAAGGCAGTCTCTGGGACAGGCAGGTTGTCACAGCAAGTGACCAGGCAGTCTCTGGGACAGGCAGGTTGTCACGGCTAGTGACCAGGGCAATCTCTGGGACAGGCAGGTTGTCACGGCAAGTGACCAGGGCAGGCAGGTTGTCACGGCAAGTGACCAGGCAGGCAGGTTGTCACAGCAAGTGACCAGGCAGGCAGGTTGTCACGGCAAGTGACCAGGGCAGGCAGGTTGTCACGGCAAGTGACCAGGGCAGGCAGGTTGTCACGGCAAGTGACCAGGCAGTCTCTGGGACAGGCAGGTTGTCACGGAAAGTGACCAGGCAGTCTCTAGACAGGCAGGTATATACGACCTGATAAGGTGGAACCTCCAGGTAGGCTGCAGTCGGATGGCAGAAGATCGCTCCCAGGCGAGCAGGCAAGAGCCGGGGATCTCTGCAGATGATGTCCGAACTTCCGGATGGAGCTGCAGTCGGATGGCAGATGATCGCTCCTAGGTGAGCAGGCAAGAGCCGGGGATCTCTGCAGATGACGTCCGAACCTCTGGAAGGAACTGCAGACGGATGGCAGACAGGCAAGCCGACAGGTAACAGACAGGTAACTGGAATCAGGAGCTGATGGCTGAAACAGAGTTAGACTGCACAGGAACAACAGGAACACGGATTGGATCTCAGAGAGTCAGGAACACAGACAGGAACACGGACTGGGTCTCAGGGAGTCAGGAACACGGACAGGAACATGGATTGAATCACAGGAACACGGACTGGAACACAGGCCTCGGACTCCGGACATCTGGCACCGATCAGCAGGCTCCGGACATCTGGCAATGATCGGCAGGATCCGGACATCAGGCAGGAAGGATAGGATCCGGACATCTGGAAGTGGTCGTCGGACATCGGACATCAGGCCATGGTCATCAGGCATAGGATCCGGACATCTGGCAGCGACCTGAAAAGGAACCCCAGCGGTCTGGTGCAAGCCCCGCCAGGCTCAACGGGAGCTGGCCGGGGATTGCACAGAGGCTGAGCACAGAGTAACAGAAACTCAGCACACACCGGACTCCTCCTTCCAAGATGAACTCAGGTTATATAGCAAGGATTCACAGTCACTGGCACAGGGTTCTGGACACAGCAGGATTTCAGGAACATAACACATAGGACACAGTTCAGACAGTCAGGTACAGGATGAGATCCAGGATCAGGGGTTCAGGTAATTAGACACAGCAGGAACAGGCCTGGATATACAGCCTCCAGGAACGGCGATCTGGGTAATCAGCCCCCAGCATAGGCGGAAACACAAGACACAATTCAGACATTCAGGTACCGGGTTTGATCCAGGATCAGGGAACAAGACACAGCAGGAACAGGGAATCAGCTCTCCAGAGCTGATCAACTTCAGAGCAGGAGCTGAACACACAACCACATACGGCTAGGTTCAGGGATTCAGTGTGGATTCAATGTGAAGCTCTGGCAACGCCCACTAGGGCTGGGGAACTTTATATATGAGCTGCTTCACAGCGATAGGCTGGAGCAGTAACTCTAGTAAACACCCAATCCACATAAAAGCAGGACAGGTGTGGGCCACGCCCCCTATGCAGAGCCAGACAGCACAACACAGAGGGAACCCAACAATGGCTGCTGCCAACCACGCAGTAAGTCATGCACCACTGCAGAGGACTTTTCAAGCTACGGACGGCTTTCACAGCAAGTCAGGAACCGCACATGCGGGCGTCATGCAAAGCAGCGGAGCCACTCACGCAAGTACGGGTACGCAGCAGAGCCGGGAACTGAGCAGCATCCATATAGGTAACAGACAACAGTATCCCAGCTGGTTAGGGGAAAGGAGCAAAAGGGTTAATGCAAAAAACATGCAAAGTAACGCTGGAAAACAAAGTACAGACAATACCAGCGTTACAGATACCTGCTGCGGATCCTTCTCTTCTTCTGAGCTATTGCCATCTGCATCCTCTTCCCCCACTGGATGCCAATCCGGGTCAACAACTGGGTCATCCATCACCTCCTCTTCAATTTCATCTGCTCCTTCTTCTGTGTCACCATGTAAGGTGGTATAGTATGCGAGAAGGGGCACCTGAGTTTCATCAGGGTCACATTCTGGCTCAGTACCCTGCGAGGGCAATGTAGCACTCTGGTTGAATGTACCAGCAGAATCATCTAGCAGTGGCTGTGCATCAGTGCACTCCATGTCAGATTCATCTTGTACTGGGGAATTCAGGATTTGACTTGATAACCTAGGCATGGTATGTTAAAAGAGCTCCATGGAGTAATCTGAAGTGTGGGCTGCCGCATCCTTCACTTTTGGTGGGGGTGAAGGGCACAAGGAAAGGGGTTGTTCCTGTCCAGAAGCCTGCACTGACGACTCAGTGCTTGGAGCTTTTGAAACTTCAGAAGAGGAGAAGGTAGAGCTGGAGGCTGTTTCGGCAATGTAAGCCAAAACCTGTTCCTGATGCTCCAGCTTTAAAAGCGGTTTACGTAATCCCAGAAAAGGAGCCTTACAGGCCTTCTGGAGCCAGACGATGACGCAGGCTCAACACCTCCTGCCTTAGGTGCTATTGTGCATTTGGCACTACCAATAGATGCACCACCACCACTGTCAGTACCAGGTTGACCCCACTACCACGTCCGCGGCCTCTTCCACCATACTTCCTCATGTTTGTGGAAATGGACCCAAAATAACAGCAGATATATGATACTGTATCAGAAGCGTACAGCTGTATACGGTGAAGGTGAAAAATTTTAATCTCCTTATATATTTGCGGAGTAACAGACACAGACTCTCTCACAGGCTCAGTATGGATTACACCAGAATATAAAAACCAAAAAAGTGTACTGTTTCAGAAGCATACAGCTGTATACAGTGTTGGGTTAATTTTAATTCTCCGTATATATTTCATGAGTAACACACATGGTCACAGGCTCAGTAGGGATAACACCAGAATATGAAAAGGAGAAAAAATGTACTGTATCAGTAGCGTACAGCTGTATACAGTGTTGGGGTAATTTTAAATCTCCGCATTTATTTGAGGAGTAACACACACGCTCACAGGCTCAGTATGGATAACACCAGAATATGAAAAGCAGAAAAAGTGTACTGTATCAGTAGCGTACAGCTGTACACAGTGTTGGGGTAATTTTATATCTCCGTATATATTTCCGGAGTCACACACACACGCTCTCTCTGTATGGATTTGACCGTAAAACAGAAGGAAGAAAATCGGTACTGTATCAGAAGATACCAGCAGTATAGGGTTTTGGGGAAAACTGAAATCTCCGTATATATTTCCGGAGTTACACACAGATAGTCAGCATGTATTTGTCCGTGATACCAGCCGGTACATGGTAGTGTGAGGAGCTTACAGCTCTATACTGTGTGGGAAAAAATTAACGCTCGGTAACTGTGCAGAAAAAAATTTAAGTATTAGTGCTGTGTAGGTGCTGTGTTAAAAAGCAGTCTGCACAGCAGGGTACACACAGCAATACAGATAGCAGGCAGCCTAATAATCAGCTCTGCTGCTGCACACTAGAAATTCCTCCTCTGTCACTGGCAGGCAGCCTAATAATCAGCTCTGCTGCTCCACACAAGCAATTCCTCCCCTCTCACTGGCAGGCAGCCTAATAATCAGCTATGCTTCTCCACACAAGCAATTCCTCCCCTCTCACTGGCAGCCAGCCTAAGAACCAGCGCTGCTGCACACAAGAAATTCCTACACTGTCACTGCACACTAACTGTACAGCTAATTGCTATCAGCACAAGCACAGAATTATTGTGGTTTTCCTGCCTAAAGCTCTCCCTACTGAGAACCAGCTTCGGCAACCTCTTTCTACACTAAGATCGGCAGAAGTAAAATGGCGGTCGGCGGTGAGGACTTTTATAGGCACTGTGACGCCGCACAAAGCAAGCCAATCACTGCAATGCCCTTCTCTAAGATGGTGCTGGCCGCTGCCCATGTCATCGCGTTGCCCACAGTCTGCGTCCTTGCTCATTGGCCGAGAAAAGGCCCTTGAAGCATTATGGGAAAACTGACTTTGGCGCTCGGGTCGCCTAACACGTGGCTGACCTCACGCTATGGCGAAAGTCGGTCTTTTATTAAATTGACCGACCTGTTTCGCTCAACTCTAATCTTGATTTATTCAGTTTTCAGTATGAGCACCGCACACAGAACAGTTTTTTTCCATGGCTGCCTATATTATGCCTATGACTCAGTGGTTAATTATCATGTGAAAATACTGATAAAACAGTGATATGTGATAGGGAAAGCAAAGTACAAAATCTTTACTGCAGGCTAACCCAAAACACAAATAAGTAGTCAAACAAGTCGAGATATAGTTTTATGAACGGCATGTACTTTTTCATACTTGACATATGTTTCTAAACCTTAAAAGTAAAAGCAAAAAATATAAATGTTTTTAACCTAAACACCCACCCTATGGCCTTGTTCATATTTGCAGTCATGACTGACTGATCCATCATGTGACAGGAGACTTTTTTACTCACAATGTCATAGTTCTTGAGATATTCCTATTTTCTAATCTGATGAAATTTGAAGCAGAGATTAAAAAAAAACCATATCAAAAAGAAGTGATATGCATTAAAATCACATCAGAAATACATCTATACTAGTTTCGCCCCTTAAATTTTTGTAAGTTCCAGATTATATACATACTTGGTATCCATTGTAATTGTTTATCTACATTGCATAAAAGACTGTCACTCCGCAAAAATTCTAACTAAGCCATTTATACAGGAATGTAGGAGACCTTGCCCATATAAAATCATACCTGTAGGGTGGCTAGTTGGCATAAAAAAAACAATTTGTTATGTATGCTAATAATGGGGTTTTCATGGCATCATTGCAGTGGACAAGGACTCAAATCAGGAGCGGACACTGACAGCTTGGGGCCCTTGTGCAAGAAATGTGTTTGGGGCCCCCCTCCTTTTATGGCAACAAAGCTATATATACAGTATATAAAAAACTTCCTTCTCACCCCCACTGGGTTGGTCTTTGTTGTCCTTTCTCATTCTCGGGTCCTCTACCTGAGGCCTGTGAGTTTGAGGGTTTTGCGCAGGATCTTAGCTGTTCCCAGCATTGCGCTTTTCTGGACAGAGAGTTTAGATGTTGCTCCTGGGGTCTGTTGTAGCCATTCTTCCAACTTAGGGGTCACTGCTCCAAGTGCTCCTATCACCACTGAAATCACTGTTGCCTTCACTTTCCACATTTTCTCCAGTTCTCCTTTGAGGCCCAGGTATTTCTCCAGCTTCTCATATTCCTTCTTTCTGATGTTGCTGTCGCTTGGCACTGCCACATCTATTATCATTGCTGTCTTCTGATCCTTGTCTACTATGACAATGTCTGGTGGGTTAGCCAACACCTGCTTATCCGTCTGGATCTTGAAGTCCCACAGGATTTTACCCTTTCATTCTCCACCACTTTTTCTGTGGTCTCCCACCTGGACTTAGGAGGACTTCGCCCATATGCTGTGCAGATGTTCCTGTGTACAATTCCCGCTACTTGGTTGTGGCGTTTAGTATACGCTGTTCCTGCTTGCATTTTGCATCCTGCCACTATGTGTTGGATCGTTTCTGATGTTTCTTTGCATAGTCTGCAACTTGGGTCTTGTCTTGTGTGGTATATTCCTGCTTCTATGGATCTGGTATTTAGTGCTTGCTCTTGTGCTGCTATGATTAGTGCCTCTGTTCTGTCTCGGAGTCCAGCTTTCTCCAGCCAATGGAAGGATTTCTCCATGTCAGCCACCTCCATTATCTGTCGATGGTACATCCCATGCAGAGGCTTGTCTTTCCATGGCACTTCATGTTCCTGTCCTTCCTTCCAGATCTGTTGTTGCTGCCTTAGGCTTTCTCTCAGCATCTCATCTTTTGGTGCCATTTTTCTGATGTATTCCTGGATACTCCTTGTTTCATCCGTGATTGTGGCTTGGATGCTTATCAAGCCTCGACCACCCTCCTTTCTGTTGGTATACAATCTTTGGGTGCTAGACTTAGGGTGGAGATCTCCATCCATTGAGCTTTTGTGTCTTCACATCTGCAGCTTCCATCTCTTCTTTTGGCCAGCACACTATGCCAGCAGGGTATCTGATAACTGGCAGGGCATATGTATTAATGGCGCAGATTTTATTCTTCCCATTGAGCTGGCTCTTCAGGACCTGTCTTACCCTTTGATGGTATTTGGATGTTGCTGCTTTCCTTGCCTCATCATTGTTACCGTAGCCCTGTGGGATGCCGAGGTACTTGAAGCATGTCTGTTCATCTACTATGTGCACTGCTGGTAATTCCACTCCATCGGTCTTTACTACCTTGCCTCTCTTTATTACCAACCGGCCGCACTTCTCCAGTCCGAAGGACATCCCGATGTCTTCGCTGTAGATCCTTGTCAGGTGGATCAGTCAATCGATGTCTCGTTGGGTTTTCGCATACAGCTTCATGTGATCCATGTAGAGGAGGTGGCTGATTGTGCTTCAACTCTTGAACTTGTATCCATAGCCAGACTCTGTAATTATCTGACTGAGGGGGTTCAAGCCTATGCAGAACAGCAATGGGGAAAGTGCATCACCTTGGTATATGCCGCATTTGATGGATACTTGTGCTAGTTATCTGGAGTTGACTTCTAATGTTGTTCTCCATAGCCCCATTGAGTTTCTGAGGAAGGTTCTTAACTTCCTGTTGACATTGTAAAGAGCCAAGCATTCACAGATCCATGTGTGTGGAATTGAGTCATAGGCTTTCCTGTAGTCAATCCAGGCTATAGGCTATGCTGAAATTGGTCTGTCTGGATCATGAGTCTTGAGCGACTGCTCTATCTACTAGGAGCTGGTGCTTAGAACCTCTGGGTGTCGGTCCCGATGCCTTTCTGAGCTGGATTCATGTGCTGGTTTATATGGTTCTGTAGCTTGGTGGCTATGACGCCTGACAGGAGTTTCCATGTTGTTGTAAGGCAGGTTATTGGGGGGTAGTTGGATGGAACTGTTCCTTCATGATCAGCACTGTTCTTCCTTGTGTTAGCCAGGCTGGGTGGTGGCCTTCTTCTAGCAGTTGGTTCATCTGCTTTGCCATGTGATCATGTAGTACTGTTAATTTCTTCAGCAAGTAGGTGTGGATAATGCCTGGACCAGGTGTTGGATTTCTGCTTCTGTAATGGTGACTGGTTCTTGCTCTAGGTGGTTGCTGTGTTTCATTCTCAGATCTTGCAGCCACCATCCCTCCGGTATTGTTCAGTCTCTGCTATTGGTGGAGTTGCTGTCTTTGTGCTGTTACTCTGTAGTTGAGAGTACACCTTGGATGGTTCTCTGGAGAACAGGGAATTTATCTTCTTGGCCTCAGCTTCTCTAGCATATCTCCCTAGTCTTGCAGCGAGTGCTGTGAGCCTTTGTTTAGCAGTCTCTATGGCTTCTAGGGGTCATTTCTTTGTACTTGTCCAGCTTGATCTTATTCTTGATCTTTACACCCTTCTGTATTTCTGTAAGTTGGCTGACTTCCCTTCGTGTCACCTAGATTTTTGTCTCCAGCCTTCTTTTCCAAGGGGGGGCACATACTGTTGTTCTTGCTGGATGTATAGCCAAGCATTTCCATGATTGCTGAGGCAGTAGCATAGATCAGTTTATTAGTTTGAGTTATGGAGGTGGTAGGTATTGATGCAAGTGCTCTATTGGCATCTTCTAACATACTGTCAGGTGGTGTTTCTTTGCTGAGCCTTGGCAGACGATCTCTGGTATGGCTTATCTAAGATCTTCTGTTTCAGACCAGCTGTATCTCTATCTCTCTAGTTGCAGGACTGAATCAGGATTTTTTGCACATGTTGTTCATCCAGGTATTCATGTGAGGTGGATCTGCAGTGCATCCATCTCAAGTTGTGATAATAGCTTTCTCTTTATGATATTTAAACGTTGGGTGACTAGTTGCTTCTCAGTCAGTTGACATGTAGGTCTTGTATCCATCCAGAGTTTCCTCATATGCTTCATATATCCTCTCTCATTTGGTCTGCTGTTATAGTAGCATTTCATCAGATCCAGATTTTCTTGCCTTGTCCATGTATGGTTTGTTCCAGTAGCCTATTTATCATCAGATTGTCCTGGTTCCTCGACATCTGACACGGACCTTGTAAATCCGTCCGAGCCGACATGACTCTCTTTGTTCATGACACTCTCATGTTTATTGAGGTAGGCAATATAGTGTTAGTAGTCTTGCCCAAGGACCACTACTGGTATATTATTTCCAACAGGGAAGAGCCTGGATATAAACCCCAGACTCCCCCATGTTGATGGGTGTGCACTTTTTAAATTTACTGAAAAAATACCATAAGGGATAACAGTAAAAAAAAATCATAAGAAAAAATCCCTTTAAAAATATCCTTTATTGCCTTTTAACTGTGTCTTTTGTTTTTTGTTTTTTGTGGGGTGTGCATTTGTCACCTTGGAGGTGATTTTTAACTTTGTTATCAATAAAGTTTTTACCGCGATTTTTTCCTGAACATTCTAGGTCAATAATATAGAGGGAAATCCGCAAATTTACCATGAAAATAATGAACATGCTGCGTTTTTTACCGCAATGCATTTTTTGCGCAGAAAAAAATGCACCATGTGCACAAAAATTGCAGAATGCATTCTGAATAATAGGATGCTTACTGCATGCGTTTTTTGCGGAAAATATCCTGAACGTGTGTACATAGCCTAACAGCCACCTAAGGTAGCATTATAGTGTTTGGAGGTAGGAGCCTTAGTTTATAATTTAGGAGCTTTAGTATATAACTTATTTTCACAGGTCAGAGCCAGGATTTGATCCCCAGTCTTCCATGTCGTAGGCTGTGCACTTAACCATTACACTATACCAGCCACATATATTTAGCTACACACACGTACATGTACAGGTGCATCTCACAAAATTAGAATATCATGAAAAAGTTAATTTATTTCAGTTCTTCAAAACAAAAAGTAAAAGTCATATATTAGATAGTCAATACAAACAGAGTGATCTATTTCAAGTGTTTATCTCTGTTAATGTTGATGATCATGGCTTACAGCCAATGAAAACCCAAAAGTCATTATCTCAGTAAATTAGAATACTTTATAACACCAGCTTGAAAAATGATTTTAAAATCCAAAATGCTGGCCTACTGAAATGTATATTCAGTAATTGCACTCAATACTTGGTCGGGGCTCCTTTGGCATCATTGACTGCATGGCATGGAGGCGATCAGTCTTTTGCACTGCTGAGGTGTTATGGAAGCCCAGGTTACTTTGATAGCAGCCTTCATCTCGTCTGCATTGTTGGGTCTGGTGTCTCTCATCTTCCTCTTGACAATACCCCATAGATTCTCTCTTGTGTTTTGAAACTGTTAAACTGTAAAGCGCTATGATGGCGCTATATAAATAAAGATTATTATTATATTATTATATTATTAGACAAGTTTGCTGGCCAACCAAGCACAGTGATACTGTTGTTTTTAAACCAGGAATTGGTACTTTTGGCAGTGTGGACAGGTGCCAAGTCCTGCTGGAGAATGAAATTTCCATCTCCGAAAAGCTTGTCGGCAGAGGGAAGCATGAAATACTCTAAAAATTTCCTGGTAGACGGCTGCGCTGACTTTGGTTTTGATAAAACCCAGTGGACCTATACCAGCAGATGGCATAGCTCCCGAAACCTTCATTGACAGTTTCAGAAAATTGATGGCCGTTGCAGTCCCCCAGTATCAGATGCCCAGTCGCAATTACTTCTCTAAGGCCGGGGTCACAAACAATGTCTAAAAAATCGGACCGTTATAGTCGGACGATTATCGCACAAAAGTTTCATGAACATTGATCCGTCTGTCATCCAATTCTACTATGATGATGCGATTTAGTCGCATCTGAGCGTACGTTTCACATCCGATTGACATCCGACTTGCGAGATTTTGTTTGTGGCTAGCAAAACCGACATATAATGGATCCAAATGAATAGTTTTTAAATCACAAAAGAAAGAATAGATATATACACATAGAATACATATATATATATATATATATGTCACTGAGACATATATACAGTATATATATATATATATATATATATTTATAGTTCATACACTTCTACATAGTATAATAGCCGCTAATTCAATTGCCGGCTTTTGCGAAATTACAGACCCGACATGAAATGTTTACATACAGTTAACCATGTAATTTCATGTAGTTTGATATATGGTTTTCACTAACAATGACATGAGTGTATGTGTGCAAAATTTCATACATGTAGGGTTAATTAAAGGTGTAAATTCGTTGAAAAAAAATGCGTGGGCTCCCGCGTTATTTTCTCCACCAGACAGGCAAAGCCAGTGAGTGGGGATATATAATAATAGCTTAGGGAGGGTGCATTTATTTTGTGCCCCCCCTGGCTACTAACATCTGCCCCCAGCCACCCCAGAAAAGGCAAATCTATACTTAGATGCGCCCTTTTGGCACTTAGCCCGTCTATTCCCATTGCCCTGTAGCGGTGGCTAATGGGTTAATAATGGGTTAAAGCCACCTTGCTATTGGAAGGTGACTTTAAGCCAGGTTAATAATTGAGAGTTGTCAATGAAATAAAAAAAACACACACTTTAATTAAAAATCATTTTAATGAAATAAACACACAGTTTTTGACCATCTTTTATTTTACTGGTATTCCTTTGATTCCCTTGTTCTCCTGTAATAAAAAAAAAATAAGAAAACAACATTATACTTACCTATCCGGCGCTCAGTCACGTCCAACGCTGTAATCCTTCACAAAGGGTTAACTGGTTTACAGCAAGCAGCGCAGCTAATGCTGGCAGCTCAGCTGTAAGCCCCCGAATGAATGAGCTCCTCTCCCAGCTGACAGGAAAGGAAGTGATTAGCTGGGAAGCTTAATTGATTGCTTCCCAGGCTAATCAGTTCAGACGGGGACTCCCTCTGACGTGACTGATGCTGTGCAGATGTTAGTAGCCGGGGGGGCACAAAATAAATGCACCCTTCCTAGGTTATTATTATCTGCCCCCACTCACTGGCTTTGCCTGTCTGGTGGAGAAAATAGATATTTCATCGCTTTGCAGTCATCTGATTTTGTCGCCAGTGTGACCCCGGCCTAAGAAAGCTGTGCCTGTGCTACACCAGCATGTCACCGACACTATCACCCGTTCCCTGGAAAAATCTATGTCTGCCAGGGTGCATTTCACCACTAACACCAGGACAAGCAAGAATGGGCATGAGGCATTCCATCTCACTGACTGGGCACTGGGTGACTCTAGAGGCTGTGAGGATAGGCAGTCAAGGGGCTGCTCCACAAGCATTTGAATCCCCAAGGGCTAAAGGACAAACCTCTGTATCTAACAGTTCCTCCACTGCTTCTGGCTCCTCCACATCCTCAGGGGCTTCCACTGTGTCCTCAACTTCTCCCTTAATCTGACACGCATTCCAACAGAGCAGATAGAATCCCCCCCACCTCCGTTCTACGCAGCCATGGCTCACCACAATTAGACAGTGTTCAAATTAATATGCCTTTTGGATCACAGTCACATGGCTGAAGAGTTGTGGACAAATATCCAGGCCGAGTTAGAGCAATGGCTGCCTACACTGAATCTAGAGTGAGGGAAGGCCATGTGCGATAACGGTGCAAACCTGATAGCAGCCCTACGCCAGGGCAACCTCACACATGTGTCTTGCATGACTCATGTCCTCAACTTGGTGGTACATCAATTTCTTTCACTATCCCGGCATTGATGCGCAGCAGCAGAAAGCACGGTTGCTGTGTGTTCACTTCCGATGATTGCATCCCGCAGGTGTGAACGCAACGACTTGTGTTATGTTTTGGTAGCTGAGGAGAATAAGCAAAAACGGCAATACACCAGAGAGGCTGGAACCTATTGGATTGCAGTAACCTGAACTAACCACACAACTAGAGGTAGCCGTGGAGCGTTCCTACGTTGATCCTAGATGCCTCGTCACAGCCTGATAACTACACCTAGAGGCAGAAAGATGAAAGCTATCTGCCCCGGAGCAGATCCCCAAAGAAAATAGGAAGCCCCCAAACCTGTAATGGCGGTTAGACAAGAAGAAGTACGGTCACAGACAGAAAATAGAATGAGCAAACGCTGGGGCCCAATCTGTCTAGACAGAAAAGTACAGGAAAGGATACTCACTGCAATCCAAAAAAAACCCTAAAAAATACCAACTCTTCTGATTGCAAAAACACCTGAGATCACACGATCTCTACTACCTAAATCAGTTCTCTGGTGTAACAAAACTAAGCCGCAGCCACTGAAAAAACAGGAAAAAGCAAATGAACAAATAACAGTGGCTCCAGATGAACTGAGAGGAGCACAAGCCCCGGAGGGGACCTGGCTGACCTCCACAGAAGTGCAGGGAGCAATGCAAAAAGCAAGCACAAAAATAAAAGCAGATAATATCTTATCTGTTAGCAGAAGATGCAGGCAAGACTCAGCAACCTTCCAAATGAACCAGGAACCACAATTGAGACAAGAATAATTGATCACCGGCAACCATCATGGAAGGGAACCTCCCCTATATCAGACCAGTCCGTGATCCCAGATTGCCATTCCTCGCTGAAAAGTTCAGTACTGTCTGTAACCACCAGATGGAGCCTCTGCTCAGAAACCATCTCTAGCACATTCATAACAGACTTGTGCTGCACAGGTCTTTTGGCCTACCGGTTAACCATTTAAATTGTGATGTTCCGACACAGTGGAATTCCACTCTGCACATGTTGCAGCGACTGTGGCAGCAGCAATCAGCTGTTAACATTTGTTAAAATATCAAATACTCTTTAGGCATATTTTTATTTATTTTTCAATTTTTAAAATTCAATTAATATCACATACAAGGAACAAATACCGCCACACAAATATCGCCACACCATGGCCGGACCACATATTACCACCACATAGTGACTGAATAATGCCACATACAAGGAGCAAATACCGCCACACCATGACCAGACCACATATTACCACCACATAGCGACCGAATAATACCACATACAGTGGACAAATACCTCCACACCATGGCCGGACAACATATTACCACCACAGTGACCAAATACTACAATACCGATCATTAAGACAAAAACACGACTCTAATATCACCGTAAGTGATATTATACACAGGAAATCTGCACAGTGTCAGTGTACACCGGTGACATTATACACAGGAGTTCTGTATATAATGTAGAGCAGTGTTTCTCAACTCCAGTCCTCAGGACCCACCAACAGGTCATGTTTTCAGGATTTCCTTAGTATTGCACAGGTGATAATTTTATCACCTGCTCAAGCTTTAATTCCATCACCTTTGCAATACTAAGGAAATCCTGAAATCATGACCTGTTGGTGGGTCCTGAGGACTGGAGTTGAGAAACACTGGTGTAGAGATTAGGCTAGTTTCGCACCAGCATATGGCTGTGCTGCGGAGGGCTGCGGACTTCCTCCGTGAAGCTCCGCACACCGCCGCACCTCCTCCAGTCAGCTCCGCCCATGTCTGCAAGCGGCCTGCATGCGGCCTGCATACCTATATTTAACATTAGGTACACAGGCCGCGTAGATGTATGCGGATGCCGCCGCATGCGTCGTTTCAACGGTGCGGCAACCTGTGCTGAATGCAACATGTTGCATTTTGTTGCAGTCACCACACCGTCAAAACTACGCATACAGCGGCATCAGCATACATCTGCACGGCCTGCGTACCTAATGTTAAATATAGGTACACAGGCCACTTGCAGACATAGGCGGAGCTGACCGGAGGAGGTACGCAGCCCTCCGCAGGGCAGCCATACGCTAGTGTGAAACTAGCCTAATACAGTGAACACTGGTGACATTATACACAGGAGTTCTGTATATAGTGTACAGGTAATACAGTGATCACCGTTGACATTATACACAGGAGTTCTGTATATAGTGTATAGTGTACAGTTAATACAGGGAACACCGGAGACATTATACAAGGGAGCTCTGTATATAGCATATAGTGTCAGTGTACAAGTAATACAGTGATCACTAGTGACATTATACACAGGAGCTCTGTATATAGTGTATGGTGTACAGGTAATACAGCGATCACCAGTGACATTATACACAAGAGCTCTGTATATAGTGTCAGTTTACAGGTAATAAATTGATCACAAGTGACATTATACACAGGAGCTCTGTATACAGTGTGAGTGTAGAGGTAAGACAGTGATCTGTTATGATTCGGTAACCGAGGAAGATAATAACAAAAATAGACTAGGCAATCAGACACCCACAGAGGTTGGCAACTTAGCGGATTGCAGACCCCTAAACTGACAACACAACTAGAATTAGCCGTGGGACGTACCTACGATGCCCTAGACGCCTCGACACAGCCAAAGAGTTAACTAAGCCTAAAGAGAGGAAGGGGAAAGCTAACTGCCCGGAGTAAAGCCCCAAATGAATATACAGCCCCCAAACATATATTGCTTGTGAGTAGTGTTGAGCGATACGATACCGCAAGTATCGGGTATCGGCCGATATTAGCTCTATTCGCCTTTCGATACTTAGTTTCGATATTTTCCATATATCATATACCGGTATCGGAAGTTCCCATAATTCTTTGAGAGGCAATGTGATTTTAGTCAGCCAATGAGGAATCCTAAGAAGTGTGGGCACATCCTGTACTGCTGCGGTCATGTTAACTAATGGCATGGCTGTGATTGGATGCTGAAATGATGTCAGAATGCACTATAAAAGGCGCCGCCGCCATTTTAGCGTCACTGTGCTGTGAATTCAGTAAGGGACAGAACGCTGCTGTGCTGACTCTGAGGGACAGTTAGAGATTGCGATTTAGTGTACTGTGCTGTAGGCAGGCTAGCACCAACCGCTGTGTAAAGCTTCCTTTTGCCTGCAGTGTTGTTTTAAAAGCTCTGCAAGGTGTGTGTGAGTTCAGGTGACGCTGCAGTTTGCACTGCATGCAACGCTGTCTGTAGGCATCTGCACGTGTCACTCACAGACTCTTTTTTTTTTCTTTCAGTGTAATTCTTGCAGCTCCATGCAATTTAACTATTAGTGTGACGCGCTTCCATCCGTATCCAATACATTGGTTGCAAACACTATAGAAGTAGACAAAGGAGTAGCCTTTCACAGATTGTGAACAGTTGTGTTTCAGTGTTCACTTCAGTCTGTGTTTTTTATTTTTTGAGTGCACATCACGCTCCAGTTACTTGTTCAAGCACTGCTGCTTGTACTCTGCTGAGCGTGTCTCAGTGCCTCATCCTTTTCATTTATCTCCAATTGGTTCTGCTCCATTCCATTTAAAATATAATCTATTAGTGTGACGCGCTTCCATCCGTATCCAATACATTGGTTGCAAACACTATAGAAGTAGACAAAGGAGTAGCCTTTCACAGATTGTGAACAGTTGTGTTTCAGTGTTCACTTCAGTCTGTGTTTTTTATTTTTTGAGTGCACATCACGCTCCAGTTACTTGTTCAAGCACTGCTGCTTGTACTCTGCTGAGCGTGTCTCAGTGCCTCATCCTTTTCATTTATCTCCAATTGGTTCTGCTCCATTCCATTTAAAATATAATCTATTAGTGTGACGCGCTTCCATCCGTATCCAATACATTGGTTGCAAACACTATAGAAGTAGACAAAGGAGTAGCCTTTCACAGATTGTGAACAGTTGTGTTTCAGTGTTCACTTCAGTCTGTGTTTTTTATTTTTTGAGTGCACATCACGCTCCAGTTACTTGTTCAAGCACTGCTGCTTGTACTCTGCTGAGCGTGTCTCAGTGCCTCATCCTTTTCATTTATCTCCAATTGGTTCTGCTCCATTCCATTTAAAATATAATCTATTAGTGTGACGCGCTTCCATCCGTATCCAATACATTGGTTGCAAACACTATAGAAGTAGACAAAGGAGTAGCCTTTCACAGATTGTGAACAGTTGTGTTTCAGTGTTCACTTCAGTCTCTGCGTAATAACCACACTTAGGCCTTATAACTTTTCTGACTTTCTTTATCAATCTACCAAGATGAAGAAGTCAGTGAGTAAGGCACGTGGTCGTGGCCGTGGAGTTTCAGCAGGGAGAGGACGTGGGGATTCTGTGGCTGCTGCCGCCCTCAGTGACACAGCATCCACCAGTTTTACCCATGAGCGTTCCTTTATACGCACTTTGGTAGGAGCTTGGCGTGCCCCCCTGCTGCGGGAAGAACAAATTGAAGCCGTTGTTGGTTGGATGGCAGCCAATGCATCGACTTCAATTCCTTCCACCTCCTCTCAGGAACACAACACTGTTGAGCAACCATCTGTCTGTTCACCGCCTGTCAAATTGCCCAGGCAGTCAGAGAGTTCTGTACAGGAGCCAGCTGAGTCTCTGCTTCTGTTCTCAGAATCTGTTGGCTCGCAAACACGGGCACAGGCAAGCAGCATTCTGCAATTTGAAGAAGAGGGAGTATGCAGTGATGCGCAACAGCTGTGTCTCTCTCAATCTGAAGAGGCGGGTGAGCCAGTGCCGATGGACAGCACACCGCAGAACGCATCTTATGATGATGATGAGACTCAGGTGCCAGGTTTTGTGGAGCATGGTGCTGCCCAGACCATCCAACAGCAGCAGGTGTTGGAAGAGGGTAGTGGAGATGATGAAGGCCGAGACCCAACATGGCGTGAGCAACAGGAAGGTGGTGGGAGCAGCTCTGAGGAAGAGATTGTCCCAACGGTACAAAGAGGAGGGAGAGGTAGGCTGCAGACTCGCTTGCCTGTAGCCTCCAGTTTGGCACCCGTTGGGAGCAGTTCTCTTAGAAATGTCAAAATTGGCGCTCCCATGACTTGCACTGCGTGGTCCTTTTTTGACAGACTTGTAGATGATATTTGCTATGTTCAATGCAAGCTGTGTAAGCAAAAAGTTAAAAGAGGTAAAATATCAGTAACCTGAATACCACAAATATGTGGAAACATGTACGGACAAAGCACGTAGCTGAGTTACAAAGACACACTGGAGATGTAGGCCAACCTACAGCAGCACCTACATCTTCAGGTCGTGTTCGAGCCTCTACCTCCAGCTCACATACACCTGGTTCGGCTTCCTCACAGGATCTCCATGGAAGAATCTCGGTCACTGTTGTCCATAGACAAACTGTTATTCCACCCACAGCAGCAAGTTCACAGTCATCGTCACACTCCCAGAACAAAAAACAGCCATCGGTACCACAGGCATGGGATAAAAGACGGCCATACTCGACAAACCATCCACGAGCACAGGCTCTGAATGCTGGCATTGCAAAACTCCTGTCCCTTGAAATGCTGTCATTCAGGCTGGTGGAGACTGACAGTTTCAGGAACTTTATGGCATTGGCAGTCCCACAATATAATGTGCCAAGCCGATTTTATTTCAGCAGGCAAGCTGTCCCTGCTCTGCAAAAACATGTCGAGGGAAACATTAAACATGCGCTACTAAACGCCGTCAGTAGCAGGGTCCACCTGACCACCGATGCGTGGACCAGTACCCATGGCCAGGGACGATACCTTTCCCTCACTGCCCATTGGGTCAATGTTGTGGAGCCGGGTACAGATCTTGCCAGTGGCGCTGTACGTGTTCTGCCAACTCCAAGGATTGCAGGAATCCAGTCTGTACACATTGATTCCTCCTCCTACTCCAGTTCCTCAGAATCATCGCTGCACGAGCCGTCACGGTATACCTCCACATGGACCCGTGAACGCTTACCTGTTGCGACCGATATGAGCACAGCCGTGGCCAAACGTCAACAGGCCGTCCTGAAATTAATTTCCATGGGGAATCGAAGCCACACAGCGCAGGAGCTCTGGGATACCATCAAGCAGGAGAGCGACGTGTGGTTTTTGTCAGCTAATCTCCAGCCAGGCTTGGTAGTGTGTGACAATGGCCGAAATCTGGTGGCAGCTCTGGGCCTTGGCAACCTCACTCACATACCATGTCTGGCACATGTGCTCAACTTGGTCGTGCAGAGTTTTTTGAGGGACTATCCGGATCTTGATGCACTGCTGCACAAGGTCCGCTAGAGTGCGCTCACTTGCGACGTTCCAGCATGGCCAGATCGCGCATTGTAGCTCTGCAAGTCAGATTTCGCCTTCCTGAACATCGCATCATATGTGACGTACCCACCAGGTGGAATTCCACGTTACATATGTTGGAGCGGTTGTGTGAGCAGCAGCCAGCAGTAATGGAGTATCAGCTGCAACAGGCGCAATCAACTCGCAATTTGCGCAGTTCACACTTCACCACTACTGAGTGGGCCTCTATGAAGGACATCTGCGACGTTTTGCGTGCGTTTGATGTCTCAACGCGGATGGCGAGTGCAGATGATGCACTAGTCAGCATGACTGTCCCCCTTATCTGCCTGCTTCAGAAATCACTGAAAGCACTAAAGGAAGAGGTTTTGGAAGAGGTGGAGGATGAGGAGTCACAAATTCAATTACCTTCAGGACAGTCAGCGCAACGTGGTTCCTCACAAAGGGCTGGGCAGGGCTCACTTTGTGAGGAGGATGAGGAGGAGTCAATGGAGGAGGAAGAAATCCCTACAGAGGGAGGTACACAACGCTCTAGTCAGTATGTAGAGCGAGGGTGGGGTGATGCAGAGGAGGCAGAGATGACGCCTCTTCCAGAGGACAGCCTTTGTTGGCCAGTTGGGAGTCTGCAGCACATGGTTGATTTCATGCTTCAGTGCCTGAGAAACGACCGCCGCATCGCCCACATTCTCACCACGTCAGATTATTGGGTGTACAGCCTCCTAGACCCTCGCTACCGGGACAACTTACAAACCCTCATCACACCGGTGAACCGGGACCGTAAAATGCAGGAGTACCAAGACACACTGGTGCAATCCATACTGTTGTACATTCCAGCCGAGAGAGCTGCTGCTGCTGCTACTGCTTTACAAAGCAGCTCTGTGCGTCGAGGCAGTGTAGACACCTCTACAACAAGAGGGAGCAGAAGCAGCGCCTCTGCACAGGGCAAGAGCTGTATGTTACAAATGTGGCAAAGTTTTGTGACAGCGCCAGCAAGGTCTACACCATCCGAGACGGCTCCAGTCACCAGGAAGAAACGTTTCCGTAAGATGGTGACAGACTACTTGGCTTTCCCTCTAAGTGTACTCCCAGATGCCTCTTCCCCTTTCAAATTTTGGGTCTCTAAGTTGGATACATGGCCAGAGCTTAGCCAGTATGCATTGGAGGTGCTGGCTTGCCCTGCTGCCAGTGTATTATCTGAGCGTGTCTTTAGTGCTGCAGGTGGTGTAGTAACAGACCGTCGCATGCGACTATCCTCAGAGAATGTAGACCGGCTTACTTTTCTGAAAATGAACAAGGCATGGATCCCACCTGAATTTGCCTGTCCGTTTTCAGATTAAATAACTGTTTGGCAACGTTTTCCATGTCTCCTGTTATGTTCATCTTTCTACCACCTGAACTCTACTCCCTGGCTACAACACCGCCATTTGTTGCTCGTAAGTAATTGGCAGTACTGACTCCTGGCCAGCCTGGTTACAGCACGACAGCTGTTTCCTGGCAGTGTGAACGTCAATTATCCTCCAATAAGTTGTGCTGTCGTGTTGCATTCGGGTTAGCCGACTCTATGGTGCCTGCAGTTTAGGTGATTCCTATGTGTGCTGTGGGATATGTAAATAAAGGCGGTTTCCATTGTGACAATAGGACAAGCACCCACTGTAGGACTGTGTGATTCGGTAACTGCGGACGGCTTGCGTCCTGTCAACTTACATTTTCATGGGTGCGTTCTTCTACCCGTCCGGGGTCCAGTACCGTCAACTGGTTCTCCCCAGTGCCTTTGGCCTAGGTGCCTCCATCTCCGTATCCGAGTTCCACCAACGTCTGCTGGTCCTTGGTAGTGCTTTGGAGCACAGGTACCTCCTGCTTAGTAACCGTGTCACAGTAACGTCAGCTGGTACTCGGTTGTGATATTGCCTCTTTTCCTTCTGCTACCCGTCCGGGGTCCAGTACCGTCAACTGGTTCTCCCCAGTGCCTTTGGCCTAGGTGCCTCCATCTCCGTATCCGAGTTCCACCAACGTCTGCTGGTCCTTGGTAGTGCTTTGGAGCACAGGTACCTCCTGCTTAGTAACCGTGTCACAGTAACGTCAGCTGGTACTCGATTGTGACATTGCCTCTTTTCCTTCTGCTACCCGTCCGGGTTCCAGCACAGTCAGCTGGTCCTCGTTACTTCCATTGTCTCTTGCTCCATCTGATACCCGTCAGGGTTCCAGTAACGTCAGCTGTTTCTCAGAAATTAGACGACCTTAAAGACCACCCAGAAGAAGATGACGACAACAAGGACGACGAGAATGAAGCCAACCAGCCTGAACACCATCACAAAGAAAAAATAAAAGATTACCCAGAAGAAGATCACCAACAGGACAAAGAAGGTTAAGACAAACTACAAGATACAGAACAAGAGACAGAAGAACAATAAGCAGAAGATCAAAAAGCAGAAGAACATGAAGTATAAGACCAAAATGAAGAGCAAAATATATGCTCTAAATTCTAAGCAGAAGAAGACTAAGCAGTGTATGGGGGTGAGTCCGTTCCTCCTCGTGGTGCCCCTGGAAAATGCCTGCTGCTGCAGGCTAAACTGAACACGGACAAATACTGTTGTAATTTAAATCTTTTGTGACAGCAAGAACGGAAGGATGAACAATTCATACTTTTACAGATTACAAGTACAGGAATCTCTGTCACAAATAAGAATATGATGAAGAAGATGAAGAGGAAGAAGATGAAGAATTTGAATATGAAGAAGATTAATTAGTTTAATAATAACAATATGAGTAATGTAAACAAAAACATGAATAGCAAGAAGTTTAAGAAGAAGATTAAGAAGGTGAAGATGAAGAATAATTTGATGAGAAAGATGATGCTGCTGCTGAAGATTATGAAGGAGAAAGTGTGGCACTGGCAAAAGTTAAAAAGGTGAAGAGCATGGAAGTTGTGAAACATACATATTTGCCAAAATAGAAAAAAGGTTAACAACATTGTCAATTTGTTAGTCAATCCAAACGTATTTCCAAAAAAATATATATTAATGCTATTCCAATGCATTGGGTTAAACAATGTATGCCTTTATTGTCTCCTCAACCTCCCCCAATACATTCTACATTAGTCTTTGTTGTTTTCCTTCATGTACAATTAACCAACAAGGCAAGAATGGTTTTTTTTAATGTCGATATTTGGTTCCCATAGACTTACATTGGACTTCCGGTATCGGAATCGGATATCGACGATATTTAGTGATATCGGCGATACCATTCCGATCCGATATTTTTAGATATCGAGCAGTATCGCTCAACACTATTCTTGACATGTCTGCACAGTATGTGCATAATAAACTCGCACAGAACAGACTAAAATCTTTCTGCGACACGTATGAGAGACTGATAAGTACGTGTCCAACACCCGACATTATCGCAGAACTGTGCGATTTTAAACAAAATTATGCAAATGTATGATTTTAAACAAAAATTATGCAACTGTACAGTCAACTTCTGTGAAATAAACCTGTCTGCCTGAGAACGTATGGTTATGAATTGAAAAATAATTAAAATGCTCACTAGAGTTGAGCGATACTTTCCGATATCCAAAAGTATCGGAATCGGAATGGTATCGCCGATACCCAAAAAATATCGGCGATACCCGATACCGATACCGGAAATCCAATGTAAGTCTATGGGAACAAAATATCGGAATTAAAAAAAACCCATTCTTGCCTTGTTGGTTAATTGTACATGAAGGAAAACAACAAAGAGTAATGTAGAATGTATTGGGGAAGGTTGAGGAGACATTAAAGGCATAGATGTTTAACCCAATCAAATGGAATAGCATAAATATTTTTTTTTTTAAGATGTTCGGATTGACGAAGAAATTGACAATGTTGTTAACGTTTTTTCTATTTTGGCAAATATGTATATTTCACAACTTCCATGCTCTTCACCTTTTTAACTTTTGACACACTTTCTCCTTCATAATCTTCAGCAGCATCATCTTTTTCATCAAATTATTCTTCATCTTCACCTTCTTTATCTTCTTCTTAAACTTCTTGCTATTCATCTTTTTGTTAACATTACTCATATTGTTCTTATTAAACTATTATTCTTCTTCATATTCTACTTCTTCATCTTCTTCCTCTTCATCTTCTTCATCATATTCTTATTTGTGACAGAGATTCCTGTACTTGTAATCTGTAAAAGTATGAATTTTTCATCCTTCCGTTCTTGCTGTCACAAAAGATTTAAATTACAACAGTATTTGTCCGTGTTCAGTTTAGCCTGCAGCAGCAGGCATTTTCCAGGGGCACCACGAGGAGGAACGGACTCACCCCCATACACTGCTTAGTCTTCTTCTGCTTATAATTTAGAGCATATATTTTGCTCTTCATTTTGGTCTTATACTTCATGTTCTTCTGCTTTTTGATCTTCTGCTTATTGTTCTTAAGTCTCTTGTTCTGTATCTTGTAGTTTGTCATAACCTTCTTAGTCCTGTTTGGTAATCTTTTATTTCTTCTTTGTGATGGTGTTTACGCTGGTTGGCTTGATGCTCGTCGTCCTTGTGGTGGTCATCTTCTTCGGGGTGGTCATCAGGGTCGTCGTCTTCATTGTTGGAGATCCAGAGTGATTTCCCAAAAAAACATTGAAAAAATCTTCAATTTGTAAATGTAGCACAAGGTACAAGAGCCAATGCAAGTAACGAGGACCAGCTGACTGTGCTGGAACCCGGAGGGGCAGCAGAAGGAAAAGAGCCAATGGCACAACCGAGGACCAGCTGACGTTACTGGGACACGGTTACTAAGCAGGAGGTACCTGTGCTCCAAAGCACTACCAAGGACCAGCAGACGTTGCTGGAACTCGGATACCGAGATGGAGGCACCTAGGCCAAAGGCACTGCGGAGAACCAGCTGACGGTACTGGAACCCGGACGGGTAGCAGAAGGTACAAGAGCCAATGCAAGTGACGAGGACCAGCTGACTGTGCTGGAACCCGGAGGGGCAGCAGAAGGAAAAGAGCCAATGGCACAACCGAGGACCAGCTGACGTTACTGGGACACGGTTACTAAGCAGGAGGTACCTGTGCTCCAAAGCACTACCAAGGACCAGCAGACGTTGCTGGAACTCGGATACCGAGATGGAGGCACCTAGGCCAAAGGCACTGCGGAGAACCAGCTGACGGTACTGGAACCCGGACGGGTAGCAGAAGGTACCCATGGAAATTTAAGTTGACAGGCCGCGAGCCGGCCGCAGTTACCGAATCCCACAGTACTACAGTGGGTGATTGTCCTATTGTCACAACGGAAACAGCCTTTATTTGCATATCCCGCAGCACACATAGGAAGCACCTAAACTCCAGTCACCATAGAGTCGGCTAACCCGACCGCAACACGACAGGACAACTTATTGGAGGCTAAATGACGTTTACACTGACAGGAAACAGAAACAGATGGCGTGCTAGAACCAGTCTGGGCAGGAGTGAGTACCCGTGCCAATGACACTTCCGAGCAACAACTGTCGGTGTTGGAGCCCAGGGATGAGAAGAGAACCGGTTGGAGGCAGCAGGACTTTTTGCCGTTCACACAGCAGGGGAACAGCTGACATTACTGAACCCCAGTAACACAGGAGCAAGTGTTCACTGTGCTAACAGCACTTCCGAGCAACAACTGGCGGTGTTGGAGCCCAGGCATGAGAAGAGAACAGGGTGGAGGCAGCAGGACTTTTTGCCATACACACAGCAGGGGAACAGCTGACATTACTGAACCCCAGTAATACAGGAGCAAGTGTTCACTGTGCTAACAGCACTTCCGAGCAACAACTGGCGGTGTTGTAGCCCAGGCATGAGAAGACAACAGGGTGGAGGCAGAAGGACTTTTTGCCGTACACACAGCAGGGGAACAGCTGACATTACTGAACCCCAGTAACACAGGAGCAAGTGTTCACTGTGCTAACAGCACTTCCGAGCAACAACTGGCGGTGTTGTAGCCCAGGCATGAGAAGACAACACGGTGGAGGCAGCAGGACTTTTTGCCGTACACACAGCAGGGGAACAGCTGACATTACTGAACCCCAGTAACACAGGAGCAAGTGTTCACTGTGCTAACAGCACTTCCGAGCAACAACTGGCGGTGTTGTAGCCCAGGCATGAGAAGACAACAGGGTGGAGGCAGCAGGACTTTTTGCCGTACACACAGCAGGGGAACAGCTGACATTACTGAACCCCAGTAACACAGGAGCAAGTGTTCACTGTGCTAACAGCTCTTCCGAGCAACAACTGGCGGTGTTGTAGCCCAGGGATGAGAAGACAACAGGGTGGAGGCAGCAGGACTGTTTGCCGTACACACAGCAGGGGAACAGCTGACATTACTGAACCCCAGTAACACAGGAGCAAGTGTTCACTGTGCTAACAGCACTTCCGAGCAACAACTGGCGGTGTTGTAGCCCAGGCATGAGAAGACAACAGGGTGGAGGCAGCAGGACTTTTTGCCGTACACACAGCAGGGGAACAGCTGACATTACTGAACCCCAGTAACACAGGAGCAAGTGTTCACTGTGCTAACAGCACTTCCGAGCAACAACTGGCGGTGTTGTAGCCCAGGCATGAGAAGACAACAGGGTGGAGGCAGCAGGACTTTTTGCCGTACACACAGCAGGGGAACAGCTGACATTACTGAACCCCAGTAATACAGGAGCAAGTGTTCACTGTGCTAACAGCACTTCCGAGCAACAACTGGCGGTGTTGGAGCCCAGGCATGAGAAGCAACAGGGTGGAGGCAGCAGGACTGTTTGCCGTACACACAGCAGGGGAACAGCTGACATTACTGAACCCCAATAACACAGGAGCAAGTGTTCACTGTGCTAACAGCACTTCCGAGCAACAACTGGCGGTGTTGTAGCCCAGGCATGAGAAGACAACAGGGTGGAGGCAGCAGGACTTTTTGCCGTACACACAGCAGGGGAACAGCTGACATTACTGAACCCCAGTAACACAGGAGCAAGTGTTCATTGTGCTAACAGCACTTCCGAGCAACAACTGGCGGTGTTGTAGCCCAGGCATGAGAAGACAACAGGGTGGAGGCAGCAGGACTTTTTGCCGTACACACAGCAGGGGAACAGCTGACATTACTGAACCCCAGTAACACAGGAGCAAGTGTTCACTGTGCTAACAGCACTTCCGAGCAACAACTGGCGGTGTTGTAGCCCAGGCATGAGAAGACAACAGGGTGGAGGCAGCAGGACTTTTTGCCGTACACACAGCAGGGGAACAGCTGACATTACTGAACCCCAGTAATACAGGAGCAAGTGTTCACTGTGCTAACAGCACTTCCGAGCAACAACTGGCGGTGTTGGAGCCCAGGCATGAGAAGACAACAGGGTGGAGGCAGCAGGACTGTTTGCCGTACACACAGCAGGGAACAGCTGACATTACTGAACCCCAGTAATACAGGAGCAAGTGTTCACTGTGCTAACAGCACTTCCGAGCAACAACTGGCGGTGTTGGAGCCCAGGCATGAGAAGACAACAGGGTGGAGGCAGCAGGACTGTTTGCCGTACACACAGCAGGGGAACAGCTGACATTACTGAACCCCAATAACACAGGAGCAAGTGTTCACTGTGCTAACAGCACTTCCGAGCAACAACTGGCGGTGTTGTAGCCCAGGCATGAGAAGACAACAGGGTGGAGGCAGCAGGACTTTTTGCCGTACACACAGCAGGGGAACAGCTGACATTACTGAACCCCAGTAACACAGGAGCAAGTGTTCATTGTGCTAACAGCACTTCCGAGCAACAACTGGCGGTGTTGTAGCCCAGGGATGAGAAGACAACAGGGTGGAGGCAGCAGGACTGTTTGCCGTACACACAGCAGGGGAACAGCTGACATTACTGAACCCCAGTAACACAGGAGCAAGTGTTCACTGTGCTAACAGCACTTCCGAGCAACAACTGGCGGTGTTGTAGCCCAGGCATGAGAAGACAACAGGGTGGAGGCAGCAGGACTGTTTGCCGTACACACAGCAGGGGAACAGCTGACATTACTGAACCCCAGTAACACAGGAGCAAGTGTTCACTGTGCTAACAGCACTTCCGAGCAACAACTGGCGATGTTGTAGCCCAGGCATGAGAAGACAACAGGGTGGAGGCAGCAGGACTTTTTGCCGTACACACAGCAGGGGAACAGCTGACATTACTGAACCCAGTAACACAGGAGCAAGTGTTCACTGTGCTAACAGCACTTCCGAGCAACAACTGGCGGTGTTGTAGCCCAGGCATGAGAAGACAACAGGGTGGAGGCAGCAGGACTTTTTGCCGTACACACAGCAGGGGAACAGCTGACATTACTGAACCCCAGTAACACAGGAGCAAGTGTTCACTGTGCTAGCAGCACTTCCGAGCAACAACTGGCGGTGTTGGAGCCCAGGGTCAAGGAGGATGTTTAAATACTAGATCAAGTATTTTCCTTGTTACGTGTCAATTAAAAATGTCTATACTCCAAACAAGAGAAATGTAACCTTTAGTACCATAAGATGATGATTTTACTTAAAAAAATATATGTAAATTAATAATTTACAAACATAAACGCATACATTAACATGTTGAAAAGCAATGCAAACCACAATTAAAATAGGTTAAATAATCTGCTATATGGTTTAAAATAAAAGCATACAAGTACATATCAGAATCCATTAATGATGGCTAAGTAACAGTATGTACACCATTTCTATTGTGTAGACAATGAATGGCTGACTTAAAAACATAATCAGCATTACAAGTTATCTTTGACATTCATAAAAGTTTACATTTTGTGAATAATATCACTAAAAAGTTTTTAAAAATATCTAAAATTTCCATCATGTAATACTGATAATATGTGCCAATCATTTATATTAACAAACAAAAACGTTAAAAAGTGCATAGTGCATAGTCAAAACAGCTATTTATGCCTGACTGTGGACTTGCAAGCATGACAACGGATAGATAAGGTATATATAGATGAGACTGCATAGCCACAGATGTTGAATGGCGATGTAATACTGTACCTCAATAAAGTGTGCGTTACTACTACATCCTTTTTTTTATATAGCTTTATAAAAGGTTACGTGCATGTATGGTTGCGCCTTTGTTTGGACGCACAGACTGGCTTCATGTTGTGACGCGTTGGGTATTGGAGCGTCTGTGCGTCTTATGACGCAGACTAACATTCATGGTGCGCATCGTTCATCATCGCAAGCGTACCGACAACACAAAGGCGTTGTCATGACTGCTTTACTCAGTAAACATGCACCTATGATGAAACATACACGCATGTGCCCTATTACATAACAAGCTACAAGAAAAACGAGTGTGAGGTGTGACACAGCTGTTTTGTTAAGGTACAGTATTATATCGACATTGTACAGGTGTCGCTATTCAGTCTGATAAATAGATATCATTCACCTATTCTATCAGTTGTCGTTCTTTCAGCACCACTTACAGGTATATATTTTGCTATTGTGACTATGCACTATTGACTTTAACAAGGTAATGCATGATTTTTGTTAGCGATTATCATGTTTACATGAAGGACCTTTATGATATGGGCTGTTATCTTTCTAATTAAATATGTATTTTTTAAAATGACACAAATATAAGTAATGTTGAAGAGGACTATTCCTACATGCATTGTTTGCACAATATTACAGGTGTACATCACGTCCCTTAATCAACATTGGATTATTATATTAACTTGTATGCTTTTATTTAAAAGCCAAGAACACTGAAGTCTAACCTTCGCACTGCAGCTGTTGTCAAAGTTCAACCCACATTATGCACTTCCAACATTGCAGCATTTGAGTCATGATGTGAGTTGGATTTGTCTAAGCTATGGAGTGACAAGGTTGACCATCAGTATCCTATAGCATAAGTAGGCTTTTGTGTTAGCATTTGTTTTCGACATGTGCATATCTGAAATAATATGTCACAATTATTTTGTTACAGATTTGTGACAAAGACTAATCATTTTATGGTTTTAAAGCTGACGTTTCAATTATTTACAGCTTAGAAATCAGGGTGTAGCCTCATATGTATGTGTAGCACTAGACACTTTGACATGTCATGTTTTTTTCACCATGTGTAGGTAGCTAGCAGTAATTTTTGCCGGACACACAGCAGGGGAACAGCAGGCGTTACTGAACCCCACAAACACATCAGCGATTGTTTTCATCTGTGCATCTAACACTTCTGAGCAGCAACTGGCGGTGTTGAAGCCCAGGATCAAGGAGGGTGTAGGCAGAGGCCTAGTATGAGATGTTTGAAGTTGAATTTGTAGTTACAAGCAGTAATTTTTGCCAGACACACAGCAGGGGAACAGCAGGCGTTACTGAACCCCACAAACACATCAGCGATTGTTTTCATCTGTGCATCTAACACTTCTGAGCAGCAACTAGCGGTGTTGAAGCCCAGGGTCAAGGAGGGTTTTGAAATAAAATATTAAGTTATTGCCTTGTTACGTGGCCATTGCAAATGTATGTACTTCAAACAAGAATAAATGAAGTTTTACTAGGACAATAAAATGATGAATTTCAATTCCAAGAATAGAAAAATATTTATACTTGAGAGTCCTCAGTGGTTGATACCGTTTAATGGCTAACTGAAAAGATGGTAACAAATTCCAAGCTTTCAAGACTACTCAGGTCTCTTCATCAGGCTAAGACTAAAACAAAAAATGAAGAATCACATATTTCTACACACAACAGGACACAGGAATAGGTAAGACAAGTGAGGGAGGGACAAGTGAGGGGAAACCGGCCAAAAAATGAGAACAAGGATGAATTATCAGCGCCACACAATAAGAGAAAAAATAATGGATTTACCTGTGGCAAAACACTTTTGTATGCCCGGTCATAGCATGATGGATATGGAATTACTGGTATTAAAATATAACTTCAAATATGAGAAAGATACAAAGGTTTCAGAATATAAGCTCATCATGACCTTTGACACTCTTAGTGATGGAATTAATAGATCACACGGATTTATGTAATTCTATATCAATTAAGGAATCTGCGTCTCTGCCCTTCCAGGGGCATGAAAACAGAAAACCAGACCCCAATCAGAGGGCAATAAAACTTTCTATCCTTATCTAGGAACTGTTCCAATATTTATGTTCATCCCTCTGTCATAATGACAGTTCTGCTACACGTGACTTACTTGTCTTACCTATTGCACTATTCCTGTGTCCTGTTGTGTATAGAAATATGTGATGCTTCATTTTTTGTTTTAGTCTTTGCCTGATGAAGAGACGTGAGTAGCCTTGAAAGCTTGCAATTTGTTACCATCTTTTCAGTTATCCATTAAAAGGTATCAACCACTGCGGACTCTCAAGTCTAAATATTTGTCTATCTACTGGCTAACACGGTACGAAGATACACATGTTTCCTAACTTCAAGAATAAAAATAAAGACCCTGAAAATATAAACGCATATATGCACATGCCAACAAGAAATGGAACAACACACCACCCAAAAAATTGGTTACAAAATATAGTGTTGTAAATTTAAGAATAAAAGTCCATTTTTGTATTTATGAATAATGCTTAAGGAACGCTATGTTAAACCATAACATAGTGAAGACAATGGATTTTGTAATAGTCACTCATCATCATCATTGCAATTTATATGTGACAGTCACAGATATTTCAATTATTTAAGTTAATAAAATCGTTACTTTGTACAGCATGTATGACATGTCCAGCATGGACTCATCAATGTGATGACGCAATAATGTACGATAAAAAATAACCATTTAAAAAAACATTATGCATTGTCACAATGTAAGTGTGTGCCTGCAAGTGTAGGTGAAACAAAGGCTACGGATAGCAAAGGTATATTCTATGTCTGTATCAGACAGTGGACAGTCTCTGATGGGTAATGGCGATGTTATACTGTACGTCAATAAAGTCTGCGGCTGCAATCATGCATTTTTTGCTTGTACAGTGTTGAAGAGGGTAAAAGCATGTCTGGTTGCGCAAGGCTTTATCCGTCAACACTACCTTCCTACTGTCACGCGTAGGGTAGGGTAGCGTGTGTCAATTAGATGACTCTATAAAATGTGACGTTACGCAGCGTTATTGTGCCCTAGGGACGCCAAAAATACGACAGCAGTAATCATTTACTGTCTAATACTCCACCTATGACCAACAAAAAAAGCACGTTCCCTCTTTAACAATCTACAAGACTAACAAGCATAATGGTTGACGCTGACTTTATTGAGGTACAGTATTACATCGACATTGTCCATGAGTAACTATGCACTGTGATACCTATATGCCATTATT
Organism: Oophaga sylvatica; assembly: GCA_033576555.1. Classification (NCBI taxonomy): domain Eukaryota; kingdom Metazoa; phylum Chordata; class Amphibia; order Anura; family Dendrobatidae; genus Oophaga; species Oophaga sylvatica. The sequence continues at coordinate 335,100,477 of JARQOD010000001.1, read as the reverse complement.
AATTTATATCTGTTGTGCTTGTTTCAACAGCACTTGCAGGTATAACTACCTATTGTCAGTATGCATGATGCACTTTCTAGATGTAATAATTTATTATTGCACATTATTACCAGGTTTAGATGCTGGCCATTTCATATATGGTGTGTGAAGTTACAGTTGGCATCAGTATGTGTATTTTATAATGTCTGTCATAAATAAAACTCGTGATGATGATGATGAGGATTTTATGATTCGTACATCCATTGACTGCATTATCTTACAGGTACAGATAAAGTTCCTTAAAAAGCATTAATTGATAAGTATGAAATGTACTTTTATGCATTAATTTCAAAAAGTGAACACTATGTTTTAGTTTTTGTTACCATTTCTAATAGACATGTGCAGATATGCGCTGTGATGACAAATTATTATTTGTCCATATTTGTTATAAAAATGTATCATTCTAGGCCTGGAAAACTTCACAATTTCCTGTTTTAAGCATAACAATCAGGGTGACGGCTCTTCCCTATTTGGAGCATGTTCCACATGGGTTTTTCTGTGTAGGGAACAGGAGACTTCTTGCCGGCCACACAGCAGGGGAACAGCTGGCGTTACTGAACCCCACTAACACTATAGCTTGTGTATTGGTCTGTGGACACGACACTTCTGAGCAGCAACTGGCAGTGTTGTAGCCCAGGGAGTAGAGTTCAGGTGGTAGAAAGATGAACATAACAGGAGACATGGATAACGTTGCGAACCAGTTATTTAATCTGAAAACGGACAGACAAATTCTGGCGAGATCCATGCCTTGTTTATTTTCAGAAAAGTAAGCCGGTCTACATTATCGGAGGATAGTCGCATGCGACGGTCTGTTAGTACACCACCTGCAGCACTAAAGACGCGCTCCGATAATACACTGGCAGCAGGGCAAGCCAGCACCTCCAATGCATACTGGCTAAGCTCTGGCCATGTATCCAGCTTAGAGACCCAAAACTTGAATGGGGAAGAGCCATCTGGGAGTACACTGAGAGAGAAAGACATGTAGTCTGTCACCATCTTACGGTAACGTTGCCTCCTGCTGACTGGAGCCGTCTCGGATGGTGTAGACATTTGTGGCGCTGCCACAAAACTTCGCCACATTTGGAACATACTGGTCTTGCCCTGGGCAGAGGCGCTGCTTGTGCTCCCTCTTGTTGCAGAGCTGTCTCCACTGCCTCGACGCACAGAGCTGCTTTGTAAAGCAGTAGCAGCAGCAGTGCTCTGGGCTGGAATGGAGAACATTATGGATTGCACCAGTGTGTCTTGGTACTCCCTCATTTTACGCTCCCGGTTCAACGGTGTGATGAGGCTTTGTAAGTTGTCCCGGTAGCGAGGGTCTAGGAGGGTGTACACCCAATAATCAAACGTGGTGAGAATGTGGGCGATGCGGCGGTCGTTTCTCAGGCACTGCAGCATGAAATCAACCATGTGCTGCAGACTCCCAACTGGCCAAGAAACGCTGTCCCCTGCAAGAGGCGTCATCTCTGCCTGCTCTGCATCACCCCACCCTCGCTCTACATACTGACTAGAGCGTTGTGTACCTCCCTCTGGAGCGATGTCTTCCTCCTCCATTGACTCCTCCTCATCCTCCTCACAAAGTGAGCCCTGCCCAGCCCTTTGTGAGGAACCACGTTGCGCTGACTGTCCAGAAGGTGATGGAATTTGTGTCTCCTCATCCTCCACCTCTTCCAAAACCTCATCCCTTAGTGCTTGCAGTGTTTTTTGAAGCAGGCAGATAAGGGGGACAGTCAGGCTGACTAGTGCATCATCTGCACTCGCCATCCGCGTTGACTCATCAAACGCACGCAAAACGTGGCAGATGTCCTTCATAGAGGCCCACTCAGTAGTGGTGAAGTGTGAACGGCGCAAATTGCGAGTTGATTGCGCCTGATGCAGCTGATACTCCATTACTGCTGGCTGCTGCTCACACAACCGCTCCAACATATGTAACGTGGAATTCCACCTGCTGGGTACGTCACATATGATGCGATGTTCAGGAAGGCGAAATCTGTGTTGCAGAGCTGCAATGCGCGATCTGGCCATGCTGGAACGTCGCAAGTGAGCGCACTCTAGGCGGACCTTGTGCAGCAGTGCATCAAGATCCGGATAGTCCCTCAAAAAACTCTGCACGACCAAGTTGAGCACATGTGCCAGACATGGTATGTGAGTGAGGTTGCCAAGGCCCAGAGCTGCCACCAGATTTCGGCCATTGTCACACACTACCAAGCCTGGCTGGAGATTCGCTGGCAAAAACCACACGTCGCTCTCCTGCTTGATGGCATTCCAGAGCTCCTGCGCTGTGTGGCTTCGATTCCCCATGGGAATTAATTTCAGGACGGCCTGTTGACGTTTGGCCACGGCTGTGCTCATATCGGTCGCAACAGGTAAGCGTTCACGGGTCCATGTGGAGGTAGACCGTGACGGCTCCTGCAGCGATGATTCTGAGGAACTGGAGTAGGAGGAGGAGTCAATGTGGACAGACTGGATTCCTGCAATCCTTGGAGTTGGCAGAACACGTACAGCGCCACTCGCAAGATCTGTACCCGGCTCCACAACATTGACCCAATGGGCAGTGAGGGAAAGGTATCGTCCCTGGCCATGGGTACTGGTCCACACATCGGTGGTCAGGTGGACCTTGCTACTGACGGCGTTTAGTAGTGCATGTTTAATTTTTCCATCAACATGCTTTTGCAGACCAGGGACGGCTTGCCTGCTGAAATAAAATCGGCTGGGCACATTGTATTGTGGGACTGCCAATGCCATTAAGTTCCGGAAACTGTCAGTCTCCACCAGCCTGAATGACAGCATTTCAAGGGACAGGAGTTTTGCAATGCCAGCATTCAGAGCCTGTGCTCGTGGATGGTTTGCCGAGTATGGCCGTCTTTGATCCCATGCCTGTGCTACCGATGGCTGTTTTGTGGCCTGGGAGTGTGAGGATGACAGGGAACTTGCAGCTGTGGGTGGAATAACACTGGGTCTCTGGACAACAGTGACAGAGGTTCTTCCATGGCGATCCTGTGAGGAAGCCGAACCAGCTGTGTGTGAGCTGGAGGAAGAGGCTCCAACACGAGCTGAAGATGTAGGTGCTGCTGTAGGTTGGCCTACATCTCCAGTGTGTCTTTGTAACTGAACCACGTGCTTTCACCGCACATGTTTCCACATATTTGTGGTATTAAGGTTACTGACACTTTTACCTCTTTTTACTTTTTGATTACACAGCTTGCATTTGACATAGCAAATATCATCTGCAAGTGTGTCAAAAAAGGACCACGCAGTGCAAGTCCTGGGAGCGCCCGTTTTGGCTGTTGGAAGAGAACTGCTACGAACGGGTGCCAAACTGGAGGCTACAGGCAACCGAGTCTGCAGCCTACCTCTCCCTACTGTTTGGACCGTTGGGGCAATCTCTTCCTCAGAGCTGCTACCACCACCTTTCTGTTCCTCACGCCATGTTGGGTCTTGGACCTCATCATCTCCACTACCCTCTTCCAACACCTGCTGCTGTTGGGTGGTCTGGCCAGCACCATGCTCAACAGAAACTATCACCTGAGTCTCATCATCATCAGATGCGTTCTGCGGTGTGCTGACCATCGGCACTGGCTCACCCGCCTCTTCACATTCAGAGAGACACAGCTGTTGCGCATCACTGCATACTGCCTCTTCTTCACATTCCAGAATACTGCTTGGCTGGGCCCCTGTTTGCAAGCCAACAGATTCTGAGAAAAGAAGCAGAGACTCAGCTGGCTCCTTTACAGAGCTCTCTGAATGCCTGGGCAATTTGGCAGGCGGTGAAGAGACAGATGGTTGTTCAACAGTGCTGTGGTCCTGAGAGGAGGTGTAAGCAATTGAAGTCGATGCATTGGCTGCCATCCAACCAACAACGGCTTCAATTTGTTCTTCCCGCAGCAGGGGGTACGCCGAGCTCCTACAAAAGTGCGCATAAAGGAACGCTCACGGGGAAAACTGGTGGATGCTGTGTCACTGGGTGCGGCAGCAGCCACAGAATCCCCACTTCCTCTCCCTGCTGAAACTCCACGGCCACGACCACGTGCCTTACTCCCTGCCTTCTTCATCTTGGTAGATTGATAAAGAAAGTCAGAAAAGTTATAAGGCCTAAGTGTCAGGAGTCGAACCCAGTACCTCTTGTCCACTGGCCAGCAGCTCTACCATCTGAGCTATTCTGCTGGCTGCAAAGTTCCTTGCTGAACCCAGATACCATTGACTGTTCTTCCTGATTGGCTACACCTAGTGCTCTCTTGATTGGGCCTCTGATTGCCAATTACACACCCTATATAAACCTGGCCCTGTGGGTGTGTCATTGCGAGATTATTGAGCTCCAAGCCTTTAGTCAAGCGTTTCCTGCTGATCCATTGCTACAAACACTGCTCTCCTGTGTACCGACCTCCGGCTGCCACCTGACTACGTTATCCGCCTGATCCATTGCTACAAACACTGCTTTCCTGTGTACCGACCTCCGGCTGCCATCTGACTACGCTACCTGCCTCTGCTTCCCCTAGTGTTTGCAGTAACATCGGCTCCAACCCAGACGGGATCTTGACAGAATAATCTCGCGCCAAAATGGAGTCCGCTGTGAACACCCTGAGACGGCAAGTTACGGAGCTTCAAAGTTTTTGTACGGACTCTCAAGGAAAATATGCCAAGTTACAAACTGATTTCACGGCGATACAACAGGAAGTAATTGAGCTACAAAAACAACTACTGGACGTGCGCAATTCAGGGTCCGAATCAAATGCGCGGCTGCCGCTGCCTGCAAAGTTCAGTGGGGATCGCAAGCAGTACCGAGGATTCCTCAATCAATGCCGCATATACTTCCAGATGCAACCTGCTCCCTTTACCACTGAGAGGAAGAAAGTTTTTTTCATGATAAATCTCCTGACGGATGAAGCTCTTGCTTGGGCTTCACCTTATGTAGAAAAGGACTATGCCCTCCTTAATGACCTGGAAGCTTTCATCGCAGCTATGAATCAAGTTTTTGATGACCCAAACCGCTGTGCCACAGCAGAAACCAAATTACATAATTTGCGCCAAGGACGTCGCTCTGTTGCGGAATATACATCGGAGTTCCGTCGCTGGGTGGCCGACACCACCTGGAATCCAGCGGCCCAGAGAAGTCAATTTCGACGAGGGTTATCAGAACCAGTGAAAGACGAGCTTGCCAGGGTTGAGACCCCTGACCAGTTGGAGGACTTTATTCAACTATGTATCCGGATTGACCAGAGACTTACTGAAAGGAGAAAGGAGAGACTGCGAGCACTTGGGAATAGCCCTGGCTTCTCATTTTCAGCATCAGACCACCAAGAAAAGACGCAAGTTGTGTCTGAACCGATGCAGATCGACGTCATCCGAAGACCACTCTCTGCACAGGAGAAGGAGAGGCGACGTGCAGAACATCTCTGCCTCTATTGTGGGGACCCTGGACACTATGCCATCAACTGTCCTAACAAAAGGACTATAGCCTTTACCAACAACAGGTCTGCCAGCAATACGGACCTTTCTCAGCAGTCGGATTCCATCTTGCAGACTATCTCATCAGTAACGCCAGAAATAGACAAAATACATACCACATCATCTCATTTTGTAATCCCCATTCAGGTTGTAATGGGCACCCAAAAAATACAATGCTCTGCCCTGTTGGATTCGGGAGCAGGAGGAAATTTTATGGACTTAAAATTTACACGTGATAATGATATTTCCAGTAGGACCAAATCCACACCAATTGAAATGGAAACTGTGGATGGATCACCTTTGTCTTCTGGACCTGTCACGCATGAGACAATCGAACTGGAGATTTGTATCGACCCGGATCATCATGAAGCTGTCAGTTTCCACCTTATTTCATCTCCGAAATTTCCGGTTATTCTAGGGATCCCCTGGTTTTCAGTCCATAACCCTTCTATCAACTGGGCATCAAGGACCATCACCTTTCCATCTGACTACTGTAAGAATAATTGTCATAAGGAACCCCCTGTTCTCCAACAAGTCCAAATCTCTGAGATTTCGCATGAGAAGGAAGAGAAACTACCACCTCAATATCAGCAGTTCTCTGATGTCTGCAGTAAGAAGAAAGCAGATCAATTACCTCCTCACCGTCCTTATGACTGTCCCATTGAATTGCTGCCAGGAGCAACCATTCCATTTGGACGGATTTACAATCTTTCCGAACCTGAATTGAAGGTATTAAGAAAGTTCCTGGATGAAAATTTAGAGAAAGGCTTTATTCGACCTTCCACATCTCCAGCTGGGGCACCCCTGTTCTTTGTTGAAAAGAAAGACTCCACTCTGCGGCCATGTATTGACTACAGAGAGATGAATAATATCACTGTCAAGAATCGCTACCCGCTACCTTTGATTCCTGAACTATTTGAGAGACTCCGTTCTGCGAAAATCTTTACGAAGCTGGATCTTAGAGGGGCTTACAACCTCATACGGATTCGCCCAGGAGATGAGTGGAAGACCGCCTTCAGAACGAGATATGGACATTTTGAATCTCTTGTTATGACCTTTGGCCTTAGCAATGCCCCAGCCACCTTTCAACATTTTATTAATGATGTATTTCGAGATTTCTTGGACCAATTCGTTGTGGCTTATCTCGATGACATTCTTATATTTTCAGACACCTTGGAAGAGCATCGCAGGCACGTCCAGTTAGTCTTGGAACGACTACAGGAGAACCATCTCTACATTAAACTTGAAAAATGTGAGTTTGAACAAACCAGTATCCAATTTCTGGGATATATCATCTCCCCAGAAGGTCTGAGCATGGATCCCGGCAAAATCAATGCTGTAGTGGACTGGCCTGTTCCAAGAAATTTAAAAGACGTCCAGCGTTTCATAGGATTTGCAAATTTTTACCGAAAATTTATAAAGAACTTTTCACGGATCATACTACCAATTACTACACTAACAAAAAAGACAAAAGCATTTTTCTGGTCTCCAGAGGCACAGGAGGCTTTTGACAAGTTGAAAACTCTTTTTACGTCTGCTCCATTGTTAGTACACCCAAATCCTGAATTGCCATTTACTGTCGAAGTGGACGCCTCGGACTCTGCAGTGGGAGCTATTCTGTCTCAGCGAGTTGGGGACAAGATGCAACTTCACCCATGTGCGTTTCTTTCCCACACCATGTCATCTGCAGAAAAGAACTACGACATTGGTAATAAAGAACTGTTAGCCATTAAAGTTGCCTTCTCCGAGTGGAGACATCTTCTGGAAGGTGCCAATCACCCTGTGACTGTCCTCACGGACCACAAGAATCTTGAATTCCTCCGTACAGCAAAAAGATTGTCTGCAAGACAAGCACGATGGGCCTTATTTTTCTCAAGATTCAATTTTATAATCTCTTACCGGCCTGGTTCAAGGAATGGCAAGGCTGACGCCCTGTCTAGGATGTGTTCGGAACCTCAGGAGAGGTCTAGTAATGATGATACAATTCTAGGCCCTAAAAATTTTTTGGGAATATTGCACTCTAGAGGACTAGGTAATAGAATTAAAGATGGATATCAAGAGGACTCTTTCCTTAACCATCCTTCGGAAGACGTCGATCTTTCATTCAAAGAGGGGTTTTGGATGCAGAAACACCAAATATATGTACCTGAATCTTCTCGCCTTGAAGTCCTCAAAAGTGTCCATGATTCTAAACTGGCAGGACATCCTGGAGTTGCAAAAACACAAGACTTACTACTTCGTTTCTTTTGGTGGCCTAATTGTAGGAAGGACGTGAGGAAATATGTTTCAACCTGTTTAACATGCGCACGAAACAAGACCCCACGATCGTCTCCTCTAGGACTCTTGCAACCACTCCCAGTTCCATCCAGGCCTTGGGGATCTATTTCCATGGATTTTATTGTGGAACTACCCCCTTCCAAACAGATGACCGTCATCCTTGTCATAGTGGACCGACTCACAAAAATGGCCCACTTTATTCCAACTGAAGGAATTCCTACTGCTGAAAAAACTGCAGAACTGATGATCAAAGAAGTATTCAGGTTACATGGAATTCCTGACAGCGTGGTGTCTGACAGAGGCGTTCAGTTTACGTCAAAATTTTGGAAGAGTTTCTGTACAGCCTTGGGAGTCACGGTGAATCTTTCTACCGCTTTCCATCCTCAGTCCAATGGCCAGACGGAGAGAACGAACCAGACTTTGGAGCAATACCTCCGTTGCTTCATTTCCTATCTTCAGGATGACTGGGTGGACTATTTACCAACAGCAGAGTTTGCCTACAACAACTCCATACATAGCGCTACATCTCAAACCCCATTTTTTGCTAATTATGGAGTACATCCAGTATTTATCCCTAATCTGCCAGTGAACACTCCCATTCCTGCTGTTAATGACAGGCTTACAAAATTACAGGAATCCCAGAAGGAATTATCAGAGATATTGCTCAAGACCCAGGAAGAATATAAGGAAGCAGCAGATAAACATCGGAGAGTGCCCCCTGCTCTTCAGGTTGGAGACAAAGTTTGGCTGTCCACTAAAAACCTTAAGACACATGTGCCATCCTCCAAATTGGGTCAGAAATTCATTGGACCTTTTCAAATTTCTGCAAAAATTAACCAGGTTGCTTTTCGTTTAAAACTTCCCAACAATCTAAAGATTCATCCAGTGTTTCACATATCCTTGCTCAAACCCTTCTGTGAAAACCCGTTTCCAGGAAGAATTCAGCCACCTCCTCCACCAGAAAGGATCCGTGGTGAAGAAGAATACATTGTGGATAAGATTCTGGACTCCCGAAAATTCAGAGGTAAACTGCAGTATCTGGTGCAGTGGAAGGGTTACGGACCAGAGGAAAATTCATGGGAACCAAGGGACAACGTCCATGCTCCTAGACTAACAAGAGCCTTTCATCAAAGGTACCCGGATAAGCCAGCTCCTGAGATGTCCAGAGGCCATCCTGGAAGGAGGGGAGTACTGTCAGGAGTCGAACCCAGTACCTCTTGTCCACTGGCCAGCAGCTCTACCATCTGAGCTATTCTGCTGGCTGCAAAGTTCCTTGCTGAACCCAGATACCATTGACTGTTCTTCCTGATTGGCTACACCTAGTGCTCTCTTGATTGGGCCTCTGATTGCCAATTACACACCCTATATAAACCTGGCCCTGTGGGTGTGTCATTGCGAGATTATTGAGCTCCAAGCCTTTAGTCAAGCGTTTCCTGCTGATCCATTGCTACAAACACTGCTCTCCTGTGTACCGACCTCCGGCTGCCACCTGACTACGTTATCCGCCTGATCCATTGCTACAAACACTGCTTTCCTGTGTACCGACCTCCGGCTGCCATCTGACTACGCTACCTGCCTCTGCTTCCCCTAGTGTTTGCAGTAACATCGGCTCCAACCCAGACGGGATCTTGACACCTAAGTGTGGTTATTCCTCAGAGACTGCAGTGAACACTGCAGACAACTCTTCAGTAGCTGTGAAAGGCCCCTTTGTGTACTTCTATAGTGTTTGCAACCAATGTATTGTATACGGATGGAAGCCCGTCACACTAATAGATTAGATTTTTTTCAAATATAATGGAGCAGCACCAATTTGAGAAAAATGTGAAGGATGAGGCAGTGACACACGCTCAGCAGACTACAACCAGCAGTGGTTGAAGAACTAACTGGAGCGTAATCGCACTCAAAAAATGAAAAGCTCACAGACTACAGTGAACACTGCACACAACTGTTCACTATCTGTGAAAGGCCCTTTTGTACTTCTATAGTGTTTGCAACCAATGTATTGTATACGGATGGAAGCGCGTCACACTAATAGATTAGATTTTTTTCAAATATAATGGAGCAGCACCAATTTGAGAAAAATGTGAAGGATGAGGCAGTGACACACGCTCAGCAGACTACAACCAGCAGTGGTTGAAGAACTAACTGGAGCGTAATCTGCACTCAAAAAATGAAAAGCTCACAGACTACAGTGCAACACTGCACACAACTGTTCACTATCTGTGAAAGGCCCCTTTGTGTACTTCTATAGTGTTTGCAACCAATGTATTGTATATGGATGGAAGCGCGTCACACTAATAGATTAGATTTTTTTCAAATATAATGGAGCAGCACCAATTTGGAAAAATGTGAAGGATGAGGCAGTGACACACGCTCAGCAGACTACAACCAGCAGTGGTTGAAAAACTAACTGGAGCGTAATCTGCACTCAAAAAATGAAAAGCTCGCAGACTACAGTGCAACACTGCACTCAACTGTTCACTATCTGTGAAAGGCCCTTTCTGTACTTCTATAGTGTTTGCAACCAATGTATTGTATACGGATGGAAGCGCGTCACACTAATAGATTAGATTTTTTTCAAATATAATGGAGCAGCACCAATTTGAGAAAAATGTGAAGGATGAGGCAGTGACACACGCTCAGCAGACTACAACCAGCAGTGGTTGAAGAACTAACTGGAGCGTAATCTGCACTCAAAAAATGAAAAGCTCACAGACTACAGTGAACACTGCACTCAACTGTTCACTATCTGTGAAAGGCTCCTTTCTGTACTTCTATAGTGTTTGCAACCAATGTATTGTATATGGATGGAAGCGCGTCACACTAATAGATTAGATGTTATTTCATTAATTGGAGCTGCACCAATTCGAAATAAAATTGAAAGGATGAGGCAGTGAGACACGTCAGAGACTACAAACCAGCAGTGGTTGAAGAACTAACTGGAGCGTAATCTGCACTCAAAAAATGAAAAGCTCACAGACTACAGTGAACACTGCACACAACTGTTCACTATCTGTGAAAGGCTCCTTTCTGTACTTCTATAGTGTTTGCAACCAATGTATTGTATACGGATGGAAGCGCGTCACACTAATAGATCACTGTTAATTTCTATTGAATGGAGCTGCACCAATTCCACAAAATAAAATAAAAAAAAGAGTCAGTGAGTGACACGTGCAGATGCCTACAAACAGCGGTGGATGCAGAGCAAACTGCAGCGTCACCTGCACTCTCACACACACACCTTGCACAGAGCTGTTAAAACAACACTGCAAGGCAAAAGGAAGCTTTACACAGCGGTTGGTAAACTAGCCTGCCTAAAGCACAGTACACAAAATCGCAATCTCTAACTGTCCCTCAGAGTCAGCAGAGCAGCGTTCTGTCCCTAACTGAGTTCACAGCACAGTGACGCTAAAATGGCGGCGGCGCCTTTTATAGTGCATTCTGACATCATTTCAGCAGCCAATCACAGCCATGCCATTAGTTAACATGACCGCAGCAGTACAGGATGTGCCCACACTTCGTAGGATTCCTCATTGGCTGACTAAAATCACAGTGCCTCTCAAAGAATTATGGGAACTTCCGATTCCGGTATACGATATATGAAAAATATCGGAACTAAGTATCGGAATTCCGATACAGCGAATATCGGCCGATACCCGATACTTGCGGTATCGGAATGCTCAACACTAATGCTCACGCATTACACCCTAGGGGCCGATACACGATCTCACAGCGCATTTACACAACTATGATGACCCTGGAAATGTCAGCATTCACGAGCAAACAATCGGTCAAAGCATGGAGCATCTTGATACACACATACAGAAATTCTCGTGGGGTGACCTCTGTAGGTAATAGTGTTTGTGATAGCTCTGGGAGTTTGAGGGTGATAGTTGTACCAGCGGTAAATTTTCAGGGTATACATTTATAGCCCACAATGCCGGTCACCACGATTCTTACTTTATTGTTAAGAGGTGTCATGGTCTTGTGTGTGACGCTACCCGATTTGTCTATAAGGTTCATAGACTCGCTAAATTTTATCCCCGTGAAGCTCACTAAATTACCCCAGGCCTCGGGATTTTCAGTTTTCCGCACTTTTTTAATACCTGAGAAAACAAAGCTATGTAGGTCCCATACCCGATGTGAAATATTATGGGCTAGAGTAAATGGCACAGTGTGCTTCTGGTATGGCATGAGAGTCCGAAACACATGTATGTTAAAAAGTTTGTACCCAATTTTTTGTTGAATGCTGGTCAAAATCGTTGCATAGGTGTTGGCCTGTGCCAAAATAGGTCTTTCTGGTACGGTATGGGCGTCAGAAACACAGGTATGCTAAAAAGTTTGAACCCAATTTTTTGTTGAATGCTGGTCAAAATCGTTGCATAAGCGTGGACCTGTGCCAAAATAGGTCTTTCTGGCACGGCATGAGAGTCAGAAACATAGCTATGCTAAAAAGTTTGTACCTGATTTTTGTTGAACGGTGCTCAATATCGATGCATAGGGGTGGGCATGTGCCAAAATAGGCCGGGACACGTCCCGACATGCCTGTCTTTTATATCTGAGGTGGCATAGCATCTTTAAAAATAGGACTGTGCAGCAAGAACGCTGCTCATCCCAGGCTATGCATTGGGTGATGTATGTAGTGCATACTGAGAACATTGGCATTCAGCATGCCTTGAGAGGGTTTGTGAAGCAACTTGCTCAATATTTTCTAGATGACTATGCGTATGTTAACGGCCAGCACATAGTTTTGAATTTCAGGGTTGTTTTTTTCCACGGCTGTCCGTCGTGCTATAATGAAAATGATGCAAATAAGGTCACAAACATCACCTGCGGACAGTTATATCATGCCCTTTTAGCTAAAAAGCGCTAGCTGCAGCAGTGCGGGTACACCATAAGTGTGCTGTGGGTGCATGAGTGGCGTGAAATGTTTAAAAATGATTCAGCGGATCACCACCATCTATGAAATATGGTATTTTCCAAACACCAGCGATGATCTGTTTGCCCCCTACATTAAACTACACTATAGGGCTGAGCTGTAGGGGCCCGTGTATCCTACCGGCTACACTGATGCAGGCTAGAGAAAAGCACCACGGCGACAGTTTTCTTGAAAAAGCGCTGCCATAACGAATTTGTTGTGAATTTGTCATCAAGTTGCCGGAATCGTGTTAGTAATCAATTTAATACATCTTGATTCGCTACAATATTCGTATGGTAACTATTAAAATAGCAGCTGAGAGTCAGAAACACCGCTATGCTAAAAAGTTTGTACCCGATTTTTGTTGCATGGTGGTCAAAATCGCTGCGTAGGAGTGGGTATGTACCGAAATAGGCCAGTACACGCGTCCCGAGATAACGAATTTGCTCTGAATTTGCCATCAAGTTGCTGGAATCTTTAAAATAGCCTAGCTTTACAAATATCGCGTTGAATATATCGCGTTGAATCAAAGTAAAGTGGAGCATGTGCCAAAATAGGCCGGAACCCGTCCCGAAATAACGAATTTGGTCTGAATTTGTCATCAAGTTGCCGGAATCGTGTTAGTAATCAATTTAATACATCTTGGTTCGCTACAATATTCGTATGGTAACTATTAAAATAGCAGCTGAGAGTCAGAAACACCGCTATGCTAAAAAGTTTGTACCCGATTTTTGTTGCACGGTGGTCAAAATCGCTGCGTAGTAGTGGGCATGTACCAAAATAGGCCAGCGCATACCGAGAACATTGGCATACAGCATGCCTTGAGAGGGTTTGTGAAGCAAATTTTTGTTGCACGGTGGTCAAAATCGCTGCGTAGTAGTGGGCATGTACCAAAATAGGCCAGCGCATACCGAGAACATTGGCATACAGCATGCCTTGAGAGGGTTTGTGAAGCAACTCGCTCAATATTTTCTAGATGCCTATGCATATGTTAACGTCCAGCACATAGTTTTTGAATTTCAGGGTTGTTTTTTCCACGGCTGTCCGTCGTGCTGTAATGGAAATGATGCAAATAAGGTCACAAACATCACCTGCGGGCAGTTATATCATGCCTTTTTAGCTAAAAAGCGCTAGCTGCAGCGGTGCGGGTACACCATAAGTGTGCTGTGGGTGCATGAGTGGCGTGAAATGTTTAAAAATGATTCAGCGGATCACCACCATTTATGAAATATGGTATTTTCCAAACACCAGCGGTGATCTGTTTGCCCCTACATTAAACTACACCATAGGGATGAGTTGTAGGGGTCCGTGTATCCTAACGGTTACGCTGATGAAGGCTAGAGAAAAGCACCACAGTGACAGTTTTCTTGAAAAAGAGCTGACTGTCTTTCATATCTGAGGGAGTTAGCATCGTTAAAAATAGGCCTAGGTCTCTCCCAAAATAACGAATTTGCTCTGAATTTGTCATCAAGTTGCTGGAATCGTGTAAGCATTCAATTTAATACACCTTGATTCGCTACAATATCGGTATGGTAACTGTTTAAAATAACAACTATGCTTGAAATGTCTTTGAGCTGTATTTATTACAATAAAATCTTGTAACCTTGTTTTTACAATACCGCGTCATTGCTTTTTTAAAAATACGAATAAAACATTCGCGTGTCTAATATCGTAACATGGCCATATACATAATATGTCCATGACCATTTCATAATGTGACCTCACCTTGATACAGCTTTCCCCCACACAATAGATTGGTCAAAGGATACATTTAGTGCTGGACTTAAAAGAATCCCAAATAGATTGATCAAAGGTCTTGTCCGGACATGCCGGCACTATGGCCGGCTATACACAATACAAGGCTAATTACTATATGTACTTTCTAGCAACTGAATTACAACAGCTAAATAGCACTGACCTTCTCTCAATTGTACATGGCCGGCTATACACAATACAAGGCTAATTACTATGTATACTTTCTAGTAACTGAATTACCACAGTTAAATAGCACTGACCTTCTCTCAATTGTACTTACAGGGAATGACACAACACTACGCTGCTACACTTCTGTTAATACGTAGTCTATCTTTAATTCACTAAAACTTCTTATATATAAATACTATAGAATAAACTCCTTTTAGTCTGTACATACACTACTAAGCTATATCTTTACACCTAGTGAAACACACACACAGATTTAATACAACAGCTGCTAGAAAATACCTTTACATACATTTACTGCTGAACTTAAAAGTGACCACACAAAAAACACCCTTATAAAATCAAGATTCGCCTTGATACAACTTTCCCCACAGTCTGATCAAATCCACAAGGAGATGGAAAAAATATAAATAGAGACGAATAAATTCATGAATCACTTTGATTGAAATTTCCACATTCAGCAGTCCTGATTTCCCAGGCAGATCAAATCTCAGAGAGACGGATTAAATGATAGGGGCGTGACGACCTGTCAGATTGAGTTTGATGAGTAATATAACTCCTATACTACTAATATTCTTTGTATGGAACTCCAGTTTTTTTTTTTTTTATTGGCATGGAGAATGAAGGAGTTAGAAGCAGCAGATGGGGATGATGGAATGGCTGGTGGTTGGCGAGGCTCGCTAGTCTGCATTTTAGCACAGTAAGATTCCCACACTAAAGCACGTTGATCGCGTATGTGCCAGTTCATGCATGTAGTTGTCAAATTATTGCAGAATTTGGCTCTACTGAGTTTTTTTTTTGCAAATTTGACAGATTTCATGGGTTGGGTTTTCCTTTGCGGTCTCAAAAAAGGCCCAGGCTAGGCAACCCTTGCCACCCCTGCAAACTCAACACTCGCAACTGGTGATGGCAAAAGCCATAGTTAGGGCTGAGGATGTAGTGCAAGTCGTGGTTGCATCACTTTGTGTGTGTATGTGGAAAGACGCAAAGTATCCTCCTCGACTTCCTCCTCTTCCAGCTACTCAGCTGTGTTCATCTGGGTTTACACCAAGTGGGAGCTATAACCTCATCATTAACCTTTCTGTTCCCACACTCCTCACTGTGAGAGTCACCCTCCTCCTCTTCCTGCCCTGACACGACAGTAGAGTCTGCGTACGCCTCTGGTACCTGAGTCTCATCAGGATTACCTCTACCCTTGGTGGTTAACGTCTGGTGATGAGAGTCTGGATTCTGCTCTGACCCTACTTCGTCCGGCCCCGGATCCAACATGAAAAAATTCTGGGCATTGATGCAGATGCTTTCCGCCTCTGGATTCTGTGATTCTTCTGAGCAGACCTCTGAAGCACATGGAATAGAATATGAGAACAGCTCTGCAGAATAGCCCATCTGTGGTTCCCTATAGATAGTTGGGTGAAATTTTTGATGTGGGGTAAACAAGAGTGATTGGGATTCCACCTCTTAGGATTGTACTGAGTGTGATGCTAAGGTGGAGGAAGAGGAGGAGAGGCCACTTGATGCAGCGCTTGCCATACACTGTAGCACATTCTCTTTCTGAGCCTCATCTACAAGGCATATCGCTGTGAGGCTGCCAAAGAAGGTTGAGTAGCCCTTCCAGTAACAAATGTTGCCAGTGGTCTTTGGATAGGACGAGATGGTGTTTGTTCAGTTGAGCTTTCATTAACATTAACATCTAACCCACGTACATGTCAAACACCAAGCCTATTCCCCCTTCCACCACAACCTTGTTTTTTCCCATTCATGTTGTAAGTAGCTTTCCCCTCTTGTAACCTGCTGTTTCACAACCTTAGGCCCACAGCTGTCAGTCACCTGTCCCTAAATGAACAATCACTATTTATTTTCTTAGATAGCGTGCCTGAACAACGCTGTCATACCTATCAATGTTTAAGTGGAAACGATTTTTAAGTGGAAATCTGGCCTTCTGATTTGCCACTGAAACACAGTTTTATCACAAACAATTTGGATTAGCTAATTGGGCCTCCTCGCAGCACCCCAATATAAGGCCTAATAATTTTTAACACCTTTCCGAATAATACATCACTTTGCCCTGGTACTTATTGACGTGGGACAGATTATTACGTCCACTCGATCGTCTATGCACACAGGTTGTGCGCGCACGATCGCCGCCTGATGTCAGCTAATTCTAATAGCTGACACCCAACACTAAGTGCCAAGAACGGTCCCACAATGCTCCTGGCACTTTAACTCCCTAAATTCTGCGATAAAACTTGATAGCAGCATTCCAGGAACAGGCAGAGAGATGACATCCCTTCTGCTCTTGGATCAGAGACCCAGCGCCGTCAATGGGGGGTGCCGATAATTGCCAAGGTGACTCGATGTTGTCATGACCACATCCGGATCACCAGAGCTAGTAAAGTTGCTAGATTATGTACAGTGCATGATCAGCAACTTTATCCATCAGTGCAGAGTAGAGATGAGCGACTTTGCATCCGGGTATGGTCGAGTCGGGTTTTGGACCACCAGACTTTCCCAAAAGTCGAGTCGAACAAAATCGGCTGACTATCGGCAAAAGTCGAAGATCCGACTGAACTCGAACCAACCTCAATGCAAGTCAATGGGGAAGAAAAGTCGGCAGGGAGTGGAGGACAGTAAACCTACAGTTCCCATTTTAATGCCAGTGACATCAATTCTTATTACTTAAGCTTGTCAACCTTAATTTACTTTATAATAATAGTTACGCATTGAAAACTGGGGGTTATTTGGCTAAAGTTGTGGGGGAGGCAGGGCTGGCTCCAGGTTTTCATGGGCCCCAGGCCAAAGAGTCTCAGTGGGCCCCTTTAACACATACCACAATTCATGATGCTCCGATACGGCAGAGAACTATAGGTATAGTACAATGCCAAATACTTCACTTCTTACATTACATGAGTGATATCTATTGTAAATTCTACAATAGCTCAAAAACCAGACAGTATAGTCCTCCACACAGTATTATGGGCACCACATAGTGCGCCATACAGAATAATGAGCCCCATATATTGCTCCATACATAATTGGTTCCATATAATGTTCCATACAGTATATGATGAGCTCCACATAATGCTCCAATATATGATGGGCCCCATGGATGATGCTCCAGTGTATGATGGGCCTATATAATGCTCCATATATAATGTGCCCCATATGATGCTCCAGTATATGATGGGCACCATGGATGATGCTCCAGTTTATGATGGGCCTATATAATGCTCCATATATAATGTGCCCCATATGATGCTCCAGTATATGATAGGCACCATTGATGATGCTCCAGTGTATGATGGGCCTATATAATGCTCCATATATAATGTGCCCCATATGATGCTCCAGTATATGATGGGCACCATGGATGATGCTCCAGTGTATGATGGGCCTATATAATGCTCCATATATAATGTGCCCCATATGATGCTCCAGTATATGATGGGCACCATGGATGATGCTCCAGTGTATGATGGACCTATATAATGCTCCATATATAATGGGCCCCATTTATAATGCTCCAGTGTATCTCCTCGCTGGGCACTGCTCTACTCTGGACTCCTCAGCGTCGCCATCTTCCAGCTCTCTGCACTGTGACTGTTCAGGCAGAGGGTGCACAGACGTGACATCATCGCACTCTCTGACCTGAATGTCACTGTCAGGAAACGAGGAAGACGTCACAGCGGTGGAGCAGGGAGAGGTAAGTATTGCAAGTGCTGGGGCCCTGAGCAAGCAGGGGGGGCCCAATCGTGGGTGCCAGCACTGGCACAGGGCCCCTCATAGAACGCCAGTGTCTCTGATGGCGAGTGTGCCCCCTCGTCCTGCTCAGGGCACCGGCACTTGCCCGGGTGCAACAGGTGCTCACGCCGGCCTTGGGGGGGTACAGCCCAGTTAGGGAGGTGGAAAAACTGGCATATGTTGAGGTGTAGGCTGAACATTTAGCAGCTGCAAATGGAGATATTGGAGAAGTCAGGGGAAGAGGAGGACAAAGCGAGCCATTTTGCTGGCAACCTTTGTGTCATTAGGGGAAGGCAGTACAAAATCCTTTGAAACCCAGGCATGGTTTATTTTAATGAAGGTGAGATCACCAACATTTTAGGTCGACAGCCAGGTCCTTCTTTCTGTCAGGATTGATCCAGCAGCATTGAAGACTCTTTCTGATAGCACACTACTAGCAGGGCAAGTGAGCTCCTGTAAGGCATATTGTGCCAATACAGGCCAGGTGTCCAATTTACAGGCCCAGTAGTCAAAGGGACACATAGGTTGCCAGCAAAATGGCTCGCTTTGTCCTCCTCTTCCTCGACTTCTCCAATTCCTCCATTTGCAGCTGCTGAATGTCCAGCCTACACCTCAACATATGCCAGTTTTTCCACCTCCCTAACTGGGCTGTACCCCCCCAGGGCCGGCGTCAGCACCTGGCACACCCGGGCAAGTGCCGGTGCCCTGAGCAGGTGGGGGGGCCCACTCGTGGGCGACGGCACTGGCACAGGGCCCCTCATAGTACGCCGGTGTCTCTGACGGTGTTGTGGCCCACTCGCCATCAGAGACACCGGCGTACTATGAGGGGCCCTGTGCTAGTGCCGTCGCCCACGAGTTTGCCCCCACTGCTTGCTCAGGGCCCCAGCACTTGCAATACTTACCTCTCCCTGCTCCACTGCTGTGACGTCTTCCGCGTTTCCTGACAGTGACATTCAGGTCAGAGAGCGTGATGACATCACGTCTGAACGCCCTCTGCCTGAACAGTCCAAGTGCAGAGAGCTGGAAGATGGCGATGCTGAGGAGTCCAGAGTAGAGCAGTGCCCAGCGAGGAGAGGTATTTCATTTTTTTTAATGTTTGGAGCAGTATTTGGGGAGCATTATACACTGGAGAATTATATATGGGGCCCATCATACACTTGAGCATCATAGATAGGGTCCATTATACACTGGAGCATCATATTGGGCTCATTATATATGGAGCATTATATAGGTCCATCATACACTGGAGCATCATCCATGGGGCCCATCATATACTGGAGCATCATATGGGGTACATTATTTATGGGGCATCATATAGGGTATGGAGCATCATATGGAGCACATATGGGGCCTATTCTGTATGGAGCATTATATGGAGCCCATTCTATATGGAGCAATATATGGGGCCCATCATATACTGTATGGAGCTTTATATGCGACTCATTATACTGTATGGAGCAATATGTGGGGCTCATTATACTCTATGGGGACCGTTCTATACTGTATGGCACATTATATGGGGATCATCATATACTGTAGCATCATGTGGAGCTCATCATATACTATATGGAACATTATATGGGACCAATTATTCTGTATGGAGCAATGTATGGGGCTCATTATTCTGTATGGTGCACTATGTGGTGGCCATAATACTGTATGGAGTAATATACTGTCCGGTTTTTGAGCTATTGTAGAATTTAAAATAGATATCAGTCATGTAATGTAAGAAGTGAAGTATTTGGCATTGTACTATACCTATATTTCTCTGCCGTATCGGAGCATAATGAATTGTGGTATGTGCTAAAGGGGCCCAGGGCCCACAAAAACCTGGAGCCAGCCCTGCCCCCCCCACAACTTTAGCCAAATAACCCCCAGTTTTCAATGCGCAACTATTATTATAAAGTAAATTAAGGTTGACAAGCTTAAGTAATAAGAATTGATGTTGTTGGCATTGAAATGGGCACTGTAGGTGTGTTTACTGTCCTCCGCTCCCTGACGACTTTTCTTCCCCATTGACTTGCATTGAGTTTCAGTTGGACATTCGACTTTTTCCGATAGTCGGCTGATTTTGTTCGACTCGACTTTTGTGAAAGTCGGGTGGTCCGAAACCCGACTCGACCCTCCCGGAGGCAAAGTCGCTCATCTCTCATGGAAACATGATGATTTACTGAACTGTGACCAAATTTTGCCGACTTTGAGTAAAAATGCTCATGAAAGTGATCACAAAACCGAATGAGCTACGTTCGTGCCGAGTTTGAGATTGGCGAACATTACAAGTTCATTTATCTCTACTTTTAGCATAATTTAGTGTTATGTAGTAAGTAGTAACAAAATGTAATATTCATAAAAAATATCAATACTCTGTCAATTATTTACCAAAACTCACGCATTACACAGCGGACGTGAAAGTTCCAATACCTAGTTTGTCCAATATGATCATTGTAAGATCAAGGGGTTCCATAACAAAGTCTGTCACTAATTTACTATTTGTGCTTGCAGACTAAACCAAAGGGATCTGAAATAAGGGACAGGAGATAAGTTTGAAGAATGTAAAGCTGTGCAGTAATTACATCAGGCACTGAAGACACTGCACAGATCTCAGCGTCAGAGAGCTAGTCAAACAAATTTATCAGAAAATACATTGTCCAGAATTATTGTTTCAATGGCTAGATTTTTAAGAGCTAGCATTCTCACAGTTCGAGGTGAGTAGGTCTGCTTAAGCTCTGCTGTAAAGGACTTCTCAGTATGTGCAAACCCATCTGGAAACAGTTTCACTAGTGAGACAATCTAACCCATGGGAATAAAATTTAAATGCCAATTTAATTTACTATTGAGTGGGACAGAGATGAGTCCATGCAAATGAAAAACATATGAGCACATCACATTTTGATGTGCAGTCTTTAAAGGAGAGCTGTTTACTTTGTCAGATTTATGTGCTGTTTATGTGCAGTATAAGTTACTGGCATAATATTTCAGAGCACTGTTGAATTTTTGTGTTTATTCACTATCTTTTTACACTGCACCGAATATCATTTTGCAGATGTGGAAATTTAACAACAGTTATAGCATCAGTTTTGTCAAAGACAGTCTGTGTTTTTTTCAGTGTGCTTGCAGGATCCATTTTTGGTCTGTGGGGTTTTTGGACAGATTTTGTTGCAAAAACAATATTACCTTCTCCCGCTCATTAATCCATGACATTTGTGTGCTATCAGCTATTTTTTTTCATGGGGCAATTGTCTTGCAGTGGCGACTTTGATTTGAAACATAAATCATTGTAGGACATGTCTTCATTTCTTGTGGGGGGTTTAATGGACACTCTGTCCCCCCAAAAATAGGCAAATTCATAACAGTCATGGCTGAAAATGTTGGCACCATTGAAATTGTTAATGAAAATTAAGTATTTCTTCCAGAAAATTATTGCAGTTACACATGTTTTGTTATACACTTGTTTATTTTTCCTTTGTGTGTATTGGAACAACATAAAAAAACAGAGAGAATAAAGGCAAATTGGAATCCATTTCACACAAAACCCCAAAAATGGGCAGGACAAAATTGTTGGCACTTTTCCAAAATTGTGGGTAGCCAACTTTGCTTCAAGCATGTGATGGTCGTTCAAACTCACCTGTGGCAAGTAACAGATGTGGACAATATGAAAATCACACTTGAAACAGGATAAAAAGGGGAGCAGCTGACTCAATCTTTGCATTGTGTGTTTGTGTATGCTACACTAAGTATGGAGAACAGAAAGGGAAGACAGCTGTCTGAGGACTTGAGAAACAAAATTGTTGAAAAATATCAACAATCTTAAGGTTACAAGTCCATCTCCAGAGTACTTCCTTTGTCCATTGTACTCAACATAATCAAGAAGTTTGAAACCCATGGAACTGTAGCTAATCTACCTGGATGTGGACAGTAGAGAGAAATTTATGAAAGGTTGCAATGCAGGATAGTTCAGATGGTGGATAAGCAGCTCCAATCAAGTTCGTAAGAATTGAAGCTGTCCTGCAGACTCAGGGTGCATCAGTGTCAGTGCGAACTATCGGTCAACATTTGAATGAAATTAAATGTTATGTCAGGAGACCCAGGAGGACCCCACTGCTGATACAAAGACATGAAAACGCTAGACTGCAGTTTGTCAAAATGTACAGTACAGACCAAAAGTTTGGACACACCTTCTCATTCAATGATTTTTCTGTATTTTCATGACTATGAAAATTGTAGAATCACATTGAAGGCATCAAAACTATGAATTAACACATGTGGAATTATACATTACACATTACAAAAAAGTGTGAAACAACTAAAAATATGTCTTATATTCTAGGTTCTTCAAAGTAGCCACCTTTTGCTTTGATTACTGCTTTGCACGCAGAAAAGGTGAACGGATGGACTCTATATGCCTGGTTCCCACCGTGAAGCATGGAGGAGGTGGTGTGATGATGTGGGGGCGCTTTGCTGGTGACACTGTTGGGGATTTATTCAAAATTGAAGGCATACTTAACCAGCATGGCTACCACAGCATCTTGCAGCAGCATGCTATTCCATCTGGTTTGCGTTTAGTTGGACCATCATTTATTTTTCAACAGGACAATGACCCCAAACACACCTCCAGCCTGTGTAAGGGCTATTTGACCAAGAAGGAGAGTATTTGGGTGCTACGCCAGATGACTTGGCCTCCACAGTCACCAGACCTGAACCCAATCAAGATGGTTTGGGGTGAGCTGGATCGCTCACCGCTTCAATTTTGAATAAATCCCCAACAGTGTCACCAGCAAAGCATCCCCACACCATCACACCACCTCCTCCATGCTTCACGGTGGGAACTAGGCATGTAGAGTCCATCCGTTCACCTTTTCTGCGTGCAAAGCAGTAATCAAAGCAAAAGGTGGCTACTTTGAAGAACCTAGAATATAAGACGTATTTTCAGTTGTTTCACACTTTTTTGGAAAGTGTAATGTATAATTCCACATGTGTTAATTCATAGTTTTGATGCCTTCAGTGTAATTCTACATTTTTCATAGTCATGAAAATACAGAAAAATCTTTGAATGAGAAGGTGTGTCCAAACTTTTGGTCTGTACTGTACATGATTAATCCAAAATCCTTCTGGGAAAACGTGTTGTGGACAGATGAGACCAAGCTAGAGCTTTTTGGTAAAGCACATCATTCTACTGTTTACTGAAAACAGGATGAGGCCTACAAAGAAAATAACACTACCTATAGTCAAATATAGTGGAAATTCAAAGATGTTTTGGGGTTGTTTTGCTGCCTGTGGCACTGGCTGCCTCGACTGCGTACAAGGTATCATCAAATCGAAAGATTAGCAAAGGATATTAGGTAGTAGTGTAGTGCCCAGTGTTAGAAAGCAAAATTTGGGTCCTATGATCTTCCAGTAGGACAATGACCCCAAACATACTTCAATAAGCACCCAGAAATGGATAGAAACAAAGTGCTGGAAAGTTCTGAAGTGGCCAGTAATTAGTCTGGATCTAAATCCCGTTGAACATCTGTGGAGAGATCTTAAAATTGCTGTTAGCAGAAGGCACCCTTCAAATATGAGAGACCTGGAGCAGTTTGCAAAAGAGTGGTCCAAAATTCCAGTTGAGAAGTGTAAGTAGCTAGTGGATAGCTATTGATTGCAATGATTTATTCCAAAGAGTGTGCAACTAAATATTAAATTGAGGTTGCCAACAATTTTTTCCGGCCCATTTTGGGGGGTTGTGTGAAATTATGTTACATTTGCCTTTTGTTCTCTGTTTTTTTGTGTTGTTTAAATACACACCGAGGGAATAAACATGTGTATAACAAAATATGTGTAGTTGGAATAATTTTCTGGGAGAAATACTGAATTTCTGAAATAATTTCAAGGGTGCCAAAACTTTCGGCCCTGACTGTATAATGTATCCATAATCTATAGGTAAAAATAAGGGATCATTCAGACATTCGATTTTGTAACTTACGAAATCATCAGATTTTGGTCAGAGTATGAATAGAGTGTAGTCCAAGTGTCATCACCAGTTTTTCTCATATCTGGAGAAAAAAAAATTCTCCACATTCTCCTTTCTGACAGTCTGTGAAAATCAAACCACACTCAGATGTCATTTGAACCTATAAACTTGCATTGTCAATTTTGATTCGACCCTCAGATAAAAATTGAACAAGTACCGTATTCATGATTTTCCACAGACTGTTCTGTCGCCAAATAAATCACATCAGACATTAAAATGGCGCACACAGACCATACACTGGCTGAACTAAAGTAATCCAAAATAGTAGAAAGAATTAATTAGCTGCACTCAGACAATTACAAGTTGATTAATTTAATTCTTGTGAAAAAATTACACCGCAATCAAAATAATGTTTGTTTGATGAATAAAAAAATGTTAAGTAGCAAGTGACATTTCAACCCCATTCGGGTCTTTTTCAAACATCACTAAAAGACAAATGAGAACATAAGTAAAGGTGATTCAATAAAGAAAATGACATGCATAGAACAAAAAAAGTACTAACATAAACCCATAAATAGTCCACGAATAAATAAAAATATAAAAAAGCGTAATACAATATTGGAAAACAACATACAAGTATAGGCAGCTGAGAAGCATAAAACGTCTTGGAGTCAAAAAATCACAGACATGAATGGCCCCATAAACTTTCACAGGTACAAGTGCTATCTGTGAAAACCATGGATTGCATATGTACGAGAAACTCGGACATCTGAAAGCCTAACACACATATAAAAAAAACCATATTTCTTAGTCATCAGATTAAAAGGAGCCTGTATAAAAGATTTAATTGAGATTAATTAGGCTGTGGTTCCACGGTCCGGAACCACAGCACTTTGGACGGAGTGGAAATTCCGCACCGCCCAAAGCCCCGCCCCCTTTCTGACGCGCGGTCAATCCAGGTGTGTTCCGGACACCTCCGGAACACATCCGGAAAGAACGCAGGGCTACATAGGCCTGTGTTAAATTCCGTTGCGGCGAGGCAGCGTCGCCGCAATATGCTAGGACATGCTGCGGTCTGAAAAGACGCGCCGCATGTCCGGATACGCAGGTCTTCTGCCTGCGTGTTGTTACGCATAGTGGAGACGGGATTTCTTGAAATCCCCTCCACTATGCTGTAACATCTGGACGCTGCGTGTTTGGCGCTGCGCCAACGCACAGCGCCAAACACGCAGCATTTCCTGAAGGAATCCTCATCGTAGAAACTCACCCTTACCGTAGTTTAATTTAATCTTTCTTTTTAATTAAGTTTTGATCTTCTTCTATAGCTCATTGCTTCAGTGAGGATCTGTACTGGAAAAAGAGTTTATCCATGTCAACTTTCTTCCATCCTTAACTGGACAGCTGTGCAAGCATACAGAGAGCTGACAGTGTAAAAGTCAACCCCTCTCTGGTTCTTAAACCAAGGGAGTGGCAGGGGGATTATAGCAGAGCGCTGCAGAAGTCTTCTGATGTTGGCATTCTATAATGTGACACTGAGGAAAACAAAGTAAGATGTCAAAGTCGTGTTATCCTGATGATTATCACATAGAAGTCTTGACAAGGAGGACAACTAGTCATAAGTGAAAAAAAAATAAGCTAAATGTAATGCTTTAAATAAGTAATACATCAGAACATAAAGGGAGCCTGTCACCAATACCAGCTATTTACCTGAAGACATGTGGGTTATTTCCAAGTCAATAGCCTTTAAATCATGCCTGGCTTCCTTTGTAGAGCAGAAGTTACAGGGAGAAAATGAAGTTACCGTATATACTCGAATATAAGCCGAGATTTTCAGCCCATTTTTTAGGGCTGAAAGTCCCCCTCTCGGCTTATATTCGAGTCATATACCAGGGGGTCGGCGGGGGAGGCGGAGCGCAGCTGTCCTATATACTTACCCCTCCGCCGGCACGGTCTCTGCAGCCCCTGCTCTTCTCCCACGGTCCCGGCGCCTGTGTTCAGCTTTCAGCTGGTACCGCTTATTAAAGTCATGAATATGCACATATTCATGACTTAAATGAGCGGTAACACGTGACCGCTGAACACTGGCGCCGGGACCCTGGGAGAAGAGCAGGGCAGAGACGCGCCGGCGGAAGGGTAAGTATAAGCGATATTTACCTGTCCCGTTCCGCTGTGTCCACGCGTCCTCTTGCTGCGATGTTCAGGCAGAGGGCGCGATGACGTGGTTACTGCGCGCCGTGCCCTCTGCCTGATCATTGACTGCTGGAGGACCCAGAAGACAGCGGCAAGCAGCGGTGGAGCGGGTGACAGGTAAATGTCTCAGGTGCCGGGGCCCTGAGCGAGCGGTGACACCGGCACCTGTTCCCCATAGCGCGCCGGTGTCCCCGCCTGCTCAGGACACCGGCACCTGGCCCCCAGCAACGAGAGGTGAGTATGTCTTTTTTTTTTTTTTCGGTTGCAGCAGCAGCAATTGAGGCCTATACTATGGAGCATAATCTATGGGGGCACAATCTATGGATCATATATGGGGGCATAATCTATGGGGGCACAATCTATGGAGCATCAATGGGGGCACAATCTATGGGGGCACAATCTATGGAGCATCAATGGGGGCACAATCTATGGAGCATCTATGGGGGCACAATCTGTAGAGCATCTATGGGGGCAAAATCTGTGGAGCATCTATGGGGGCACAATCTGTGGAGCATCTATGGGGGCATAATCTATGGAGCATCTATGGGGCACAATCTATGGATCATCTATGGGGGCACAATCTATGGATCATCTATGGGGGCACAATCTATGGAGCATCTATGAGGGCATAATACATGGGCATAATCTCATTTTCCACCCTAGTCTTATACTCGAGTCAGTAAGTTTTCCCAGTTTATTGTGGCAAAATTGGGGGGTCGACTTATACTCGGGTCAGCTTATACTCGAGTATATACGGTATATTCGCCATGAAGCCGCTCACTTTCAGTCATTGGGGGCAGTGCAGAGGCCTGTAATAGTCACCAGTCTATACACAATGAGAGCTGTAATCACAAAGAACAATGATTGACAGCCTGCTTTGCAGCACGCTTGCAGCGTGCCTGTGGAGAGCAGGTTTTTAAAGTGTCAGGGAGTGATTACAGTGCTCACTCTATAGTGAGCAGTGACTGGAACTGCTCCCTGCACTGCCCCTATGACTGGAAATGAGCAACTGCAAGGAGACTAAGGCCGGCGTCACACACAACGACAAAAAATCGGTCCGTTTTAGACGGTCGATTGTCGGATCAAAATGCAAACATCACACATCCTTCTTGCATCCGATTTTCCTTCAAAGATGCGATTTAGTCGCATGTGTGTGTACCTTGTAACATCCGATTTTCATCCGACTTGCGAGATTTTCTCGCAGGCTTGCAAAACTGACATATAATTGATCCAAAAGAATAGTATTTCAATCACAAAAAAAAGAATAGATATATACACATAGAACACATATATATATATATATACATGACATTGTGACATATATATATACATATATTTATAGTTCCTAGACTTCTACATACTGTTATAGCCGCTAATTCAATTGCCGGCTTTTGTGAAATCACAGAAGCCGACATGAAATGATACATTGTTTCCACACAGTTAACCATGTCATTTCCTGTATTTTGATATTTGTTTAGAACTTACAATTACATGAGTGTATTTGTGCAAAATTTCAGACATGTAGGGGTTAATTAAAGGTGTAATTTCGTTGAAAAAAAATGCGTGGGCTCCCGCTGTATTTTCTCCACCAGACTGACAAAGCAAGCGAGTGGGGGCAGATAATAACAGCCTAGGGAGGGTACATTTTTTGTGCCCCCTGGCTACTAACATCTGCCCCCAGACACCCCAGAAAGGGCAAATCTATAATTAAATTCGCCCTTTCTGGCACTTTGCCCGTCTATTCCCATTGCCCTGTAGCGGTGGCGAATGGGTTAATAATCTCACCTTACTGTCACCTTAGTATTGAAAGGTGACCTTAAGGCAGGTTAATAATTGAGAGCTGTCAATTAGACAACTATCAATTATTAATCCTATTGTATGATAGAAAAATCAAACACACACAGTTTATTAAAAAAGAAGTTTAATGAAATAATCACACAGTTTTTGACAATATTTTATTTTCCTGCTAAAACCATTTCCTGTAATAAAAATAAAATAAAAAAACAAAATCATACTTACCAATCCGATGTACAGTCAGGTCCCACGCTGTAATCCATCAGAAAGGGTTAACAGGTTACAGTTAGCAGAGAGATAATTCTGTCTCCTAGCTGTAACCCCCTGAATGAATAAGTTACTCTACCACAGAAAGTAGAGGAAGTGATTCATGAATGGAGCTTAATTGATTTATTGGCAATTTAACTTTAGTGACCTGACCTAAAGGGAAAGTGGACACAATCAATTAAGCTTCATTCATTAAACACATCCTCTCCTGTCGCCAGGAGAGGAACTTATTCATTCAGGAGCTTTGAGCTGAGCATGCAGGATTACTTGCACTGCTTGGCTCAAAGCTAGTTAACCCTTTGTGAAGGATTACAGCGTGGGACGTGACAGATCGGCGGAATAGGTAAGAATAATGTTGTTTTATTTTTTTTTCTTTATTTTAGGAGATCAATGGCTTCGCACGGATTAAGTGTAAAATAAAAGATGGTCAAAAAAATGTGTTTTTATTTCATTAAAATTAATTTTTATTAATGTGTCTGTGTTTTTTTAATTTACTTCAATAGGATTAATAATTGATAGTTGTCTAATTGACAGCTCTCAATTATTAACCTGCCTTAAGGTCACCTTTCAATACTAAGGTGACATTAAGGTGAGATTATTAACCCATTCGCCACCGCTACAGGGCAATGGGAATAGACGGGCAAAGTGCCAGAAAGGGCGAATCTAATTATAGATTTGCCCTTTCTGGGGTGTCTGGGGGCAGATGTTAGTAGCCGGGGGGGCACAAAAAAAAGTACCCTCCCTAGGCTATTATTATCTGCCCCCACTCGCTTGCTTTGTCTGTCTGGTGGAGAAAATACAGCGGGAGCCCACGCATTTTTTTGTCAACGAATTTACACCTTTAATTAACCCCTACATGTCTGAAATTTAGCACAAATACACTCATGTAATTGTAAGTTCTAAACAAATATCAAAATACAGGAAATGACATGGTTAACTATGTGGAAACAATGTATCATTTCATGTCGGCTTCTGTGATTTCACAGAAGCCGGCAATTGAATTTGCGGCTATTACAGTATGTAGAAGTCTAGGAAATATAAATATATGTATATATATATATATATGTCACAATTACATATATATATATATATATATATATATATATATGTATTCTATGTGTGTATATCTATTCTTTCTAGTCTTTATTAAAGCTGTCAGTGTGATTTTACAGTATAGCCGGGGATGAATTGCCGGCTTTTCTAAAGGACACCGATGCGATTTCATCGCAAGTCACACATGCAGTCCGTTTGTAATCAGATTTTTCATCGCTCCCATAGACTTGCATTGGCGATAGTCGACCCACAATCGGTGACAATCGCAGCATGCTGCGATTGCACACGGACGTTTAAAACGGACCACAAAAAATCTGATACTGGGAGCTGCTCCATAGATTAACATAGGGCAGACTGCAATACGATTTTTCATCGCATTGCAGTCGTCCGATTCTGTCGCCAGTGTGACGCCGGCCTAATACATTATTTTCTCCTTGTAGTCACTGCTACAGAGATGGCTAAATAAAATGTAAAGCAGCACTCTTATTCCCCTAAACCTGTATAAATGCTAGTTTAGAGTGTTAAAATACTTGCAGATAGACGTTTTCTCCTGTATCCAGCATCGTTCCAGTCTTCTTCAGAGTCACTTGAGGGTAATTCAGACTCTTCGCAACAAACTGCACTCCATGTTCCTGACTCATCAAAGCATTTAGGCTAAGTGCACACGTTCAGGAATGTTTGCAGAATATTCCTGAGCAAAAACGGGCTTTTTTTGCGGCAAAAACGCACATTTTTTTTGCGCAGATTTTGCACGTTTTTGGTGTGTTTTTTGCGCGGATTTAACGCGTTTATACTGCGATTTTTCCCTGAACTTTCTAGGTCAATAATATAGCGGGAAAAACGCTAGAATTCCACGAAATTAATGAACATGTTGCTTCTTTTTCCGCGATGCGTTTTTTTTGCGGAAAAAAACGCACCATGTGCACATAAATTGCGGAATTCATTCTAAATGATAGGATACTTAATTCATGCATTTTTGACGCATTTTTTCCAGCGAAAAAACGCGAAAAAAACGCAAATAATCCTGAACGTGTGCACTTAGCCTTAATGTCCAAATAGTGGCCTAAAAGCTCTGAAAAGTTGCAAAATTCTGTTTCAACTTGGAGTTGCACCACATTTTTTTTGTGACGTAATGTTAATTTCTCCCAGCTCCACTGAAAAGAGCAGAGCTGGAACAGGTTTGTGATGTTACAGCTCGTCTACTTAAACTGTGGCTTTTCCTATACAAGAAATCTCTTTCCAGTATCTATAAATCTATCTATCTATATATATACAGTTGTGCTCAAAAGTTTATATACCCCGGCAGAATTTTTGCTTTCTTGCCCTTTTTTCAGAGAATATGAATGATAACACCAAAACTTTTTCTCCACTCATGGTTAGTGGTTGGGTGAAGCCACTTATTGTCAAACTACTGTGTTTTCTCTTTTTAAATCATAATGACAACCCAAAACATCCAAATGACCCTGATCAAAAGTTCACATAACCCATTTCTTAATGCCGTGTATTGCCCCCTCTAACAACAATGACAGCTTGAAGTCTTTTGTGGTAGTTGTGGATTAATTCTTTATTTTGTCAGATGGTAAAGCTGTCCACTGTTCTTGGCAAAAACCTCCAGTTCCCGTAAATCCCTGGGTTAGCTAGTAGAGTTGAGCGATACTTTCCGATATCCTAAAGTATCGGAATCGGAATGGTATCGCCGATATCACTAAAATATCGGCGATACCCGATACCGATACCGGAAGTCCCATGTAAGTCTATGGGAACAAAATATCGCAACTAAAAAAACCCCATTCTTTCCTTGTAAACACTAAATATACACACATAGAATACATATATATATATATACATGTCATTGTGACATATATATATACATATATGTATAGTTTATACACTTCTACATAGTAAAATATCCTCTCTGATTCAATTGCCGGGTAAAGCCGGCTTCAGTGAAAAGACAGAAGCACCCGACATGAAATGACACTTGGTGTACATAGGGTTAACCATGTCTTTTCATGTCGTTTGCTATCTGATTTGCACAAACAATTAAATCAGTCTATGTGTGCAAAATTTCACACCTGTAGGGGTTAATTAAAGGTGTAAATTCGTTGTAAAAAAAACGGACTTTTTTGCTACGAATTTACACCTTTAATTAACCCCTACAGGTGTGAAATTTTGCACACATAGACTGATTTAATTGTTTGTGCAAATTAGATAGCAAAGGACATGAAAAGACATGGTTAACCCTATGTACACCAAGTGTCATTTCATGTCGGGTTCTGCATTTTCACAAAAGCCGGCAATTGAATTAGCGGCTATTATACTATGTAGAAGTGTATGAACTACAAATATAAATATATATATATATGTGTCACAAATTCAATGACATGTATATATATATATGAGGTGTAAAATTGCTGAAAAAAAATGCGTGGGCTCCCGCCCTATTTTCGCAACCAGACAGACAAAGCCAGTGAGTGGGGGCAGATAATAATAGCCCAGAGAGGGACCATTATTTTTGCCCCCCCCCGGCTACTAACATCTGCCCCCAGACACCCCAGGAAAGACAAATCTATAATTAGATTCGCCCTTTCTGGCACTTTGCCCGTCTATTCCCATTGCCCTGTAGCGGTGGCGAATGGGTTAATATGGGGGTAAAGCCACCTTGCTATTGAAAGGTGACCTTAAGCCAGGTTAATAATTGAGAGCTGTCAATTAGACAACTATCAATTATTAATCCTATTGCATGAAATAAAAATAAAACACACACACTTTAATTAAAAATCATTTTAATGAAATAAAGACACATGTTTTTGACCATATTTTATTTTACTGCAAAAACCATTTCCTGTAATAAAAATAAAATAAAAAAGCAAAATTATTCTTACCTATCCCATGCACAGTCAGGTCCCACGGTGTAATCCTTCAGAAAGGGTTAATGTTTACTGCAGGGACCGCAGCTAATGCTGCAGCCTCACAGTAAACCCCAAATGAATGAGTTCCTCTCCTGCCTGACAGGAGAGTAAAGGCTGGGTGTCACATAACGATACACCAGCGATCCCGACAACGATATGCACTTGTCAGGATCGCTGGTGTATCGCTACATGATCGCTGCTGAGCTGCCAAACAGGCAGCTCAGGCAGCGATCTGGGACAGCGACACTGCGGGTAACATCGCTTAAGGGCCCGTCTCACATAGCGATATCGCTACCGAGATCGCTGCTGAGTCACAAGTTTTGTGACGCAGCAGCGAGCTCACCAGCGATATCGCTGTGTGTGACATTCAGCGACGATCAGCCCCCCTGCCGGGTATCGCTGATCGTCGCAGAAATGTCAGGACCTTTTTTTGATCGCTGGTTTCCCTCTGACAGGCACGCATCGCTGCGTGTGACAGGCGGGAGACCAGCGATCCGCTGGTAACCAAGGTACACAGCGGGTTTCCAGGCACCGCGCAGCGCTTGGAAACCCGCTGTGTACCTTGGATACCAGCTCCCTGCATCAGGGCGCTGGTATCCAAGGTACACAGCGGGTTTCTAGGCACAGCCCCGCGCCTGGAAACCCGCTGTGTACCTTGGTTACCAGCGGATCGCTGGTCTCCCGCCTGTCACACGCAGCGATGCGTGCCTGTCAGCGGGAAACCAGCGATCAAAAAAAGGTCCTGACATTTCAGCGACGATCAGCGATACCCGGCAGGGGGGCTGATCGTCGCTGAATGTCACACACAGCGATATCGCTGGTGAGCTCGCTGCTGCGTCACAAAACTAGTGACTCAGCAGCGATCTCGGTAGCGATATCGCTATGTGAGACGGGCCCTTAAGTGGAAAGCTTAATTGATTGCTTTCCACTTTCACTTCAGGTCAGCCAGGGACACAATCAGTGACGTCAGAGGGAACTGATTAACAAAAATAGGGGTTCCCTTCGAAAAAAAAATGGCGTGGGGTCCCCCCTGTTTTTGTTAACCAGCCAGATGAAGCAGACCGCTGAGGCCTGGATTTTCAGGCTGTTAAGGAGCCAAGATCCATGGACCTTGCCAGCCTGATAATACCAGGCCACAGCAGTCTGCATATCTTGGCTGATTAACAAAAATAGGGGATCCCCTCGAAAAAAATTGGCGTGGGGTCCCCCTATTTTTGTTAACCAGCCAGATGAAGCAGACCGCTGAGGCCTGGATTTTCAGGCTGTTAAGGAGCCAAGATCCATGGACCTTGCCAGCCTGATAATACCAGGCCACAGCAGTCTGCATATCTTGGCTGATTAACAAAAATAGGGGATCCCCTCAAAAAAAATTGGCATGGGGTCCCCCCTATTTTTGTTAACCAGCCAGATGAAGCAGACCGCTGAGGCCTGGTTTTTCAGGCTGGTAAGGATCCAATATCCATGGACCTTGCAAGTCTGATAATACCAGGCCACAGCAGTCTGCTTAGCTTGGCTGGTTAACAAAAATAGGGGATCCACTCGAAAAAAAACGGCGTGGGGATCCCCCCTATTTTTGTTAACCAGCCAAGTAAAATGCAGACTGCTGCGGCCTGGTATTAAAAGACTGTCAAGGCCCATGGATTTTGGCCCTCAACAGCCTGATAATACCAGGCTACAGCAGCCCCACATTTGGCGCATCAAAAGATGTGCCAATTGTGGCACTTTACCCGGCTCTTCCCACTTGCCCTGTAGCGGTGGCAAGCGGGTAATAAGGGGTTAATGTCACCGTTGATTGCACGGTGACAATAAGCCCGGTTAATAATGGAGAGGTGTCAATAAGACACCGATCCATTATTAATCCCAAAGTTATTAAATGCATAAAAAAAAGACAAAGCAAGAAAAAAGTATTTTAATGAAATAAAAGAGACAACACAGTTTTCATTAATTTTATTGTACTCTCATTCCTGCGACGCCATCGATCTCCTGTAAAAAAAAAAAAAAACAAACCAACAGTATACCACCTGTCCGACGCAGTCCATAACGACAGTCCCACGACGATCCAACTCTGCTACATCGCAATGACAGGCAGAGCCTGTCATCGCGACGCAGCACAGCTGATTACCTGCTTCCCCGGCGGTGACGTCATCGGACTGACTGCTTTACGGCCGGGATTACCCAGCAGTCACTGCAGTTATCGCGAGAAACTGCATGTGACCGCCGGGGAAAGAAGATTGCGGCCATCAAGCAGTCCAGGACGTGACCGCCGGAGATCTTCTGACAGGTAAGTGCCGCTGACTCCTGACAGACCCGACCGACGGACACTGACAGTGACAGTGACAATCCCGATTCCGGTATCCGATAAGACGAAAATATCGGAACTCGGAATCGGAATTCCGATACAGCCAATATCGGCCGATACCCGATATTTGCAGTATCGGAATGCTCAACCCTATTAGCTAGTATAAACTGCCTGCTTGAGATCTCCCCAGACTGGCTCAATGATATTGAGGTCAGGAGACTGAGATGACCACTCCAGAACTTTCACTTTGTTCTGCTGTAGCCAATGACTGGTTGACCAGGCCTTGTGTTTTGGATCATTGTCATGTTGGAACATCCAAGTACGTCCCTTGCGCAGCTTCCGGGCTGATGATTGCAAATATGCCTCCAGTATTTGCAGATAACATGCTGCATTCATCTTTCTTTCAACTTTGACCAAGTTTCCTGTGCATTTTTAGCTCACAAATCCCCAAAACATCAGCGATCCACCTCCATGCTCTACATTAGGAATCGTGTTCATTTCGTCATAGGCCTTGTTGACCTCTCTCCAAATGTAACCTTTATGGTTGTGGCCCAAAAAGTTCAATTTTGTTCTCATTACTCCAAATTACCTTGTTCCAGAAGTTTTGAGGCTTGTCTCTGTGCTGTTTTGCGTATTGTAGGAGAGATACCTTGTGGCATTTGTGCAGTAATGGCTTTCTTCTGGCAACTCGATCATGCAGCCCATTTTTATTCAAGTGCCTCCTTACTGTGCATCTTGAAACAGCCACACCGCTAGTTTTCATCGAGTCCAGTATTTCGGTTGATGTCATTTGTGGGTTTTTCTTTGCATCCCAAACAATTTTCCTAGCAGTTGTGGACTAAATTTTTGTTGGTCTACCTGACAGTGGTTTTGTTTTTACAGAGCCCCTGATTTTCCATTTGTTAATCACAGTTTGAACGTTGCTGACTGGCATTATCAATTCCTTGGATATCTTTTTGCATCCCTTTCCTGTTTCATACAGTTCAACTACCTTTTCTCGTAGATCTGTTGACAATTCTTTTACTTTCCCCATGACTCACAATCCAGAAATATCAATGGTTTGATGAAAGATGCAAGAGTCTGTCTAGATCTCAGAAACTCACTCAGCTTTTATGCACATATAATAATTTCAAGCAATAGGTCACAGGTGAGGATGTTACCTTTAGTAGTCATTCAAACCCATTTGTGTCAACTTCTGTGCATGTTAGGCTGGAGTCACACTGGCGACAGAATCGGACGACTGCAATACGATGAAATATCGCATTGCAGTCTGCCCTATGTTAATCTATGGAGCAGCTCCCAGTATCAGATTTTTTGTGGGCCGTTTTAAACGTCCGAGTGCAATCGCAGCATGCTGCGATTGTCACCGATTGTGGGTCGACTATCGCCAATGCAAGTCTATGGGAGCGATGAAAAATTGGATTACAAACGGACCGCACTTGTGACTTGCGATTAAATCGCATCGGTGTCCTTTAGAAAAGCCGGCAATTCATCCCCGGCTATACTGTAAAATCAGACTGACAGCTTTAATAAAGAATAGAAAGAATAGATATACACACATAGAATACATATATATATATATATATATATATACATGTCATTGTGACATATATATATATATATACATATATTTTTAGTTCTTACACTTCTACATACTGTAATAGCCGCTAATTCAATTGCCGGCTTTTGTGAAATCACAGAAGCCGACATGAAATGATACATTGTTTCCACACAGTTAACCATGTAATTTCCTGTATTTTGATATATGGTTTGAACTTACAATTACATAAGTGTATGTGTGCAAAATTTCAGACATGTAGGGGTTAATTAAAGGTGTAAATTCGTTGAAAAAAAATGCGTGGGCTCCCGCTGTATTTTCTCCACCAGACAGAAAAAGCAAGCGAGTGGGGGCAGATAATAATAGCCTAGGGAGGGTACATTTTTTTTGTGCCCACCCTGGCTACTAACATCTGCCCCCAGACACCCCAGAAAGGGCAAATCTCTAATTAGATTCGCCCTTTCTGGCACTTTGCCCGTCTATTCCCATTGCCCTGTAGCGGTGGCGAATGGGTTAATAAGGGGTTAAAGCCACCTTGCTATTGAAAGGTCACTTTAAGCCAGGTTAATAATTGAGAGCTGTCAATTAGACAACTATCAATTATTAATCCTATTGAAGGAAATAAAAAAACACACACACTTTAAGAATAAATAATTTTAATGAAATAAAAACACATATTTTTGACAAACTTTTATTTAACTCTTAATCCGTGCGAAGCCCTTGATCTTCCATAATAAAAAAAAATAATAAAACAACATTATTCTTACCTATCTGACGATCTGTCACGTCCCACGATGTAATCCTTCACAAATGGTTAACTAGCAATCAGCTAAGCAGAGCAAGTAATCCTGCGTGCTCAGCTGATAGCTCCTGAATGAATGAGCTTATCTCCTGCCGACAGTAGAGGATGTGATTAATAAATGAAGCTTAATTGATTGTGTCCCACTTTCACTTTAGGTCAGGTCACTGAAGTGAAAGTGGCAATAAATCAATTAAGCTCCATTCATTAATCTCTTCCTCTCCTTTCGCTGGGAGAGGAAGTTATTCATTCGGGGTGTTACAGCTAGGAGACAGCATTAGCTCTCTTCGAGCTGTAACCTGTTAACCCTTTCTGATGGATTACAGCGTGGGACCTGACTGTGCATCGGATTGGTAAGAATAATGTTGCTTTTTTATTTTATTTTTATTACAGGAAATGGTTTTAGCAGGAAAATAAAATATGGTCAAAAACTGTGTGATTATTTAATTAAACTTCTTTTTTATTAAACTGTGTGTGTTTGATTTTTCTATCATACAATAGGATTAATAATTGATAGTTGTCTAATTGACAGCTCTCAATTATTAACCTGGCTTAAAGTGACCTTTCAATAGCAAGGTGGCTGTAACCCCTTATTAACCCATTCGCCACCGCTACAGGGCAATGGGAATAGACGGGCAAAGTGCCAGAAAGGGCGAATCTAATTAGAGATTTGCCCTTTCTGGGGTGTCTGGGGCAGATGTTAGTAGCCAGGGGGGGGCACAAAAAAAAGTACCCTCCCTAGGCTATTATTATCTGCCCCCACTCGCTTGCTTTGTCTGTCTGGTGGAGAAAATACAGCGGGAGCCCACGCATTTTTTTTCAACGAATTTACACCTTTAATTAACCCCTACATGTCTGAAATTTTGCACACATACACTTATGTAATTGTAAGTTCAAACCATATATCAAAATACAGGAAATTACATGGTTAACTGTGTGGAAACAATGTATCATTTCATGTCGGCTTCTGTGATTTCACAAAAGCCGGCAATTGAATTAGCGGCTATTACAGTATGTAGAAGTCTAGGAACTATAAATATATATATATATATATATATATATATATACATGTCACAATGACATGTATATATATATATATGTGTTCTATGTGTATATATCTATTCTTTCTTTTGTGATTTAAATACTATTCTTTTGGATCCATTATATGTCAGTTTTGCAAGCCTGCGAGAAATTCTCGCAAGTCGGATGTAAATCGGATGTTACAACTATGCTGAGATGCGACATCTTTCCAGGAAAATCGGATGCCAGACGGATGACTGTTCATGACATTTTGCTGCGATAATCGACCGACTAAAACGGTCCAATTTTTTAGTCGGTGTGTGTGACTCCAGCCTTATCAGGCCAAAAGCACCAGGGTATGAGAACTTTTGATCAGGGTCATTTGGATGCTTTGGGTTGTAATTATGATTTAACCCCTTTCTACCATTTGACGTACTATCCCGTCTATGTTACCTGCGCCTTAAGGTGAGCGCGGCCGATCGCGGCTGGGTGTCAGCTGATTTTCACAGCTGACACCCGGCATTAAGTTTCAGAAGCTGTCACGGACCACTCCCGGCACTTTAACCCCAGCACACTGCGATTAAAGATGATCACAGTGTTCAGGCGGCTGCATATGGGTTGACAGCCCCACTGCTTTTGAATCGGAGACCCCGCAGCATGACGGTGGGGTCCCAATCGTTCTCATGGAGACCCGGATGTCGTCAAGACAACATCTGAGTCTCCAGGTCAAAGAGACTTCCTGACATGCGCAGTGCATGTCAGGAAGTCTCAGGTTAGTGCACGGAGAAGCTGCAGCGCTGCAAGCTTCTATAGCATGCAGATGCTGCTTCATCTGCATGCTATAGAAACGATCAGCCTGCAGAAAATGAGTGTCCCATAGTGGGACAAGGTGTACAAATAAGAATTAAATTTATTTTTTTTTGTTAAATAATAGTAAAAATATTTTAAAATATAATAAATAAATAATTAAAAAATCAATATTTATTATATCAATAAATGAATATTTTAGTGAAAAAAATTCAAAACAATAAAAGTACACATATATAGTATCCCAACGTCCATAACGACCCGATCTATAAACTGTCCCCCAATTTACCCCATTTAGTGAACACCATAAAAAAAAAACAATGTTTTCTCAAAATACCGCCGAACAAAAAGTGGAATAACACGCGATCAAAAAGACGGATATAAATAAACATGGTACCGATGAAAATGTCATCTTGTCTCGCAAAACACAAGCACCCATACAGCGTCATCATTGAAAAAATAAAAAAGTTATAGCTCTCAGAATAAAGCGATGCAAAAATAATTATTTTTTATATAAAATAGTTTTTATTGTATAAAAGCGTCAAAACATAAAAAAACTATATAAATGCGGTATTGTTGTAATCATACTGACCCGATGAATAAAACTGCCTTATCAATTTTAACACACGCAGAACGGTATAAATGCCCCCCCCAAAAGAAATTCTTGGATTGCTGGTTTTTGTTCATTCCTCCTCCCAAAAATCGGAATAAAAAGCGATCAAAAAAATGTCATGTGCCTGAAAATGGTACAAATAAAAACATCAACTCATCCCACAAAAAACAAGACCTCACATGACTCTGTGGGCCAAAATACGAAAAAATTATAGCTCTCATAATATGGTGATGCAAAAACTTTTTTGCAATAAAAAGCGTCTGCCATGCGCCCAAACAGTGGTTCCTCATATGGTGTATCGGCGTACTCAGGACAAATTGCACAACAACTTTTGGGGTCACATTTCTCCTGTTACCCTTGGGAAAAATTATGATTTTTTATTTTTACGTCTCTATGTTATAAACTTCTTGGGGTTCAAAGTGCTCACCACACATCTAGATAATTTCCTTAGCGGGTCTACTTTCAAAAATGGTGTCACTTGTGGGGAGTTTCCACTGTTTAGGCGCATCAGGGGCTCTCCAAACGCGACATGGCATCCGATCTCAATTCCAGCCAATTCTGCGTTGAAAAAGTCAAATGGCGCTCCTTCCCTTCCGAGCTCTGCCATGCGCCCAAACAGTGGTTCTCCCCCACATATGAGGTATCAGCGTACTCAGGACAAATTGCACAACAACTTTTGGGGTCCAATTTCTCCTGTTACCCTTGGCAAAATAAAAAAAATGGATCTGAAATAAATATTTTGTGAAAAAAAGTTAAATGTTAATTTTTTTTAAACATTCCAAAAATTCCTGTGAAGCACCTGAAGGGTTAATAATCTTCTTGAATGTGGTTTTGAGCACTTTGAGGGGTGCAATTTTTAGAATGATGTAACTTTTGGGTATTTTTTATCATATAGACTCCTCAAAGTGACTTCAAATGTGATGTAGTCCCTAAAAAATGGTATTGTAAAAATGAGAAATCGCTGGTCAACTTTTAACCCTTATAACTTCCTAACAAAAAAATGTGGTTCCAAAATTGTGCTTATGTAAAGTAGACATGTGGAAAATGTTATTTAGTAACTATTTTTTGCAATATGACTCTCTGATTTAAGGGCAAAAATTCAAAGTTTGAAAATTGAAAAATTTTCTAAATTTTTACCATATTTCCATTTTTTTCATAAATAAACGCAAGTTATATCGAAGAAATTTTACCACTAACATGAAGTACAATATGTCTCGAGAAAACAGTGTCAGAATCGCCAAGATCCATTGAAGAGTTCCAGAATTATGATCTCCTAAAGGGACAGTGGTCAGAATTGAAAAAAATTGGTCCGGTCATTAACATGCAAACAACCCTTGGGAATAAAGGGGTTAAAAAAGAGAAAACACAGTAGTTTGACAATAAATGGCTTTACCCAACCACT
The DNA here is from genome assembly GCA_033576555.1 of Oophaga sylvatica. NCBI lineage: Eukaryota > Metazoa > Chordata > Amphibia > Anura > Dendrobatidae > Oophaga > Oophaga sylvatica. The sequence continues at coordinate 335,059,458 of JARQOD010000001.1, read as the reverse complement.
AATCATGAGTGGAGAAAAAGTTTTGGTGTTATCATTCATATTCTCTGAAAAGAGGCAAGGAAAGCAAAAATTCTGCCGGGGTATGTAAACTTTTGAGCACAACTGTATACTCAAATGGGACATCGTCGTAGGCCAGGTCTCCGGCACTGTTGCAACTGCTTTCCCCACCCTGAAAGGAAGAATCATCAGTAATGATGAGAGAGTGTGCTCAGATATCGTGCTGTCTGAGCATGCTCAGGTGTTATCTGAGTATATCCGGCATGCTCAAGTAATATGTTCAAATCCCAGTGACTGCAAGTCTAATAGCTGTTAGACAGCAGCAAAATATGCAGGGATTGCCTGTTTGTAAGGCTAAGAGCAGCAAGACATGCAGCTGCGGGGACTCGAACATATTACTCGAGCATGCTCGAGATACTCGGATAACACGTGAGCATGCTCGGATAGATCTATATCCAAGCACGCTGGCTCATCACTAGTCATCAGTGATGTCTGTTTCAGGGGCTATGCTAGTTGCCACACGGGACATCATCAGTCATGTTTGTTTCGGGGACTGGGATAGTTTCTGCTCTCCCTGCTCTCCACATTCTCTTCTTTGTAATGTGTATTGACAGTTCACTCTCTCATTAGCTCGTGACTTCATATTAAAGTCAGCAATGGAGCGTGCACTGTGCACTGAATAGTAATATCGCCGAATGAGCTTATCAGAGGTGTATCTAGGTTTTCTGGCACCCGGGGCAAGAATTCGGTTTGGGCGCCCCCCCCCGCACACATGTGATTTGCACACTTAGTCATGTACCGACGAGCTGCTCTCCCTAATGCTCTCAATGTTCAGTGAAAAACTGAGAGAAGCAGGAAGAGAAGCTTGTTCTCACTGGACCATAAGTATGAAAATCACATATGAGTGAAGTGTCCATGTGACGACTGCTGGAACCTGCAGAGCTGAATCCTGACATTGCAGCTTCTGAATTCTCACAACGAATGAACTGCACACTTTTAAGATTCTCCCTTACCGGTGCCAAGAGTACACCGTCATGTCAGCACAAGCATGTGATTTATATACTCCTGGCCACAGTCCGACTAGACATGCCCGGCCTCGCTCTGTTCATTTTCATTGAGTAAGGCCGCACATGTCTAGGCAGCATGTGACCGCAAGTATGTAAATCACCGGCACAAGAGAATCCTAACAGTTGCAGTGAGCACTGTGAGAATTCAGAAGTCTCCAGTCACATAGAATGACTGCAGACTCATCACAGACCTGGACAACCCCTTTAATGCTCCTAACATAAATAAAAGCATAAGAATTAGTCAGTTTCACATATAATATTTACACCCAGGTACCTTATAGATGACGTAGTCTCTGGAGTCATTCTCGTTCTTTTCTTCTTCTTGTCCAAACCCCATGATGAGTTTTCCAATCCACAGTCGTCTCTGCAGACTTCCATCTTCTCCGCTCTTCTGCACCAACTCTCCACACGATGCCCTTAAAGACAAACGAGGATTATAAGGTCCAAATTTAAAAAATCTGCAATATATTGCGCCCCACACTATTCCCCTCCCCTCCTATTCGGGGCTCCCTCACCCCTTTTCCCCAAATTTTTCCCTCAATTTTTTACCCCCCCATCTTTTTCTGTCTGGCCAAAATCCCCCCATCCCATACGGGGGTTTACACATCCCCTACCCTCATCCCCCTTCGGGGGCCCAAATTCACCCGTTCATTCCCCGGGCTGCCCCACCCCCCACCCCTACTGTGTCTGCACCCCCCCATAGGGGGCCTCTTTCTTTTCCCCATACATTTCTCTTCGGCCTAAAACCCCCCCCCACCTTTTAAACCCCCCCCCCCCCACTAAAAAAAAACCCCCCCAATTTTGGCCCCCTTTGGGGGCCGTCCCAAAAGGATGTTGCATCGCACCCCCGGGGGTGTGACACCCGCTTCAAAGTAAGGGGGAAGAAACCCCCTTGACTCCAAACTGCATTCATTTAGTAAAATTTGCCCGCGGGTTTAGGCGGACCAATGGGGTGGTCTAGCCCGGTGGTTTAAAAAAAGGGTGTAGCTGTGGAGGGGGGGGGTTTTGGGAGCCTTTGTGTGGTGTTTGTTTTGGTTTTGTTGGGCAGGAGCCCGTGTGGGTTTTGGGGTTTTACCTGCAGGCCCTTCCCGGTTCAATCAGGGGAGCCTTCTGGAGAGCGAAAGGGTCCCGGCAATTTCAGACTGAGGGTGTGCCCGATTGGGGGCGGGGGACCAAAGGAAATATCGGGGAATGGTTCCCAGATAGAACAGTAGGGGGTCTTCAAAGGGGGGACTACCCCCCTATTCTC
>JARQOD010000001.1:335014932-335057045 GCA_033576555.1 Oophaga sylvatica | reverse complement strand
TTTCGGCAGTATATTGCCTTTATCAAGGTAATGATTTGTGTGTTAAATAGGAACGACAGGGACTCAGCCGCTGTGGGAGTAAGAGTGCTTCCAACGCAATCATGTTAAAGGGAATCTGTCACCTATTTTTTCGTATATAAGCTGCAGCCACTGCCATCAGGGGCTTATCTACAGCATTCTGTAATGCTGTAGATAAGCCCCCGATGTAACCTGAAAGATAAGAAAAACGAGTTATATTATACACACCCGGGGGGTGATCCGATGGGTTCGCGGTCTGGTCCAGCGCCTCCCATCTTCTACCGATGATGTCCTCCTTCTTGCTTTTGTCGCGCTGCTGCACAGGCGTACTTTATCTGCCCTGTTGAGGGCAGAGCAAAGTACTGTAGTACACAGGTGCCGGGAAAGATCAGAGAGGCCCAACGACTGCGCACTGCAGTACTTTGCCTCAACAGGGCAGATAAAGTACGCCTGCGCAGGAGCACAACAGAAGCAAGGTGGAGGAATTTGCACCATATGTCGGACTTGACCCGCAATGCAAATCTATGCGTGTGAGAAAAACTCGCACACCACACGGACCATCAGCATGACTTGTGAGAAATACGCATCGGTGTCCTTTAGAAAAGCCGGCAATTCATGTGCGGTGTACTGTAAAATCACACCGACAGCTAACAATAGAATAGATATATACACCTAGTATAGGTGTATATATCTGTCAGTTACACACACATACTGTATATATACAGTACAGACCAAAAGTTTGGACACACCTTCTCATTCAAAGATTTTTCTGTATTTTCATAACTATGAAAATTGCACATTCACACTGAAGGCATCAAAACTATAAATTAACACATGTGGAATCCTATAGTCTCTAGACTTCGGAGTGAGCAGACGTGTCTGTCTGCTCTCTGCAAGTCAGAGGATATAACAAGGCGCCGTGCTACTGGCAGCCCATTGCAGCAGCAGCTACTCTTTTGTTTCTTTTGTCTCTGTATGTTGTCTGTTCTTTGGACATTCTTTTGGACTTTCTACTGGCTTTGGTACCTTTATGGACTCCTAATTGATGGATGGTTTATACTCTGTGGATCGCACTGTTCCTGTATGATGGACCATTGTGGGAAGGTGGAAACCATTCACCCATACAACCAACTGCCTCTGGACACGCAGCGCTGGATCAGAACCTGGATCTGCCACTACTACGTACATTCCCTTACAGGTACATGCAACTCCCAAATGGATACCAGTATTGTGACGCACCCATGGACATGAATCTAATGCAACCACTACCAGCTACAGTTCCACAATACACACAGCTTCAACCTTGTTGGTTACTGATGCAGCCATCCATGTACAGAGGAGAACACTGGAAACAGTCAGATATGGCGCGGACTGGAGCAAAGGACAGGGACACTGATCTGCTGGTTGCCCCTAAGTCTGTCACTAAACGTGTTGTGTATTCAAGTGATCGACTTCTGGAGCTGAGCAGGATGAAGGCTACTACAGCTGTGGACATACCACTTATTCCCCGTGAAGTGTGGAGAACTTTCAGAGGCTGCAGAGCAGGAAAAAAGGTGAAGTCCAGGAGAAGAAGGTTTAAACCAGCAGTCCCATCCATTATCATGGGTAATGTACGCTCGCTGGGAAATAAGACGGATGAACTTCTAGCTCTGTGTAAAACCCAGATGGAGTTCAAGGAATGCAGTCTCATGTGCTTCACAGAAACCTGGTTACAGATTCAAGTGTTTCGATTCCAGGGTTTCACATGGTCCGCGCTGATAGAGATAAAGCTAAGTGTGGTAAGAAAAAGGGTGTGGGGTGATATTATACATTAATAACAGATGGTGCAATCAGCGTCATATTACTGTTAAGGAAAGTCACTGCAGTCAAAACATTGAACTCTTAGCAGTTGGCCTCAGGCACTACAGTCATGGCGAAAAGTTTTGAGAATGACACAAATATTAATTTTTACAAAGTCTACTGCTTCACGTTTTCTAATGGCAATTTGCATATACTCCAGAATGTTATAAAGAGTGATCAGCTTAACAGCAATTACTTGCAAAGTCAATATTTGGCTAGAAAATGAATTTTTTTCCCCCAAAACACATTTCAACATCATTGCAGCCCTGCCTTAAAAGGACCAGCTAACCTCTTTTCAGTGATTGCTCCATTAACACAGGTGTGGGTGTTGATGAGGACATGACTGAAGATCAATCTGTCATGATTAAGTAAGAATGAGACCACTGGACACTTTAAAAGGAGGCTGGTGCTTGGCATCATTGTTTCTCTTCTGTTAACCATGGTTATCTCTAAAGAAACACGTGCAGTCATCATTGCAATGCATCATTGCAATGCACAAAAATGGCCTAACAGGGAAGAGGATCGCAGCTAGAAAGATTGCACCTCAGTCAACAATCTATCGCATCATCAAGAACTTCAAGGAGAGAGGTTCCATTGTTGCCAAAAAGGCTCCAGGGCGCCCAAGAAAGACCAGCAAGCGCCAGGACCATCTCTTAAAAGTGTTTCAGCTGCGGGATCGGGCTACCAGCAGTGCAGAGCTTGCTCAGGAATGGCAGCAGGCAGGTGTGAGTGCATCTGCACTCACTGTGAGGCGGAGACTCTTGGAGCAAGGCCTGGTCTCAAGGAGGGCAGCAAAGAAGCCACTTCTCTCCAGAAAAAACATTGTGGACAGACTGATATTCTGCAAAAGGTACAGGCAGTGGACTGCTGAGGACTGGGGTAAAGTTATTTTCTCTGATGAATCCCCTTTTCGATTGTTTGGGACATCAAGAAAACGCCTCATTCGGAGAAGACAAGGTGAGCGCTACCACCAGTCTTGTCTCATGCCAACTGTTAAGCATCCTGAAACCATTCATGTGTGGGGTTGCTTCTCAGCCAAGGGAATCGGTTCTCTCACAGTCTTGCCTAAAAACACAGCCATGAATAAAGAAGGGTACCAGAATGTCCTCCAAGAGCAACTTCTCCCAACCCTCCAAGAGCAGTTTGGCGATCAACAATGCCTTTTCCAGCACGATGGAGCACCTTGCCATAAAGCAAAGGTGATAACTAAATGACTCAGGGAACAAAACATAGAGATTTTGGGTCCATGGCCTGGAAACTGCTGCATTAACTCATTCTAACTGTCAACATAAGCTTTTGTTACTCATATATTTGCAATTATATTTCTGTCTGTGATAAAAACATCTGTCAAACACACACATAAAAACCAGAGGGCAGCAGATCATGTGAAAATATAATATTTGTGTCATTCTCAAAACTTTTGGCCATGACTGTACTATTTACCTAGAGAATTTGCCATTTGCATTACAGTAGTCCTGTATATCCCTCCATCCGCAAACCAAGAGGCGGCTGGGGAAGTATTGTCAGGGGTGTTAGACCGCATTCAGACAAAGCACCCAAACTCGTTAACTGTAATCTCTGGGGACTTTAACAGAGCCATGATCTCAAAGGCTCTTGCAAAGTACTATCAATAAATAAAATGTGCCACAAGGGACAGCAGTATACTGGATCTCCTCTATGCGAATGTTAAAGATGCCTATTCATCATCTGCATTACCCCTCTGGGGAAATCAGACCACAACCTCATACTATTGTCTCCATCATACCAACCTGTTGTCAGTAAACAACCAGTGACAATAAAATTAATTGGGAAGTGGACTCCAGTGGCAGAGAAGGCTCTACGAGACTGCTTTGACCTCACGGACTGGGAGGTGATATGCGACAGGGGAGAGCATGATGATGTAAATGATATTGTCGGGCGAGTAACGGATTATATAAATTTTTGTACTGACACTGTTGTACCAGCTAAAAAGATTCGATGTTATGCAAATAACAAGCCTTGGATTACAAAAGAATTGAAACACTTACTAAACAAGAAAAAACTGGCATTTAAAATGAAGGATACTAAGAAACTGAAATTGATACAAAGGGACTTAAAGGGAAAATTAAGAATGCCCGTGAGGCGTTCTGAATTAAATTAGAAAATAAACTGTCACACAACAATTCCAAGGAGGTGTGGTCGGGCATGAAACAGCTAACTGGGTTTAAGGCAAAGTCGGAGAATGGGGAAGTGGATCTGCCCTGGGCTAATGAAATGAATGAGTTTTTCAACAGATTCACCAACACAAGCACAGCGTCATCAGGAATGGGGGATGGATCCAGGAAAAGATCTGCAGCGTTGACATTGGGGGATATGCTGCCTGCTTTCACTGTCTCCAAAGCGACGTGAGAAGACAGTTTAGCAGACTTGTTATTGGCAAAGCAGATGGGCCTGATGGCCTCAGCCTACGTGTCCTCAGAGCATGTGCAAACCAATTGTGTACTGTCTTCCAGCACCTGTTTAACTGGAGCCTTCAATCACAGGGGGTACCAGAACTGTGGAAGACCACCTGCCTGGTGCTGGTTCCTAAGACCACTTTTCCAACTTCCCTACAAGACTATCGTCCAGTGTCCTTAACATCACATGCTATGAAGTCCTTGGAGAGAATAATACTCGCCTACTTGTGCCCGAGGGTGAGGGCCTACACTGACCCCTTGCAGTTTGCGTACCAGCAGAGATTGGGGGTGGATGATGCTCTAGCGTCTCTTCTACATACAATGCATTAGTTCTTGGACAATGATGGAACTGCAGTGCGTGCCATGTTTTTTGACTTCTGAAGTGCTTTCAATACCTTACAGCCACCCTTACTACGTAATAAGTTGACTGCTATGGCAGTAGATGAGGGGATGGTGAACTGGATAAGTGACTACCTGACAGACAGGCCACAGTTTGTAAGGATGGGGGAGGTGGTATCTGGCAGTGTACGGAGCAGTGTTGGAGCCCCTCAGGGTACAGTGCTGTCACCCTTCCTCTTCACATTTTATACAGCTGACTTTCAGTATAAATCTGATTTTTGTCACCTCCAAAAATTCTCAGATGACTCCGTGATTGTAGAGGGCATTGTGGGGGGCCGGGGAGAGGAGGAAAATAGAAGGGTGGTATCTGACTTTGTGGAATGGTATCAGACTAACTGTCTAGAACTATATGTAAAGAAAACCAAGGAGATGGTGGTGAGTTATAGAAGGAAAAAGGAGGATTACTTACCAATCAATATTGCTGGCCAGGAGGTTGAGATTGTTGAGAGCTACAAATATTTGGGGGTTCACCTTGACAGTAAACTTGATTGGAGGTGTCATACAGAAAGGTTTACAAGAAGGGAATGAGCAGACTGTACTTTCTACGGAAGCTCAGGTCATTCAATGTGTGCAGTAAAATGCTGGAGATGTTCTACCAGTCCGTTGTAGCAAGCGCCATCTTTTTTGCTATCATTTGCTGGGGCAGTAGTGTGCAAGTAGCTGACGCTAATAAGCTCAACAAGCTTATCAAGAAGGCAAGTGCAGCTGTTGGCCTCCATCTTGACTCTTTTGAGGAGGTATTGGAGGATAGAATGCAGAAGAAGTGTAGGGCTATATTGAACAATAATACACATCCACTATATGAGCTGTTCTTGAAGCAGAAGAGCACATTCAGCAGCCGTCTAATCCTATAAAGGTGCAAGAAGGAGAAATTCAGGAAATCGTTTGTACCTACTGCTATGGGGATGTATAATAATTTCCTAAGGGTGGTAGAAAATAATGACTGATGGCTGGTGTACTAATGTCAATTAACATTGACTTATATACACCTGAACTACCCACTTTTATTTATTATGTAATGTTGGTATACCTGTGCAAGATTTGTGTCCTAATATTTTATGTACTGCTGTTTGTATTGCTGCTGTAATACTGTAATTTCCCCCCGGGATCAATAAAGTGTATTGTATCGTATCGTATGAATTATATACTTAACAAAAAAGTGTGAAACAACTGAAAATATGTCTATTATTCTAGGTTCTTCAAAGTAGCCACGTTTTGCTTTGATTACTGCTTTGCACACTCTTGGCATTCTCTTGATGAGCTTCAAGAAGTAGTCACCGGAAATGGTTTTCACTTCACAGGTGTGCCCTGTCAGGTTAAAAAATGGGATTTCTGGCCTTATAAATGGGGTTGGGACCATCAGTTGTGTTGTGCAGAAGTCTGGTGGATACACAGCTGATAGTCCTACTGAATAGACTGTTAGAATTTGTATTATGGCAAGAAAAAAGCAGCTAAGTAAAGAAAAATGAGTGGCCATCATTACTTTAAGAAATGAAGGTCAGTCAGTCCGAAAAATTGGGAAAACTTTGAAAGTGTCCCCAAGTGCAGTTGGAAAAACCATCAAGCGCTACAAAGAAACTGGCTCACATGAGGACCGCCCCAGGAAAGGAAGACCAAGAGTCACCTCTACTTCTGAGGATAAGTTTATCCGAGTCACAGACTCAGAAATCGCAGGTTAACAGCAGCTCAGATTAGAGACCAGATCAATGCCACACAGAGTGCTAGCAGCAGACACATCTCTTCAACAACTGTTAAGAGGAGACTCTGTGCAGCAGGCCTTCATGGTAAAATAGCTGCTAGGAAACCACTGCTAAGGACAGGCAACAAGCAGAAGAGACTTGTTTGGTCTAAAGAACACAAGGAATGGACATTAGACCAGTGGAAATCTTGGTCTGATGAGTCCAAATTTGAGATCTTTGGTTCCAACCACCGTGTCTTTGTGCAACGCAGAAAAGGTGAACGGATGGACTCTACATGCCTGGTTCCCACCGTGAAGCATGGAGGAGGAGATGTGATGGTGTTGGGGGTGCTTTGCTGGTGACACTGTTGGGGATTTATTCAAAATTGAAGGCATACTGAACCAGCATGGCTACCACAGCATCTTGCATCGGCATGCTATTCCATCCGGTTTGCATTTAGTTGGACCATCATTTAATTTTGAACAGGACAATGACCCCAAACACACCTCCAGGCTGTGTAAGGGCTATTTGACCAAGAAGGAGAGTGATGGGGTGCTACGCCAGATGACCTGGCCTCCACAGTCACCAGACCTGAACCCAATCGAAATGGTTTGGGGTGAGCTAGACCGCAGAGTGAAGGCAAAAGGGCCGACAAGTGCTAAGCATCTCTGGGAACTCCTTCAAGATTGTTGGAAGACCATTTCCGGTGACTACCTCTTGAAGCTCATCAAGCCAAGAGTGTGCAAAGCAGTCATCAAAGCAAAAGGTGGCTACTTTGAAGAACCTAAAATATAAGACATATTTTCAGTTGTTTCACACTTTAAGTATATAATTCCACAGGTGTTAATTCATAGTTTTTATGCCTTCAGTGTGAGTGTTCAATTTTCCTAGTCATGAAAATACAGAAAAGTCTTTGAATGAGGTGTGTCCAAACTTTTGGTCTGTACTGTATATTTATATTTCATAGAGAGATAGATAGCAGAATAGCCATAAATTCATTTGTCGGCTTATGTAAAATCATTGCAGAAGCCGACAGGATAGGAGACATGGTTTACATACAGTAAACCATTGCAGAACAGTTTGATTTATATATGTCACTGACTACTACTGTTAGTAGTATATGAATGCAAAATTAGGGAGCTGTAGGTATTTAATAAAAGAATGTATTCACGGAAAAAACTGGCGTGGGCTCCCGTGCAATTTTCTGCACCAGAGACCGAGGGCAGATATTAATAGCCTAGAAAGGGACCATGGTTCTTGGCCCCTCCGGCTAAAAACATCTGGCCCCAGCAACCCCAGAAAAGTCGCATCTGTAAGATGCACCAATTCTGGCACTTAGCCTCTCTCTTCCCACTGCCCTGTAGCAGTGGAATATGGGGTAATAAGGGATTAATGTCACATTTGTATTGTATGGTGACATTAAGCCTGGCTTAGTAATAGAGAGGTGTCAATTAGACACCTATCCATCACTAATCCTCAAGTTTGTAAAGTGTTAAATAAACATACACACATAGAATAAAGTATTTTAATAAAATGACAGACCACACATTTTTGCCATCTTTATTCTTCTGCTAATCCAAACGATGCCCTCAATCTCCTGTAAAAAATAAAACATAAAAAACCAAGAACATACCATACCTATCCGGCATACAGTCAGTCCCATGGCGCAATCCATACCTGGGGGTTAAATAGTTTACAACTGGAGCGGTGCTAATGCGACCGCCCCGGCTGTAACCCACTGAGGAATGAATGAGAAGCTGCCGGGGGCAACATCAGTGACTAGCGCTGATGTCACTGATGCTGCGCAGTCTTGCAGCCTGACCAGCGGTGAACTCTGCAGAGTGGGAAAGTTTCAGTTAATTTTTATAAAAAACACAGACTTGGACAGACTAGTCCACTCTCACTTTCCCTTGAGAAAGACACGCTTTAGGTGGCGATACACGTGGGGCCCTCTCCCCCTTTTACCAGCATACTGTCTACAGGTCTTATCTTTGCCATGATTCCTCTTGAGGTGTTTTGCCTTACATCTGGGGTATTATCTCTGTAAGGCCGGCGTCACACTAGTGAGTTTGATGCGAGCTAGTCGCACGACTTACTCGCATCAACACCCGGCACGGCCGCCCACTCTCGGACCAGAGTGCGCGGCTGCATGTATTTCTATGCCGCCGCACACTCTGGTCCGAGAGCGGGCGGCCGTGCCAGGTGTTGATGCGAGTAAGTCGTGCGACTAACTCGCATCAAACTCGCTAGTGTGACGCCGGCCTAAAGGACACTTTCCCTGTTTTGACTATTCAGTTGTACTATATATACTGTTCATTCTGTCTAATCAGGGAATTTTCTATATGTACCTTTATTTGAAAACTCGCACCCTCCTTTTTAGTCTTATTGGGGCATTTATCTCTGCATTCTTTCACTTTATTAGTGACATGCCTGATTTATATGTTTCTTATCTTTTTTATTGGACAGACATCTTATCCTCAGTGCACACATGCACTTTTCAGATCTGTGTTTGTGCCCATTATATTTCCATGTAAGTTGTGTGGATAACCTTATATGTTTATAGGAGGTTAGATGCTTACCCACTATTTGTAGATAGTTCATCTCTCTGCATGCACTATAATATTATTGTGACTTTGCCTTTTTTTTCTCATCTTAAGTGCATGCGCATTTGATTCCGTACCTACATCTCTCTTTCAATAGTGGGTCAGTTCCACCAGTTGACACTCATCTCAATTTTGCTAATTATATTGTGGCATTAGGTGTTAATCAGTGCTCATATTCTATTATTTCCTGCACCTTTTGCTAGTACAGTGGAGGAAGTTAGTTGTTGGTTCTTATAAGGACCATCAGTGGTTTCATTTGGCCATTTTAATTGTTTTTATTCTTTGCCTTGTTTGTTGTGTTTTTTTGTACTAATAAAATTTGCTTTATATCTTTTTGTAATATCTGTTTAGTGACTTGTTAATGGGTGATCATGACCTATATACACATTGCTGTTTCTTCCTTACAATTGTTGCTCTTTTTATGTGTGGTCAGCGATCCCCTTTAATATTTTGTAGTGCCCTCAAGTCCCCATCTATTTTAAACATAAGCACCTTTAATCCTGTCGAATAACTCAGAGATGAGGGGAAATGAATAAACATCTTTCAGAGTTATTTTATTTAAGCATCTATAGTCTACACACAGCCTCAGATAGCCTTATTGCTTTTCAACAAAGAAGAAATCTGCACCAACTAAGGATGAAGATTTTTGGATAAATCCATTCTCCAGGTTCTCTTTTATGCAGGCAGAGATAAAGGACAAACTCTATCTCTAGGTGGTTCCATGCCTGTAAAAAAAAAAAAAAAAAAGAATAGCGCAGTCATATGGCTGAAGAGGTGTCAGTGTCTGCTTAGAAGAGGTATTTGTGAAGTCATGAAATTGCGCAGGCAAATGGGAAGTAGTATATGCAGAAAATAGTTTCACAGAAAGGGGCTGAGGTACAGTTTTGATGCAATTGCAAAAACAAGATGGACCCGACTGGGTAAGCTGGTTAATCGACCAGTAGTTAAAAAGCTAAAATATAACTTTTATTTGTTATTTTAAAAAAGAACCCATTGGTTCAAAAATGTCACAATATTTTCAAAAAACTCAAAATAAGAAAACAAAAATTACCACCCCTCCTAGTGAACCAAAGGAATACAAAAAAACAGAATCAAAAACCAAAATGAAATATTAGAATGACATTATATGTAAAAAATTCATTGAGCTAGGTCAATTTCACCAAGTCATAAAGACCGACGACAGAATATCTATAAACCGTCACATTTATATATGAAATAGAAAGTGTGAATATGGCAACATGCTCACAACGCCATGTCTCACACACTCAATATACACATTGCAAATCTCAGAGGTAATGAATGATAATATGGTTACAAAATAAACCCATATAAAATATACTCTGTGTACAGATTTGTTACATATGATACCTAGGAATCAAAATATTCCATCTCAGACATCCACCATTCTTATAATATCTTGTGGAGAGAAAAGGGAAATTTATAAATAATCCCAAGCAATGAGGGTATATATATATATATATATATATATATATATATATATATATATATATATATATAATGCTTTCATAACAGCATATGTATTAAGAACGATCTCACCACTTCTTGGCGTCCACTGTGACTTTCCTCAATCGGGGGAGGCTTATACAATCACGCCATACATTACCCCAAAAACACCGTGGATCATAGTGGCTAATAAAGCTGAGAACTCCCGACGCGTTTCTTTGGCAAAGTCATCAGGGGAGAATTATGCCATGTCATATCAGCTGTAAGGATGAAGTCACCCGTCTCATTTGTGCATGTTACCGAGCGGGAGAACAGGATGACACTTAAGGTGACCCCAGAATGACATAATAACAACAAGTGTATATATATAGTCTAATAGGGACAACTCAATCTCGCTGGACTATATAGGACACACTGCATACATAGCATTAGAAAGACCACAGAAAAAAACAGTGCAAAAAGTCCATATTCAGAAAAATACAACTTTATTAATTTAAAAATGATACTATCAATGGTAGCAAAGGAGCTGAATAAAGTGACGTGCATAAGTCACCACATGAATTTGAACATAGCAGGGACACCAAAGCAACGTCCATATACATGTATAGGTATAATCGCAGATATAATACCAAGCATAGTCGATATATGTATCACCCATAATTACATATTTTAGATAAATTCCACATGTGAAGTATATTGATGTCATCAATTCACATAACGGGCAAGTGCCATTACATAAGGTGAACACACAGAAGAAAAAAAAAAAATTATGTAATGGCACTTGCCCGTTATGTGAATTGATGACATCAATATACTTCACATGTAGAATTTATCTAAAATATGTAATTATGGGTGATACATATATCGACTATGCTTGGTATTATATCTGCGATTATACCTATACGTGTTGTAGAGTGGCAAAGGGTTGTGTTATAGACGGGAGGTATCTGGCTCAGAGATGCCTTGTATCTGTTATGTAGCCCAGTACACATTAGCCCTGGGTAGTGGCATCATTATAGCAGTGTATGTGGTTAAAGGACCTGGGATGATGTCACTACCACATGACCTGTCATGTGTTCTGGGAAGCTAGGTCTCTGGGATATAAATTAGGCTCAGGCTGACAACAGGTGTGAGTGGCTGGAGGTGTGGAGACCTCCAGTGTGGGAGTTCTGAGGAGACCTCCAGAGTGTGTGCTGAAGAGAGTACTCAGTTAGAGTACCAGGACTTTTATCTGTTTTCTGTTACTTTGTGCCAGAGAAGGCTGTTTTGTTTTCTGTTTGACAGCAAGTTTATGAAGTCTTAATAAACTTGCTTAAAGAACCAGGAAGAGTCGCCCTCCTGCTTACCTCTGGTCGCACACCAGCGAGACCACATCCCTACAATTGGTGGAGACGTGCGAGCAGCGGTCCCAGCAGAGAAGTGGGTGCTGCATGTCGTGGGTAAAGGTCATAGCAACCCAGCCAGCATTGCAGGAGAAAATGGAGGACCTGCTGAAGCACTTGGTCCAGGCGCAGGCACAGCAGCAAGAGACCAACAGGTTGTTGGTGCAGCAAATACAACAAAGCCAGCAGGAACAACGGCAGCAGTTGCAGCTTCTGACAACCGCCATCCAGGGCAGGACGAGCGCCCCAACCCCAGGTCGGGACGATGACAACCATATCAGGAAGGCGGTAAGACACACCATAGAGAAAATGACTCCTGGGGATGATGTGGAGGCCTTCCTGTCTGTTTTTGAGAGGGTTGCTGAAAGGGAAAGACTTCCACCAGAACAGTGGGCAGAGGTACTGGCCCCATACCTGACAGGGGAGCCCCAGAAGGCGTACTTTGATTTAACTGTGCAGGACGCTCAGGAGTATCCTAAATTAAAGGTGGAGATCCTTGCACGGTTGGGGGTGACAATGACTGTCAGGGCACAGAGAGTGCACCGCTGGGAGTATCATCGAGACAAACCACCGCGTTCCCAAATGTTTGACCTGCTGCACCTCGTCCAGAAATGGCTACAGCCAGAGTCCGCCACGCCAGCACAGATGGTGGAAAGAGTCCTACTGGATCGGTTTGTGCACTCTCTGCCCAGGCCCCTGCAGACTTGGGTTGCCCAGGGTGATCCCCGGAGTGCCGATGAACTGGTCGGACTGGTTGAGAGGTACCAGGGGATGGAAGGTACCTTGGGGAAGCAGCCCATTCCGTACTGGGGGTCCCAGCAGGGGGCGGAGTCCCAAAAAAGGGTGGCGCGTCCAAGGTCAAAAGGGGCGGGGAGGTGGTGCCCAAGGTCCCTATGGGTGATGTTATCTGTTGGAGGTGTCACAGGCCAGGACATATAGCTGCACGGTGTCCCCAGACTACCGAGCAGATGGACTGCAGCATGGGACGTCGTATCTCATTCTATGCCGATCCAGTCTGCAGTGTGGATTCTATCCTGAACGAGGGGCCCCAAGCATGTCCCGTGAGAGTGAATGGTCGAGTAGTAACGGCGCTGCTGGACTCCGGGAGTCTTGTGACCCTGGTGAGGGCGAATCTGCCTCTCAAACTACTCCCGGGGAAAAAGGTTGGCGTGCGATGCATACACGGCGATGCAAAGGACTACCCTATGGCCAGAGTGGACATTGAGACTGCGCTGGGCACTGAGTCCCATGAAGTCGGGGTGGTTCGGGTCTTGTTGCACCCTATAATTATAGGCCGGGATTTTTGTTTATTCTGGGATCTGTGGGGAAAGTCTGCTGAGGTCACTAGCCAGAATAGGGAACCAGTAAGCCCTAATCAGGTAGCACCATACCCAGAGGAAGACAGGTTTCCTTTTTGTGTCCTGGTAGGAGATGAGGAAGAAGTGTCTCCTGCATCTGACATTCCAGAGTTAGGGGTGGCCAGTGAGAATTTTGGGACTGCCCAACACAGGGACCCAACTCTGAAGGAAGCCTTCAACAATGTCACTGTCATTGATGGGGTTGCACAGGAACCGGGGGCCGACACCAGATTTCCATACTTTATGCTGAGTGGGGAGCTGTTGTATCGGGTCACGAAAATAAGGGAGGAGTTGGTGGAGCAGTTGCTAGTACCCGGGTCCTATAGACGGAAGGTGTTGGATTTGGCCCATTCACACATCTTGGGGGGTCACCTAGGGGTAGACAAAACACAGGAACGGATTATTCAAAGATTCTATTGGCCTGGATGTCACCGGGAGATAGTAAACTATTGCAGGTCCTGCCCTATATGTCAGTTAACTGCCCCTACCTCTCATTTCCGGAACCCCCTGGTGCCACTGCCCATTATTGAAGTGCCATTTGAGAGAATTGCCATGGACTTGGTCGGTCCCCTAGTTAAATCAGCCCAGGGCCATCAGTATATATTAGTCATCCTGGACTATGCCACACGCTATCCAGAGGCAATTCCCCTGAGAAATTCTTCAGCGAAGAGCATAGCCCGCGAGTTGGTACATGTGTTTTCCCGGACAGGCTTGCCAAAGGAGATCCTGACTGACCAAGGGACACCGTTCATGAGTAAAGTGATGAAGGAGTTGTGCAGGGTCCTGCAAATCTCTCAGTTGAGGACCTCGGTGTACCATCCTCAGTCAGATGGCCTTGTGGAGAGATTCAACAAGACCCTAAAGAGCATGCTAAGAAAAGCCATAGAGAAGGATGGTAGAGACTGGGACTGTCTCTTGCCCTACCTGATGTTTTCCATCCGTGAAGTTCCACAGGCCTCCACGGGGTTCTCACCGTTTGAGCTTCTGTATGGCCGACATCCGCGAGGTCTCCTGGATATCGCCAAGGAAACCTGGGAAGCCGAAGTGACGCCCCACCGAAGCGTTATTGAGCATGTGGCCCTGATGCAACAGAGGATTGCGAAGGTGATGCCAATCGTGAAGGAACACCTCCTCCAGGCACAAGAAGCCCAGGCCAGGGTTTACAACCGATCAGCCAGAGTGAGACAGTTCAATCCGGGAGACCGAGTGCTCGTGCTAGTTCCGACGGTGGAAAGCAAGTTCTTGGCCAAATGGCAAGGGCCGTACGAGGTGATGGAGAAGCTTGGTGAAGTAAACTATAGGATTCACCAACCCGGAAGACGGAAACCAAACCAGGTGTACCATGTCAACCTCCTCAAGCCATGGCATGATAGAGAGTCAGCTGTAACTCCGTGCTTGCTGGGCCACTCAGAAGGTGACGTTGAAGGGGTTACGATAGCAGAGACCCTATCAAAGGACCAGAAACAGCAATGTCGTGAGTTGCTCCAGAGGAACAGGGACCTGTTTTCAGAGTTGTCAGGGCGCACGAAGGTCATAGAGCATGAAGTTCTGACAGAGCCACATGTGCGGGTGAATGTGAAGCCCTATCGAATCCCTGAGGCCCGTCGAGAAGTAATCTCCAAGGAGGTGGAGCGTATGTTGAAGCTCGGAGTCATTGAGGAATCCAAGAGCGGTTGGGAGAGTCCTATCGTCTTGGTCCCGAAACCTGATGGAGAATGGAGATTCTGCAATGATTCTAGGAAGCTGAATGAGGTCTCCAAGTGTGACGCATATCCCATGCCACGCGTTGATGAGCTCATCGAAAGACTTGGACCCGCCAGGTACATAACCACCTTGGATTTGACGAAAGGATACTGGCAGATTCCCATGGCCCAGGAAGCCAAGGAGAAAACGGCGTTTTCAACACCAGACGGATGCTTCCAGTATGTCCGGATGCCGTTTGGCCTGCAGGGAGCGCCAGCGACTTTTCAGAGAGCCATGGATAGGATTCTGGCACCTCATAAGCAATACGCCGCTGCGTACCTGGATGATATCGTTATTTTCAGCCCGGACTGGGAGAGTCATCTGGGAAAGGTCCAAGCAGTGTTTGATGCTCTAAGAGAAGCAGGGTTTACAATAAACCCGAAGAAGTGTGCCTTGGGGAAGGAAGAGGCCAAGTACCTTGGATATGTAGTAGGTCGTGGTGGAATAAAACTCCAAATCAATAAAATCGAGGCGATTCAAACATGGCCAAGACCGTTGTCCAAGAAACAAGTGAAAGCCTTCCTGGGGATTGTCGGGTACTACAGGAGGTTCATCCCAAACTTCGCCACGAGGGCTGCCCCTCTGACTGATCTACTGAAAGGGACCAAATCAGTGATGGTAAAATGGTCTGAAGAAGCAGAGTTGGCCTTCCAAGAAATGAAAGGGGCCCTGTGTAAACAACCGGTCCTGATAGCCCCAGACTTTAAGAAGGAGTTTGTTCTTCAAACAGATGCCTCAGATGTCGGATTGGGAGCAGTTCTGTCACAGGAGATACATGGGGAGGAGCATCCAGTCCTTTACCTGAGCAGGAAGCTATCTTCATGTGAGAAGAATTACTCTGTTGTGGAGAAGGAGTGCTTGGCCATAAAATGGGCAGTGGACACCTTACGGTACTATCTAGTGGGACGAAAGTTTAGATTGATATCTGACCATGCCCCACTCAGATGGATGAGGGAAACCAGGGGTAGAAATGCAAGGGTCACCCGCTGGTTCTTAGCCCTGCAGGACTTTAGTTTCCAGGTAGAACACAGGGCCGGGAAGCTACACGGTAATGCTGATGCCCTCTCAAGAATCCCGTGTCTAGTGGGAGAAAGTGCCAAGTCCCACGGCTTTAGGCAGAGGGGGGAGGTATGTAGAGTGGCAAAGGGTTGTGTTATAGACGGGAGGTATCTGGCTCAGAGATGCCTTGTATCTGTTATGTAGCCCAGTACACATTAGCCCTGGGTAGTGGCATCATTATAGCAGTGTATGTGGTTAAAGGACCTGGGATGATGTCACTACCACATGACCTGTCATGTGTTCTGGGGAAGCTAGGTGTCTGGGATATAAATTAGGCTCAGGCTGACAACAGGTGTGAGTGGCTGGAGATGTGGAGACCTCCAGTGTGGGAGTTCTGAGGAGACCTCCAGTGTGTGTGCTGAAGAGAGTACTCAGTTAGAGTACCAGGACTTTTATCTGTTTTCTGTTACTTTGTGCCAGAGAAGGCTGTTTTGTTTTCTGTTTGACAGCAAGTTTATGAAGTCTTAATAAACTTGCTTAAAGAACCAGGAAGAGTCGCCCTCCTGCTTACCTCCGGTCGCACACCAGCGAGACCACATCCCTACAGTGTATATGGACATTGCTTTGGTATCCCTGCTATGTTCAAATTCATGTGGTGACTTATGCACGTCACTTTATTCAGCTCCTTTGCTACCATTAATAGTATCATTTTTAAATTAATAAAGTTATATTTTTCTGAATATGGACTTTTTGCACTGTTATGTTACCGAGCGGTTGCGCGCATCTGGCCCACGTGGGTTCTTAAGTAGGACGCCGAGAAAACTACTCTGTGACGTCATATCCGGTGCGCCGTCTTGCTGGAACGCAGGAGTGAAGCGCAATCGTCATATCCTCCCCAGAGTCACAGAATGGGGAAGTCAAGAGCGCCACATGACCTGCAGCTTGATGTCACATCCTGGATACCGCAGCGATGTAAACATTAAAGAAAAGTATGCCTAAATACCGAATATTGTTTCTTCATTCATTGGGATTAATTCATATATGATGCAATTAATGTTCAACTAATACTCCGCTACTTATTAGGGGTGTATTTAAAATATCAATGGAGTACTTCCCAAATTTCATCCTTTGTATCCGAGGTTAATCAGGGAATTTTTATATATATTTGATTGCTCATAAGAGGTCATAATATATTTGGGGAATAAATTTAAATTTGATAATGAATATTACCTCAAAATAAGATAATCAATAAAGATCTTTTCAGACGATAACAAAACAGCGCTATTGGTCACATACTAAACAATTCTCAAAGCAACCAATGCTAGAAAAATATTTATGCAAATTCCCATATATTGTCCTCTTGAAAAGTTTTTCTTTATTGTAAAACCTCCGTATAAAGTTATAGAATACCCTAATAATTGAATGAAAATCTCTAATGTATTCCAGCTTCATAGAAAATCCTCATAAAAAAACCCCAATAAATGAATAGATTTCTGATGCACAAAAATAATTCCAGCCTCATAAAAAATCTTTTTTGTTACTAGGGCGATAGGATGATCAGAAAAAATATAAATATATATATATATTTTTTTTTATTCATTTATTGGGGTTTTGAGAATTGTTTAGTATGTGACCAATAGCGCTGTTTTGTTATAGTCTGAAAAGATCTTTATTGATTATCTTATTTTGAGGTAATATTCATTATCAAATTTGAATTTATTCCCCAAATATATTATGACCTCTTATGAGCAATCAAATATATATAAAAATTCCCTGATTAACCTCGGATATAAAGGATGAAATTTGGGAAGTACTCCATTGATATTTCAAATACACCGCTAATAAGTAGCGGAGTATTAGTTGAACATTAATTGCATCATATATGAATTAATCCCAATGAATGAAGAAACAATATTCGGTATTTAGGCATACTTTTCTTTAATGTTTACATCGCTGCGGTATCCAGGATGTGACATCAAGCTGCAGGTCATGTGGCGCTCTTGACTTCCCCATTCTGTGACTCTGGGGAGGATATGACGATTGCGCTTCACTCCTGCGTTCCAGCAAGACGGCGCACCGGATATGACGTCACAGAGTAGTTTTCTCGGCGTCCTACTTAAGAACCTATGTGGGCCAGATGCGCGCACCCGCTCGGTAACGGTAACATGCACAAATGAGACGGGTGACTTCATCCTTACAGCTGATATGACATGGCATAATTCTCCCCTGATGACTTTGCCAAAGAAACGCGTCGGGAGTTCTCAGCTTTATTAGCCACTATGATCCACGGTGTTTTTGGGGTAATGTATGGCGTGATTGTATAAGCCTCCCCCGATTGAGGAAAGTCACAGTGGACGCCAAGAAGTGGTGAGATCGTTCTTAATACATATGCTGTTATGAAAGCATTATATATATATACCCTCATTGCTTGGGATTATTTATAAATTTCCCTTTTCTCTCCACAAGATATTATAAGAATGGTGGATGTCCGAGATGGAATATTTTGATTCCTAGGTATCATATGTAACAAATCTGTACACAGAGTATATTTTATATGGGTTTATTTTGTAACCATATTATCATTCATTACCTCTGAGATTTGCAATGTGTATATTGAGTGTGTGAGACATGGCGTTGTGAGCATGTTGCCATATTCACACTTTCTATTTCATATATAAATGTGACGGTTTATAGATATTCTGTCGTCGGTCTTTATGACTTGGTGAAATTGACCTAGCTCAATGAATTTTTTACCTATAATGTCATTCTAATATTTCATTTTGGTTTTTGATTCAGTTTTTTTGTATTCCTTTGGTTCACTAGGAGGGGTGGTAATTTTTGTTTTCTTATTTTGAGTTTTTTGAAAATATTGTGACATTTTTGAACCAATGGGTTCTTTTTTAAAATAACAAATAAAAGTTATATTTTAGCTTTTTAACTACTACCTTGCTGGTTATATATAATTTATGATTGGTAGATCCTCTAGATTTAATTTTGTTTGACACAGAGGCATGGCTGGTTTTCTGACTAAGGGCATCAATATTGACACATGGACTGCTGAGGCAAAAGAGGTTTTTCAGATAAAACATTTACTCAGCCTAAATATACTCCGTCATATAGTAACGCATTTAAAGAACTTACTAAAGTATATAAGAATCAAATTTCTAGTTGGTGGGAAGTTCAAAGCCTTGAAAATTACATTAAGACTGGTATAGTTCCACGACATCTTAGAATTACACTGCACCCGGGATTTCGATATAGGAACAGTACATTAAGCGAACAATGGGAAAAAGAAGCTACTGCTAGTTCCTTGAGATTTATGAATCTTCTTTTGGAAGAAGAGAGAAAAATTTAAATATACAAAGTGAGCTCCTAAAAGAACAAATTGAGATCACAAAAAAATTCTCAGCAGAAACTGACTTCTCCGCTAAGGAGACTGTATTGCAAAATACGATTGAAAGATACCAGTATAATCTTAAAGAACGCAAACATTGCAATTTTGTACGTGACCTACAAGAATTTAAAGAAAACAAGGCATACCACCTTCCCTCCAACAGAAATTTTTCCAATTTTGGCAGAAACCTGGAAACGGATATTTCCTCTACAGACACTGATTTGTCTGATTCTGAGTCACGTTCCAGGAATTCTAGAAGAAGACAGAGAGGTAGGGGTAACCAGAGGGGACGCCCTGGTGATAGACTGGGAAGCGCTCGTTCTTTAGATCAAGGTTATTATCTGAGGAACAGACCAGGGGTCAACAATTGATGGATACACAGGCCACACAGATTATTTACCTTTCTTCCAGGCCTCTTACAGAAATGGAAACACAGGTTTTGAGTAAAGGTCTAAATTTCGTGCCAACATCGGATTATCAGGTATTTGAGAGTATTAAGGATCTGCATTTATTCGTCCGTAAATTAAAATGTAAAAAACATTTCATCAAGGAAGATAAACGTACTAGTCAGGAATTGAATATTCCAGAGTCTCTTTTGCCTGATATCAGATTACTATATGGTTTATCAGATCCTACCCCTGAATTTACGGGAGAAGGTCCGTTTACCCAACTTAGACCCAAAAGTTGGAGGATGCCTCCCCCCTTGGGTGTTAAATCTACTATTGATGTGTTTCTAGAGGTAGTTACAAAGGATTTAGAACTCTTGGATACAAAGGCAAAAACACGTTATAACCTAACAAAAATGGAAATGGAGGCTCTGAGTAGCATTGAAAAAGACTCTAATATAGTTGTAAAGCCCTCAGATAAGGGTGGTAATGTTGTGGTGATGAATTCCTATGATTATCAAGAAATGTGTCAAAACATACTAAATGACCGTGATTCCTATGACAAACTATCTAGTAATCCTATGAATAGGTTTCTTGACACTTTGAAAGTGATCTTAGATGATGGTATTAAGGGTCATTTGATTGATAAGCATGAATATGATTATCTTTACCCCTCATTTCCGATTATGGCAACTTTCTACTGCCTTCAGAAAGTTCATAAGGGACTATGTTATGTTTCGGTAACTGAGGAGTGCAGGTAAAAAAGGCAATACACCAGAGCAGTTGGAATCTATGAGATTGCAGTACCCTGACTAACCACCACAACTAGAGGCAGCCGTGGAGCGTTCCTACGTTGGTCCTAGACGCCTCGTCACAGCCTGAGTAACTAACTACACCTAAAGATAGAAATAGGAAAGCTATCTGCCCCGGAGCAGATCCCCAAAGAACATAGAAAGCCCCCAAACATGTAATGGCTGTTAGACAAGAAGAAATACTGACACAGACAGAAAATAGTATGAGCAAACGTTGGGGCCCAAACTAACTAAATAGAAAAGGATAGGAAGGGTACTTACTGCAATCCCAAAAAACCCTGCAAAGCACCAACTCTACTAATTTCAAAAACACCTGAGATCACACGACCTCTACCACCTAAATTAGCTCTCTGGTGTAACAAAATCAAAACAGCAGCCACTGAAGAAACTGGAAAAAGCAAAAGTACAAACATCAGTGGCTGAACCAAACTGAGAGGGCAAAAGCCCCCGGAGGGGACCCTGAAGGCCCTCACAGAAGTGCAGGACAAAATACAAAAATAAAGCACAAAAACAAAAAGAAGAAAATGTCTTATCTGTTAGCAGGAGATGCAGACACGACACAGCAGGCTACAAGGGAAACAGGAATCATGGAGTGAGACCAGAACAATTGATCACCGGCAACCCTGATGGGAAGGCGACTCCCTTATATAAGACCAGTCAGTAACACCTGATTCCCACTCCTCACAATCTTCACTGGACAGTCCAGTACCGCTTGTAACCACCAGAGGGAGCCTCTGCTCAGAACTCATTTCAAGTCCATTCACAACAGTACCCCCCCTTGAGGAGGGGTCACCGAACCCTCACTTGAGCAACCAGGTCGGTCAGGATGAGTTCTATGATACGCACGGATGAGTCTCCTAGCATGGATGTCCGAAGCAAACACCCAAGAATTGTCTTCCTGACCATAACCTCTCCACTTAACCAAATACTGGAGTTTCCGTCAAGAAAAACGAGAATTCAATATTTTCTCAACCACATACTCCAGATTGCCCTCAACCAAAACAGGGTCAGGAGGCACAGTAGTAGGAACCACTGGCTCAACAAACCTCTTCAACAAGGACTTGTGGAACACGTTATGGATCTTAAATGTCCCTGGAAGAAGCAAACGAAAAGAAACAGGATTAAGAATCTCCATGATCTTATAAGGTCCAATGAACCTAGGCTTAAATTTAGGAGATGCCACTCTCATAGGAATATTTTTTGAGGACAACCAGACCAAGTCCCCCACTTTAAACCGAGGACTATCAGTCCTATGCCGGTTAGCAAACCGCTGGGCCCTCTCCTGAGAGAGGGACAACCTCTCCACTACCTGGTCCCAAATCTGTTGCATATGCTCCACAACAGAGTCAACACCTGGACAGACAGAAGCCTCCGTCTGTCCTGAAGAAAATCGAGGGTGAAACCCAGAATTACAGAAAAATGGAGACATCAAAGTGGCAGAGCTAGCCCTATTATTAATAGCAAACTCAGCCAAAGGCAAAAAAGAGACCCAGTCATCCTGATCAGCAGACACAAAGCATCTTAGATAAGTCTCCAATGTCTGGTTTGTTCTCTCAGTTTGTCCATTGGTCTGAGGATGAAACGCCGAGGAGAAAGACAATTGAACACCAAGTTTAGAACAAAAGGTCCTCCAAAATCTTGAAACAAACTGGACTCCTCTTTCAGACACAATGTTCTCAGGAATGCCGTGTAAACGAACCACGTGCTGAAGGAACAAAGGCACCAATTCAGAGGAGGAAGGCAACTTAGGTAATGGCACAAGATGTATCATCTTGGAAAACCTATCACAAATCACCCAGATGACGGTCATTCTCTGAGAAACAGGGAGGTCGGAAATGAAATCCATAGAGATATGGGTCCATGGTCTCTTGGGCACAGGCAATGGCATCAACAAACCACTAGAGCAAGAGCAAGGCTTGGAGCGAGAGCAAGTCCCGCAGGACTGCACAAATTCCCTGACATCACGAGACAAGGTAGGCCACCAAAAGGACCAACTAACCAAGTCTCTGGTACCAAAATTCCGGGATGACCGGCCAGCGTGGAACAATGAATCTCAGACATCACACTCTTTTTCCACTGGTCCGGGACAAACAATTTCCCAACAGGGCAGCGCTCGGGCTTATCCTCCTGACACCCCTCCAGAGCCAGTCTCAAATTGGGCGAGATGGCGGAAAGAACTATACCCTCTTTCAAAATAACAGAAGGATCAGATAACTCAGGAGAGTCCGCCAGGAAACTCCTCGAGAGGGCATCCGCCTTAACATTCTTAGTGCCAGGAAGAAATGAAACCACAAAATTAAAACGTGTGAAAAACAAGGCCCACCTGGCCTGTCTAGGATTAAGTCGCTTGGCAGATTCCAGATAAACCAGATTCTTATGGTCCGTAAGGACCACCACCTGATGTTTGGCTCCCTCCAGCCAATGTCTCCACTCTTCAAAAGCCCACTTCATGGCCAATAACTCCCGATTACCCACGTCATAATTACGTTCAGTAGGAGAAAATTTTCGAGAGAAAAAGGCACAAGGGTTACTTTTAGAGGTCTCTGGATCTCTTTGGGACAAAACGGCACCTGCCCCAATTTCAGAGGCATCAACCTCCACCTGAAATGGTAGAGAAACATCAGGCTGCCGTAGAACAGGAGCAGAAGTGAATCTCTGCTTAAGCTCCTGAAATGCAGAGACTGCCTCAGGAGGCCAATTCACCACATCAGAACCCTTTTTGGTCAAATCAGTTAAAGGTTTAACAATAACCGAGAAATTACCAATAAATTTACGATAAAAATTGGCAAAACCCAAAAATCTTTGAAGAGCCTTTAATGAAGTAGGTTGGACCCAATCACAGATGGCCTGAACCTTGACCGGGTCCATTTCAATAACAGATGGGGACAAAATAAATCCCAAAAATGAGATCCTCTGTACGCCAAAAAGACACTTTGATCCCTTCACATACAGAGCATTCTCTCTCAAAATCTGGAATACAGTTCGAACATGTTTCACATGAGAGTCCCAGTCATTGGAAAAAATCAAGATATCATCCAAATAAACAATCAGAAATTTATCCACAAAATCCCTGAAAATGTCATTCATGAAGGACTGGAAGACAGAAGGAGCATTAGTGAGCCCAAAGGGCATCACAAGGTACTCAAAATGCCCCTCAGGGGTATTAAATGCCGTCTTCCATTCATCCCTGTGCTTAATGCGAATAAGGTTATATGCCCCCTGAGGTCAAGCTTGGTAAACCAAGTAGCATTTTTCACCCTGGAAAACAGGTCAGAAATCAAGGGTAACGGATATTGATATTTCACAGTAATATTGTTCAAAAGACGATAATCAATACACGGCCTTAATGAACCATCCTTTTTGGCCACAAAGAAAAAACTGGCACCTAAGGGTGAAGAGGATGGTCTGATATGACCCTTCTCCAATGACTCCTTGATATAAGACCGCATAGCGTCATGTTCAGGTACAGACAAGTTAAAAAGGCGACCTTTAGGGAATTTACTACCAGGCATTAATTCAATAGCGCAGTCATAGCTCCTATGGGGAGGCAAGGATGCAGATTTACTTTCGCTAAACACATCAGAAAAATCAATCAAAAAGTCAGGAACATCCTGAGCCTGGGGGGAGGCAGAAAAAACAGGAGTGTTGGTATTAACACATTGGCAGCCCCAACTGGTTACAGACACAGTTTTCCAATCCAAAACAGGATTATGAGACTGCAACCAAGGGAAACCCAGTACGATAATATCATGCAGATTATACAGAACCAAAAATTTGCAGCACTCCTGATGATCAGGTTCAACCCTCATTATCACCTGAGTAGAGAACTGAGGTTTATTCTCAGCCAAAGGGGTAGAATCGATCCCCAGTAGGGGAATAGACTTCTGTAGGGGTATCAAGGGAAACCCACAACGTTTAGCAAAATCATAATCCATCAGGTTAATAGCTGCTCCAGAATCAACGAAAGCCTGAGCAGAAAACGAGGACAGAGAGCATATCAGAGTGACAGTTAATAAAAACTTAGTCTGAACACTACCCAAGACAACTGAGCGTGCAAAACGTCTTCCCCGCTTAGGGCAGACTGAAATAGCATGAGAGGCATTACCACAGTAGAAACATAACCCATTGCGCTTTCGAAACTCATGACGCTGTGCCCCAGACACCACTCCATCACACTGCATGGATTCAGAAGCAGGTCCACAAGGCAACACCATTCCACGCATACTTCTCCGCTCACGCAAACGTCTGTCAACTTGAATCGCTAGTGACATAGAATCATTGAGACCAGAGGGGACAGGGAATCCCACCATAACATCCTTTACATTATCTGACAGACCCTTCCGAAAAAGGGCCGCCAAAGCGTCGTCATTCCACTTGGTCAGGACTGCCCACCTACGGAATCTCTGACAGTATAACTCAGCGTCATCAAGCCCCTGATTTAATGCCAACAAGGCTTTTTCAGCTTGATCAGTGACATTAGGCTCATCGTACAATAACCCCAAAGCCTGAAAAAATGCATCAACATCACTCAAAACAGGATCCCCAGGTGTCAGGGAAAAAGCCCAATCCTGAGGATCGCCGCGCAGGAGAGAGATGACAATTTGAACCTGCTGCGCTGCGTTCCCTGAGGACTTAGATTTTAAGGCAAAAAACAATTTACAATTATTTTTGAAATTCTGAAACTTAGCTCGATCCCCCAAAAACAAATCTGGCATGGGAATCCTAGGTTCCACAACAGGCAACCTAGCAAGATATGCAGCAATACTCTGAACCTCAGTGGCAAGCTGATCCACACGGCCAGACAACTGTGCAAACTCCATTGAGAGAAAAAATCCTCCCCAGCACCCAGAGATACAGAGGGAAAAAAAAAAAATGCAACAAACAGAAAAATATCTCTGACAACTCTGACAACCGTTTTTTCTTTCACAATATTTTTCCCTTCTGTGAGTACCATACAACTTTAAATTTTAGGCCGGTGATACTGTTATGTTTCGGTAACTGAGGAGTGCAGGTAAAAAAGGCAATACACCAGAGCAGTTGGAATCTATGAGATTGCAGTACCCTGACTAACCACCACAACTAGAGGCAGCCGTGGAGCATTCCTACGTTGGTCCTAGACGCCTCGTCACAGCCTGAGAAACTAACTACACCTAAAGATAGAAATAGGAAAGCTATCTGCCCCGGAGCAGATCCCCAAAGAACATAGAAAGCCCCCAAACATGTAATGGCTGTTAGACAAGAAGAAATACTGACACAGACAGAAAATAGTATGAGCAAACGTTGGGGCCCAAACTAACTAAATAGAAAAGGATAGGAAGGGTACTTACTGCAATCCCAAAAAACCCTGCAAAGCACCAACTCTACTAATTTCAAAAACACCTGAGATCACACGACCTCTACCACCTAAATTAGTTCTCTGGTGTAACAAAATCAAAACAGCAGCCACTGAAGAAACTGGAAAAAGCAAACGTACAAACATCAGTGGCTGAACCAAACTGAAAGGGCAAAAGCCCCCGGAGTGGACCCTGAAGGCCCCCACAGAAGTGCAGGACAAAATACAAAAATAAAGCACAAAAACAAAAAGAAGAAAATGTCTTATCTGTTAGCAGGAGATGCAGACACGACACAGCAGGCTACAAGGGAAACAGGAATCATGGAGTGAGACCAGAACAATTGATCACCGGCAACCCTGATGGGAAGGCGACTCCCTTATATAAGACCAGTCAGTAACACCTGATTCCCACTCCTCACAATCTTCACTGGACAGTCCAGTACTGCTTGTAACCACCAGAGGGAGCCTCTGCTCAGAACTCATTTCAAGTCCATTCACAACAGGACTATCTCCCCTGAGAGGGAGACCAATAGTGTCGGGTATTCACAGTTTGACTCATCATATTGGATTCTATTTAGATGAGATTTTGAAACCCTTTGTTGTCTCTTTGAACTCATACACCAGGAACACAACGGACCTACTAAGAAAATTAGATGGCTTGAGCATTGAGACCGATTCCATACTCTGTAGTATTGATGTTGAAGCTCTGTATTCCTCCATTTAATCATAAGAATCGTCTAGAGGCAGTGGAATTTTATTTAAAAAAAAGGGGCCAACGGACAAAGGAGAAAGTAAAGGGCTATACCTTTTCTCTTACCTAGGGCAGGGGTGGGATTCAGCCGGTTCTCCCCGGTTCGATGGAACCGCTTGTCAAAAAAGTAGACGTGGATATTGAGAGGCGCGAACCGGTACCCCACTGCCTGGGTGGGCTGACCGCACAGCAAATTGTGTGCGGCCGCCCGTGCCTGCTTTACTGTGTGATGTGACGCAGCCGGAAGCAGACACAGCCGCCCACGTCACACAGTATCTGGCCGGGAGCTTGACGGCTGCGCAGCTCCTTCTTCCTCCCTCTCTCCCGCAGCGGTGACTCTGAGGTAAGTATGGAAATTTTTTTTGTTTGTTTATAAAATGAATTGAGCGGGGGCTGTATGGTGGAGGGGGTTGCACAGGGACTGTATGCTGGAGGGGCTGCACAGGGGTTGTATGGTGGAGGGGGCTGCACAGGGGCTGTATGATGGAGGGCTTAACAGGGGCTGTATGGTGGAAGGGCTGCACAGGGGCTGTATGGTGGAGGGGCTGCACAGGGGCTATATGGTGGAGGGGCTGTATGGTGGAGGGGGCTGCACAGGGACTGTATGGTGGAGGGGCTGCACCTGCGCAAGTGCTGTACATGGTGGCTGTATGGTGGAGGGGGCTGCGCATGTTGGCGGGGGCTGTGGGGACTGCACATGGTGGAGGGGGCTGTACATGTGGCGGGGGCTGCATTGTGGAGGGGGCTGCGGGCGGCCTGGGCACTGCACACAGGGGGCTGTATGGTGGAGTGGTCTACGGCCTGGGGGCTGTACATGTGGCGGGGGCATTATTGTGGAGGGGGACTGCGCAGGGGCTGTACATGGTAGCGGGGGCTGTATTGTGGAGGGGTCTGCGCAAGGGCTGTACATGGTGGTGGGGTTGTATGGTGGAGGGGGCTGCGCCCAGGGGCTGAACATGTGGCGGGGGCTATATGGTGGAGGGGGCTGCGTAGGGGCTGTACATGTTGGTGTTGGCGGGCCGGGGGCTGTATGGTGGAAGGGCTGTATGGTGGAGGGGCTGCACCTGCACAAGGGCTGTACATGGTAGCTGTATGGTGGAGGGGCTGAGCATGGTGGCGGGGCTGTGGGGACTGCACATGGTGGAGGGGGCTGTACATGTGGCGGGGGCTGTATTGTGGAGGGGGCTGCGGCCTGGGCACTGCACATGGTGGAGGGGGCTTCAGGGGGTTGTACATGTGAAGGGGTGGGATTCAGCTGGTTCTCCCCGGTTCGATGGAACCGCTTGTTAAAAAAGCAGCCGGTTCCCCATACCGGAGGGATCCAGAGCCGCCATCCGGTTCAGTGACTACTCTCTCTTTTCCTATGGACACAGGAGTACATGCCGGAGCCCCGAGGAGCACTTTAAAACTCACACGTGATGTTCCACCAGAAGTGACATGCTGGAAGATGACCGGAAATTTGGTAATTTCGGGAGGAGATTGTGACGGAACCATGGAGGCACTTCAAGGAATGCTTCAGATCCATCACCGTGTCCTCGCCTTGGAATCGGGGATGTCGGCCATGTGAGCGGATCATGATATGTCCTGCACCGGGAGGCTCAGGTGGGCACTACAATGGGAGCCGAGCTGCTATAGTATCTTTATAGAATCTTTCTTTCTTTCTCCCTCTGTTTCTTTCTCTCTCTGTTGTTCTTTCTTTCTCTCTCTGTTCTTTCTCTTTCTGTTCTTCCTTTCTCTCTCTGTTCTTTCTTTCCCTTTTTTTTTCTTTCCCATCTTTCTTTCTCACTCCCTCTCTTTTATTTCTTTCTTTCCCCTCTTTCTTTTTTTCTCTCTGTTCTTTTTTTCTGTCCACTCTTTCTCTCTCTGTTTTCTTTCTTTCTCTCTGTTCTTTTTCTTTCTCTCTGTTCTTTTTCTTTCTTTCTCTCTGTTCTTTCTTTCCCCTGTTTCTTTCTTTCTCTCTGTTCTTTCTTTCCCCTCTTTCTTTCATCTCTCTGTTCTTTCTTTCCCCTCTTTGTTTTCTTCTCTCTCTCTGTTCTGTCTTTCCCCTTTGTTTATTTCTTTCTCTCTCTACTTTCTCTCTGATCTTTCTTGCTTTCCCCTCTTTCTTTCTCTCTGTTTTCTTTTTTCTCTGTTTCTTTTACTCAGTACCAGTGTGCCCACAGTACCAGTCACTGTGCCCTCAGTACCAGTCAGTGTGATCACAAGTGCGAAATGGGTGTGGTTGGGGCGTGGACATGGGTGTGACTAGTTGTGAAATGGGTGTGGTTGGGCGTGGCCTAAAATTTGCTGCGGCACTACCTTTATCACTCTTTCCCTTCTTCAAAAGTTGGGAGGTTTGGTTTGACTGCTCCCCTACTTGTATACATTTGAGGTAAATGTGTGTGTAAATGGGTGTGGCTTTAAAACTGGGTGTGGCTAAAAAAAATGGGTGTGGCTTTAAAATGGGTGTGGTTTTCCAACGCACAAACACAGAACCTGGTGTTAAAAATTTGAATCCCACCCCTGACCTAGGGGATGCAGTTTCTATGCTTGGCCTTCAGTTTGAAACATTCTGTGTGAGAGTGATGCCATTCACGACAATATAAACAAAGTTAAATGGGAAAGTCGACAGTGACTATCTCTTCCGACCAATTTGCATATGTTCCGATATGGCCGAGGGGATTTTAAAGACACTCTTTGAAGAGAGACCCAAGAATACAGAGATTTCTTTCCTAGATTGTTCATTAAAACTTAAGTCCCAATGAGTAGCGAGGGAAATTAAATTACCCATACAGGCTGGCATAGAAGACGGCCAGGAGAGCGTCATTGTTCCAGAACAATTCAGCAGACAGGGTATGGAGCTCTCAAAATATGGTGATGCAAAAAACATTTTTTGCATTAAAAAGCGTCTTTAATTGTGTGACAGCAGCCAAACATAAAAACCCGATATAAATCTGGTATCGCTGTAATCACACCGACCTGAAGAATAAATTTGCTTAATCACTTATATCACATGAGGAACGGCATAAAAAATAAATAAAACCAATTCTTCACCTGCTGTTGATTTTTTCATTCTGCCTCCCACAGATCGCAGTAAGGCACAGTTATCCTGCACATTGAGCTGAGCGCTTGCACTTGGGTTTCCGTGTAAATCTCTGAAATACGTGCTTCAGATGGAACCTCGGGCAGAAGATTCCTTATAATGAGGAAGATGGAGGCACTGTGGATGCCGTCTGACCTGTGATCCGGCGGTCTTTTTAGGATTGCATAAAAGTACTGTCGGACACAGGTTTGGCATTTCTGAAGCGATGAGAGCCCACCTAACTTTCCTGTTCATGTCTCCAGAAGCACAGGCTGGGCATAACGTACTAGTGACAGCAACGTACTGTTCTCTACAGCATACTGGTCACCACAATGGCAGTTTACAATTTTCACTAGGCAACATTCATTGCTGCTTGTTTCTGGAAAATACCCATGGAGTCAAAATCGCACTACACCTGTAGATAAATTCCCAAAGGGGTATCATTTCCAAAATGGGTCACTTGATGGGGGATTCTGCTCTTCTAGCAATTAGGGGCTCTGTATATGGAGTCCGCAGACTGTTCTAGGTAAATCTGCGCTCCAGGAGGCAAATAGCACTCCGTTCCTCCCAAGTCTCTCTACATATGGGGTATTGCCACGTTCAGTAGAAATTGTGGGACAAATTATCATGCCATTTTTTACCAACTTCTTGTGAGAAAATGTAAAATCTAGAGCTAAAACAAAATTTTGGTGGTAAAAATGTACCGTAGTTATTTTTTCTTCACTGCTCAATGGTAGAAAATTATGTGACACACCCATGGTGTCAATATGATCACTGCACCTGCACTCTGCTGTTCTGGCACCTCATGGTCTCTCCCAGTGGGTTATGGCACCTGCAAAACATAACAGTAAAATCTGGCTCTCCTTGCCTTCTGAGCTTTGCACTGTGCCTGAAAAATATTTCCTGATTATATGTAGGGTATTGGCACACTCAGGAAATAATGGACCTCAGTTTGTTGTAAAAAAATCCTATTAGCCCTTAGAAAAATTAAACACTTGGGGCTAAAAGAAAAAATATTTTTGTGAGGAAAATATGATTTTATTATTTTCACGGCTCAACGTTATAAACTTCTGTGAAGCACCTGTGGGTTGAAAGTGATCATCACACATGTAAATACATTCCTTGAGGGGTCTAGATTCCAAAATGGGGTCACTTGTGGTGGGTTTCCACTGGTTAGGCACATTAGGAAATTTACATTCAAAAAGTCAAATGACGCTCCTTCCCTTCCGAGCCCTGCCGTGCGCCCATACAGTACTTTTGTCCCTCAAATTGGGTATCGGCGTACTCAGTAGAAATTGCACAACAAATTGTATGGTGCAATTTCTCCTCTTACCCTTATGAAAAATCAATTTTGTGGGCTAAAAACATATTTGTGAGTAAAATTTGATTATTTTATTTTTACATCTCAAAGTTATAAACTTCTATGAAGCACCTGAGGGCTCATTGTGCTCACCACACATGTAGATCAATTCCGTGAGTGGTCTAGTTTCCAAAATGGGGTCACTTGTAGGGGTTTACACTGTTTTAGCACATCAGGGGCTCTCCAAATGGGACATGACGTCTACTAATGATTCTAGGAAATTTTATATTTAAAAAGTCAAATGACACTCCTTCCCTGCCATGCGTCCAAACAGTAGTTTTCTTCCTCACATGGGGTATCGGCATGCTCAGGAGAAATTACATAACACATTTTGGGATCCATTTTTCCTGTTACCTTTGTCAAAATAAAAAAGTTTGGATCTGAAGTAAATTTTTTGTGAAAATTCTTGTGAAGCACCTGAAGGGTTAATAAACTTCTTGAATGTGGTTTTGAGCACCTTGAGGGGTGCAGTTTTTAGAAAGATGTCAATTTTGGGTATCTTCTATCACATAATCCCCTCAAAGTGACTTCAAATGTGATGTGCAGAGTTGGATGAAACCCGGTCAGCAGGAGCGCAAAAACGGGCTAAATTAATAAACAATGTTCTTTTAATAAAAGAAGATTGTTTATTAATTTAGCCCCTGTTTTTGCGCTCCTGCTGACCGGGTTTCATCCAACTCTGCACCTCTATTCCTCATCTGAGGCACCCGGCTGGAGCTGCATTACATCACCCAAAGCTACGCTAGGCTGGCGCTCCTTTGTGACCGTCTTACCTTGTCTGAATTCAAATGTGATGTGGTCCCTAAAAAATGGTTTTGTATATTTTGTTGGAAAAATGACAAATTGCTACTCAAATTTTAACCCTTATAACTTCCTAACAAAAAAATGTTGGTTCCAAAATTGTGCTGATGTAAAGTAGACATGTGGGAACAGTTACATATTATCTATTTTGTGTAACATATCACTGTGATTTAAGGGCATGAAAATTCAAAGTTGGAAAATTGCAAATTTTTCAACATTTTCACCAAATTTCCATTTTTTTCACAAATAAACGCAATTCATACCAAAGAAATTTTACCACTGTCATGATACAATATGTCACAAAAAACAATCTCAGAATCACTGGGATCCGCTGAAGCTTTCCAGAGTTATTACCTCATAAAGTGACAGTGGTCAGAATTGTAAAAATTGGTTTGATCATTAACGTGCAAACCACCTTCGGGTGTACAGGGGTTTATGCATCTACGCGAAATACTAATTCTTTTCAAAGAATCCTTGGAGAATCAACAATTTTCATGACTGTAGACTGCTTTCTGAGATAGCATTTATAGGAATGTACCTAAAAATAACTCTTTTAACAGTAATTAGTAATAGCGAAACAATAACATGCGGGGGAAGAGAGACACTAACAAGTGACTATTTATGTCACTGGTAATAACAGCTCTTACAATATGTAACTTGGCTGAAATGAAATGGAAACAAACTTTTGGTAATAAGGGGAAGTCATGGGGTTTTACTGTGAGACTGGGGAGCTTCTGGGGAATCCTTTATCTTTTATTTGCAAAACAAATTATTGTGGTCAATGATGAACTAAACAATGCTCCACATTCTATAGAGATGACAGTAAAACTGGCAATATTTAGAGAGCTGTTGGCTAACTATAAAAATACAGTAAAGGATGTTCGCAAATTATATAGGGTTGATCGGTTTAGGCATCTATCAGACACTTCTGATGCTGTTTTCTTTCTAAGTCACCAAAGAATTGGGCAGGTGAAAATTAAAACTATGCACTACCTTGTTTCATAGGTAAGAGCTGTAGCACATGAGAATTGTCAATTACATATAATTGCCAGACTGAAGTATGTATATATCTTGCATACTATATTAAATAGTTCTATATATAATCCTTCTCTAATCAGCACTTGTTGTATCTAAGGCCGGCTCCAGGTTTTTATGGGCCCCGGGCGAAAGAGTCTCAGTGGGCCCCTTTAACACAGACCACGATTCATGATGCACAGATACTGCAGAGAAATATGGGTATAGTGCAACGCCAAACACTTCTATTCTTCCATTACATGACTGATATCTATTGTAAATTGTACAATAGCTCAAAAACCACCAAATCCTCACAGCGCACAGTACAGACTGGACAGTACAGTCCTCCATACAATATTATGGGCATCACATAGTCTCCCCCTCATCACCCATATAATACCCCATGCAGGATGTCATCCCCTCATCCCCCATATAATGCTCCATACAGAATACTGGACCCAATATAATGCTCCATACAGAATACTGGACCACATAAATTGCTCCATACAGGATACTGGTCCCCATATAATGTTCCATACAAAATATGGAGCTCTCCTCTGCACTGTGCTGCGTTCTGCACTATTACGGCTCAGGAAAGGGTGCTGTGAAAAGACTCCCCATTATCATCATCATTGCCTCCCCATCATCATCATTGCCTGCCCATCATCATCATCATTGTCTCCCCATCATCATCATTGCCTGCCTATCATCATCATCATTGCCTCCCCATCATCATCATCATTGCCTCCCCATCATCATCATCATCATCATTGCCCCCCCATCATCATCATCATTGCCTCCTCACCACCATCACTGCCTCCCCCACCACCATCACACATACAGCACCACACACAGACAGCACTGCAGCACTCTCTCACATACACACACACAAAGCACCGCACTACATACACACACAGATACACACAGACCTCACATCTCACCTGTCCGGCGTCCACGCTCTCTCTGCCACAGCCGGCCGCTGAATGATGACGTCATTCAGCGGCGCTGCTGTGAGAGGAAGCGCAGGCGCCCTGCAGGCTCCCCCTGGAGCCCGGAGCTGCAGCAGCAGAGGCACGTGGAGAGGTAAGTATTGCGCCGGCTGCTGCCGGGGCCCTGAGCAAGTGGGTGGGTTACCACTGTATCTTTACTGTATACTGTTCTACATTCTAACTAGCTCCTTCTTATAAGTTGCTTTATAATTGTAAAATCAAGTTTTAATTTGCACTAATGCTATGTTGGTCGATAAGGCAACTCAGACTTACTGCCTCCTATCTAAATGTAACACTAAAATGCCACATTCTAGATATCAATGAATGAAATATTCCAGTTGCAAATCTTTATTCATTACATAGTGGAATGCATTGAGCGCAATAAAACATAAAATGATCAATGTAAATCACAATATCCCATGGAGGTCTGAATTTGGAATAAAGCTCAAAATCAAAGTGGAAAATCAAATTACAGGCTGATCCAACTTCAGTGGAAATGCCTCAATGCAAGAAAATAATGCTCAGTAGCATATGTGGGCTCCATGTGCTTGTATGACCTCCCTACAATTACTGGGCATGGTCCTGATGAGGCAACGGATGTTATCCTGAGTAACCTCCTCCCAGTTCTGGATTAAAGCATCAGTCAACTCTTGGACAGTCTGTGGTGCAACGTGGCATTGGTGGATGGAACAAGACATGATGTCCCAGATGTCTTGATTAGATTAGATTCAGGTCTGGGGAACAGGCCAGTCCACAGCATCAAGCCTTCATCATGCATTCACTGCTGAAACACTTCAGCTACAAGAATCCTAGCATTGTCATGCATCAGAAGGAACCCAAAGCCCAGTGCACTTGCATATGGTCTCACAATGGGTCTGAGGATCTCATCCCAGTACCTTATAGCAACACAACGGAAGTTGCCAGTTCAATTGTTAGGTCTTC
Source organism: Oophaga sylvatica (assembly GCA_033576555.1). Classification (NCBI taxonomy): domain Eukaryota; kingdom Metazoa; phylum Chordata; class Amphibia; order Anura; family Dendrobatidae; genus Oophaga; species Oophaga sylvatica. The sequence goes on along the minus strand of JARQOD010000001.1, from coordinate 335,022,284 downwards.
CCGAGTCTGGTTGCTTTTTGAAGTCTCTGCCGATAACCCCAAAAAGGCCATTTGCACCACCTGCCAGGCCACCATCAGCAGGGCTAGCAAAACTACCAGCCTGACCACCACCAGCATGATAAGGCACATGGCAGCAAAGCACCTGACTTTGTGGGCCGAAAACCAGGGTCCAGGAACAGTGTCTGCAGGTGACACCACTGCTTCTTCCGCTGTTGTGCGTGCAAGCCAATCCCCTGTCCATGGTGCATGCAAAGATGCCTCCTGCTCTGCACCTGTCATTGCATACACTCAGCTAGCACCATCATCAAGCACGTCCATGTCCTTGTCCCAGCGCAGCGTTCAGTTGGACATACCCCAGTCCTTGGAATGCAAGCGCAAATATGCAGCCAACGTCCCACACTACTAAATTCACACATTTCACGACTGCTTGCGCTCGAAATGTTGCCTTTTAGGCTTGTGGAGACTGAAGCTTTCAGCAAACTGATGGTGGCAGCCATCCCTCGGTACATGGTCCCCAGCCGCCACTATTTCTCCCAGAGTGCCGTCCCCGCATTACACAAGCATGGGGCCAGAACATTAGCCGTGCCCTCAACAATGCAGTTACTGGGAAAGTCCACCTAACCACGGACACATGTACAAGTGCTTGTGGACAGGGATGGTACATCTCGGTGATGGCACACTGGGTTAACATAGTGGAAGCCAGGACCCAGTCTGACCTTGGGATGGAACTCATCTTCCCAATGCCAAGGATGGCGGGCCCTAGGTCAATCAGGGTTGCCCCACAGTTTACAGCTCCTGCACCTCATCCTCCTCCTCTTCATCCTCCATCTCTGAAATGACCACATCAGTCACAAGCTGGAAGCACTGCAGCCCTGCCTCAGCCAAGCGGCAATAAACTGTGCTGAAGCTAATATGCTTAGGTGACAAACCGCACAATGCTGAAGAGTTGTGGCCAGCTCTGAAAGAGCAGGCAGATGTGTGGCTGACATAGCTGTACCTACAGCCAGGCATGGTCGTGTGTGACAATGGCCGGAACATGGTGGTGACTCTGAGGTGAGGCGAACTCACACACGTACCATGCTGGCCCATGTGCTTAACCTCGTGGTTCAGTGGTTTATCAAAATATACCTGGAGCTGCCGGATCTGATTGTCAAAGTACGCCACCTGTGTGCCAATTTTAGAAAGTCAGCTACAGTTTCCACCGCCCTTGCTGTGATTCAGCAGCGTTTGCAGCTTCTGGCTCACCGACTAGTGTGAGATGTACCCATGCATTGGAACAATACACTGCAGATGTTGAGAAGGATTTGTGAGCAGAAGAGGGCAGTTGTTGAGAACCAGAATCAACAAGGCCATCAGTATTCAGTTCAGACTCCACACATAAGACCTCAGGAGTGGAGATGGATGTCAGGCATGTACCATCCACCAAAGCTTTGAGGACTCCATCAAGATGGTGAGCGGCGATGACGCCATGAGTGTCACAATTCCGCTTCTCTGTCTTCTGAAATGCTCTCTGCTCACAAAGAGGATGCATTGCAAGTGGGGCAAGATGATATGGAGCAAGGAACCATACAGGGTGATTACACACAGCCCAGCCTCATCTCATTTCAATGTGGATTGGGTGACAAAGAGGAAGAGGAGGAAGAACAGGAGCTAGTTTCATGCGCTATAGGCCGTACTACCTGCACAACTGTCATACCGTATGTTTGACCGTATGTCATACCGTATGCATGGATGACCTGATGACAGGGAGGAGAAGGAGAGCATGGTCAGTCATCCTCTTGGTGAGGACACGGAAGTCTTGCCTGTTAGCAGTCTGGCACACATGGCTGAGTTTATATTATGCTGCCTTTCCCGTGACCCTCGCGTTCTCAAAAATTTGAGTGACAGTCATTACTGGTTGGTGATATTTCTAGACCCACGCTACAAGGAGAACTTTCTATCTCTTATTCCCGAGGTGGACAGGTCTACTAAAATGGGGCCGTACCAGAAGGCACTTGTTGCGGAATTATTAAAAAAATTCCCATCTGAAAACGCTGGCAGCAGAGGTCACAGTTCGTTGGACAACCAAGGAGTACAGGCGAAAGAGACCCAACTCCAATCCAGCAGAGGCAGCGGAACACTGTCAAAGTTCTGGGAGAGTTTTCTCAGTCCCTCCCATCGCAAAGGCCCTGAGGCATGGGGTACTCTCACAAGGAGTGCAAAGTTTGGGAAGATGCTCAGGGAGTACCTTGCTGACCGTACCAATGTCTTCCGGGATTCCTCTGTGCCTTACAATTATTGGGTATCCAAGCTGGACACGTGGCATGAACTGGCTCTCTACGCCTTGGAGGTCCTAGCCTGCCCTGCCGCAAGCGTTTTGTCAGAGCGGGTTTTTAGTGCCGTTGGTGGAATTATAACTGATAAGCACATCCGCCTGTCACCAAATGATAGCAGCGTAACATAAACTCAAAACCAGTGTCTTTTTTTGGGAGGTCTATTCCCATGCATCTCTTCACACCCACACATGGGTATACGCTTTTTGATTTTGGCTATTTGCTGTTGTCCTCCTCCTTCTCTTCATCCTCATCCTTCATCACCATATCACCAGGATGACCGTGGTCAGTAATGCAACACCCACATATTTTTTTAAAGGGTGTTTATGATGCCCATAAAAAAAATAATTGGTATACAGTATGTTCATGTATAGCCCACAGGGGTAAATGTTTGTCAGCCCATACACTTAGTGCCCAGACTTCTCAACACCACCGAATGATAGCAGCGTAACTTAAACTCAAAACCAGTGTCCTTTTTTTGGGAGGTCTATTCCCTTGCATCTCTTCACACCCACACATAGGTGTATGCTTCCTGATTTTGGCTATTTGCTGCTGTCCTCCTCCTTCTCCTCATCCTTCACCACCATATCACCAGGGTGACCGTGTGTTAGGGTCTGCGGAACGCACCAAATATATGATGTAGAGAGGTGTGTTCGCAGCCCGGGTCCACCGTGCAGGCGGAGCCTGCTGCTAGTAAAATGGCGCAAGAAGCAAACTCTGTTATCCCGCAGAGTCGCCAAAATAAACGCCGTAACGCGCTGTGGCAATATGTGCGAACTCTGTTATTCCACAGAGCCACTAGAAGGAATGCCGCAGCGCTGTATGGCGATGCGTGCGAACTCACTTAACACCACTGAGTCGCAAAAATAAAACACGCTAGGGCGCTGTCTAGCGTTGAAAGCGAACCCTGTTACGTCACAGAGCCGCAGAGACAAACTTCTGCGTCCTGTCAGGCACCCAGGTACACAGTAGACTGCTAAGCGAACATAGAACGTGATCATGCGCTAATGTCCTCACGGGAGTCACCCGCAATCTATGGCGTCTGAACACCAGGCCCTGAATACGGCAATCAAACTCCTCACCGGTTATGCCGGTAATCTAGGGCATCTAGGACACCGACCCTGACCAGCTAGCATGCCAAGCTCCTCACCGATTAAGTCGGTATTGTAATGGCGTATTTCAGCCGCCCTAACCACACACACGCATGACCAAACAAAGCATAACGGTTGATATTAGCGCATGGCGGCCCAGCCATGCCACCCTTTTATAGTAACAGCTACAGGACCTGCCAGAAACAAGGACCAATGAGAAACTGTTCCAAAAAACATGTAGTTTCAGGACCTTCCTGGCAGACCAATAGGAGCTGCTGCAGTACCTGAACATGTGACCCCTGATCTCCAATGAGAGATCTTACCCTGGGCATGCTCAGAAGGGGAAACGCAGGACTTCGTCCCAAAGAAGTCTGCTCCAGCACTGGCTATAATAGCAGATCCCGGAGAGACAGCAGCAAGTCTCTGCACAATATTGGAATGGGCAAGATGCTGGGACCGACGTCTTTGCTGAGCAGGCTCCACTGCGGCCCGAGTTGAATGGGGGACCGCACCGGGACTGGTTCAAGACTCCCCTTGTGCAGCTAGCGGGAACTCAAACCCTAACACCATGGTCCGTAATGCAACACCCACATATTTTTTTCAAGGGTGTTTATGATGCCCGTAAAAAAAAAATTGGTATACAGTATATTCATGTATACCCCACAGGGGTAAATGTTTGTCAGTCCATACACTTAGTGCATGGGCATTATTTACAAGTAAAGAAGACCCGCTCCTTTCTAATGGAAACATTTTTTAATGAGGCCCTCCTTCACGTCTCTGCCAAGGTGCATTGGAGTGCCTCCAAATTTTTGGCAGCCCATGCATTCACTGCATAGGCAAACAGTATGGGAGACCCACTTCCTAAAAATGGGAACATTGTATTCAGGAGGCCTTCCTGTACTTCTCTTCAAAGGGGTATTGGGGTGCATCTAAATTTTGGGCAGGCCTTGTATTCACTGCATAGGCAAACAGTATGGGAGACCCACTACCTAGTAATGGGAATATTGTATTCAGGAGGCCTTCCTGTACGTCTCTTCAAAGGGGTATTATGGTGCGTCCAAATTTTTGGCAGCCCTTGCATTCACTGCATAGGTAAATAGTATGTGAGAACCACTTCCTAATAATCGGAACATTGTTTTCAGGAGGCCATCCTGTACATCTCTTCAAAGGGGTATTGGGGTGCGTCCAAATTTTGGGCAGCCCTACCACTCACTGCATACGCAATAACAGTATAGGAGACCCATTGTTTAATAATGGGAACAACAAAGCATAGTCGGCTGATGGCTCTCTAAGAATAGTGATGGCTGACTGCTGGCCCTTTAAGAATAGTAAAGACCGTCTGATTGCCCTATAAAAATACGATTTGTTACTTTCAGAGTCCCTCCTTCATAAATGAAACAGGATGTGTCTGATGATGTGTCACACACCACATGGCCAGATAAGGTTGTTAAAATGACATTTCCCAGTGAATGCATTTGTCTTTGTTGAAAGCAATGCTAACGTTGAAAAATGCATCAAAAACACTACGTGTGAACATAGCCCGAGTTGTGGAGGAGCATTTTTGTTTTTGGTTATTTATTTTGCCTTATATATGTCATTACCCTGGAAAGGATGTTCCTTAACATATTTCCCAGAAAAATCCATTTTGGTTTTGTTTCTGTATGTTATCATTTGAGTCTTGAAAAGTGGCGTAAGACTCTGACAACATTGTTCACAGCAGTGACCTGGGAGTCAGAAATGCTTCCAGGGGTGTTCCCCATGCTGTTCCCACGTCATTTGAGCACTGTTCCCATCGATTTCTAGTCTCTCTGCAGACCCCAGTGGGGGCGCTGGAAAGATGCTTGAGTTTCCCATAGACTAACATTGGGCTCGTTGCTCAGGTCGAGCACCCGAGCATATCAATTTGCTCGACCCGAACTACGAGCACCCGAGTATTTTAGTGCTCGCCCATCACTGCTTGTGACGAATGCAAACAGTAAATTTAGCACTGTGAACCTTATTTACCATTTATATAGAAAAAACAGAAATTTTTAATTTTGTTTTATTTTTTTATATATATATTTACATAGTTTGATGTTATTAGTTATAGCTTACAGTTATATAAAGAATATTTTTTAAGTGCAAATTTGCAATATGCGTGAATATTGCAATAAGGCCATGTAACATTTTTTGACAAAACAATATAAAAAATAAGTTTTTGATTTCATTTTTTATTTGTTTATGAACAACCATGTTCACATAAAGTATAATAATGCAACAGGTATTCAAATAAACCACAAATTAGCTAAAAATCAAGACTTTAACCCCTTTCTGACATCTGACGTACTATCCGTCCAGGTGACCCAGGCCCATATGACGTGGACGGGATAGTACGTCATATGCGATCAGCTGCGCTCATGGTGAGAGCGCAATTGATCGCGGCCGAGTGTCAGCTGATTCTCACAGCTGACACCCGGCACTATGTGCCAGGAGTGGTCACGGACCACTCCCGGCACATTAACCCCTGTCAAACATGATCGCAGTGTTCCGGTGGCATAGGGAAGCATCGCGCAGGGAGGGGGCTCCCTGCATGCTTCCCTGAGACCCTCAGAGCAACACAATGTGATTGCGTTGCTCCGAGGGCCTCCTCCCTGCAGGCCCCCGGATCCAAGATAGCCGCGGGGTCCTTCCGGGTCCTGCAGGGAGGTGGCATCTCAGTGCCTGCTGAGAGCAGGAGCTGAGAAGCCTCCTGCACTGCCTGTCAAATCGCTGATCTGACAGAGTGCTGTGCAAACTGTCAGATCAGCGATCTGACACTATATAGTGTTGTCCCACCCTGGGACAAAGTAAAAAAGTATAAAAAAATAAATAAACATGTGCAAAAATAATTAAAAAAAAAATCCTAAATAAAGGAAAAAAATTTGCCAATAAATTCATTTCTTTATGTAAATTAAAAGAAAAAACAACAAAAGTACACATATTTAGTATCACCGCATCCGTAACGAACCGCCCTATAAAACTGTCCTACTAGTTAACCCCTTTAGTGAACCCCTAAAAAAATAAAAACCAAGGCAAAAAAACAATGCTTTATCATCATACCACCGAACAAAAGTGGAATAATACACGATCAAAAAGACGGATATAAATAAACTTGGTACCGCTGAAAATGTCATCTTGTCCTGCAAAAAACGAGCTACCATACAGCATCATCAACAAAAAAATAAAAAAGTTATAACACGCAGAATAAAGCGATGCAAAAATAATTATTTTTTATATAAAATTGTTTTTATTGTATAAAAGTACCAAAACATAAAAAAAATGATATAAATGAGGTATTGCTGTCATCGTACTGACCCGAAGAATAAAACCGCTTTATCAATTTTACCATATGCGGAACAGTATAAAGGCCCCCAAAAGAAATTCATGAATTGCTGGTTTTTGATCATCCTGCCTCCCAAAAATCGTAACAAAAAGCAATCAAAAAATGTGCCCGAAAATGGTACAAAAAAAATCGTCAACTTGTCCCGCAAAAAATAAGACCTCACATGACTCTGTGGGCCAAAATATGGAAAAATTATAGCTCTCAAAATGTGGTGATGCAAAAACTATTTTTTGCAATAAAAAGCATCTTTTAGCATGTGACAGCTGCCAAAAATAAAAACCCGCTATAAAAACCCACTATAAATAATAAATCAAACCCCCTTTTATGACCTCATTAGTTAGGGAAAAATAATAAAATTTTAAAAAATGTATTTATTTCCATTTTCCCATTAGGGTTAGGGGAAGCGTTAGGGTTGGGGTTAGGGCTAGCTTAGGGTTGGGATTAGGTTTAGGGGTGTGTTAGGGTTGGAGTTAGAATTAGGGGGCATCCACTGTTTAGGTACATCAGGGGGCTACCCAATTCCAGCCAATTTTGCATTGAAAAAGTCAAACGGCGCCCCTTCCCTTCTGTGCTCTGCTGTGCGCCGAA
>JARQOD010000001.1:334939350-335014832 GCA_033576555.1 Oophaga sylvatica | reverse complement strand
GGTCAAGGTTCAGGCCATCTGTGATTGGGTCCAACCTACTTCATTAAAGACTCTTCAGAGATTCTTGGGTTTTGCCAATTTTTATCGTAAATTTATTGGTAATATCTCTGTTATTGTTAAACCATTGACCGATTTGACCAAAAAGGGTTCTGATGTGGTGAATTGGCCTCCTGAGGCAGTCTCTGCGTTTCAGGAACTTAAACAGAGATTCACTTCTGCTCCTGTTCTACGGCAGCCTGATGTTTCTCTGCCATTTCAGGTGGAGGTTGATGCCTCTGAAATTGGGGCAGGTGCCGTTTTGTCCCAAAGAGATCCTGAGACCTCTGAAAGTAACCCTTGTGCTTTTTTCTCTCGAAAATTTTCTCCAACTGAACGTAATTATGACGTGGGTAATCGGGAGTTATTGGCCATGAAGTGGGCTTTTGAAGAGTGGAGACATTGGCTGGAGGGAGCCAAACATCAGGTGGTGGTCCTCACGGACCATAAGAATCTGGTTTATCTGGAATCAGCCAAGCAACTTAATCCTAGACAGGCCAGGTGGGCCTTGTTTTTCACACGTTTTAATTTTGTGGTTTCCTTTCTTCCTGGCACTAAGAATGTTAAGGCGGATGCTCTCTCGAGGAGTTTCCTTGCGGACTCTCCTGAGTTATCTAATCCTGCTGTTATTTTGAAAGAGGGTGTAGTTCTTTCCACCATCTCGCCCAATTTGAGACTGGCTCTGGAGGGGTGTCAGGAGGATAAACCCGAGTGCTGCCCTGTTGGGAAATTGTTTGTCCCAGACCAGTGGAAGAAGAGTGTGATGTCTGAGATTCATTGTTCCGCGTTGGCCGGTCATCCCGGAATTTTTGGTACCAGAGACTTGGTGAGTCGGTCCTTTTGGTGGCCTACTTTGTCTCGTGACGTCAGGGATTTAGTGCAGTCCTGTGGGACTTGCTCTCGCTCCAAGCCTTGCTCTCGCTCTAGTGGTTTGTTGATGCCATTGCCTGTGCCCAAGAGACCATGGACCCATATCTCTATGGATTTTATTTCCGACTTCCCTGTTTCTCAGAGAATGACTGTTATCTGGGTGATTTGTGATAGGTTTTCCAAGATGATACATCTTGTGCCATTACCTAAGTTGCCTTCCTCCTCCGAATTGGTGCCTTTGTTCCTTCAGCACGTGGTTCGGTTACACGGCATTCCTGAGAACATTGTATCTGACAGAGGAGTCCAGTTTGTTTCCAGATTTTGGAGGACTTTTTGTTCTAAACTTGGTGTTCAATTGTATTTCTCCTCTGCTTTTCATCCTCAGACCAATGGACAAACTGAGAGAACAAACCAGACATTGGAGACTTATCTGAGATGCTTTGTGTCTGCTGATCAAGATGACTGGGTCTCTTTTTTGCCTTTGGCTGAGTTTGCTCTTAATAATAGGGCTAGCTCTGCCACTTTGATGTCTCCATTTTTCTGCAATTTTGGGTTTCACCCTCGATTTTCTTCTGGACAGATGGAGGCTTCTGTCTGTCCAGGTGTTGACTCTGTTGTGGAGCGTATGCAGCAGATTTGGGACCAGGTAGTGGAGAGGTTGTCCCTCTCTCAGGAGAAGGCCCAGCGGTTTGCCAACCGGCATAGGACTGATGGTCCTCGGTTTAAAGTGGGGGACTTGGTCTGGTTGTCCTCAAGAAATATTGCATCTCCTAAGTTTAAGCGTAGGTTCATTGGACCTTATAAGATCATGGAGATTCTTAGTCCTGTTTCCTTTCGTTTGCTTCTTCCAGGGACATTTAAGATCCATAACGTGTTCCACAGGTCCTTATTGAAGAGGTTTGTCGAGCCAGTGGTTCCTATGGCTGCGCCCCCTGACCCTGTTTTGGTTGAGGGCAATCTGGAGTATGTGGTTGAGAAAATATTGGATTCTCGTTTTTCTAGACGGAAACTCCAGTATTTGGTTAAGTGGAGAGGTTATGGTCAGGAGGACAATTCTTGGGTGTTTGCTTCGGACATCCATACTGGGAGACTGATCCGTGCGTATCACAGAGCTCATCCTGACCGACCTGGTTGCACAGATGAGGGTTCGGTGACCCCTCCTCAAGGGGGGGTACTGTTATGAATGTTTTAGAAATGAATTCTGAGCAGAAGCTCCCTCTGGTGCTTACAAACAGTACTGCCCTTTTCAATGAGGATTGGCAATCAGGAATCACAGACTGGCTGGATATAAGGGAGGTTTCCCCCCATCATGGTTGCCGGTGATCAATTGTTCTTGTCTCAATGTTGTTTCCTGGTTCACTTGGAAGCTTGCTGAGTCTTGCCTCTTCTCCTGCTCTCAGATAAGATATTTTCATTTTTTTTTTGTTTTTGTGCTTGCCATTTGCAATTTTCTCTGCATTTCTGTGACGTTGGCCCAGGTTCCCCTCCTCGGGGGGCTTGGGCACCTCTCGGTTCCTCTGGAGCCACTGTTGTTTGTTCATTTGCCTTTTCCAGTTTTTTCTGTGGCTGCGGCTTAGTTTTGTTACACCAGAGAACTAATTTAGGTGGTAGAAGTCGTGTGATCTCAGGTGTTTTTGCAATTAGTAGCGTTGGGTTTTTTTAGGTTTTTTTTTTTGGATTGCAGTAAGTATCCTTCCTATCCTTTTCTGTCCAGGTAGATTGGGCCCCAGCGTTTGCTCATACTATTTTCTGTCTGTGTCTGTATTTCCTCTTGTCTAACCGCCATTACATGTTTGGGGGCTTCCTATGTTCTTTGGGGATCTGCTCCGGGGCAGATAGCTTTCCTCTTTCTATCTTTAGGTGTAGTTAGCCTCTCAGGCTGTGACGAGGCGTCTAGGACCAACGTAGGAACGCTCCACGGCTGCCTTTAGTTGTGGTGGGTAGTCAGGGTACTGCAATCCAGTAGATCCCAACTTCTCTGGTGTATTGCCGTTTTTGCCTGCTCTCCTCAGCTACCAAAACATAACAGCCTGCTCCAGCACTGGTTATAATAGAGGAACCAGGAAAGACCGCAACAAGCCTCTGCACAGTGTTAAACTTGGCGAGATGCTGGGACCAACGTCTTTGCTGAGCAGGCTCCACTGCGGCCGGAGATGGATGGGGGACCGCAGCGGGACTGGTTTGAGACTCCCCTTGTGCAGCAGCGGGAACTCGAATCCTAACTTTACCCCCCCTCCTAGGGCCCCCCTTCTTTGGGCCTTGCTGCTCTCAAAGGCAGCAATGAGCTGCGGAGCGTGAACATGCTCGGCAGGCTCCCAAGACCTATCCTCAGGCCCATAACCCCTCCAATCCACCAAATAAATTTTTTTTCCTCGTACCACCTTGCACCCAACAATGGCGTTCACCTCATGATCGTCAGTAGATGAACCCGACGTCCCGGCAGATGACTCGGAAAACCGGAAAAATGGCCACGGGTTTCAGGAGGGACACGTGAAAGGTGTCGGTGATACCAAGGTGAGGCGGAAGGGCTAGGCGGTAAACCACCAGGTTCACCTGCTCAAGAACTTTTAAGGGACCCAAAAAGCGAGGTGCCAACTTGGTGGACTCTACACGTAGCCTGATGTTTTGGGCAGAGAGCCACACTAGGTCACCCGGAGAAAATATAGGAGCGGGGCGCCGATGGGCATCGGCCGAAGACCTCATCCTCTCTTTGGAGGCCTGAATGGCATCCTGGGTGCGGTCCCAAATATCCCGTGCCTCCACAGCCCAGTCTGCCACCCTCGAATCAGCGGAAGACATGGGCATGGGCACTGGTACCCGCGGATGCTGACCGTAGTTCAGGAGGAATGGGGTCTGTCCGGTGGAGTCAGCCACAGCATTATTTAGAGCGAACTCAGCCCACGATAGCAAGGATGCCCAGTCATCCTGCCTGACAGAGACAAAATGTCGCAAGTATGTGACCAAGGTCTGGTTGGCCCTCTCTACCAACCAATTCGTCTCGGGATGGTATGCAGAGGAGAGATTCAACTCAATGCTGAGTAAATTACACAGCTCTCTCCAGAACCGAGACGCAAACTGGGGACCTCGATCACTGACAATTTTGTCTGGCATACCGTGTAGGCGGAAAATATGCCTAATGAATAATGCTGCCAAGGCCCGTGCAGACGGTAACCGTGGTAACGAAAAAATACTTGAATACTTTAATACTTGTGGTAACCGTGGTAACGGCACCAAGTGCACCATTTTGGAGAAGTGGTCGGTTATCACCCAGATGATGGTGCAGCCCCGAGACTTGGGTAAGACCACCACAAAATCCATCCCAACCATCTCCCAGGGCCTGTCTGCCACCGGTAAAGGGAAAAGTAACCCAGCTGGCCTTTGTCGAGGGGACTTATTCTTGGCGCAGGAGACGCACGCCTGAACGTATTCCCTGACGTCACGGACCATATGTGGCCATCAGTATGTCCTCGCCAGCAACTCAGATGTCCTCTTTGCCCCAAAATGTCCACCCACCCTGGATGAGTGTGCCCAAGAGAGTATCTCCGGTCGCAAATTGATGGGCACAAAAGTCTTGCCCGGAGGCACAGACTCAAGCAAAACCGGGGCCACAGTTCTTAGGCTCTCTGTGGGGACGATCAGCCGAGGCTCCTCCTCCACCTCCTCAGAGGACACCACGGAGCGAGACAGAGCATAGGCACGAATGTTCTTCTCCCCGGAGAGAAAATGGAGGGTGAAATGGAACCGGGAGAAGAACAGGGACCATCTGGCCTGATGGGAATTTAGCCGCTGGGCGGTCTGTAAATAGACCAAATTTTTTGGTCAGTGAACACTTGAAAGGGAAAGCGAGCCCCCTCCAGGAGATGTCTCCACTCGGAAAAGGCCAACTTCATGGCTAGCAACTCCCTATCCCCAATGGAATAATTCCTCTCCGCTGGTGTGAAGGTCTTGGAGAAGAAGAAGCACGGATGTTTACGACCTTGAGCATCCTTTTGAAAAAGGACTGCTCCAGCACCAACGGAAGAGGCATCTACCTCCAATATAAAAGGCTTATCAACCTCGGGACGATGTAGGATAGGAGTACTAGCAAAATGGGACTTGATTGAAGTAAAGGCCTTGGAGACCTCCTCTGACCACAATTTGGGATTGGCTCCCTTCTTGGTGAGGGCTACCAAGGGAGCAACCAAAGTAGAGAAGTGGGGAATGAATTGGCGATAGTAATTAATGAACACCATAAAGCGCTGCACCGCTTTAAAATAGTTGGGTTCTTGCCAATCTATTACAGCCTGTAGTTTGGCAGGATCCATAGCCAATCCTGAGTGGAGATGATATAGTCCAGGAATGGCAGAGACTCCTGCTCAAACACACAATTCTCCAACTTCGCATATAAGCAATTTGCCCGCAAGAGGTCGAAGACCCTGCAAACATCTCTCCGGTGGGTGTCCATATCTGGAGAAAAGATGAGAATGTCATCCAGATAGACCATCACAAAGGTGGCAAGCATGTCCCGGAAGATGTCATTTACGAAATCTTGGAAGATGGCTGGAGCATTACAGAGCCCGAAGGGCATCACAAGATATTCGTAATGTCCATCTCTGGTATTGAACGCCGTCTTCCATTCGTCCCCCTCACGGATGCGGATCAGGTTATATGAAAGAAAACCGTGAGCACAACCTGAATGAAACTGGTGCTTTAAAGTCTAGGTTCCCACACCGGGTACTAATAATGAAAAAAGGCTTAAGCACTCAACTTAAAAGGTTTATTAGTAGTATCTCCAAACGTTTCGGTCAGAAAAGACCTTCATCAGTGACTACTGTAATCACAATATAAACGCATAAGAATATGTACAAACAAAATAAGAAACATTGCGATAAATAAAGTATATACAAAAAAGTGAGACACGGGTCACAGGACGGACAATAGAAAAAACGGTGGGTCAGCTCTGAGTATACCAAGACAGTCAAAATAGTATCCAAGAAGAATGAATGGGTAATAGTGCCATACCTTATTTTTATATAGAAGATTGTCTCCTAAAAAGGGGAGAGGTGCGTGCCCCAAGGAAAGTGTGCTGCCTGGATAAGAGTATAACATGGTGAGCATATTATGCCACAGCTGTGAGTCTAATGTGACTAATCAAGTAGTACTTACTTAAAGACAAACGTAGCTTATAAGAATGCTGAGGAGATTGAAGAAAATGAGCAAATTTGAGTAAATAAGGAATATCTTGTGCTCCTAAACAAATGGTATCCGGTCAATATATATATATATATATTACCTCAGTAGAAATATCCAGTGACTAAGCTTGCTGTATCCACCGCTATGTAGACTGGAGCTGTCATTAGCAAAAAACAAAATCAGGGGCATAAAAAATCAGGGGCATAAAAACCATTGTAGGTAAGAGTTATCAAAAGAAATCCCTTGTAGTGTCAAAACCGCTATATTACCTCTGCCAGGACGCTGTCTGAGCCTGCTGATTTGATTTCCATGAGTATGTGGGGCGGAAGTGAGGTAATGGCTCAGAGGGTTCCTTTATATGGAGCAGAGGTGGGACTAAGAGCACTGCTGTCAGTCAAGAAGCACAACCAGGAAGTGACTGAGCAGAGATGGGCAACATAAAAAAAAAAAAAAAAAGGCTTTGGATCGCTTATATGTATAGCGCTACTATATACAGCGCTGTGTTGCCATGGTAACTCTGAGGCACTAAATAGTGAAGGCAGGGAGGGAGAAGGGGAAGAAAACAGGAGAAAATGATTAGAGAAGTGCCCAGAAGCCATTTATTTTATAGACAAAGGCAAAGAAACATACATAGTGAAGTGAATCATTATTTTGCCGTGAAGTATAATGGTCACAGTGAGACTCCCAGAAATGAGTGACGTGGTGACTTGTGATAAGTGGTCCAACCATTCTAATATAGACGGCTCTAAGGGAAAAGGAGAAAGTGTTAATATGCTGGAGAAGTGAACATATATTAACATCACTGCACTAGGTACATATGTTACATCTCAATGACAATGTAAATTTCTCTCTAAGCACTTGAACATGCTATAAAAAAGCAGATAATTCATATTCCCTATTGAGGCCTCTCGGATGCATAGTATCTAATGTGTGTATCCAATAGGCTTCACGTTTTTTAGAAGCTGGATCCTATTGCCTCCTCTCCGAGAGGGTGGAATTTGCTCAATGATTTGGAACCTAACTGGGACACATTATGACCGGCATTAACAAAATGGTAAGGGATAGGAAGAAGGAGGTTCTTACACCGTACTGTAGATTTGTGCTTCGATATTCGGTCCCGTATGGTCTGTGAGGTCTCCCCAACATATGCTAGGCCACAAGGGCACTTGATAACATATACTACATAAGTAGAGTCGCATGTAAAATAATTCCGAATTTTAAATTCCTTACCGGAATGGGGTGGAAAATTTTGTCCCCTTTAATGATACTATTGCACTGTACACACCTTAAGCATGGAAAAGTCCCACATTTAGGTTTTTGTAGAAACCGCTGTGTCACTGAGGGTGATTTAGATCCAAAATCTGCTTGGACCAGTGAGTCACGTAAAATTTGGTGGCGTTTGTAACATGGTAAAAATGGCTCTTTGAATTCAATGACCTCTGGGTATGCCTTTGAAAGGAGGTGCCAGTTTTTACGTATGGCTCTATGAAGAATATTGGTGATCGATGATACGTGTGTACAAACGGGATACGTGTGTCAACTTTCTTGATCGGTCTTGTGTCAGGTTCCATAGATTTTTCAAGGATAGAGACAGGATACCCTCTGGCCTTAAATTTGTGTGTCATTTCTGAGAGGCGTTGGCGTTGTACAGCCTCATCAGAGACGATACGTTTCACCCTCTGAAACTGAGATTTGGAATGGCTTTTTTAGTAGCAGGTGGGTGGAGACTCTGGTAATGTAGTAAACTGTTTTTATCTGTGTCCTTAATGAAAAGATCAGTTGAGAGTTTACCTTCAGGGTCTTTCATGACCAAGGTGTCAAGAAAGTTAATACGCCAGAGATCATGATTCATGGTGAATTGTATCCCTGGCCAGGATGAGTTTAGCAGTTCAAAAAATCTCTGTAAGTGTTCTACTGGGCCTGACCAGATACAGAAGACATCATCAATATAGCGCTTCCATGTAATGACATGGTCGCGGAATAAAGGATGTAGATATATGATGCTCTCCTCAAAGTCGGCCATGTATGCATTTGCATATGGAGGTGCTGCGTTAGACCCCATAGCGGTCCCACGCGTTTGGAGGTAAAAATCATCCTGGAAGAGGAAGAAATTGGAAGTAAGAATAATTTTCAATAAGTCAACACACAAATCAACCTGGTCACTATCCATAGTGGTAGATGATAACAGCCGAGTTACTGACTGAATGCCCTCGTTATGGGGGATAGAGGTATACAGGTCTTTTACGTCCAGTGTAACCAGTAACGAATTTGGGGGAATCAATTGGAGTTCCTTGATTAGTTTAAGAAATGCTCCTGTGTCCAAGATGTAAGACCTTGTTTGCTTAATGTGGGGAGTAAGAATTTTCTCCAAGAATATTGCTAGAGGAGACAAGATAGAATTAGTAGATGCTACAATTGGCCTCCCTGGGGGTTTTTCAAGATTTTTGTGGACTTTCGGGAGAGTGTAGAATACTGGCGTGCGGGGATTCGTATTAGTGAGGAATTCGCAAGTTTTAGGATCTAATACTCCCAGATTAGAGTATTTTTGGAGAATCATCCTGATCCTCTGGCCAATATCAGGTGTTGGGTTTTTAGAAAAAGGCTGGTAGATGGATCTGTCACCTAGTTGGCGTTGAACCTCTTCAAGGTACATGGATTTGTCCATTACAACTAGGGCACCTCCCTTGTCGGCTGGCTTCAGTATAATAGAATCATCATCCTGTAAACATTTAAAAGCCGTGCGTTCCTCAACAGTGAAATTCGATGGATAAAACAGTTTACCTTTATCAATATCACAGCGTAAAGATTGAAAAGAGTTATACACAAAATTAATAAACATTTCAACAGCATGTGAATTCTGAGGTGGACGAAAGAAACTTTTACTGCGTAAGCCTAAGCTAAGCGCAGATAAAAGTTTAGGATTAGATGTTGTTGGTGGCTCAGAAGTATCAGGTCTAGAAGCATAATATGCTTGAGTCTGATACGACAAAAGAATTTTTGTAAATCCATATCAAGATCAAACGTCCGACAGTGGTAGGATGGACAGAAAGAGAGACCTTTCTGTAATACCCTGTGTTCAATCTGGTTAAGAGTTCTGGAGGATATGTTTATTACCAGATTGTTCGTACCTTCGAGCGGGTGATCCGACCTTGTTCCTGTTCTCTTCTTCTGCCCCCTTCTGGTCTTCTTCTGTAGTCCCTTCCCCGACGTTGTCCTAAAAAAGGAAGAGATGTGGTGGACGATGTAGGACCATGTTCCTGGTCTGATCCAGAGGTTGAGTAGTCGGTGAGAGTTTACCTTCAGGGTCTTTCATGACCAAGGTGTCAAGAAAGTTAATACGCCAGAGATCATGATTCATGGTGAATTGTATCCCTGGCCAGGATGAGTTTAGCAGTTCAAAAAATCTCTGTAAGTGTTCTACTGGGCCTGACCAGATACAGAAGACATCATCAATATAGCGCTTCCATGTAATGACATGGTCGCAGAATAAAGGATGTAGATATATGATGCTCTCCTCAAAGTCGGCCATGTATGCATTTGCATATGGAGGTGCTGCGTTAGACCCCATAGCGGTCCCACGCGTTTGGAGGTAAAAATCATCCTGGAAGAGGAAGAAATTGGAAGTAAGAATAATTTTCAATAAGTCAACACACAAATCAACCTGGTCACTATCCATAGTGGTAGATGATAACAGCCGAGTTACTGACTGAATGCCCTCGTTATGGGGGATAGAGGTATACAGGTCTTTTACGTCCAGTGTAACCAGTAACGAATTTGGGGGAATCAATTGGAGTTCCTTGATTAGTTTAAGAAATGCTCCTGTGTCCAAGATGTAAGACCTTGTTTGCTTAATGTGGGGAGTAAGAATTTTCTCCAAGAATATTGCTAGAGGAGACAAGATAGAATTAGTAGATGCTACAATTGGCCTCCCTGGGGGTTTTTCAAGATTTTTGTGGACTTTCGGGAGAGTGTAGAATACTGGCGTGCGGGGATTCGTATTAGTGAGGAATTCGCAAGTTTTAGGATCTAGTACTCCCAGATTAGAGTATTTTTGGAGAATCATCCTGATCCTCTGGCCAATATCAGGTGTTGGGTTTTTAGAAAGAGGCTGGTAGATGGATCTGTCACCTAGTTGGCGTTGAACCTCTTCAAGGTACATGGATTTGTCCATTACAACTAGGGCACCTCCCTTGTCGGCTGGCTTCAGTATAATAGAATCATCATCCTGTAAACATTTAAAAGCCGTGCGTTCCTCAACAGTGAAATTCGATGGATAAAACAGTTTACCTTTATCAATATCACAGCGTAAAGATTGAAAAGAGTTATACACAAAATTAATAAACGTTTCAACAGCATGTGAATTCTGAGGTGGACGAAAGAAACTTTTACTGCGTAAGCCTAAGCTAAGCGCAGATAAAAGTTTAGGATTAGATGTTGTTGGTACCTTCGAGCGGGTGATCCGACCTTGTTCCTGTACCCTACACTATTCAGGGATTCACCAGAGTTCTGCACTAAATTCGAGCACATCTTAAACAAATGCTCTCTTGATTTAATAACACTGACAGTTGAATTTCTACAGAGAGCTATTATTTCCAGTTCTGAACGTGTAAAAACGATCGAATCCCAACTGGCAGCAACAAGTACTCCAGAGGAACTCGGTATACTTAAATCAGAGATACAGGAACGCATCAATCAACATAAACGCGACATTGAGACGAGGAAACGTAATAAATTCGCCAGAGACGCAGAGGACTACCGCTCAAATCAAGTTTACAGATGGCATACCAACCTCAAGCGCAGCGGTCCGAATTTTGGCCAACATACATCCACCGACTACTCAACCTCTGGATCAGACCAGGAACATGGTCCTACATCGTCCACCACATCTCTTCCTTTTTTAGGACAACGTCGGGGAAGGGACTACAGAAGAAGACCAGAAGGGGGCAGAAGAAGAGAACAGGAACAAGGTCGGATCACCCGCTCGAAGGTACGGACAATCTGGTAATAAACATATCCTCCAGAACTCTTAACCAGATTGAACACAGGGTATTACAGAAAGGTCTCTCTTTCTGTCCATCCTACCACTGTCGGACGTTTGATCTTGATATGGATTTACAAAAATTCTTTTGTCGTATCAGACTCAAAGCATATTATGCTTCTAGACCTGATACTTCTGAGCCACCAACAACATCTAATCCTAAACTTTTATCTGCGCTTAGCTTAGGCTTACGCAGTAAAAGTTTCTTTCGTCCACCTCAGAATTCACATGCTGTTGAAACGTTTATTAATTTTGTGTATAACTCTTTTCAATCTTTACGCTGTGATATTGATAAAGGTAAACTGTTTTATCCATCGAATTTCACTGTTGAGGAACGCACGGCTTTTAAATGTTTACAGGATGATGATTCTATTATACTGAAGCCAGCCGACAAGGGAGGTGCCCTAGTTGTAATGGACAAATCCATGTACCTTGAAGAGGTTCAACGCCAACTAGGTGACAGATCCATCTACCAGCCTCTTTCTAAAAACCCAATAGACAAAAAAACCTGACTGGCACTTCCAGACTAATGTGAACTAGGTGCAAGCCAAGGGAAGCTACCCCCATGTAAAACATACAAAAAAAGGCTGCACTCTATCATACTAAAGCATGACAATATGGAATACATGAAATTTGGAATAGCAATATGGCTTTGGAATATAAGGAAAAATTTGAGACGCTTAGTATAAACATTTGGCCAAACATTTTGAAGCCCACCAACCATCGTCAAGGTGGTCTCAATACTGGTGAGTCCCTAACCTAATGTGAACATACCTCTATTGGGCTGATATCTGAATTTCTGGGTGAATATGCACCTCTGTCAGCAATGCCTGCATTTATGGGTAAAGTAGGGACCTGGTGTAATTAAAATCACCACCTGGTGGGGGCGGAGTGCTCGGTCAGCAAGCTAACATACAATAGACAAAAAAACCTGACTGGCACTTCCAGACTAATGTGAACTAGGTGCAAGCCAAGGGAAGCTACCCCCATGTAAAACATACAAAAAAAGGCTGCACTCTATCATACTAAAGCATGACAATATGGAATACATGAAATTTGGAATAGCAATATGGCTTTGGAATATAAGGAAAAATTTGAGACGCTTAGTATAAACATTTGGCCAAACATTTTGAAGCCCACCAACCATCGTCAAGGTGGTCTCAATACTGGTGAGTCCCTAACCTAATGTGAACATACCTCTATTGGGCTGATATCTAAATTTTTGGGTGAATATGCACCTCTGTCAGCAATGCCTGCATTTATGGGTAAAGTAGGGACCTGGTGTAATTAAAATCACCACCTGGTGGGGGCGGAGTGCTCGGTCAGCAAGCTAACATACAATAGACAAAAAAACCTGACTGGCACTTCCAGACTAATGTGAACTAGGTGCAAGCCAAGGGAAGCTACCCCCATGTAAAACATACAAAAAAAGGCTGCACTCTATCATACTAAAGCATGACAATATGGAATACATGAAATTTGGAATAGCAATATGGCTTTGGAATATAAGGAAAAATTTGAGACGCTTAGTATAAACATTTGGCCAAACATTTTGAAGCCCACCAACCATCGTCAAGGTGGTCTCAATACTGGTGAGTCCCTAACCTAATGTGAACATACCTCTATTGGGCTGATATCTGAATTTCTGGGTGAATATGCACCTCTGTCAGCAATGCCTGCATTTATGGGTAAAGTAGGGACCTGGTGTAATTAAAATCACCACCTGGTGGGGGCGGAGTGCTCGGTCAGCAAGCTAACATACAATAGACAAAAAAACCTGACTGGCACTTCCAGACTAATGTGAACTAGGTGCAAGCCAAGGGAAGCTACCCCCATGTAAAACATACAAAAAAAGGCTGCACTCTATCATACTAAAGACAGAGGTGCATATTCACCCAGAAATTCAGATATCAGCCCAATAGAGGTATGTTCACATTAGGTTAGGGACTCACCAGTATTGAGACCACCTTGACGATGGTTGGTGGGCTTCAAAATGTTTGGCCAAATGTTTATACTAAGCTTCTCAAATTTTTCCTTATATTCCAAAGCCATATTGCTATTCCAAATTTCATGTATTCCATATTGTCATGCTTTAGTATGATAGAGTGCAGCCTTTTTTTGTATGTTTTACATGGGGGTAGCTTCCCTTGGCTTGCACCTAGTTCACATTAGTCTGGAAGTGCCAGTCAGGTTTTTTTGTCTATTGTATGTTAGCTTGCTGACCGAGCACTCCGCCCCACCAGGTGGTGATTTTAATTACACCAGGTCCCTACTTTACCCATAAATGCAGGCATTGCTGACAGAGGTGCATATTCACCCAGAAATTCAGATATCAGCCCAATAGAGGTATGTTCACATTAGGTTAGGGACTCACCAGTATTGAGACCACCTTGACGATGGTTGGTGGGCTTCAAAATGTTTGGCCAAATGTTTATACTAAGCGTCTCAAAATTTTCCTTATATTCCAAAGCCATATTGCTATTCCAAATTTCATGTATTCCATATTGTCATGCTTTAGTATGATAGAGTGCAGCCTTTTTTTGTATGTTTTACATGGGGGTAGCTTCCCTTGGCTTGCACCTAGTTCACATTAGTCTGGAAGTGCCAGTCAGGTTTTTTTGTCTATTGTATGTTAGCTTGCTGACCGAGCACTCCGCCCCCACCAGGTGGTGATTTTAATTACACCAGGTCCCTACTTTACCCATAAATGCAGGCATTGCTGACAGAGGTGCATATTCACCCAAAAATTCAGATATCAGCCCAATAGAGGTATGTTCACATTAGGTTAGGGACTCACCAGTATTGAGACCACCTTGACGATGGTTGGTGGGCTTCAAAATGTTTGCCCAAATGTTTATACTAAGCGTCTCAAATTTTTCCTTATATTCCAAAGCCATATTGCTATTCCAAATTTCATGTATTCCATATTGTCATGCTTTAGTATGATAGAGTGCAGCCTTTTTTTGTATATCTTTCTAAAAACCCAACACCTGATATTGGCCAGAGGATCAGGATGATTCTCCAAAAATACTCTAATCTGGGAGTATTAGATCCTAAAACTTGCGAATTCCTCACTAATACGAATCCCCGCACGCCAGTATTCTACACTCTCCCGAAAGTCCACAAAAATCTTGAAAAACCCCCAGGGAGGCCAATTGTAGCATCTACTAATTCTATCTTGTCTCCTCTAGCAATATTCTTGGAGAAAATTCTTACTCCCCACATTAAGCAAACAAGGTCTTACATCTTGGACACAGGAGCATTTCTTAAACTAATCAAGGAACTCCAATTGATTCCCCCAAATTCGTTACTGGTTACACTGGACGTAAAAGACCTGTATACCTCTATCCCCCATAACGAGGGCATTCAGTCAGTAACTCGGCTGTTATCATCTACCACTATGGATAGTGACCAGGTTGATTTGTGTGTTGACGTATTGAAAATTATTCTTACTTCCAATTTCTTCCTCTTCCAGGATGATTTTTACCTCCAAACGCGTGGGACCGCTATGGGGTCTAACGCAGCACCTCCATATGCAAATGCATACATGGCCGACTTTGAGGAGAGCATCATATATCTACATCCTTTATTCCGCGACCATGTCATTACATGGAAGCGCTATATTGATGATGTCTTCTGTATCTGGTCAGGCCCAGTAGAACACTTACAGATATTTTTTGAACTGCTAAACTCATCCTGGCCAGGGATACAATTCACCATGAATCATGATCTCTGGCGTATTAACTTTCTTGACACCTTGGTCATGAAAGACCCTGAAGGTAAACTCTCAACTGATCTTTTCATTAAGGACACAGATAAAAACAGTTTACTACATTACCAGAGTCTCCACCCACCTGCTACTAAAAAAGCCATTCCCAAATCTCAGTTTCAGAGGGTGAAACGTATCGTCTCTGATGAGGCTGTACAACGCCAACGCCTCTCAGAAATGACACACAAATTTAAGGCCAGAGGGTATCCTGTCTCTATCCTTGAAAAATCTATGGAACCTGACACAAGACCGATCAGGAAAGTTGACACACGTATCCCGTTTGTACACACGTATCATCCGATCACCAATATTCTTCATAGAGCCATACGTAAAAACTGGCACCTCCTTTCAAAGGCATACCCAGAGGTCATTGAATTCAAAGAGCCATTTTTACCATGTTACAAACGCCCACCAAATTTACGTGACTCACTGGTCCAAGCAGATTTTGGATCTAAATCACCCTCAGTGTCACAGCGGTTTCTACAAAAACCTAAATGTGGGACTTTTCCATGCTTAAGGTGTGTACAGTGCAATAGTATCATTAAAGGGGACAAAATTTTCCACCCCCATTCCGGTAAGGAATTTAAAATTCGGAATTATTTTACATGCGACTCTACTTATGTAGTATATGTTATCAAGTGCCCTTGTGGCCTAGCATATGTTGGGGAGACCTCACAGACCATACGGGACCGAATATCGAAGCACAAATCTACAGTACGGTGTAAGAACCTCCTTCTTCCTATCCCTTACCATTTTGTTAATGCCGGTCATAATGTGTCCCAGTTAAGGTTCCAAATCATTGAGCAAATTCCACCCTCTCGGAGAGGAGGCAATAGGATCCAGCTTCTAAAAAAACGTGAAGCCTATTGGATACACACATTAGATACTATGCATCCGAGAGGCCTCAATAGGGAATATGAATTATCTGCTTTTTTATAGCATGTTCAAGTGCTTAGAGAGAAATTTACATTGTCATTGAGATGTAACATATGTACCTAGTGCAGTGATGTTAATATATGTTCACTTCTCCAGCATATTAACACTTTCTCCTTTTCCCTTAGAGCCGTCTATATTAGAATGGTTGGACCACTTATCACAAGTCACCACGTCACTCATTTCTGGGAGTCTCACTGTGACCATTATACTTCACGGCAAAATAATGATTCACTTCACTATGTATGTTTCTTTGCCTTTGTCTATAAAATAAATGGCTTCTGAGCACTTCTCTAATCATTTTCTCCTGTTTTCTTCCCCTTCTCCCTCCCTGCCTTCACTATTTAGTGCCTCAGAGTTACCATGGCAACACAGCGCTGTATATAGTAGCGCTATACATATAAGCGATCCAAAGCCTTTTTTTTTTTTTTTTATGTTGCCCATCTCTGCTCAGTCACTTCCTGGTTGTGCTTCTTGACTGACAGCAGTGCTCTTAGTCCCACCTCTGCTCCATATAAAGGAACCCTCTGAGCCATTACCTCACTTCCGCCCCACATACTCATGGAAATCAAATCAGCAGGCTCAGACAGCGTCCTGGCAGAGGTAATATAGCGGTTTTGACACTACAAGGGATTTCTTTTGATAACTCTTACCTACAATGGTTTTTATGCCCCTGATTTTTTATGCCCCTGATTTTGTTTTTTGCTAATGACAGCTCCAGTCTACATAGCGGTGGATACCGCAAGCTTAGTCACTGGATATTTCTACTGAGGTAATATATTATATATATATATTGACCGGATACCATTTGTTTAGGAGCACAAGATATTCCTTATTTACTCAAATTTGCTCATTTTCTTCAATCTCCTCAGCATTCTTATAAGCTACGTTTGTCTTTAAGTAAGTACTACTTGATTAGTCACATTAGACTCACAGCTGTGGCATAATATGCTCACCATGTTATACTCTTATCCAGGCAGCACACTTTCCTTGGGGCACGCACCTCTCCCCTTTTTAGGAGACAATCTTCTATATAAAAATAAGGTATGGCACTATTACCCATTCATTCTTCTTGGATACTATTTTGACTGTCTTGGTATACTCAGAGCTGACCCACCGTTTTTTCTATTGTCCGTCCTGTGACCCGTGTCTCACTTTTTTGTATATACTTTATTTATCGCAATGTTTCTTATTTTGTTTGTACATATTCTTATGCGTTTATATTGTGATTACAGTAGTCACTGATGAAGGTCTTTTCTGACCGAAACGTTTGGAGATACTACTAATAAACCTTTTAAGTTGAGTGCTTAAGCCTTTTTTCATTATTAGTACGCGGATCAGGTTATAGGCACCACGAAGATCCAGCTTAGTAAATACCCTTGCTCCTCGGAGCCTATCAAAGAGCTCAGATATTAGGGGCAAAGGGTATTTGTTAACGGTAATGGCGTTAAGACCCCTATAGTCTATACACGGTCGTAATTCTCCATTCTTCTTCTGCACAAAGAAAAATCCTGCCCCTGCTGGTGACACTGACTTCCTAATAAACCCTCTTGCCAGATTTTCCTGAATGTATTGTGACATGGCCTCCGTCTCAGGAAGAGAGAGAGGATACACTCTTCCCGAGGGGGCTCTGTTCCAGGCAAGAGGTCTATAGGACAGTCATAGGGGCGATGAGACGGAAGAGTCTCCGCTGCCTTTTTGGAGAATACGTCCGCGTATGACCGATAAACCTTGGGGAGAGAAGCAAGGTCTATGGGTATCTCCGTGGTGGAAACCTGAACGTCTTCTCTGAGACATCTGTGTCTGCAATGTTCACCCCAGCCCAGTATTCTCCCAGAGGACCACTCAATATGGGAGAGTGGTGGCGAAGCCAGGGTAATCCCAACAAAACCTCATCTATTCCCTCAGGAAGAACAAAAAGGGATATATTCTCCTGATGAGAAGGGGACATAGACAGAGGTAGAGAGACAGTCTGGTGGGTGATTTGTGAGGGCAGGATTGCTCCATTCAATACTCTCACCGATATTGGCTCGGCGAGCGTCACCAGCGGTATGGAATGGCGAGAGGCAAAGGAGGAGGACATAAAATTCCCCTCTGCCCCAGAGTCCACACAAAGCTTGGCGGGAAGAGTGGATGAACCTAGAGAGATTAACCCTTTAAGGAGCACTTTCGGAGCAAAATCCCTCGCGTCTAATGACCCTGCACCCATGGTCACGGAACATGACCATTTACTCATTCACTGGGGACATCGGTTGGCATAATGTCCTGGCTGCTGACACACTCTACAGACCATGGATACTCGAGTGATCCGAGACTTAGATCCCACTCGAGTAGTCTCCACGGTCTCTGGGGAGTCGGATGCCCGAACGGGAAATTCAAGAGGTTTGGCAAAGGTGGGTGCCAGCCAAAACCTCTGCCTACACTGGGTCCGCTCTAACCTCCGCTCGTGAAAACGGAGGTCGATGAGGGTAGATATAGAAATGAGTTTCTCCAGTGTGGCAGGAATCTCCCTGGTAGCCAAAGCTTTCTTTACATGGTCTGCCAGTCCTCTCCAGAACACTAGAATAAGAACTTTATCTGGCCACTCTAATTCAGAGGCCAAAGTCCGAAATTGGACTGAGAACTGGCTGACCATGGACAAGCCCTGTGACATTGCAGCAGTTGGAGTGCCGTATCGTGCATGACCTGAGGTCCTAAAAAGACCTTTTTCAGAGCCTCCAAAAACCGAGGCGCACTCCGCACCACACGATCGTCGCGCTCCCACAGCAGCGTTGCCCACTCCAATGCTCTGCCCGACAGAAGAGACACAATAAAAGCCACTTGTGCCCGTTCCGTGGGAAACGTGTTGCCAGAAGCTCAAGCTGTATAGAGCACTGACTCATGAATCCCCGACAATGTTTACTGTCACCCGTAAACTTGTCTGGAAGTGGGAGGTGGGATAATGTCGGAGCAGAGGTAGCAGTGGACAAACTGGCTGCAACTACGCTAGCAGCCTGAACAGCGACTGCGGTAACATCCACAGCTGAGGTTGTGCGCTCAAGGACCGCCAACCTACCCTCCAGCTGCTGGATGTACTGCTGTAGACGCTGGTCGTCCACCATTTTACTAGCCAGACCCTGGCGCTAGTATTATGTTAAGAGCCTGCAGAACGCACCTAATAGATATTAAGGAGAGGTGCATTCGCAGCCCGGGATCCACCGTGCAGGCAGAGCCTGCTGCTAGTAAGATGGCGTGAGTAGCGAACTCTGTTATCCCGCAGAGTCGCTAAAATGAATGCCGTAGCACGCTGTGGCAGTTAGTGCGAACTCTGTTAATCCACAGAGCCGCTAGCAGGAATGCCACAGCGCAATATGGCTATAAGTGCGAACTCACTTAGCTTCAGTGAGCCGCAAAGTAAAACACTAGGGCGCTGACTAGCGTTTTAAAGCGAACCCTTTTGCGTCACAAAGTCGCTGAGTAACCCTACTGGGTCCAGGTACACGGTTAACTGCTGTGCGGATAGCAGTCCGTGATCATGCAGTCAGAACACAAGCCATAATCTCCTCACCGGAGTAGCCGGTATTCTAATGGCGTTTTCAGCCGAGCCCCGAACACGTGCATACAATCTCCTCACCGGAGGTGCCGGTATTCTAGGGGCTTATTTCAGCCAGACCTAACCACCTGCATACATGACCACACTGGCGCAAGCACGTAACGGATTTGATACTAGCGCATGGCGGCCCAGCCATGCCACCCTATTATAGTAGCAACTGCAGGACCTACCAGAAAAGGACCAATGCGAAACCATTCCAGAACACATGTAGTTTCAGGACCTTCCTGGCGGACCAATGGGAGTCGCTGCTGTAACCGAGCATGTGACCCCTGATCTCCAATGGGAGATCTTGCCCTGGGCATGCTCAGATGGAGAAAGCAGGGACTTAGTTTCCGAACAGCCTGCTCCAGTACTGGTTATAATAGAGGAACCAGGAAAGACCGCAACAAGCCTCTGCACAGTGTTAAACTGGTCGAGACGCTGGGACCGACGTCTTTGCTGAGCAGGCTCCACTGCGGCCGGAGATTGATGGGGGACCGCAGTGAGACTAGATCGAGACTCCCCTTGTGCAGCAGCGGGAACCCTAACAGCTATTTTTGCAATTTCTCCTCAGCTACCGAAACATAACAGTCTAGGGGTAATTGTAAATCTCCACATATATTTCCGGAGTCAGACACAGACGCTCACAGGCTCGGTATGGATTAGACCAGAATAGAAAAAGCAGAAAAAGGGTACTGTATCAGAAGACAACAGGTGTATACAGTGTAGGAGTAATTGTAAATCTCCGTATATATTTCAGGAGTCAGACAAAGACGCTCACAGGCTCAGTATGGATTAGATCAGAATATAAAAAGTAGGAAAAGGGTACTGTATCAGAAGATACCAGGTGTAAACAGTAGATACCAACACAAAGAACAAGTAACAGTCAAAAAGGTCATAATAAAAAATAACATTTATTGAAAAATTGTTAAAACCTGGAATAGGGCAACATGGGGAATATGAACTCACAGTGTGCGCAATATAATAGGGCCATATGAACAGACAGAAATCCACATATGGGCAAACAAGAAGATAAATAATCAAAGCATCACTAAGTAGCAATACAGTGCAAGAAAATGAGCACAATGTATAAGTCCCATATAGATATACAGAGGTAAGTACCAAAACACTCAATAAATAGCTCTAACAAGGCTCAAAATCATAAGTACTGCATAATGGGGGAGTATATAATTACCCAGTGATGTGGATGCGCTGGACAAATGGGCGGCCATTTGTCCAGCGCATCCACATCACTGGGTAATTATATACTCCCCCATTATGCAGTACTTATGATTTTGAGCCTTGTTAGAGCTATTTATTGAGTGTTTTAGTACTTACCTCTGTATATCTATATGGGTGTAAGGTTCTGTGTACATGTTCCTGAAACTCAGTTTTTCCGTCAGCCATTTTACTTTCTGTCTTGCTGCAGCTGTCTTGCCCTCAGTCAATATGGAGTTTCCAGCTTGCATGTTCCCGCCCTGATTCTCTCCCTCTTGCTTCTTAAGCAGCCACAGCTGAGCAATCAGTGCTTAAGAATCAAGCCTGCAGTGAACCTGTGACCTGACTCCTGGAAGCCTTGGACCTTGTACTCCAGTTATTTCCTATTGTGGAACTTTGGAACACTCGTGGACTTTGGAACCTTGCTATTTGATAAATCCACGTTTGCATGGACTTATGGTAACAGAGAAGAGATCCTGAACCTGTTGTGAGAGTGATTGCTGAGCTTAAGTTACTCTGGCCTGCTGTGTCTCCTGCTTTTGTATCTGCAAACTGTGTGACTATTATTGCCACTTGTATGAAGTAATACAAGACCTTCTATATCAAACCTGTGACTCCTGTGTTTTCATCGCACCCAAGCACAAGACACTATATGAACTGTACTCCTTACATTACAAGATTCTGAAGCCAAACGTTAGTGTCTGCTGGATCTGGAAAGGCTGTGTCTGCTGTAACTGTGGATATCAGATGTCCGGTTGTACTTTCTGTGATGACAGTGGTTGTGACTTCTCACAACCATTCCAGGTGAGCAATTCCCTTAAGTTTTTTTTTCTGCAGTGTTACCACAGGTAAACACTATTGTTTTTTTTTTTCTTTCCTCTTTTGTGTCTGCTGTAACTGTGGATATCAGATGTCCGGTTGAACTTTCTGTGATGATAGTGGTTGTGACTTCTCACAACCATTCCAGGTGAGCAGTTCCCTTAATTTTTTTTTCTCTCTGCAGTGTTACCACAGGTAAACACTATTGTTTTTTTTTTTTCTTCTCCTCTCCTTCCAGTACTCCTGTCTTAAAAGATCTGGAAAATTGAGGCCCGCATAAAGGAACTTTGCGGAGTGACTGATAACATCCTTGCAGATTTGCAGACTATAAAAACCCGTTTTACAAACCTACAGGACCTCACTAACCACAATTTGCAAGTGTTTGGACAGACTGCCCAGGATTTGCGAGCCAGGATTGAGGTTCTAGAGGGAGCGAGTCCAGGCTCCTGCCGTAGCCCCGAGTTCTGGGATTCCTAAGTTGCCCCCTTTTCGTTTTGGCGGTGAACGTGAGAAATTCAGGGGATTTATTAATCAATGCAATCTTTTTTTTTCTGCACATGCTTCACAATTTCCCACTGAACGATCTAAAGTGCTTACTATAATTATGTTGCTTACCAACAAGGCTTTGATGTGGGCAAACCCTCTGATTGAGACTGAGGATGAATGTTTGGATCATCTTGATGCTTTCATTTCAGCCATGGGGCAGGTGTTTGATGACCCCAATCGAGGTGCAACAGCTGAAGCAGCCATGTTAGCTTTGCGCCAAGGTAAGCACTCGGTAGCTGAATATGCCTTGGATTTCAGGAGATGGGCCCTTGATACCACCTGGGACAGTTCCGCCAAAAAATCTATTTTTCGAAAGGGGTTATCTCCACTGATTAAGGATGAACTTGCTCGTGCCGACCCTCCCACTGCGTTAGGTGACTTTATTAACTACTGCATCCGTATTGATACTCGTCTGACTGAACGCAGGCAAGAGAGATGGTTCGAAAGCAATCGCACTAACCTTTTCCTACCTTCCTCTCCAGCTAAGGAACCTTTGAGTAGGATCACACGGGAACCTGAACCTGAACCCATGCAGGTAGACTCTTTACAACGACGGGTTAGTGATGCACGCAAGGAACATCGTTTTAAGGAGAATCTATGTTTCTATTGTGGTAAGTCAGGGCACTTCATTATAAACTGCCCCAGCCGTTCTCGTAAGACTACTGCAGCACTCATTCACTGTGAGTGTTGCGAGAGGGGATCTGTTAGGTCCGAGCCTCAGGCTCCAGAGAGATCTGCAGCAACAGATCTTGATTTCTCGGACTTAAACTCCGTTACTTCTGAGGACGTTGACTGTGTAAACGCTGCAATTTTTCAAGTTTCCTCAGCGGTGTCCAAGCTGAGTTGTAAGAAAAACAATTCTCATTGCTTTCTTTCCATCAAACTCTGGGTTGACTCAGCTTGGGTGTCTAGCTCTGCTATGATCGACTCAGGGCCAAGTGGAAATTTTATGGATGTCTCCTTTGCTCTGAAACAGGGGATACGTTCAGTGAAGAAGGCTACTCCAGTACAGATGGAAACTGTGGATGGCTCCCTGCTGACCTCTGGACCAGTGGATCAGGAAACAGAGCCTTTGAGGGTTCTTATGGGTAAAGATCATCAAGAGAAACTGTCCTTTATGCTTATCTCTTCTCCCCACTTTCCCATTATTCTAGGGCTACCATGGCTGCAGGCTCAGAATCCTACCATTAACTGGGAGACCAAGGAATTACACTTTCCAGAGAAACAGATGAGTCCAAAAGTTTCAGCTTGCTCTGTTCCTAAAGGAACCATGTCAGTCCCTGAACTACCAGCTGTATACCAGGACTATGTGGATTTATGTGACAAGAAGAACGCTGACCAGCTTCCCCCTCACCGTCCATATGATTGTCCAATTGAATTATTGCCTGGAGCAGAGATACCTTTTGGTAAGATCTACCCCCTGGCGGGGCCCGAGCTAAAGGCTTTAAAGGATTACATAGACGAAAATCTAGCCAAGGGCTTCATACGCCCCTCTTCATCTCCTGCAGGTGCACCCATCTTCTTTGTAAAGAAGAAAGATGGATCTCTGAGACCCTGCGTAGACTATAGGGAACTCAATAAGGTTACTATTAGAAACCGTTATCCATTGCCTTTAATGCCTGAGTTATTGGAGAGAGTGCGACATGCCAAAATTTTCTCTAAACTAGATCTCCGTGGGGCCTATAACTTAGTCCGTATTAGACCTGGGGATGAATGGAAGACTGCATTCAGGTCACGCTATGGACACTTTGAATATCTAGTTATGCCTTTTGGTCTGAGTACCGCCCCAGCCACTTTCCAACACTTGGTGAATGACATCTTCAGGGATGTCCTAGATACATTCGTGGTGATTTATTTGGATGATATTCTAATTTTTTCTAACTCCACAGAGGAACATCATGGACATGTGAGAATGGTCTTGGAACGTCTAAGACAAAATCATGTTTACATCAACTTGAAAAGTGTGAATTCCATAGGACCGAAATTCAATTTCTGGGGTATGTACTGTCTACACAAGGAATTAGTATGGATGGAAGCAAGACCCAAGCCATCAAGGATTGGCCAAGTCCTAGAAATGTGAAGGAGGTGCAGCGCTTCATCGGGTTTGCCAACTTCTATAGACGTTTCATTAGGAATTTCTCTGAGGTAGTGTCACCTATCACCCAACTTACCCGGAAAGAGTCTAGGTTCTCCTGGACTCCCCAAGCCCAGGAAGCATTTTCCCGTCTAAAAGATAATTTACCACTGCACCTATCTTAGTACATCCCAACCCGAACTTGCCTTCATAATAGAGGTGGATGCTTCAGACTGTGCCGTTGGAGCTATACTCTCTCAGAGAACAGGTGAGAAGAATGTCTTGCATCCCTGTGCCTTCTTTTCCCAGCAGTTGTCTTCGGCTGAGAGGAACTACGATGTGGGCAATAGAGAGTTGTTGGCCATTATTGCCGCCTTCAAAGAATGGAGACACCTTCTTCAGGGAGCTGCACAGCAAATAGTCGTCCTGACAGACCATCGTAACCTTGAATTTATCAGGTCGGCTAAGTGCCTGACTCCTCGCCAGGCTCGCTGGAATCTTTTCTTAAACCAATTTAATTTTATCATTTCTTATAGACCAGGATCGCGCAATGGAAAGGCTGATGCACTCTCTAGGATTTATTCAGCAGAGACACGTCCACTTACTCCTCCTAAGACTATTCTTCCTGACTCTAGATTCCTGGGAGTGATTCATAATCAAGACCTACTTAAGGACATCAAGGAAGCATACCATGCGGATTCCTTTTTGGCACAACCCCCAAGGGACGTAAGTCTTGTCTTTAAGAATGGTGTGTGGATTCAGGGACAAAGTCTGTATATTCCTGAAACAGTCAGATTAAGAGTATTGCAACTCATTCACGATTCCAAGATAGCTGGGCATAGAGGAATTCTAAAGACACAGGAATTTCTTTCTCGTTTCTTTTGGTGGCCCACTTGCAGGAAGGATGTTTTAAACTATGTCACTTCATGTGAAGTCTGTGCAAGATGCAAAACACCTCGCTCCTCACCAACTGGTCTGTTGCAACCTCTTCCCACCCCGTCCCGCCCGTGGGGATCCATTTCTATGGACTTCATTGTGGAGTTACCAACCTCTCAAGGGAAGAACACCATTCTAGTGGTGGTTGATCGTTTAACAAAAGCAGCTCATTTTATCCCTTGTGTCGGCTTACCCACTGCAAGACAGACATCAGATTTGATGATTAAAAATGTGTTTCGTTTACATGGAGTACCAGATGAGGTTATTTCGGATCGAGGGTGCAATTCACTTCAAGGTTTTGGCAAAATTTCTGTGCAGCATTGGACATTAAAGTGAACCTTTCTTCTGCTTTTCATCCTCAGACTAATGGACAGACGGAACGAACCAATCAGACCCTGGAGCAGTATCTTCGCTGCTTTATCTGCCACCTACAGGATGATTGGGTGGATCTACTTCCACTGGCTGAGTTCTCTTATAACAACTCTCAGAGCGCCTCCACTAAGCAGTCTCCTTTTTACTCCAATTTAGGTTATCATCCTAATATTCTTCCTCGATTTCCCATAGAAACGCCTTTGCCAGCAGTGGCTGAAAGAATCACGTCTTTACAAAAGAATATGGATCTTCTAAAGGGAAATCTGGAATTGGCTCAGGAAAGGTACAAGAAAGCAGCAGATAAATTTTGTAAACCTGCACCAGCTTTCAAGGTAGGAGACCTGGTCTGGCTGTCAACCAGAAATCTTAAGTTAAGAATTCCATCATCTAAGTTGGGACATAAATACATTGGACCTTATAAAATCAGTAAAATTATAAGTGCTGTCGCTTGTCGTCTTCAACTGCCCAGAACTATGAGAATCCACCCTGTCTTTCATGTATCTCTACTAAAGGCTGCGACACCCAATACGTTTCCTGGACGTTCTTCTCCTTGCCCTGACCCAGTGCTAGTCGATGGTCAGGAAGAATTTGTGGTGGAAAGGATTCTAGATTCCAGGTTGTATAGAAATCAGTTACAATATTTGATTAAATGGCAGGGCTACCAGTGGAGGACAATTCATGGGAACCAGTCAATAACGTTAATGCTCCTCGCTTGCTCCGTCAGTTTCATCAGAGGTACCCACACAAGCCTG
The DNA here is from genome assembly GCA_033576555.1 of Oophaga sylvatica. Classification (NCBI taxonomy): domain Eukaryota; kingdom Metazoa; phylum Chordata; class Amphibia; order Anura; family Dendrobatidae; genus Oophaga; species Oophaga sylvatica. The sequence continues at coordinate 334,988,726 of JARQOD010000001.1, read as the reverse complement.
GTCTGAGGTCATCCGGAGGTTGTCCCTAAGGGGGGAGTAATGTAAGGTTCTGTGTACATGTTCCTGAAACTCAGTTTTTCCGTCAGCCATTTTACTTTCTGTCTTGCTGCAGCTGTCTTGCCCTCAGTCAATATGGAGTTTCCAGCTTGCATGTTCCCGCCCTGATTCTCTCCCTCTTGCTTCTTAAGCAGCCACAGCTGAGCAATCAGTGCTTCAGAATCAAGCCTGCAGTGAACCTGTGACCTGACTCCTGGAAGCCTTGGACCTTGTACTCCAGTTATTTCCTATTGTGGAACTTTGGAACACTCGTGGACTTTGGAACCTTGCTATTTGATAAATCCACGTTTGCATGGACTTATGGTAACAGAGAAGAGATCCTGAACCTGTTGTGAGAGTGATTGCTGAGCTTAAGTTACTCTGGCCTGCTGTGTCTCCTGCTTTTGTATCTGCAAACTGTGTGACTATTATTGCCACTTGTATGAAGTAATACAAGACCTTCTATATCAAACCTGTGACTCCTGTGTTTTCATCGCACCCAAGCACAAGACACTATATGAACTGTACTCCTTACATTACAATGGGACTTATACATTGTGCTCATTTTCTTGCACTGTATTGCTACTTAGTGATGCTTTGATTATTTATCTTCTTGTTTGCCCATATGTGGATTTCTGTCTGTTCATATGGCCCTATTATATTGCGCACACTGTGAGTTCATATTCCCCATGTTGCCCTATTCCAGGTTTTAACAATTTTTCAATAAATGTTATATTTTATTATGACCTTTTTGACTGTTACTTGTTCTTTGTGTTGGTATCTACTATTCGCAGTTGGTCTATTTATATCCATTGTGTACATGTTATTGATACTCCACAGTGATTATATATAATACCGTTATTTTGTATCATCCATGTATACCACTGGTTCCAAATTTTCTTTATATCAGGTGTAAACAGTGTAGGGGTAATTGTAAATCTCCGTATATATATCCGGAGTCAGACACAGACGCTCACAGGCTCAGTATAGATTAGACCAGAATATAAAAAGCAAAAAAAGGGTACTGTATCACAAGCGTACAGCTGCATACAGTCCAGGGGTAATTGTAAATCTCCGCATATATTTCAGGAGTCAGACACAGACGCTTACAGGCTCAGTATGGATTAACCAGAATATAAAAAGCAGAAAAAGGGCACTGTATCAAAAGATACAGGTGTATACAGTCTAGGTGTAATTGTAAATCTCTGTATATATTTCCGGAGTCAGATACAGACGCTCACAGGCTCAGTATGTATTAGACCAGAATATAAAAAGCAGAAAAAGGGTACTGTATCACAAGGGTACAGCTGTACACAGTCTAAGGGTAATTGTAAATCTCCGTATATATTTCAGGAGTCAGACACAGAAGCTCACAGGCTCAGTATGGATTAGTCCAGAATATAAAAGCAGAAAAAGGGTACTGTATCAGAAGAAACCAGGTGTATACAGCGTAGGGGTAATTGTAAATCTCCGTAAATATTTCCGAAGTCAGACACATATGCTCACAGGCTCCGTATGGATTAGACCAGAATATAAAAAGCAGAAAAAGGGTACTGTATCACAAGTGTACAGCTGTATACAGTGCAGGGGTAATTGTAAATCTCCGTATATATTTCCGGAGTTAGACACAGACGCTCACAGGCTCAGTATGGATTAGACAAGAATATAAAAAGCAGAAATAGGGTACTGTATCAGAAATACCAGGTGTAAACAGTCTAAGGGTAATTGTAAATCTCCGTAAATATTTCCGAAGTCAGACACATATGCTCACAGGCTCCGTATGGATTAGACCAGAATATAAAAAGCAGAAAAAGGGTACTGTATCACAAGGTACAGCTGTATACAGTGTAAGGGTAATTGTAAATCTCTGTATTTATTTCTGAAGTCAGACACAGACGCTCACAGGCTCAGTATGGATAAGACCAGAATATTAAAAGCAGAAAAAGGGTACTGTATCACAAGCGTACAGCTGTATACAGCCTAGGGGTAATTGTAAATCTCCGTATATATTTCAGGTGTCAGACACAGACTCTCACAAGCTCAGCATGGATTAGACCAGTATATAAAAAGTCGAAAAAGGGTACGTATCACAAGCGTACAGCTGTATACAGTGTAGGGGTAATTGTAAATCTCCTTATATATTTCAGGAGTCAGACACAGATGCTCACAGGCTCAGTATGGATTAGACCAGAATATAAAAAGCAGAAAAAGGGTACTTTATCAGAAGATACCAGGTGTATACAGCGTAGGGGTAATTGTAAATCTCCGTAAATATTTCCGGAGTCAGACACAGACGCTCACAGGCTCAGTATGGATTAGACCAGAATATAAAAAGCAGAAAAAGGGTACTGTATCACAATTGTACAGCTGTATACAGTGCAGGGGTAATTGTAAATCTCCGTATATAATTCCGGAGTTAGACACAGACGCTCACAGGCTCAGTATGGATTAGACCAGAATATAAAAAGCAGAAAAAGGGTACTTTATCACAAGCGTACAGCTGTATACAGTGTAAGGGTAATTGTAAATCTCTGTATTTATTTCCGGAGTCAGACACAGATGCTCACAGGCTCAGTATGGATAAGGCCAGAATATAAAGAGCAGAAAAAGGGTACTGTATCACAATTGTACAGCTGTATACAGCCTAGGGGTAATTGTAAATCTCCGTATATATTTCAGGAGTCAGACACAGACTCTCACAAGCTCAGCATGGATTAGACCAGTATATAAAATGTAGAAAAAAGGTACAGTATCACAAGCGTACAGCGTATACAGTGTAGGGGTAATTGTAAATCTCCTTATATATTTCAGGAGTCAGACACAGATGCTCACAGGCTCAGTATGGATTAGACAAGAATATAAAAAGCAGAAATAGGGTACTGTATCAGAAAATACCAGGTGTTAACAGTCTAGGGGTAATTGTAAATCTCTGTATATTTCAGGAGTCAGACACAGACGCTCAAAGGCTCAGTATGGATTAGACCAGAATATAAAAAGCAGAAAAAGGTTACTGTATCAGAAGATACAAGGTGTATACAGTGTAGGGGTAATTGTAAATCTCCGTATATATATCCGGAGTCAGACACAGACGCTCACAGGCTCAGTATAGATTAGACCAGAATCTAAAAAGCAGAAAAAGGGTACTGTATCACAAGCGTACAGCTGCATACAGTCCAGGGGTAATTGAAATTTCTGCATATATTTCAGGAGTCAGAACAGATGCTTACAGGCTCAGTAAGGATTAGACCAGAATATAAAAAGCAGAAAATGGGTACTGTATCAAAAGATACCAGATGTAAACAGTCTGGGGGTAATTGTAACTCTCCGTATATATTTCAGGAGTCAACACAGATGCTCACAGGCTCAGTATGTATTAGACCAGAATATAAAAAGCAGAAAAAGGGTACTGTATCACAAGCGTACAGCTGTATACAGTGTAGGGGTAATTGTAATTATTTGTATATATTTCCGAAGTCAGACACAGACGCTCACAGGGTCACTATGGATTAGACAAGAATATAAAAAGCAGAAAAAGGGTACTGTATCACAAGCGTACAGCTGTATACAGTCTAGGGGTAACTGTAAATCTCTGTATATATTTCAGCAGTAAGACACAGACGCTCACAGGCTCAGTATGGATTAGACCAGAATATAAAAAGCAGACAAAGGGTACTGTATCACAAGCGTACAGCTGTATACAGTGTAGGGGTAATTGTAAATCTCTGTATATATTTCCTGAGTCAGACACCGATGCTCACAGGCTCAGTATGGATTAGGCCAGAATATAAAAAGCAGAAAAAGGGTACTGTATCACAAGCGTACAGCTGTATACAGCCTAGGGGTAATTGTAAATCTCTGTATATATTTCAGGAGTCAGACACAGACTCTCACAAGCTCAGTATGGATTAGACCAGTATATAAAAAGCAGAAAAAGGGTACTGTATCACAAGCGTACAAGCTGTATACAGTGTAGGGGTAATTGTAAATCTCCGTATATATTTCCGGAGTCAGACACAGACGCTCACAGGCTCAGTATGGATTAGACAAGAATATAAAAAGCAGAAAAAGGGTACTGTATCAGAAGATACAGGTGTATACAGTGTAGGGGTAATTGTAAATCTCCGTATATATTTCCGGAGTCAGACACAGACGCTCACAGGCTCAGTATGGATTAGACCAGAATATAAAATGCAGAAAATAGGTACTGTATCACAAGCGTACAGCTGTATACAGTCTAGGGGTAATTGTAAATCTTTGTATATATTTCTGGAGTCACACTCAGATAGTCAGCATGTATTTGTCCATGATACCAGCCGGTATGCGATAGTGTGTGATGAGCGTACAGCTCTATGCGGTAAGGAAAAAATGAACGCTCGGTAACTGTGCAGAAAAAAAGAATAAAAAAATTAGTGCTGTGTAAAAAGCAGTCTGCACCCCAGTGTACACACAGCAATACAGCTAGCAGGCAGCCTATTAACCAGCGCTGCTGCTGTACAAAAGAAATCCTTCCCGGTCACTGGCAAGCATCCTAATAACCAGCGCTGCTGCACACAAGAAAATCCTCCCCTGTCACTGCACAGTAACTGTACAGCACAATTGCTATCAGCACAAGCACATAAGAACTTCTGTTTCCAGCCTCTCTCCCTACTGATAAACAGCATCAGCAACCTCTCCCTACTGTTTAAATCTGCAGAAGTAAAATGGCGGTCGCCAGTCAGGGCTTTTATAACCACTATGATGCCCCCCAAAGCAAGCCAATCACCGCAATGCCCTTCTCTAAGATGGTGGTGGCCGCTGCCCATGTCATCGCGTTGCCCACAGTGTACATCCTTGCTCATTGGCTGAAAAAGGCGCCTGCAAGCATTATGGGTAATCCGACTTTGGCGCTCGGGTCAATGACCACATGGCCGACTTCGCTCTATGGTTGGTTTTCGCTCGACGAAACCCGACTTTGGCGAAAGTCGGTGACTTTGAATCTGACCGACCTGTTTCGCTCAACTGTATACAGCACTATTTAGCCAAAAAATTAAAAAAAGGACAGGCCACACATTTTTTGGTGTGGCATCTCAGTGCCAGCTGATATCTGTGCGTGCTCAAAGTTTGGCCAGTTTACGGCGGTTTTCTTTTTTTGTCCTCGGTGTCACTGTACTTATATTCAGCATTATTTAGCCAAAAAATTTAAAAAATGACAGGCCACACATTTGTCGTAGTGGTATCTCAGTGCCAGCTCATACTTGTGCGTGCTGAAAGTTTGGCCAGTTTACGGCGGTTCACTTTTTTTTGTCCTGTGTGTCACTGTAGTTATATACAGCAGTATTTAGCAAAAAAAATACACTCCACACATTTTTCGATGTGGTATCTCAGGGCCAGCTAATATCTGTGTGTGCTCAAAGTTTGGCCAGTATACGGCACTTTTCTTTTTTTGTCTTGGGTGTCACTGTACTTATATACGTCAGTAGTTAGCAAAAAAAGAAAATAAAACACATTTGTCATAGTGGTATCTCTGTGCCAGCTCATATCTGTGCGTGCTCAAAGTTTGGACAGTTTACGGCGGCTTTCTTTTTTTGTCCTGTGTGTCACTGAACTTATATACAGCACTATTTAGCCAAAAAACAAACAAAATACAGGCCACACATTTGTCGTAGTGGTATCTCTGTGCCAGCTAGTATCTGTGCGTGCTCAAAGTTTGGCCACTTTACGGCGGTTTTCTTTTTTTGTCCTGGGTGTCACTGTACTTATATACAGCAGTATTTAGCCAAAAAATTAAAAAAATGGACAGGCCACACATTTTTCGGTGTGGTATCTCTGTGCCAGCTGATATCTGTGCGTGCTGAAAGTTTGGCCAGTTTAGGCTGGTTTTCCTTTGTTTCTCCTGGGTGTCATATTACTTATATACAGCACTAGTTAGCTAAAAAATAATAGAAAAAAGCAGGCCACACATTTGTCGTTGTGGTATCTCCCTAACAGGCCTCATTTATCATTGTCAAAAATTGGGCCATTTTAGGCCTACACTTGTATTTGTTTTGCAGTCTGTTAACGTACTTACTAAATCTGATAAGGCAAAACACATTTTAACCTAGAATCCAAATAGGTAAAATTTTGTTTTTCCAGCACACGTATCGCATACAAGTTGCCTCCCAAATCACTCTTTTGTAGTGAACGTGTATAATATTCTAATCCATTTGCAAGGCGCATGGCAAGGGACGGGGAAGTGGATGTGATGGTGATGGTGCAGGCCGAGGCCGTGGACAAGCTGAAATTGGCCCACCAAAAACACCCACATCTTCTCGCTGGTCCTAGGGGACTGCGGCAAGACAGAACTATTGAAGCCCGAGCAGTGTGAATAGGTTGTTGGTTGGATAGCGGAGAACACTTCCAGTTACTTATCCACCAGCACCCTGTCTTCAACATGGGCAATAGTCTAAGATAAACATGGCACTCAGAGAATCAAAAAAAGATATCGGTGCCAAAGTAGGGTCTCCAGCCCAAATATAGCAAATGAAAATAACTTGGCACTCAGAAAAGAATAAAAATTGAAAAAGTATAAATTGCTTGTGGCTTTTTCCTTTTATTTGCATCCACAACTAATAAAGGTGATGTACACAATGAACGTTTTCGGCCATAAAACAATAGCCTTCCTCAGACAATGCACAGAAATGAACTGAAATATATTAAAAATAAGACAAATGCACAAAATTAATCATACATCAACGTTTGTAAGGAAAAAAAACAACAAAAAGCAACATAAAAATATTATAATAACCGTAATACAATAGTAAATGTCATTCAGAGATGTGAGTCTTCAAACGAACTGTTATCCAGAAGTGCTCAGTGAACATTTAGACAAATCTGCAAACTACAGAATTATGGTGAACCTGAGCCAAGTGCCAGAAGGTACAAAGTTATAGCCTAATGGTGAAAATAGCGGAATAGTCAGCCATATGGATAGAATATTGGAAGCAACACCTGCAATGAGATAATATAATTTTAATACAATTTAGAGGTGCCCAAGCAGTGACCCCAAAAGAAAAAGGAACACAAACAATAGAAATATAAAGAAAAATATACAGCAAGAACAAGGCAAAGAGGAAAAAAAGGGAAAAAAAAGGGAAAAAAAAGGGAAAAAAAAGGGGGGAAAAAAAAGGGAAAAAAAGGGAAAAAAAACAAAAGGGCTACCTCTGGTGGATGTATAGAAGGGAACCACATAGAATATGCCACTGCAAAAATAAAGACAAGAAAAAAAACAAAAGAAAAGGGAGGACAAATTGAGTAAAAAAATTAAGTAAAAAAGTAAAACAGGAAGAACAAGAAAAGGAGGGGTGTGCAACAATACCTGAAATGTGGCCAAAGGTATATATGGTCAAGCGCTGGTAACTAACTATAGTTGAGAAATGCGCTAAAGAGAAAAATATTATATAAATCATAAATCAATATGACTAGTAAGGCAGGCAATAAAAAATTGCAAAAAGAAATTGCAAACAGAAGAAAGAGAAGTTAATGATACCTGAAGTGTGGCATGAGAAAAATGCAGTGAAAAAATGCAGTGAAAAAAAGTTACCTGTAATAAGGTGCATAAGACTGCTACCACAGAAATGGACCTTGCTGAAAGAACTATAAGAAGAAAAAAAACCAAAGAGTATGTACAAAATGAAAAAAACGAGAATGTATAAAATGAAAAAAATGAAAAAATGAAAAAAAACCTATAATGGAAGGTTAATTACCTAGGAGTAGGCCTCCCTGATATGAGGAGAGCAGCGTTGTGGGCTAACAGTGTAGCAATGGGGGAACGCTGAAAAAAGAACAGGGTTTACACAAGCGATGTCATATAAAGAAAGGGAAGCAAAAATAAAGACTGGAGAGAAGCGCCAGGGTAACAAATACCTTATGGAAGCCAGAGGCGAGGAACGTGGACCAAGGCAGGGTGCAGGACGCTAATGGCGCCGCACTTCCGGGTTTAAAAAGCCCCATGACACGGCGTCATGATGACGCGGTCGAGTGGGGCGCATTCGCAATGAGCTTAGTGCAAGGAGAGCACAGCTGAAGGGGAGGGAGGTCACGTGACCGCTCGTCATAGTGACGCAATCATACACAACGCAGAAGAACTAGCAGGGCATGTACCGGTGGACAAGGCAGGGGTAAAGACAAAAGGGAGGCAGAAAATGGAGGGAGAAACAATGGGTCACTATGGGACATTAAAGAAAAAAGAAGAAGGAGGAAAAATGAAAAAAGGAAAGAAGGGAGAAGGTCAAAATGAGTAAAGGGACAAGAGAGAATACTGCACAAAAAAGGGGGGTAGTGAGACTATACAATACCATGGTGGTGAGAAAATAAGAGACGTGAATATATTGTGGGATCAGCGATTCTAAGGAATAGAAGGATACACAGAATTAGTATAAATGCATATTAACATGAGATTACATATAGACCGTATAAATATATAGTAACCTATAACTATACGTAAAATGTATACTAAATTATATAAGGGAATTTAGAGAAAAGCTGAAACATCATAATCTCTATTTAAGCCTTTGGGTTCCAACGTTTGAAACGTGAAAATCCAAAACGCTTCACGCTTTTTGAGTATGTTGACCCGATTAAGACCTCTTCTGCTGGCTCCCACATGCTCCAGGACCTGGAACCTAAGTTGGGCAATGGTATGGTTTGATTCCTTAAAGTGATAGAGGAGTGGGAGATGTGTTTTCTGGCAACGTATATTCGATTTATGCTGGGAAATTCTGTCACGGATAGGTTGTGTGGTCTCTCCCACATAGGCTAAACCGCATGGACACTTAATCAAATATACGACGTAGGCGGAATCGCAGGTAAAGAATCCTTTAATGGGGAAGCCCTGGCCTGTTAATGGATGATATGCCATATGGCCTTTCTGTATGTTATTACATTGTAAACAGTGGAGGCAGGGGAAAGTCCCCTGTCTCTGAGTATGTAGAAATGTTTGTCTAGGTACAGTCTGGCTTGACCCCACATCTGCCTTAACAAGTTTGTCCCGTAAATTCTTGGGACGCCGAAAGCAGTTTAAAAATGGGACCTGGAATTCAGGAATATTTGGATAACTAGTGGAAAGAATATTCCAATGTCTTCTAATAGAGGCAGAAATGAGATTAGAAAAAGGGTGGTAGGTAGTTACAAAAGGAACCCTTTTATTATTGGAACGTCCTGACCCAGTAGGTCTATGTTGTTTTGCCTTATTAAGTATGGATGGGGGATATCCCCTGTGAAGGAACTTCGTCTCCATCTCCTGAATTCTGCTCTCCCTAACCATGGAATCAGAAACAATCCTATTGACTCGATTGAACTGTGAGATGGGTATGGAATTCTTCATGGCAGGGGGGTGACAACTGTTGAAATGCAAAAGGCTGTTCCTATCTGTCGGTTTGTGATAAAGGTCAATGGTCAGTTGACCACCATGTTTTCTATTGATAAGCGTGTCAAGAAAGTTAATGGTATTGCCATCAAATTGCAAAGTGAACTTAAGCTCAGGCCAAATGCTATTCAGATGTTCATTGAAGTGCATGAGTGAATCAATGGGACCATCCCATATGCAAAAGATATCATCTATGTACCTTCACCATAGAATAGAGTGTTTTTGAAACAGAGGATGGTTGTAGATGAAGTCATCTTCAAACATGGACATATAAGCGTTAGCGTAAGGGGGCGCCATGTTGGAACCCATGGCGGTCCCCTGTTGCTGTACATAGTATGTGTCCTCAAAGAGAAAATAGTTTTCCTTGAGGACCAATTCCAAGAGGTCAGCACATAGATGTCGAATATTGTGATTAGTACCGTGTTGTTGTAAAAGTCTGTCCACTGCAGTCATACCCTTATGATCATCTGTTATGTACGTCACCTTCAGCGTTCACGGATGCAAATAAAAAGACAATAACCACAGCAACTACCTTCATTTTTAGTTCATTTATTCAATATTTGAGTGCCAAGTTTTGTTTTGATTCCCTTTTGTCTTTACCCCTGCCTTGTCCACCGGTACATGCCCTGCTAGTTCTTCTGCGTTGTGTATGATCGCGTCACTATGACGAGCGGTCACGTGACCTCCCTCCCCTTCAGCTGTGCTCTCCTTGCACTAAGCTCATTGCGCATGCGCCCCACTCGACCGCGTCATCATGACGCCGTGTCATGGGGCTTTTTAAACCCGGAAGTGCGGCGCCATTAGCGTCCTGCACCCTGCCTTGGTCCACGTTCCTCGCCTCTGGCTTCCATAAGGTATTTGTTACCCTGGCGCTTCTCTCCAGTCTTTATTTTTGCTTCCCTTTCTTTATATGACATCGCTTGTGTAAACCCTGTTCTTTTTTCAGCGTTCCCCCATTGCTACACTGTTAGCCCACAACGCTGCTCTCCTCATATCAGGGAGGCCTACTCCTAGGTAATTAACCTTCCATTATAGGTTTTTTTCATTTTTTCATTTTTTTCATTTTATACATTCTCGTTTTTTTCATTTTGTACATACTCTTTGTTTTTTTTTTCTTCTTATAGTTCTTTCAGCAAGGTCCATTTCTGTGGTAGCAGTCTTATGCACCTTATTACAGGTAACTTTTTTTCACTGCATTTTTTCACTGCATTTTTCTCATGCCACACTTCAGGTATCATTAACTTCTCTTTCTTCTGTTTGCAATTTCTTTTTGCAATTTTTTTATTGCCTGCCTTACTAGTCATATTGATTTATGATTTATATAATATTTTTCTCTTTAGCGCATTTCTCAACTATAGTTAGTTACCAGCGCTTGACCATATATACCTTTGGCCACATTTCAGGTATTGTTGCACACCCCTCCTTTTCTTGTTCTTCCTGTTTTACTTTTTTACTTAATTTTTTTACTCAATTTGTCCTCCCTTTTCTTTTGTTTTTTTCTTGTCTTTATTTTTGCAGTGGCATATTCTATGTGGTTCCCTTCTATACATCCACCAGAGGTAGCCCTTTTGTTTTTTTCCCTTTTTTTCCCTTTTTTTTCCCCCCTTTTTTTTCCCTTTTTTTCCCCTTTTTTTTCCCTTTTTTTTCCTCTTTGCCTTGTTCTTGCTGTATATTTTTCTTTATATTTCTATTGTTTGTGTTCCTTTTTCTTTTGGGGTCACTGCTTGGGCACCTCTAAATTGTATTAAAATTATATTATCTCATTGCAGGTGTTGCTTCCAATATTCTATCCATATGGCTGACTATTCCGCTATTTTCACCATTAGGCTATACCTTTGTACCTTCTGGCACTTGGCTCAGGTTCACCATAATTCTGTAGTTTGCAGATTTGTCTAAATGTTCACTGAGCACTTCTGGATAACAGTTCGTTTGAAGACTCACATCTCACATCTCTGAGTGACATTTACTATTGTATTACGGTTATTATAATATTTTTATGTTGCTTTTTGTTGTTTTTTTTCCTTACAAACGTTGATGTATGATTAATTTTGTGCATTTGTCTTATTTTTAATATATTTCAGTTCATTTCTGTACATTGTCTGAGGAAGGCTATTGTTTTATGGCCGAAAACGTTCATTGTGTACATCACCTTTATTAGTTGTGGATGCAAATAAAAGGAAAAAGCCACAAGCAATTTATACTTTTTCAATTTTTATTCTTTTCTGAGTGCCAAGTTATTTTCATTTTCAACATGGTCAAGTCACATTGGCAGTGATTCTGGGCCGCATATTCCTTACTCTGATCCTCGTTTCTCCCACCATGCTGAGTGCCCTGAGACAACTGATCCCACACTCGGACACTCCGAAGAGCTGTTCAGTTTCCCATTTAGAGATTCGTGCCTCTCGCCTGCTCCACTTGAAGCGGGTCAAGATGATATTCCATGTAGCGATGCACAAATCTTTGAGCAGCCACGGTCACAAGAGGTGGATGTTGATGAGACACAATTGCTGGAAAGTCAGGAGGAGGACCAGGGTGGGGAAGTGGAAGAAGAGGTGGTGGATGATGTAGTAACAGAACCAACCTGGTAGGAGGACATGCAGAGCGAGGACAGCAGCACACAGGGGGAGGTATGTGTGGCACCACTTCAGGCAGTAAGAAGCAATGTGGTGGCTGCAGACAGAAGGCGTGCTTTGTGGGCCCAATCCCATGCTGCAGGAACAGTGTCTGCGGGTGACACCACAGGTTCTTCCAGTGTTGTGTGTGCAAGCCAATGCCCTGTCCGTGGTGCATGCGAAGATGCCTCCTGCCCTGCACCTGCCGTTGCCCACAGTCAAATAGCACCATCATCAAGCACGTCCACGTCCTTGTCCCATCGCAGCCTTCAGTTGTCCATACCCCAGTCATTGGAATGTAAGCGGAAATACGCAGCCAACACCCCACAGGCCACAGTACTCAATTCTCATATTTCTCATCTGCTTGCGGTCGAAATGTTGCCTTTCGGGCTCATGGAGACAGAAGCTTTCCGCAACTTGATGGCGGCCGTCCCAATGTTCTCTGTCCCCAGTCGCCACTACTTCTCCTGCTGTGCCTTCCCGGCATTACACAAGCACTTGTCCTAGAACATTACCCGTGCCCTCAACAATGCAGTTACTGGGAAAGTTCACCTAAACTACGGACACGTGGACAAGTGCTTGTGGCCAGGGACGGTACATCTCACTGACGGCACACTGGGTTAACATAGTGGAAGCCAGGACCCAGTCAGACCTTGGGATGGAACATGTCCTCCAGACGCCAAGGATTGCAGGCCCTACATTAATCAGGGTTGCCCCCACTGTGTATAGCTCCTGCACCTCCTCTTCCTCCTCCTCCTTCTCTTCAACCTCCATGTCCGAAATGAGCACATCATTCACAAGCTGGAAGCACTGCAGCACTGCCAAAGCAAAGCGGCAACAGACTGTGCTGAAGCTAATTTGCTTAGGTGACAAACCGCACAATGCTGAAGAGTTGTTGACAGCTCTGAAAGAGCAGGCAGATGTCTGGCTTTGAGTCGAGGCGAACTGACACACGTACCATGCCTGGCCCGTGTGCTGAACCCCATTGTTCAACGTTTTCTAAAAAGCTATCCGGAGCTGCCTGATCTGCTGATTAAAGTATGCTGCCTGTGTGCACATTTTAGAAAGTCAGCTACAGCTTCAGCCGCCATTCCAGTGCTTCAGCAGCGATTGCAGATTCCGGCTCACTGACTGGTGTGTGATGTCTCCACGTGTTGGAACTCTACACTGCATATGTTAGAAAGGATTTGTGAGCAGAAGCGGGCAGTTGTTGAATACCAGCATCAACAAGGCAGTCGTTTGTCAAGTTTGACTCCACACATAAGACCTCATGAGTGGACAAGGATGTCAGACATATGTAGCATCCTCCAAAACTTTGAGGAGTCCACCAAGATGGTGAGCGGCGATGACGCCATAATTAGCGTCACCATCCCACTCATCTGCATTCTGAAAAGCTTTCTGCTCACAATGAAAGAGGAGGCATTGCAGGCAGATCACGAGGACATGGATCAAGGAACCATACAGGGTTATTACACACATCCCAGCCTCGTGTCATCCCACCGTGGATTGGTTGACAATGAGGAAGAGGAGGAGGGGGAAGAACAGCAGCTACTTTCATGCGATATAGACTGGACTACAACCACAACTCTCATACCGTCTGTTCAGCGTGGATGGCCTGAGGACAGGGAAGAAGAGTAAGAGGAGAAGGAGGACACCTTGGTCAGTCATCCTGTTGGTGAGGACACGGAAGGCTTGCTTGTTACCAGTCTGGCACGCATGTCTGACTTTATGTTGCGCTGCCTTTCCCGTGACCCTCGTATTGTCAAAATATTGGGTACCAGTCATTACTGGCTAGTGACACTTTTAGACCCACGGTACAAGGATAACTTTCAATCTCTTGCTCCAGAGGCAGACAGGTGTACCAAAATGGTGCAGTACCATAGGTCCATTGTTGCAGAATTATTAAAAAAAATTCCCATCTCAAAATGCTGGCGGGATAACAGTTCGTTGGCCAACCAAGCAGGACAGGCGAGACAGACACAAGTCCACTTCAGCAGAGGTAGGGGAACACTGGCAAAGTTCTGGGACAGTTTTCTAAGACCTTCCCATCGCCCATGCACTGAGGCGCGGGTAATCTCACAAGGAATGCAATTTTTTCTAAGATGCTGAGGGAGTACCTTGCTGACCGTACCAAGATCCTCCGTGATTCCTCTATGCCTTTAAGCCCTGCCTCTAGCGTTTTGTCCGAGCGGGTTTTTAGTGCTGCTGGTGGCATTATCACAGATAAGCGCATTAGCCTTTCTACGGAAAATGCAGATAGGCTGACTCTTATAAAAATGAACAAGGGAGGTGTATTCCCATGCTCCTCTTCACAACCAAACATATATATACGCTTCCTGATTTTGGCTAGTTGGTGTCCTCCTCCTCCTTCTCCTCATCCTCACGGTCCACCACCACTTGAACACCAGAGTGAACGTATTCAGTCATGCTCCGGCCACTCTATGTTTTGGCAAGGGTGTTATGATGCCCGTCACCAAAATGCAAAAAATATGTACACCCCCAAGAAGAAATGTTTGCCAGCCCATACACTAAGTGTATGGGCATTCAAAGTCTAGGAGACCCGCTGTTAGGGGTCGAGTTCCTGCTTCTGCACAAGGGGGAATCTCGAGCCATTCCGGCTGCGGTCTCCCATTCGTCTCCGGCCGCAGTGGACTCTGCTCAGCTTAGACGTTGGTCCCAGCGTCTCGCCCAGTCTAACAGTGTGCAGAGGATTACTACTGCCTCTCCAGGCTCTGCTATTGTGGCCAGTACTGGTTAGCGGTGAGCAGACGTCTTTAGAACGAAGTCCTTATTTTCCCCTTCTCTCACTGGAGATCAGGGTCACATGCTCAGGTACTGCAGCAGCTCCTATTGGTCCGCCAGGAAGGTCCTGTGACTACTGGTGTTCTGGAACAGTTTCATTGGTCCTTGTTTCTGGCAGGTCCTGTAGCTGTTACTATAAAAGGGTGGCATGGCTGGGCCGCCATGCGCTAGTATCAATTGCATTATGTGCTTTGCGCCAGTGTGATCATGCACGCATGTGGTTAGGGCTCGGCTGAAATAAGCCCCTAGAATACCGGCACCTCCGGTGAGGAGATTTGAGTGCAAGTGGTTAGGGCTTGGCTGAAATAAGCCCCTGGAATACCGACTTCTCCGGTGAGGAGATTGCTTGATTGCGTTGCTGTCTGCATGATGACGGACTGCTATCCGCACAGCAGTTATCTGTGTATCCCTGTGGTGTTAACAGGACACAGTCTTTTTCTCAGCGGCTCTGTGACGCAACAGGGTTCGCTTTATAACGCTGGTTCAGCGCCCTAGCGTTTTACTTTGCGGCTCACTGAAGCTAAGTGAGTTTGCACCTATCGCCATATAGCGCTGTGGCATTCCCGTTAGCGGCTCTGGGGATTAACAGAGTTCGCACTTACTGCCACAGCATGCTATGGCGTTTATTTTAGCGACTCTGCGGGATAACAGAGTTCGCTACTTTCGCCATCTGCGAACGCACCTCTCTAATATATCTATTAGGTGCGTTCTGCAGACCCTAACATAATACTAGCGCCAGGGTCTGACTAGTAAAATGGCAGATGACCAGCGTCTACTGCGGGACATCCAGCAGCTGGAGGGTAGGTTGGCGGCTCTTGAGCGCACAACCTCAGCTGTGGATGTTACCGCAGTCGCTGTTCAGGCTGCTAGCGTGGCTGCAGCCAGTGTGTCCACTGCCACCTCTGCCCCCACAATATCCCACCTCCCACTTCCAGACAAGTTTGCTGGTGACAGCAAGCAATATCGGGGATTCGTGAGTCAGTGCTTTAAGCAACTCGAGCTTCTGGCTGCACGTTTCCCCACGGATCGGGCACAAGTGGGCTTTGTAATATCTCTTCTGTCGGGCAGAGCATTGGAGTGGGCCACCCCGCTGTGGGAGCGTGACGACCGTGTGGTGCGGAGTGCTCATCGATTTCTGGAGGCTCTAAAAAAGGTCTTTCTAGGACCTCAGGTTACCCACGATGCGGCGCTCCAACTTCTGGCAAGTTCACAGGGTTCGTCCTTGGTCAGCTGTTTTGCTGTCTAATTTAGGACTCTGTCCTCGGAGTTGGACTGGCCGGATAAAGTCCTCATTCCTGTGTTTTGGAGAGGACTAGCAGGCCATGTGAAAGATGCCTTGGCTACCAGGGAGATTCCCGCCACACTGGAGAAGCTTATCGCCATATCTACCCGCATCGACCTCCGTTTTCACGAGCAGAGGTTGGAGCGGTCCCAGTGTAGGCAGAGGTTTCAGCTGGCTCCCACGTTCGCCAGACCTCTAGAATCTTCCAGCCTGGCGCCCGACTCCCATGAGGCAATGGAGGTTTCTCGAGCAGGACCTAAGTCCCAGGCCGCTCGAATACCCGTGGTCTGTAACATCTGCCAGCAGTTAGGACATTATGCCAACAAATGTCCACAGCGGTCGGGGAAATGGTGGCGTCTAGTGACCTTGGGAGGAGGTTCACTAGACACTGCGGCATTTTCCACCAAGTTGTCCTTTATGGGGAAAATTACTGTAGGTCCATCCATGCTCACCGCCGAGCTCTGTGTGGATTCTGGAGCCGAGGGGAATTTCATGTCCTCTGCATTTGCTCTCCGCCACACTATACCTCTGGTGATGCTCGCCAAACCGTGACTGTGCGAGTAGTGAATTGATCAACTCTGCCCTCACAAATCACCAACCATACTATCCGTCTCACTTTATCCATGTCCCCTTCCCATCAGGAGAGTATTTCTTTTCTTGTCCTACCCGAGGGAATAGACGAGGTGTTGCTGGGAGTACCTTGGCTCCGTTAACACTCTCCCCATATTGAGTGGTCCTCTGGGAGGATACTGGGTTGGGGTGATTCATGTAGAGGCAGGTGTGTCAGGGAGTGCGTTCAGGTCACCACCACAGAGATACCCGTAGATCTCACTTCTCTTCCTTAGTGTTATTGGTCATATGCAGACGTTTTCTCCAAGAAGGCGGCGGAGACTCTTCCACCTCATCGCCCCTACGACTGTCCTATTGATCTTTTGCCTGGAGCAGAACCTCCTCGGGGAGAGTCTACCCCCTCTCGCTTCCTGAGATGGAGGCCATGTCCCAGTATATTCAGGAGAATCTGGCAAGAGGGTTCATTAGGAAGTCGGTGTCACCAGCAGGGGCGGGGTTCTTTGTGCAAAAGAAGAACGGAGAATTACGTCCATGTATTGACTACAGGGGTCTTAACGCCATCACCGTCAAGAATAAGTACCCGTTGCCCCTAATCTCTGCGCTCTTTGATAGGCTACGAGGAGCAAGAGTATTTACCAAGCTTGATCTACATGCTGCCTATAGCCTAATTTGCATCCGTGAAGGGGACGAGTGGAAGACAGCTTTTAATACCAGGGATGGGCATTATGAATACCGTATATACTCGTGTATAAGCCGAGCTTTTCAGCACCTTTTTTCGTGCTGAAAATGCCCCCTCGGCTTATACACGAGTCATAGGGCAGAAACCAGCGGGGGGGGGATGCCGCGGCAGGAGCCGGTGGCTGGGATCATACTCACCCCTCCCCGTGCCATCGCTGAGGGTCCCTGCAATCCTGCGTTCTCCCTGTCTTCCTGCAGCTCTTCAGCACTGAGCGGTGACGTAATACCCGCTCATTAAGGTCATGTAATATGGACGCGACGCCACTCCCATGGGCGTCGCCTCCATATTCATGGCCTTAATGAGCGGTATTACATCACCGCTCAGTGAGGAAGAGCTGCAGGAAGACGGGGAGAACGCAGGATTGCAGGGACCCTCAGCGATGGCACGGGGAGGGGTGAGTATGATGGAGGAGAGGACAAGGAGCACGGAACAGGACGGGGGGGGAGAACGGTGGACGGGGAAGCATAGAGGAGGACGGGGGAAGCATAGAGGAGGACGGGGGAGAACGGAGGACGGGGGAAGCATGGAGCTGGACAGGGGGGAGATCGGTGGACGGGGAAGCGTGGAGCAGGACGGGGGGGAGATCGATGGATGGGGGAAGCGTGGAGCAGGATGGGGGGGAGATCGGTGGACGGGGTAAGCGTGGAGCAGGACGGGGGAGATCGATGGACGGGGGAAGCGTGGAGCAGGACGGGGGGAGATCGGTGGACGGGGAAGCGTGGAGCAGGACGGGGGGGAGATCGGTGGATGGGGGAAGCATAGAGGAGGACGGGGCAGCACAGAGCAGGAGGGCAGTTTATACACCCAGCTTATACATGAGTCAATAATTTTTCCCAGTTTTTTGTAGCAAAATTAGGGGGTCGGCTTATACACAGGTCGGCTTATACACGAGTATATACGGTACCTGGTGATGCCCTTCGGGCTCTGTAATGCTTCCGCTGTTTTCCAAGACTTTGTCAATGATATCTTCCGGGATATGCTCTAAACCTCTGTAGTAGTCTATCTGGATGATATTCTCATCTTTTCACCAGATATAGACTCTCACCGGGGGGATGTCAACAAAGTCTTCGACCTCTTACGGGCAAACTCCCTCTATGCCAAGCTGGAGAAATGTGTGTTTGAGCAGGAGTCCTTACCTTTCCTGGGCTATATCATCTCTGCCCAGGGATTGGCTATGGATCCTGCCAAACTACAGGCTGTAATGGACTGGCAAGAACCCCATTCTCTTAAAGCGGTGCAGCGCTTTATGGGGTTCATTAATTATTATCGCCAGTTCATTCCCCATTTCTCGACTTTGGTAGCTCCCTTGGTAGCCCTCACCAAGAAGGGAGCAAATCCCAAGTTGTGGTCTGAGGAGGTCTCCAAGGCGTTCACTTCCATCAAGTCGCATTTTGCCAGTGCTCCCATATTACATCGCCCTGATGTTGATAAGCCGTTTATTTTAGAGGTGGACGCCTCTTCTGTTGGTGCTGGAGCAGTCCTTTATCAAAAGGATGCTCAAGGTCGGAAGCATCCCTGCTTCTTCTTTTCTAAGACCTTTACACCAGCAGAGAGGAATTATTCCATCGGGGACAGGGAGTTGCTGGCTATGAAGTTGGCCTTCTCTGAGTGGAGACATCTTCTGGAGGGGGCTCGTTTTCCCTTCCAAGTCTTCACCGACCACAAAAACTTGGTATATTTGCAAACGGCTCAGCGGCTAAATTCTCGCCAGGCCAGATGGTCCCTATTCTTCTCTCGGTTCCACTTCACCCTCCATTTTCTCTCCGGTGAGAAGAATGTTCGGGCCGACGCTCTCTCTCGCTCCTTAGTGTCATCACAGGAGGAGGATGAGGAGCCTCGGCTTATTGTCCCCGAATAGAGCCTGAGAACTGTGGCCCCGGTTTCGCTAGAGTCTGTGCCTCCGGGCAAGACTTTTGTGCCCACTAATTTGTGACCGGAGGTACTCTCTTGGGCACACTCGTCCAGAGTGGGTGGACACTTTGGGGCAAAGAGGACAACTGAGTTATTGGCGAGGACATACTGGTGGCCACATATGGTCCGTGACGTCAGGGAGTATGTTCAGGCGTGTGTCTCCTGCGCCAGGAACAAGTCCCCTCGACAACGGCCAGCTGGGTTACTGTTTCCTTTGCCGGTGGCAGACAGGCCCTGGGAGATGGTCGGGATGGACTTTGTGGTGGGCTTACCCAAGTTTCGGGGTTGCACTATCATTTGGGTGATCACCGATCACTTCTCCAAAATGGTGCACTTAGTGCCGCTACCACGGTTACCTTCTGCACGGGCCTTGGCAGCATTATTTATTAGACACATCTTCCGTCTACACGGTATGCCAGACAAGATTGTCAGCGATCGAGGTCCCCAATTTGAGTCTCGGTTCTGGAGAGAGTTGTGTCATCTACTCTGCATTGAGTTGAACCTCTCCTCTGCATATCATCCCGAGACAAATGGGTTGGTAGAGAGGGCCAACAAGACCTTGGTCACCTACTTGAGACATTTTGTCTCTGCCAGGCAGGATGACTGGGCATCCTTGCTCCCGTGGGCGGAGTTCGCGCTAAACAATGCTGTGGCTGACTCCACCGGACAGACCCCATTCCTCTTAAATTACGGCCAGCATCCGCGGGTACTGGTGCCCATGCCTGTGGCTTCCGCCGACTCCAGGGTGGCAGACTGGGCTGTGGAGGCACGGGACATATGGGACCGCACCCACGATGCCATTCAGGCTTCCAAGGAAAGGATGAGGTCTTCTGCCGATGCCCATCGGCGTCCCGCTCCGACATTTGCTCCTGGCGACCTAGTGTGGCTCTCCGCCCGAAACATCAGGCTACGGGTGGAATCCACTAAGTTGGCACCCTGCTATTTGGGTCCCTTCAAGGTTCTCGAGCAGGTGAACCCTGTGGTTTACCGTTTGGCCCTTCCGCCTTGCCTTGGTATCTCCGACACCTTCTATGTGTCCCTCCTAAAACCTGTGGTCATCTCCCGGTTGCCTGAGTCATCTGCCGGGATGTCGGGTTCGTCTTCGGACGACTAAGAGGTGAACGCCATTGTAGGATGCAAGGTGGTACGGGGCAAAAAATTTTTTTTGGTGGATTGGAGGGGTTATGGGCCTGAGGATAGGTCCTGGGAGCCTGCCGAGCATGTTCATGCTCCGCAGCTCATCGCTGCCTTTGAGCGTAGTGAGGCCCAGAGAAGGGGGGGTAATGTTAGGGGTCGAGTTCCCACTTCTGCACAAGGAGAATCTCGAGCCATTCCGGCTCCGGTCTCCCATTCGTCTCCGGCCGCAATGGACTCTGGTCAGCTTAGACGTCGGTCCCAGCGTCTCGCCCAGTCTAACAGTGTGCAGAGGATTACTGCTGCCTCTCCAGGCTCTGCTATTGTGGCCAGTACTGGTTAGCGGCGAGCAGACGTCTTAAGGACAAAGTCCTTGTTTTCCCCTTCTGAGCATGCCCAGGGTGAGATCTCTCATTGGAGATCAGGGGTCACATGCTCAGGTACTGCAGCAGCTCCTATTGGTCCGCCAGGAAGGTCCTGTGACTACTGGGGTTCTGGAACAGTTTCATTGGTCCTTGTTTCTGGCAGGTCCTGTAGCTGTTACTA
This sequence comes from Oophaga sylvatica, assembly GCA_033576555.1. Taxonomy (NCBI): domain Eukaryota; kingdom Metazoa; phylum Chordata; class Amphibia; order Anura; family Dendrobatidae; genus Oophaga; species Oophaga sylvatica. Next base: position 334,967,712 of record JARQOD010000001.1, on the reverse strand, counting down.
TAAAAGGGTGGCATGGCTGGGCCGCCATGCGCTAGTATCAATTGCATTATGTGCTTTGCGCCAGTGTGATCATGCACGCATGTGGTTAGGGCTCGGCTGAAATAAGCCCCTAGAATACCGGCACCTCCGGTGAGGAGATTTGAGTGCAAGTGGTTAGGGCTTGGCTGAAATAAGCCCCTAGAATACCGGCTTCTCCGGTGAGGAGATTGCTTGATTGCGTTGCTGTCTGCATGATGACGGACTGCTATCCGCACAGCAGTTATCTGTGTATCCCTGTGGTGTTAACAGGACACAGTCTTTTTCTCAGCGGCTCTGTGACACAACAGGGTTCGCTTTATAACGCTGGTTCAGCGCCCTAGCGTTTTACTTTGCGGCTCACTGAAGCTAAGTGAGTTTGCACCTATCGCCATATAGCGCTGTGGCATTCCCGTTAGCGGCTCTGGGGATTAACAGAGTTCGCACTTACTGCCACAGCGCGCTACGGCATTTATTTTAGCAACTCTGCGGGATAACAGAGTTCGCTACTTTTGCCATCTTACTAGCAGCGGGCTTCGCCTGCACGGTGGACCCAGGGCTGCGAACGCACCTCTCTAATATATCTATTAGGTGCGTTCCGCAGACCCTAACACCCGCTCCTAGATATTGGGCTTATTTTTAATCAGGCCTTCCTCAAAGTCTCATCATCCACTGCCACTAGATCACCAGCGTTAAGGTCTTCCGTGCTGCCACAGCCAGTGTCGAAATCCTAACAAGGGTGGGGGTTTTTGCTGGGCGTTAAATACTTGTTATGGAATAGGTTGAGATGTACCCCACAGGGAAAATGTTTGTCAGCCCAAAACACTTAGTGTATGGCCATTACAAGTCTCGGAAACCCGCTCCTTTTCAATGGGACATTTTTTGTTAAGAGGCCCTCCTACATGTTTCTTCCAAGGGGGGATTGGGGTTATTGGGGTACATATGACTTGGTAGCAGGGCAGGCCTTGCAGTCAATGCATAAGAAAATAGAATGGGAGTCCAAAATGAATAATGTGAAGTGGATTTTCCTGTGCCCATCCAGTATGTCGGTTCAAAGGCTTATTGGGGGGCATATGACTTGGTAGCAGGGCAGGCAATGCATAATAAAACAGAATGGGAGTGCAAAATGAATAATGTGAAGTATATTTTCCTGTACCCATCCAGTACCTGGGTTCAAAGGCTTATTGGGGTGCAGATGACTTAACAGGAGGGCAGGCCTTGCAGTGAATGCATAAGAAAACAGAAAGGGAGTCCAAAATGAATAATGTGAAGTATATTTTCCTGTACCCATCCAGTACCTGGGTTCAAAGGTATACTGGGGTGCAGATGGCTTGGTAGCAGGGCAGGCCTTGCAATCAATGCTTAAGAGAAGAGTTTGGGAGTACGAAATGAATAATGTGAAGTGGATTTTCCGGTGGCCATCCAGTACATGGCTTGAAAAGCTTATTGAGGTGCATGTAACTTTGGAGCAAGCCAGGCCTTACATTCAATGCAACATTTTTTCAGGAAGCCCTGCTGTATCTCTCGTGAAAGGGGTATTGGGTTGCGTCGTAATTCTTGGCAGCACATCCACTCACTGCATAGGCAATAACAGCATAGGAGACCCACTGTTTAATGATGGCGCTTTAAGAAGATTAATGCTGCCTGATGCCCCTGTAAAAATAGGCTCTGTGACTTTAAGAGCCCCTCCTTCATAAATGAAACAAGATGTGTCTGCTTATGTGTCACACACCACATGGCCAGCTAGGGTTGTTAAATGTTATAATGACATTTCCCAGTGAATGCATTTGCATTGGTTGAAAGGAATGCTAAAGTTGCAAAACACCTCAAAAACGCCTTGTGTGAACATAGCCCAAGTGGTGAAGGTACATTTTTGTTTTGGGTTAATTATTGTGGCTTAGATAAAAGTCATTAAACTGGAAAGGATGTTCCTTAACATATTTCCCACGAAAATCCATTTTGGTTTCGTTTTTGTGGGTTTTTTGGTGCGCCTGAAAAAGGGCGTGAAACTCTGACAACATTGTTTAGATCTGTGACCTAGAAGTCAGAAATGCTCCAGGGGCAGTTGCCATGATGTTCCCATGTCATTTGAGCAGTGTTTCCTTCATTTGGAGATGTTTTTAGACCTTAAAAGGATCCCCGGGTGGGATCGCGGTAAAAACATTACATTGGGCTCCTTGTTCTGTCCGAGTACCCGAGTATTCCAATTTGCTCGACTCGAACAATGAGCACCCAAGCATTTTAGTGCTCGCCCATCACTAGTAAACACACATTCCAGGCACAACCATGCAGAACTTATTTTACAGTGCTTTACGGAACAGGAGAAAACCTGATAACATGAACAAGGCTTTTTTGGCAGTCATTAAATGGTTAGCTGAAAGAAATATCATACTGTACATAGACAAGTAAAGGATTCCCCCCTTTCACCTGTTTTATTTACGGTAATTTAGCAGTTAACCCACTTGCAAGATATGTAACACAGACTATAAATAAATTAAGTTTTGTTTCTAAAATATAAATTACATTTTTGTATATGATTTTGTCCTTTTATGCTAATTTTAATTACGGTATTTCACTTTGTGGGTCCATATAGTTTGGTTGAGGAAATACAATTATAAAAAGTTTATCAAAATGTGTGTGTGTGGGAGTATTGGTTTAACTATTACAAAGTCCCAACTAGTAAGTGGAGCTGAGAAAGGTTAGAACAGAGTGTCCTACTGTTTGCAAGTGGTAAAAGAGAAAATGCCCTAAAATGAGATTTTGCACACCTCGCCTTATCAAGAATTGATTGATATTTGAATGGCCAACAGAAAATTTAAGGAAATATATCATGAAACTGCAAGATACTTTGTTCTAAAGGGACACGTTGGCTTTCACAAACAGATATCGTAGGAAATAGGAAGGAAGATGTTACACTAAACTAAAGAGATCATTTAACATCCTTCCTGGTTGGATATGAGGATGCACTTTGTGTTGCCGCATACTTATACAAACATTTATCTTATTGCTATCCTAAAAATAATTTTAGTATATCACTTTGGCTTTTTTTAACCAAATATTACAGATACTGAAATTTTAGAATTTAAATGTCTCCCTATTTCTGAGTACAGGCTGTCCACCATGGACCATTTCAGATGGGTTTCTCCGGTTTTAAAATAATTATTGAAATTGTCTAATTCATCTTAATTTGTCTTGCGGAAATCCATGATCTTGCCCTCATGCAGGTGGTAACTCTTTGCCCAAAGTAGTAGACTGTTGGCTCCCTTCTTTCAACATTCAGCTTGTTCATCTGAAACTCAGCGCATCAAAGTTTCACTAGATCTAACCTGCTGTACAGAGCCTCAGACTACATGACACACAGACCAGACAAGTACGCTGAGGGAATGGACACAAGTGGTTTTATATATATATTTATATTTTTTTTTTAGATTTTATCAGTCATTACTTATGAAAGCCATCATAGTGTACAGGGGCTATTGTGGCATCATACTGTATGAGGGGCTGTGTATATGTCATACTATATGGGGGCTGCAGAAGCCATCATACTGTATAGGGTCTATGTTGGCATCATACTTCATGGGACAGTGGTGGCTTTATTCTATGTGGGGCCATCACACTGTATGAGGGGCCATGGAATACATCATACTGTATGCGGGATTGTAGGGGCCCTCATACTATGAGGGGGAAGTTTGAAGCCATTACACTGTATGGGAAACTGAGGTGGCATTATACTGCATAGGGAGCATGGATCATCATATTGTGTGTGGGACTGTGGTGTTCGCCATACTATATGGAGGGTTGTGGTAGCATATACTGAATGAGAGGCTATATACAATGGGACTTTATACAGTGTGGGACCATTATACTTTATGGGGGGCTGTTGGGGACATCATACTATAGGATGTGGGGGCCATCTTACTGTGATACTGTGTGCATGGACCACCATATTGTGTGGAAGACCATCATAATGTATGACTGGGGGCTGTTTGGCTATCGGGGCCATCATACTATGTAAGTGGACTTTAGGGGCTATTATACTGTTTTGGGGAAGCTATGGAGGCTACCATATTTTGTGAGGGGGGACTACTGTGGGGCCATCATATTGCACAGAAGGCTGTCTGGGATATCATACTGTGTGGAGGATTGTGGGAGTCATCATACTATATGTGGGTGACTGGAGAGAACTTACTTTGTGGATGGAGTTTGGGCATGAAGGAGTATAATTAAATGTTAAGTGGGTACTTAACAGGTGATAATATATTATAGAGGCACTAAAGAGCAAAACTGTCAAAGGGGCATATAAGAGTAGTGATGAGCGAGCATGCTTTCCACTACTCGGTACTCGCCCGAGCATCTCACTGCTCGAGATGCTCGGAGCTCGCCGAGTATTTCTGGGATTGCTCGGCGGGAGCTCGGGTCCCTGCCCTGCATGTTTGGCGCTCTTTAGAGAGCCAATGAACATGCAGGGATTGTCTGCCACACACCGTAATGCCGCAGCCATGTTGGTTGTGGCATTACAGTGATTGGCTGGCCGCACAGAGTCATTAGGTCTATATCAGACCTGACACTGCCATGCTCGTCACAGTCTACTCTAGAATCAGGCAGTGTAGGGAGAGTTGCTGCTGAGCTAGGGAGAGATTTGCTTTGCTCTTACTTAGTGTAGGTACACCATATATTTCACACATATCCATCTCAACTAACAGTCCTTCTGAGGACTAATCCAGCTGCATAGATATCAGTGCTAGGCAGGCAGTGTATGTGGCAGACTGCAGTGCATATAGCAAGAGGGTCCATTCCAGTTCTGTCTGCTGCTGCTGCTGCTTTTACAGATCTTTCTAGACATAGCCCCAGGTATCAGGGGCCAGGAAAATTTTTTTGGGGATCTTAATCCTGATTGCTTAAAAAGCAATCCAGAGAACACCGTTTTTCTGCTCCATTTGCTTGTTGGCACAGTAAAATACAGCCAGATCCTTTCCATATTACAGCACTAAAAATCCATCTATTTAAAACTGTGGTTTTTCTGTCACACGGATCACATATAAGTGGGCTCAAAATTCTGCCATTTCTGACCTCCATTTAAATTTTGTTGCAGTGTGTTAGCGAAGTTATTGACAGACACCAGTTTACTGTTAAAAATAGTTAATGTCATGGAGTGAGTGTCCTAGTGTGACACGACCCAATGGTTGGTCGGTCACCAAACGGCACAACACACAAGGGAACACCAGGGACACAATAACAGCGGTGGGCCCTGTTGATAGGTAACGGGGAAATGGACACCTCCTGCACTCACCTAAGGATGTGCCCTGATCTCACTATCGTCCCTTTACGGGTTCTTTCACCCCGTCGCCGAGCAGGATACCTAAACCCTCACTTGCCCTTCACCTATCGCTGTGTCCCGAACTGACAAGTGAGGGCACTGGTCCCACCACTGCATTAATATAACACAAGGAAAGGAAAGACAGACACCAAAGGAACTGGGTAACAAAACTACAACACTTAGCTTTCTCTGCTGTTAAGCACCGCACAGCAGAGTAAGTTTTCAGATCAAAGTATTCAGCTCAAGCACCACTGCACCCAGGAAGCTTCTGTCTCCAGCTTGGTTGGTCTCGAGTAGGACCTATATAACCATCAGTCAGCTGATGCATCAGGTGACCTTTTAAGGATGGTGGGAGTGGTCACCACCCACATCAGCTGACCCCAGTCAGGCCAGCAGGGGAAAAAACTGACATTAACCCCCATTGGCCTGAAAGAAAAAAAAGTTTTAATCTGAGAAGCCAGATCTGCCAAAGATCCAAAAATGGATCGTGACAGTACCCCCCTTTCAATGAGGGGCCTCTGGACCCTCAACACTGGACCTCACCAGAAAACAACCTACGGTGAGGACACCTCGATGCACCAGAGTTCACCTCTGCAGTCACCTGACCCTCAGGTTTATGACAGACGCAGACTGATGGAAGTGACAACAATGTATGCTCCAGAGGCGCCACAAATCTCCAGAGCGCCGACCTGGGGAATGAGTTGTGAACCTGAATTACTGGGGTAACTCCAGCTGGAAAGTCTCTGGGCCGAGAATAGCTGATACACGATACAGCAGATCACCCGAGAACTCCAGGCCCCAGAAGGACACTTCCACTGGATGTTTTTGGTGGACACCCACACATAATCATCCACACACAGGTCCGGACCTTAATGTTTATTGCCACACGTACGTCTGCCTTAAGAAGGTGAACTCTTCGAGGAACCGACAACAGAAGCATCCCAATGTGTCACCACACTCACACCCCTACCATGCTCAGAGGGAACCACCACCCTCCCCTGACCCCTACTCCTAAGAGGACTCCAACACTCAGGGTTAGCTTGTGGTGAGGGTTGAGACTTGCCCCTACCCCCTGGAAGCACCTCTGCTGCCCCCACTGGGGATGAAGGTGATGGTTGTAGAAAGACGGCAGAGACTGTAGCCCTTGGGCAGCAGCCCTCACACGACTGATCCCAGCTGACTTCTTCCCTGGACCGAAAATCTATGACCGTGTTGTGTTTCTTCAACCAAGGGAGGCCTAAAACGATTGGTGTTGGAATTCCCCCCAAGACGTAGCACGACAGGGACTCTTCATGATGATTCCCTATATGCAGGTGTATATCATCTACGACTTGGGTCATCTTCCCCTGGCTGAGTGGGACAGAGTCAATGGCCTGGACGATTAGGGGTTTTGCTAGCGTCCTACACCTCAGGCCAAGAGTTTGGACAAAGTGAGCTTCCACCAGATTGACACCTGCTCCACTGTCCACAAGCACCGGTATACTCTCAGTTACCCTGCCAACCACCACTGTAGCAGACAAGGTACTCTGAGGAGAAAAAATGGAGGAAAAATACACTCCCTGGTCACCTCCCTCCACACGACCAACAGGGCGCGGCTTCTTAGAGGGTACTACCTTGGCGCGAGCTGGGCAGACCCCGATAAAATGTCGAGTCTGCCCACAGAAAACATATGTCCCCACACCATGGCGAACCGCAGGCAACCCCACTTGGGAAGCAACTCCTCCGACCTGCATGGTTCGTCCACCTGCTCAGGTGTGTACTCCTCCATAGCAAGGACTACAATTGGGCACATTTGGTGTATGCCTCTCCCTCAAGCGTCTATCTACCCGGATGGCAAGGGACATGGTGGCCTCCAATGACCTGGGGCGGCGTACTGCACAAGAGTATCCTGCAACCTTGGGGACAGACCCTGAATAAAATGGCTCCTAAGGACAGGGTCATTCCACTGTGTGTCAATGGCCCACTTCCTGAACTCTGAGCAGTACTCCTCAGCCGGCTGGACCCCATGCTTGATTTTACGGAGTCGGGATTCCGCCAGGGAGATGCCATCAGGATCTCCATACACCAGCGCCAGAGCCGCAAAAATCTCGTCCACTGACCGCAGAGATGGTGAATCGGTCGGCAGGGAGAACACCCAGGATTGGGGATCACCCTTAAGAAGGGATACAATGATTCCCACCCTTTGTTCCTCACTCCCTGATGAACGAGGGCGGAGCCTGAAATATAACTTGCAGGCTTCCTGAAAAACCAAAAATTTCTATCTCCCTCCAAAAAACCTGTCAGGGAGAGATATCTTGGGTTCTGGTTGAGCCTACCTATGAGCCGAGGCCCAGAACCCCATCAACTGCTGCAGCTGCTGCACCACCTCACCATGCAGCACATTGAGCTCATCGGTGAGGGTCTGGAGCAGTTGGGCAAAGGCATGCATCTGAGCCTTGGCTCACCAGAAAAAAAAAATGAGCAGTTGGTTATAATGTCACGGAGCAACTGTTCTAGTTTGACACGACCCAACGGTTGGTCAGTCACCAAACAGCACAAGACACAAGGGAACACCGGGGACACAGTATCCGCAGTGGGCCCTTTTGATAGGGAATGGGGAAATGGACACCTCCTGCACTCACCTAAGGATGTGCCCTGATCTCACTATCGTCACTATATGTGTTCTTTCACCCCGTCGCCAAGCAGGATGCCTAAAGCCTCACTTGCCCTTCACCTATCCCTATGTAGGGAACTGGCAAGTGAGAGCACTGGTCCCACCACTGCACTAATACAGCACAAGGAAAGGAAAGACAGACACCGAAGGAACTGGGTACACAAAATACAACACTTAGCTTTCTCTGCTGCTAAGCACCGCACAGCAGAGTAAGGCACCAGATCAAAGTATTCAGCACCACTGCACCTAGGAAGCTCCTGTCTCCAGTTTGGTTGGTCTCCAGAAGGACCTGTATGACCAACAGTCAGCTGATGCCTCAGGTGACCTTTTAAGGATGATGGGAGTGGTCACCACCCACATCAGCTGACCCCAGCAGCAATGCAATTACACCAGCAGGCCAGCGTGGGAAAAAACTGACATTAACCCCTGATGGCCTGAAAGAAAAAAGTATTAATCTGAGAAGTCAGATCTGCCACAGATCTAAAAATGGATCGTGACAGTTACCTACAGGCCATCTATTTAAAACTGTGGTTTGTCCATCACATGGATCACATATAAGTGGGCTCAAAATTCTGCCATTTATAGCCTCTATTTAAATTTTGTTGCAGTGTTAGCGAAGTTATTGACAGACACCAGTTTGCTGTTAAAAATAGTTACCTCCAGGCCATCTATGTAAAACAGTGGTTTGTCCATCACACGGATCACATATAAGTGGGCTCAAAATTCTGCTGCCATTTCTGGCTTCCATTTAAGTTTTGTTGCAGTGTGTTAGCGAAGTTATTGACAGACACCAGTTTGCTTTTAAAAATAGTTACATACAGGCCATCTATTTAAAACAGTGGCTTTGTCATACGAATCACATATCACATACCTGTAAATTAGGCGGTCTCTCATCACTTCAGAAATTCCAAACATATGGGCGCTAAATGTAGTTTAGGCATACTGGGACTCAGAAGTAGGGACACTTGGAATTCAGAATTTGCTGAATTTCTTTTGGGGGCAGGAGCCATTTTGCTGTCACAGAGCCTTTGTGCTACCAGTTACAGGAAAGCCCCCTAAATTTCCATTATCAGATAACTGACCTGAGTGGGGACTTGCTTTATTTGTGGATTGAGTTGAAGCTTTTGTTAGGAACAATTTTCAAAACATTTACTATCACGTTTATCCGGTGCGCTATGCTGTGCATTTACATTGGGGTTTCCATTTAAATCTCCGAGTGACATGATTCAGATGAAACCCCTGAGGGATCCATTAACTATAATGAGGCAGCAGAGTTACTCTGAACCGTCTGGCATCTGTTCAGCTTTGTCCTTCTTTTCATAAGTGCACAAAACTGTGGTCGAGTGCGCTTTTATACTCATCTAAAAAGATGGACACCGCCAGACACAACGTCCTATGGCATCCACAGTGCCTCCATTTGCCTCATTATAGGGAATCTTCCACCAGTGGTTCCGTCTGAATCCCGTATTTCAGAGATTTACACGGTAACCCCTGTGTAAGCGCTCACCGTAGAGTGCAGGATAAATGTGCGCCGAGCATTACTGAAATCTTTGGGAGGCAGAATGAAAAAATCAATAGCAGGTGAAGAATTGGTTTTATTTATTTTTTACATGGTTCCTGACCAGGTATAATTGATTAGACAACTTTATTCTTCATGTCGGTGTGATTACAGTGATACCATATTTATGGGTTTTTATGTTTGGCAGCTGTCATGCACTAAAAGACGCTTTTAATTGCAAAAACTAGTTTCTTAATCGCCATATTTAGACAGCTATAATTTTTCTATATTTTATTTACATTCGTCTTTTGATCACGTTTTATTGCACTTTATGTTTGACAGTATGCTGATAAATCATTGTTTTTGCCTCGTTTTTTTTTTACAGTGTTCACAGAGAGCTGACACCCGCACCCGATAGCAGCGCCGTACACATACTGCAGTTTTTCGGGAGGGGGTTAAATTCAAACCTATGATTATGTTTTATTACAAAAGACATTGGAAGGCATTCATCAAAGGGCACCTTTGAAATCAAAGAAATAGGGGCAATATAGGGGTAATCTACAGGTAAACAGTGTTTATTATATTTTTCCTTCAACAGTTCACTTCCAGTCATCGGGGCGGTACAGGGGGCTGTTACAGTCACTGTTCACTTTACTCTGAGCAGCTATATTCACTCCCTGGCATTTTGATTGACAGCCTGCTCTGTACACACACTCTACAGATCAGGCTGTCAAAGTGATAACACCTCGCTCACTGTGTACTGATATTAAAATCCTTCTGCACCGCCCTGATGACTGGTAGCAAGTGGCTACAAGGGGGATATATAACTTAATTTCCGGTAGATTACTACTCTAAAACAATTTCAAGAATTAACAGGTTTCCTTTAAATGAAGTTGCTTCTTTTATTTTCTAGAATAACACAACTGAAATGTGACTAGTCACTCTGTAGGTAACATTATTTTTCTCTAGCACTAGGTTTAATAAATCTTCCATAAGAGTTTTCTTGAATTTTGGTACATATCTTTTTTACAACATTGCCTAACCTTAATCCCTTCATTTCGAGCGTGAGCATGTTAAAAATGTACCAGGAATGTTTTATTCTATGCTAAAAATCTAGGAAAATCTCCCTCAGGTTTCTTTTTTGTCTGCATGTGTGACCATTGATTGGCAGCTACTCAGTGGCAGAATTTCTGTCTTAACTATGAAAGTGGTTGTATAAGGAAGACATAAAAAGCCTGAGGTGATTACTTGTCTAAACCACTTCCACCCTGCTTCAGGCTTATCTTTTTGTAACAGATAGTGGACAAAGCATTGTTTTACATTCAGCTATACCGGAAAAGGTATCAGCAGCAGTACATACTGAAATACTGTATATAACTTTACTATGGCCATGTCTGACAGCTGAATACAGAATACAATGAAAAAGTCCCTAGTCATTTGGATTTTTGTTGCAATGGTTGTCAGTGTTGCACTCTTAGGCCGGCGTCACACTGGCGACAGAATCGGAAGACTGCAATACGATGAAATATCGTATTGCAGTCTGCCCTATGTTAATCTATGGAGCAGCTCCCAGTATCAGATTTTTAGTGGTCCGTTTTAAACGTCCGTGTGCAATCGCAGCATGCTGCGATTGTCACCGATTGTGGGTCGACTATCGCCAATGCAAGTCTATGGGAGCGATGAAAAATCGGATTACAAACGGACCGCATGTGTGACTTGCGATGAAATCGCATCGGTGTCCTTTAGAAAAGCCGGCAATTCATCCCCGGCTATACTGTAAAATCACACTGACAGCTTTAATAAAGAATAGAAAGAATAGATATATACACATAGAACACATATATATATATATATATACATGTAATTGTGACATGTATATATATATATATTTATAGTCCCTAGACTTCAACATACTGTAATAGCTGCTAATTCAATTGCCGGCTTTTGTAAAATCACAGAAGCCGACATGAAATGATACATTGTTTAGACACAGTTAACCATGTCATTTCCTGTATTTTGATATATGGTTTGAACTTACAATTACATAAGTGTATGTGTGCAAAATTTCAGACATGTAGGGGTTAATTAAAGGTGTAAATTCGTTGAAAAAAAATGCGTGGGCTCACGCTGTATTTTCTCCACCAGACAGACAAAGCAAGCGAGTGGGGGCAGATAATAATAGCCTAGGGAGGGTACATTTTTTTGTGCCCCCCTGGCTACTAAAATCTGCCCCCAGACACCCCAGAAAGGGCAAATCTCTAATTAGATTTGCCCTTTCTGGCACTTTGCCCGTCTATTCCCATTGCCCTGTAGCGGTGGCGAATGGGTTAATAAGGGGTTAAAATGACCTTGCAATTGAAAGGTCACTTTAAGCCAGGTTAATAATTGAGAGCTGTCAATTAGACAACTATCAATTATTAATCCTATTGAAGTAAATAAAAAAACACACACACTTTAAGAATAAATAATTTTAATGAAATAAAAACACATTTTTTTGACCATCTTTTATTTTACTCTTAATCCGTGCGACGCCCTTGATCTCCTAAAATAAATATAAAATAATAAAACAACATTATTCTTACCTATCTGGCGATCTGTCACGTCCCACGATGTAATCCTTCACAAAGTGTTAACTAGCAATCAGCTAGGCAGCGCAACTAATGCTGGGTGCTCAGCTGATAGCTCCTGAATGAATGAGCTTATCTCCTGCCGACAGGAGAGGATGTGATTAATGAATGAAGCTTAATTGATTGTATCCACTTTCACCTTAGGTCAGGTCACTGAAGTGAAAGTGGCAATAAATCAATTAAGCTTCATTCATTCATCTCTTCCTCTCCTTTCGCTGGGAGAGTAAGTTATTCATTTGGGGGGTAAGAGCTCAGCAGACAGCATTATTAGCTCTCTGCGAGCTCTAACCTGTTAACCCTTTCTGATGGATTACACCGTGGGACCTGACTGTACATCGGATTGGTAAGAATAATTTTGCTTTTTTATTTTCTTTTTATTACAGGAAATGGTTTTAGCAGGAAAATAAAATATGGTCAAAAACTGTGTGATTATTTAATTAAACTTCTTTTTTATTAAACTGTGTGTGTTTGATTTTTCTTTCATACAATAGGATTAATAATTGATAGTTGTCTAATTGACAGCTCTCAATTATTAACCTGGCTTAAAGTGACCTTTCAATTGCAAGGTCATTTTAACCCCTTATTAACCCATTCGCCACCGCTACAGGGCAATGGGAATAGACGGGCAAAGTGCCAGAAAGGGCAAATCTAATTAGAGATTTGCCCTTTCTGGGGTGTCTGGGGGCAGATGTTAGTAGCCAGGGGGGGCACAAAAAAATGTACCCTCCCTAGGCTATTATTATCTGCCCCCACTCGCTTGCTTTGTCTGTCTGGTGGGAAAATACAGAGTGAGCCCACGCATTTTTTTTCAACGAATTTACACCTTTAATTAACCCCTACATGTCTGAAATTTTGCACACATATACTTATGTAATTGTAAGTTCAAACCATATATCAAAATACAGGAAATGACATGGTTAACTGTGTCTAAACAATGTATCATTTCATGTCGGCTTCTGTGATTTCACAAAAGCCGGCAATTGAATTAGCGGCTATTACAGTATGTAGAAGTGTAAGAACTATAAATATATGTATATATATGTCACAATGACATGTATATATATATATATATATATGTGTTCTATGTGTATATATCTATTCTTTCTTTTGTGATTTAAATACTATTCTTTTGGATCCATTATATGTCAGTTTTGCAAGCCTGCGAGAAATTCTCGCAAGTCGGATGAATACGGATGTTACAAGGTACACACACGCGACTAAATCGCATCTTTGAAGGAAAATCGGATGCCAGGCGGATGTGTGATGTTTGCTTTTTGTTCCGATAATCGACCGACTAAAACGGTCCGATTTTTTGTAGTTGTGTCTGACGCCGGCCTTATGGTAGTATATAGTATCATAAAGTATGCATAGAATGTTTAAAGGGTTTTTCCAGGCTCTTGAAAAATTTCTGCAATCACTCTATTTGACTGCAAATTGCCGAATTGTATTAGGGCCTGTGCACACATTGCGGATTTGCCTGCGGATTTTTCCGCGCCGAAACCGCACCTCTTGGCAGAAACCGCAGGCGCGGTTTTGACGCGTTTTGGCGCGGTTTTGATACGGTTTTTGGCGCGGTTTTGACGCGGTTTTTCTCATGCAGTTTTGTATGCGGTTTTTACAGCTAAATAAAGATATGTTGTTTAACAAAACAAAAAAAGATTTGTGATGTCATTTCTTGTCCAACCTCCTCTTTTACATTTGTCCAACCCACACTCCATTACACACACACAGATAGAGATAGGCCGGCGTCACACTAGCGAGTGTGATGCGAGTAAGTCGCACGACTTTCTCACATCAACACCCGGCACGGCCGCCCACTCTCGGACCCGAGTGTGCGGCTGCATGTATTTCTATACATGTATTTCTATGCAGCCGCACACTCGGGTCTGAGAGCGGGCGGCCGTGCCGGGTGTTGATGCGAGAAAGTCGTGCGACTTACTCGCATTACACTCGCAAGTGTGACGCCGGCCATAGATAGATAATAGATACCAGTAGTTAGATAGAAAATACATAGATAGATGGATAATAGATAGTTAGAAATATATATAGAAAGATAGATATAGAGATAGACAGAAAGATAGATATATAGGTAGATAGATAAAATAGTACATAAATAGTTAAAGACACATACGCGTATACATACACAAAATAACGCAATAGTTAATAAAAAAAAAAATATAGGAAAAAAAATGGCGTGGGCTCCCGCGCAATTTTCTGCACCAGAGGGGGAAAGCAGACAGCCGGGGCCAATATTTCTAGCCTCGGAAGGGGTTAATACCCATGGATCTTCCCAGGCTATGAATATCAGCCCGCAGCTAGCCTTCACTGGCATATAAAATAGGGGGACCCCCCAAAAAAATGACGTGGGGTCCCCCTATAATTTATAGCCAGAAAGGCTACGCAGACAGCTTCGGGCTGATATTCATAGCCTAGGAAGGGGCCATGGATATTGGCGCCCCCCCTGGCTAAAAATACCAGCACCCAGTCACTGTACGATGCACCAATTCCTGCACTTAGCCCCTCTCTTCCCACTCCCCTGTAGCGGTGGGATATGGGGTAATAAGGGGTTAATATCACCTTGCTATTGTAAGGTGATATTAAGCCCGGTTAATAATAGAGAGGCGTCAATAAGACGCCTATCCATTATTAATCTTATATTATTAAAGGGTTAAAAAAAAAACACACACATAAGAATAAATTATTTTAATGAAATAAAATACAACACGGTTTTCATATCTTTATTACACACTCAGATCCAAGCGACGCCCTCGATCTCCTGTAAAAAAACGTAAAAAAATAAAACAACCGTATACTCCCTGTCCGACGCAGTCCAATTAATAACGAGGGTCCCATGACGGTCTCCCCTATAGAACGGTGACATCAGGTGATGCCACTGTTCTGTAGGGCCTCCCAGTGATGCACTGACAGGAGACAATGGCTCCTGCAGTGCATCACTGAGTTCATTCTCTCACTTTATGGCAATGCTGCGTGGGAATTTTCTCACCCAGCATTGCCGTGAGAGAATGAACTGTAGTGACGTCATTCTTCCCGGCGGCAGAGGCAGAGCGGTACAGATCGATGGCGTCGGGGAAGAGGTGAGTATGTGCTCTATGTTATGTGTTGTATGTCATGTGTATGTTATATGTTCTGTATGTCATGTATGTTATATGTTGTTTGTCATGTGTATGTTATATGTTCTGTATGTCATGTATGTTATATGTTCTGTATGTCATGTGTGTTATATGTTCTGTATGTCATGTATGTTATATGTTGTATGTCATATATGTTATATGTCGTATGTCATGTGTATGTTATATGTTTTGTATGTCATGTATGTTATATGTTGTATGTCATGTGTATGTTATATGTTCTGTATGTCATGTGTATGTTATATGTTCTGTATGTCATGTATGTTATATGTTGTATGTCATGTGTATGTTATATGTTCTGTATGTCATATGTATGTTATATGTTCTGTATGTCATATATGTTATATGTTCTGTATGTCATGTATGTTATATGTTCTGTATGTCATGTGTATGTTATATGTTCTGTATGTCATGTGTATGTTATATGTTCTGTATGTCATGTGTATATGTTCTGTATGTCATGTATGTTATATGTTCTGTATGTCATGTATGTTATATGTTCTGTATGTCATGTATGTTATATGTTCTGTATGTCATGTGTATGTTATATGTTCTGTATGTCATGTATGTTATATGTTCTGTATGTCATGTATGTTATATGTTCTGTATGTCATGTGTATGTTATATGTTCTGTATGTCATGTGTATGTTATATGTTCTGTATGTCATGTGTATGTTATATGTTGTATGTCATGTGTATGTTATATGTTCTGTATGTCATGTATGTTATATGTTCTGTATGTCATGTGTATGTTATATGTTCTGTATGTCATGTATGTTATATGTTCTCTATGTCATGTATGTTATATGTTCTGTATGTCATGTATGTTATATGTTCTGTATGTCATGTATGTTATATGTTCTGTATGTCATGTGTTATATGTTCTGTATGTCATGTATGTTATATGTTCTGTATGTCATGTGTGTTATATGTTCTGTATGTCATGTATGTTATATGTTGTATGTCATGTAATTTTTTTTTTTACATTCAGCACATTAGCCGGATGATGGGACTACTACTGTCCCATCATTGGCTAATGTGTCAGTCACTGTAGCAGGCATCGCCGGATGGGACTTGTAGTCCCATCCGACGATGCCTGCATACACGGAGACACGCACACAGGCCCGCACACCGCCGCACATACACAGGCCCGCACACCGCCGCACATACACAGCCCCGCACACGCCGCACATACACAGCCCCGCACACGGTCCGCACATACACAGCCCCGCACACCGATCACGCAGACACCGGCACACAATCACCGCCCACACACACAGCGCCGCACACTATTCACGCCCACGCACCGCCCACACACATAGCGCCGCACACTATACACGCCCACGCACCGCCCACACACTTCCCTCCTCCCGAACTGCAGCGGTTTCACCCGCAGCAAACCCGCAGATCTTTTTTAAATCTGCAGTTTTGCTGCGGAAGTGCCCGACTCAATGCAAGTCAATGGGCGCCGAACCGCTGCAGTTCCGCACAAAGAATTGACATGCTGCGGAAAATAAAACTTGGCTAAACCGCGCATTTTTTTCCGCAGCATGTGCACAGCAGACATGCGGTTCCCATTAGATTACATTGGTAGTGCACTGTGCTGCGGGTTGGATGCGTTTCCGCTGCGTTGAAAAACGCAGTGGAAACGCATCTAAAACCGCAAAGTGTGAACGGGGCCTTAGTGTGGACACTTCACCATGAAACCCACAGAAAAGAACAGAAGCAACCAGTGATGGTCAAGTTTATACATTTTTTATTTAATCTGGCAGTATTTAACACAGCTAATGCCCTAAGTTTCTCCCTAGGCAAAAGTATTATGGCCAGAAGGGATAGGAGAGCATAAAATTGTAGTGCTATGTCACACACGCGGCACAGAATTCCTGATTAATGCTGACCAAACCAGAGACAACAGCAATCAGAACCTAGCTGCACGATTGTATATATTCCTCTGAAACATTTTTTGTGTTGTATAAAAAATATAGTTGGAAAATCTGGCTGGATACCAGTCCAGACTAGACTAGTGAAGCACCATCTTGGCCAGCTTTTTCCAGAGCCGCTCCAGGTGGTAGACAGGCTTCTCAATATACTGTAGGAGACACCTACAGTATCAATTGCTTGGAGCAAAACATGGATTTGCTAACTATATTTTCTCTCAAATCCCAGAGCATTTCAGAAAAACTATTTATCTGGCTGCTATCATGCAGTCATTTTTACAAGAGCTAATAGGAGGAAATGAGCACCACAATTTGTTATACAATTTCTACCAAATGTGGTAGAATCTACTGTTTTGCCCCATGGTGGGGCTCAGAAAGGTATTGTTTATGTGCCATTGGTCACCTGGCTCGATGGAGATGTTCGGAAAAGCCTGGTTGTGACCCTCCAGTGACCTAGTCTTGTACCTCAATGGAGATTCCCAAGCTTGTCGTTACCTCCTCTCTGTGGGTGTCACAGATAGGGTAGTCTGCCCTGGAAGTTCCTAAGTTGCAGCTGCTCTAATCCTGGCGAGTCAGCGGAAGAGTAAATTTGCACCAATTTGAGTATTTTGATGGGACTTTTCTCTATGTTGCTGTCTGTTTTGTGGTTCAGTAAAGTAAGATCACACTGTTTTACCATCACCCTGTGTTGTCTGACTAGTATTACTCCCATGGCAAAAAGAGAGCGCGTCTAATGGGATGATTCATGATCCATGCAGTTTAGGGCTAGCGGACTAGAGCAATCACTGACCCCTTGTGTCTCCACAGTGACCTAATTTTGCTAATTACCCTCACTGAATTCAGCTAAGTGATAATTTCTCACAATTTTACACAATAAAAACTATTTTATAGAAAAAATAATTATTTTTGCATCACTTTATTCTGAAAGCTATGACTTTTATATTTTTCCACTGATGGAGCTGCATGGCGGCTTGTTTTTTGTGGAACAAGATGGTGTTTTCCACTGTACCGTTTCTATTCATATTAGTTTTTTTTTATCACATTTTTTGCACTTTTTGTTCAGCGGTATGATGATAAAGCATTGCTTTTTGCCTCGTTTTTTATTTTTTTTATGGTGTTCACTGTAGGGGTTAACTAGTGGGACAGTTTTATAGAGCGCGTTGTTCCGTACTCGGCTATAACAAATATGTGTACCTTTTTTGCTTATTTTTTACTTAAATAAATATATTTATTGGAATGCTACCTTTTTCTTTTTTTTGTTTTCTATTTGTGTTTTTTTTTTTACATTTTTACACTTAAATTTTTTTTTTTAGATTTTTACATTGTCCCAGGATGGGACATCACCATACAGTAACCGATTGCTGATCTGACACTCCGCAATGTTTCTGCAGTGCAGAGCATCAGAGCAGCGTCTGACAGGCAAGGAATGAGGCATCTCAGCTCCTGGTCTTAGCAGGCACTGAGAAGCCACCTTCCCTAAAGGACCCTGTGCCATCTTGCGTCCGTGGTTCACCATAGAGACCATCAGCACAAAAAAAAAAAAAATCGCATTGCGTTGTGCTGATGGGAGCACACAGGGAGCCCTCTCCCGGTGCAATCTCCTCAATGTCTCTGTCACTATTGACAGCATCATTAGAAAGGTTAAATGACTGAAATCGGTGCTAGCACCGATCGTGGGCATTGCTGCAGGGAGTCAGCGTTCACATAGAGCTGACACTCGCATCCGATCACTGCGGCACTCAGCGTGAGGCCACGCGATCAATGCGCCATACATACACTTCTCTCTGCAGGAACACAGCTTCCGCAGAGCAGAATATGTACGGCGCATGTCGGTAAGGGATTAAGAGAGGCATAGTGAGACTTTATAACTATTTGGTGCTGTCTAACTAAGGAGACAAAGGAGGATTTTTACTATGAGAAAGAACAGAGGGAACTTTGTTTTATATTTCTATATAAATGTGTAAAACAGGGTGTTGAGATGTATTTCAAATAAAGGATTTTATTTTTGCTGTGTGTTTATTTCCAAACTTACTGTGGGGTTAGTAATGGGGGCGTCTTATAGACTCCTCACCATTACTTACCCCTGGGCTTGAAGGCAGCTGCCAATACAAAGGTGACATCAACCCCAACCCTATTACCTCACAGCCACAGGGCAAGTGGGAAAAGTAAGGCTAAGCGTCCTCTTATGGATGCACCATTTCTGGGGTGGCTGAGGGCTGATGTTGGTAGCCTGGGGGTGAAATATCTCTAGCCCCATCCAGGCTATTAATATGAGCCAAAGGGAAATTAAAAGATAACCAGCTCACCTGCGACAGCATACGGCGTGTAAAAGCACGAATCCATGTAGTCTCACGTGCAATAATCAAGAAAAGTAGATGTTGTTCCATCTTTTTATAAAAATTTATTTAATTTATCAAAAATTAAAAAAGTTGATGACAGACATGATGTAAATGTGATAAATGGCTATGTGTTTCGAACACATTGTCCTTTCTCAAGCTGCATGTATTAAAACCTCCATGGAATTTACACCATGGTTAACCAATTAGAACTTATTCCTTCATCACATGATACTAAACACAATTGATTAAAATCACATGCATATATAAAAAATAAGAAAATTAAAGAAATTAAAAAAAAAAGCAATAATATAACTGAATCTGAGAAAATTGGAACAATTACAGCAGACAGCGATCCAAAAAATTTTTAGAAAATGAAGATACACATATAAACAATGAAATCTCAATAGTGGAACATTAGTTCCTTATGGGCATTTAATCCCGTAGGATGGCAAGATCCTAAATGAAAGATCCAGTAGGCTTCCCTGGTCATAAGCATTTTTTGATGTCACCTCCTGCTGGTGGTCTCAACAATTGCTCAATACTGGTAACTTTCATTTTGTCGGTACTCCTGTGATGATGATTAATAAAGTGTTTAGACGCCGCAGAAACTGTGAGATTCAAACTAGAGGGAGAAATGACATCAGTTATATGCTCTGATATTCTAGTTTTTAAATTACGAGTGGTATATCCTACATAGTCCAGTTTACATTCAATACAAGTAATTAAATATACCACATATTTGGAATTACAATTGTAATGTAATGTGATATTTTTAACTGTTTCTGATTTTGATGATCCCAAAAAATGTCAGTAACTACCGCATGTGAACACGTCCTACATCGGGTGCCCACATATTTGAAAAAACCTGGACAATTTAGCCATGTAAGATTTTTTTTGTGGGATTAAAAAAACTCGGAGAGACGATATTGCCCACCGTGGCAGCCCTCTTGGCAACAATGTGACAACCAGGGGCTAAAATGGAGGACAAAGTGGGATCTTCAAATAAAATCGGAATATGTTTTTTGACAATTGCTTTACTCTGGTTGAAGTGTAAACTATAAGGAGTAGAAAAAACAGGTTTGGACTTTAAAGATCTCACAGCACCATGGCATGGAGTGATAAGAGCATGACGCAATTTATTCTGCACAATTTTGCAAGCTCTATTTAGGATCCATTTAGGGTAACCTCTTTTCTGTAATTTATTACAGCACTGACCAACCTCCTGCTCCAACCTGAATTTGTTACTGCAATTCCTAGTTATGAGTGTCCACTCACCCACCAGCACCGATTTTATTGTGTGGAAGGGGTGGCTGCTACATTGATACATTGCCATCCCAAATGAGGAGTGTATCGTTGATTTATCTGCCATACCAGAAAAAGCATCACAAAAAAGGATTGTCTGCAGTATACAAGAACAACTCCTCCAAGTCAGACATGACCAGATTTGTCAAGGATGGTGAATGCTTACCACCCATGGAGACCCCTCTGCACTGAAGGTAATAACCTTGATCAAAACAAAAATAATTGTGCACCATCAAAAGTTGAGTAACATGGATAATAAAGTCATGTAGGTCAGCTGTGTAGTTGCTATATTTATTAATATGAAATTCCAATGCTTGTACACAAAGGTTGAAGCAGAGACTCTAACCACTGGCTGAGCCACTCAGTTACTGATCCTATGCCAGAAATAAGCATAGGTGGTGGAGAAATGCCTTTATGCACTTTAGGTAACGTGTGCATTATTGGGAGAACTGGGCAGCTTACTTTAAGAAATTCCACCTGAGTTTTAGTGAGAAGTCCCAAGGCAAAATCTTCATCAATTATTTCAAATGTTTCTTCCTGAAAGCGTTTTGTCGGATCTGAACCTAGTTTTCCATAGGTCATATTGTCTGCTACGCGGCTGGTAATTAGTTCTCTATAAACAACAGTATCAAGAACAACTACCAAACCCCCTTTATCAGCCATCTTGACAATGATTTCAGACATTTTGCCAATCTCTTGAAGTGCTTTAGTCTGGGCAATATTCAGATTAGACTTATACCTCGGTGCAATTAATTGTCAAATCTAAAGCCCGCAACTCTCGCTTCATTACCAATTGGAACCGATCCATGCACTCCACTCTAGATTGAATTAGATAAAATGTTGGATACATTCCTCATTTGGGATGGCGATGTATATGTCATACCGGAATTTGTCAAATATCTCAATTTCAATCAATTTAACTTGCGCATTACATATGTCGTTAATTCTTCTTCCATTTCATTTTTAGATCTGCAATTAAAGGGTGTAGTGGGTCAGCCCACTGAGAATTCATCATTTTGTAAACCCTTATCAGGCAACAGCATTCTGCATGCTAATAGCAGCCACCCCTTCCACACAATAAAATTTGTGCCGGTAGGTGAGTTTACACAAATAACTAGGAATTGCAGTAATGAATTCAGGTTGGAGCAGGAGGTTAGTCAGTGCTGTAATAAATTACAGAAAAAAGGGTTACCCTAAATGGACCCTAAATAGAGCTTGCAAAATTGTGCAGAATAAATTGCATCAGGCTCTTATCACTCCATACCATTGTGCTGTGAGATCTCTGAAGTCCAAATCTGCTTTTTCTAACCCTTATTACAGTTCAACCAGATTAAAGCAATTGTCAAAAAACATACAGCTTTGAGTAAAATGTAAATTGTTTTTTAGTCTATAAACTACTGACAATATGTCTCCGAATTTCCAAGCAATACATTTTGTATTTTTTTTCTGACAAAGAAAAATGGTCAAAATTAAAAAACAACAACAGTGCTTTCAGACCTCAAATAATGCAAAGAAAACAAGTTCATAATCATTTAGAAACAACAATATTAATGTTTTAACTCAGGAAAGTTTTGAAATCAATATTTTGTGGAATAACCATGATTTTTAAAAACAGCTTTCATGCATCTTGGCATGCTTGCCACCAGTCTTTCACACTGCTTGTGGAGCACAAATTTACTGTATTTTTCGGACCATAAGATGCACTGTTTTCCCCAAAAATTTTGGGGGAAAATGGGGGTGCGTCTTATGGTCGCAATACACTTACAAATCCCGTTGGTGGCAGCAGCAGCGGTCCCGATGCAGCCTCCCTTCCCAGGCTGGTGCGGCTGTGGTGGTGCGGCGGGGCTCTGTAGTGTGGTGGCTTTGTGCTCCGGGGCAGTGGCAGCGGCTCTCTGTGCTGTGTGGGGGGGTGCGCCGGAATTTCGTCAAAGCCCAGAGGTCCCTGCTCCTCCATTAATGCCATGCTGCGGTGGCCTTCGGGAACATGGCAACTGGCAAGATGGCCGCCGGGCCAACGCTTGCTCAGATGCAAATCTCGGCAACGAGATCTCGTCGCAAGATCTCGGCAACGAGATCTCATCCCGAGATCTGAATCTGAGCATGCATTGGCCCGGTGGCCATCTTGCCGGCGGCCATGTTCCCGGATGCCACCGCAGCATCGCATTAACGGAGGAGCGGGGGCCTCCGGGCTTTAATGAAATGCCGCCGGAGCCCCCACACACAGCACAGAGAGCCGCTGCCACTGCCCTGGAGCACAATGCCCCTGCCCCGGAGCAGAGTCCCCTGCCCCGGAGCACAAAGCCCCTGATGCAGAGCACAGAGCCCCCTGCCCCGAAGCACAATGCCCCTACCCCAGAGCACAGAACCCCCTGCCCCAGGGGCACATAGCCCCCTCCTGCAGAGCACAAAGCCCCCTGCTGCGGAGCACAGAGCCCCTGCCACGGATCACAGAGCCCCTGCCACCGCACCAGCCTGGCCGACCAGATGACCCCTGTGACCAATCATCCACCTGTGCTGATCCCTTCACTGGTAAGCTGAATTCAGACTGTAAGACGGACCCCATTTGAAACTTTATTTTTTTCCCCTATTTTCCTTCTGAAAATTTGGGGTGCGTCTTATGGTCAGGTGCGTCTTATAGTCCGAAAAATACGGTAAGCAGTTCTTCTTTGTTTAATGGCTTGTGACTATCCATCATCCTCTTGATTACATTCCAGAGATTTTCAATGGGGTTCATGTCTGGAGAATGGGCTGACCATGACAGGGTTTTGATGTGGTGGTCTCTTAATTTTTTCCAGAGCTGTATTTCGATTTTATTTGAAGATCCCACTTTGTCCTCCATTTTAGCACCTGGTTGTCACATTGTTGCCAAGAGGGCTGCCACAGTGGGCAATATCGTCTCTCAAAGTTTTTTTAATCCCACAAAAAAAGACTTACGTGGCTAAATTGTCCAGGTTTTTTCAAATGTGGGAGCACCCGATGTAGGACGTGTTCACATGCAGTAGTTAGTCTTTTTTGGGATCATCAAAATCAGAAACAGTTTAAAATACAACATTACATTAATTGTAATTCCAAATATGTGATATATTTAATTACTTGTATTGAATGTAAACTGGACTATGCTGGATGTTCCACTCGTAATTTAAAAACTAGAATATCAGAGCATATAACTGATGTCATTTCTCCCTCTATTTTGCCTCCCACGGTTTCTCCGGCATCTAAACACTTCATTAATCATCATCACAGGAGTACCGACAAAATGAAAGTTAACAGGCATTGAGTGATTGTTGAGACCACCAGCAGGAGGTGACAGCTTATGACCAGGAAAGCCTACAGGATCTTTTGTTTAGGATCTTGCCATCCTACGGGATAAAATGCTCGTAAGGAACTAATGTTCCACTATTGAGATTTCATTGTTTATATGTGTATCTTCATTTTCTAAAAATTTTTTGGATCAATGTCTGTTGTAATTGTCCCAATTGCAGTTTTCTCAGATTCGGTTATATTATTATTGGGCTTTTTTCTTTTTTTTTCTTTTTTTATATATGCATGTGATTTTAATCAATCATGTTTAGTATCATGTGATGAGGGAATATGTTCTAATTGGTTAACCATGATATAAATTCCATGGAGGTTTTAATACGTGCAGCTTGAGAAAGGACACTTCAAGTTCGAAACGCGTAGCCATTTATTGTGTTTACATCATGTCTATCATCATCTTTTTAAATTTTTGATAAATAAAATAGATTTTTATAAGAAGCTGAAACAACATCTACATTTCTTTATTAAAATGAGCCCACAGCTGTCTGCTTAGCCTTTGCTGGTTACTTGAACTTATAGGGGGACCCGAAGTTATTTTTTTCTGGGGTCCCTTGTAAATTCACCATGAAAGGCTAAGCAAACAGCCGTGAGCTGTTATTAATAGCCTGGGAACCTTTTGGGAGATTGCTCCTTTTCCTAGATTATTAACATCAGCCCCCAGCAGTGGGCTTTCCCCCTGCTGGTTATGAAAATTATGTGGAAATCCACACCATTTTTTAAATTTAATTCTTAATTTTACACAGGAGGGACACAGCGGGTGTTGAATACACCTGCCATCATTGTAGTCTCATCGCGCTAACCTCATGGAGACAAGGCAACAATGATGAGAGCTTCAGCAGCCGGTGCTTGGGATCAGCATGAATTGTACTACTTTTCCCAGGTGCAAATACGTGTCACAAGGACACATGGATGGCACATGAATGTCACATACGTACATATGGATGTCACACGGACGCATACGGATGGCACACGGATCTCATCAGTACTCTTTTTTCCTGTATAGAATTCACCCAGAAATGTGAAGGAGGTCTTACTGTCTAGGATACTGGTATAGCAATATATGGTTTGTGTAAATTTGGTGTAATGTGAGGAAGAAACTGGAAAAGCTGTAAGCCAAAGATAACCCTATGCTACATTTTGCAGGGATGATATATAGAATGAAGAAGTGGTCATTGTGGTCTGGTACAAATGGAGAAGAAAAGGGAAAATGAATAATTAAATTCTATGAGAACATCACTCATTGGTATCTGTACAGTATATACATATATGGTTTACAGAGTACTGATGTACAACTAATATTACCATTATATGGTCAGTGCATGATGATAATATCAGTCTTAGTACAGTACAGTGGCTTTGATTTATGATCAGTATGGTGATATTATCACTACTGTATATGCTAGTAATATGTTATTATTGACTGGCAATATTATTTGTCTACTAAATTGCAATATTGATGCTAATATTGGTCTTATTACAATTATGTTTCCTAAAAGAGTTGTCAGTCCCTGAGTAAATTATCAGCAAGTACTGCACACTGAGGTGTACACACTATTAGGATTCAGCTTTGCTTGCCAATTCTAGCATTTGTCACGTGATCACAAATATGTGATTTGCCTAATTACAGTCACATGTAGTGAAGAAGCTGAAACGCTAGTTGACACGTAGCCACCAGTGCGCAAATCACATACCCGTATTTTTCGGACTATAAGACAAACTTTTATCCTCCAAAACTGTGGACGAAATAGGGGGTGCATCTTATAGTCCGTATGTGCTCTGGCTGTGGTTGGAAGGTGGGGGAGCTGTAGCGGAGGAGCAGAGGTTCACAGGAGGCAGGAGCCTGCAGCTAATTCCTGTGCCCGCTGCTAAAGAGAAATGAATATTCGGTTCATTCCACAGCCCATGGGTGTGGAATGCATTGAATATTCATTTCTCTTTAATAGTGGACTCGCTTTAAGCCGCAGCTGCCGGCTTCCTGCAGTTACCGGGATTTGCGTGTCCGCTAGTTAAGGCAATGAATATTCACAGCTCTCCGCTCCCATAGGCATGGAATTCAGTGAATATTCATTCCCTTTAGTAGGGGACACACGCTAACGCCTGGTAGCTGCAGGAAGCCGGCTGCTGCGGCTAACACTCTGCTCACTATTAAAGAGCAACGAATATTCACTGCTCTCCACGCACAGAGTCCCAACGTGAAGAGCAGTGAGTATTCCGGCAGATGTTCTGCTTCTCTAAGCAGCGCATGATGTCACTGCCATGCACTGCTTACAAGCATAAAGCAGCTGCTGGCATTGCAACAAGACGCTGCGAGGGAGTACAAGAAGGTAAGTTTACTAGTTTATTTTTTTTATGTTTTTCTGATGGGGCCATGCATACCAGGATGGGGTTGGGGGCCAATCATACCAGGATAAGGATGGGGCCATGCATACCAGGATAGGTGAGGGGGCCATGCTTACCAGGATAGAGATGAGGGGGACCATGCCTACCAGGATGGAGATGGGGGCCATTCATACCAGGATAGGGATGAGGGAGCCATACATACCAGGATAAGGTTGAGGGGGCCATGCATGCCAGAATAGGGATGAGGGGGCTGTGCATACCAGGATAGGGATGAGGGGGCCATATATAACAGTATAGGGGATATTAATACAGAATTGACCACATTTTTTGCTTCAATTTTTTTTCTTATTTCCTCCTCTAAAACCTAGTTGTGTCTTATGGTCTAGTGTGTCTTATAGTCCGAAAAATATGATACTTGCAATCACATGACAACTACTGGAACCGGCAAGCACAGACAAATCCTAATGGTGTATTTTATTTATCTGGCTAGCTACACTACTACTTTTAAACTTTTCCTCAGGGGTGTACAACCCCTTTAATGATCAGTATGATGGCATTCTGTAACTATGTGGTGTATTATATTATCATGGTATAGTGGTATTATTAAATGTTATATAGCAGTATTATTGGTAATATATTTACATGTCCTCCAGGCAGAGTAATGTTTGTACAGTGGGTATGGAAAGTATTCAGATCCTTTTAAATTATTCACTCTTTGTTTCATTGCAGCCTTTTGGTAAATTCAAAAAAGTTCATTTTTTTCTCATTACTGTACACTCTGCACCCCATCTTAACTGAAAAAAAAACAGAAATGTAGAAAATTTTGCAAATTTATTAAGAAAGAAAAACTGAAATATCTCATGGTCATAAGTATTCAGACCCTTTGCTCAGTATTGGGTAGAAACACCATTTCTTCTTGGGAATGTTGCAACAAGTTTTTCACTCCTGGATTTGGTGATCCTCTGCCATTCTTCCTTGGAGATCCTCTCCAGTTCTGTCACGTTGGATGGTGAACGTTGGTGGACAGCCATTTTCAGGTCTCTCCAGAGATGTTCAATTGGGTTTAGGTCAGGGCTCTGGCAGGGCCAGTCAAGAATGGTCACAGAGTTGTTCTGAAGCCACTTCTTTGTTATTTTTTAGCTGTTTGTGTAATGTATGTAGTACAGTTCATATAGCGTCTTGTGCTTGGGTGCGATGAAAATACATGAGACACAGGTTTGATATAGAAAGTCTTGTATTACTTCATACAAGTTGGCAAAAATAGTCACACAGTTTGCAGACACAGAAGCAGGAGACACAGCAGGCCAGAGTAATCTAAGCTCAGCAATCACTCTCCACAACAGGTTCAGGATCTTCTTCTCTGTTACCGTAAGTCCATGCAAACGTGGGTCTTTCAAAGAGCAGGGTTCAGAGTCCACAAGTGCTTCAGAGTTCCTCAGTAGGAATAGCTGGAGTACAAGGTCCAAGTCTTTAGGAGTCAGGTCACAGGTTCACTGCAGGCTAGATTCTGAAGCACTGATTGCTCAGCTGTGGCTGCTTAAGAAGCAAAAGGAGAGAATCAGGGCGGGAACATGCAAGCTGGAAACTCCATTTTGACTGAGGGCAAGATAGCTGCAGCAAGACAGAAAGTAAAATGGCTGACGAACAAACTGAGTTTCAGGAACATGTACACAGAACCTTACATTACTCCCCCTTAGGGACAACCTCCGGATGACCTCAGGCCAGGCTTGTGTGGGTACCTCTGATGAAACTGACGGAGCAAGCGAGGAGCATTAACGTTATTGACTGGTTCCCATGAGTTGTCCTCCACTGGGTAGCCCTGCCATTTAATCAGATATTGTAACTGATTTCTATACAACCTGGAATC
>JARQOD010000001.1:334923421-334939250 GCA_033576555.1 Oophaga sylvatica | reverse complement strand
TTGTTGAAAATTAATCAAAAAAAATCAGAGGGAAAAATTTGCCAAACTACATGTTGACAACCCACAAAGCTTCTGGGAAATTTCCTAGGACAGATAGACAAAAGGTTTTTTTTTTGGGAAAGGGGCACAACTCAAAGTTCACGGGGGGAAAAATGAAGTAATCAAGAAAAAAAAAGCCCCCTACTGTGAAAAAAGGGGGAGACTCTATTTTCGGGGCGTTTTTGCTGCATCGGAAAAAGGGGTGCAAAATCGGGGGGGGGAAAAAATAAATCTCAAGACTATAAAATTTTTCTAGAGAAAATGTGCTGCCCCATGTCAAAAAATTTTTGATCGATTGCAGGTCTGGTCACACACAGCAAAAAACCAAAATGGCTAAGAGAAAGCTTTTGGACTATTCTGAAGTCCCTTTTCTAGGGGCCCCTGACATAAATCCGTGACATCTTTGGAAAGAGCAAAACATGACGTCGGGAAAGCGGAAAACCTTTTCAAACGCGAACACGGACTTTTCCCCCAAAGAGTCCCCCAAAAAAACCCCTTCAAGGTGCAAAGTCTCATTGATAGTTGGGGGAAATTTTTTTTGATTGCCTCATAATTTTGTGCAAAAAAATTTTTTTTAAGGATACCACATTTCTTTCCACCCCTTTTTTGGGGGAAATTTTTTTTTTTTTTTAAAATTTTTGGGGAAGTTTTTTTAAAAGCAATGTCTGATTTTCCCTTTTTTCATTTTCTAATTTTTTGATTTTTTATTATTTTTTTCGATTAAAGTTTTTTTTTGTCACCTTTGGGTTGGGTTTTTCTTTTTTTTTAAGGGGGGGTCCCCAACTTTTTTGCCATTTGTAGGTTTTTTGGGTTGAGAGAATGTGGGGAAAAAGAAAAACTAAAAAATTTAAAAAACGGGGGTTTACTCGTACCTTCTTTTTTCACTTCTGGTCCTTTTTTGGCATATTTTCCGAACACTTAAAGACCCCAAAACCATATGGGGCCAAAACACATCACTTTAAAAACATGTTGCAAAAAGGGGGAAAAATCATTTTTCTTTTCCTTAACATAGAAAGAAAAAGGGAAATTTTCCCCCAACACATTGAACCAGCGTTTTTAAAATTTTTTTTTGTCCCCCAAAAACAGATGTTTTACCATACACAACAATACACTATTGAAAACCCTTTTTTTCCCAAAACAACACCCAACTCCAAACCCCAGAATGAAAAACAGCCCGGAAACCCTTTTTTAACCCCAAATTTACATCAATTTTATAAAAGAAAAGCAGTTTTTTTTTAATATTTGACATGAAATCAAAAAAATTTTTTTCCCTTTTTTTTTTCAATTGGGGTTTTCAAATTTATTAATATTTGCCAAATGCAAGAATAACAAGAGAAATTTTTTTAAAAGGGCATTTTTTTTCAAACGGGAAAGCCCAAAAGTTTACAAACACAAGATTACTACGCTTTAAACTTCGGGAAACCCCCCATATGAATGCATTTTTTTGGGACCCGGGTTTTTTTGGGGGGGGAAACACTAAGTTACTAAGAAAAAACCTGGGGATTTTTTTAATTCACACCTAAAAACCATTTCTTCTTTGGGGGTACACCAAGGGAAAGTCTCAAAAAATCACCAAGATATCGGAAAAAAAATTTTGGGGGATTTGGGCACAAGCTGGCTCCCTTGGAAAAAATTTTTAAAGATACCTAAGGTCCCTTTTCGCCATCTGTACAAAAAAAATTATCTGCAAGTAAAAAAAAGGGGGGGGAATGTCGCCGGGAAGGAGATGGGTTCTGGTCCAAAAAAATGAACTTTTTTTTGGGGGCCCAACATGTGCATAAAAAAGGGGGACAAAACAAAAGACATTGTGAAATAAAGATGGAAGCGGGAAAATTTTTTGTAAATATCCACAGTAAAACCCAAGAAACTGTATTAATATGGGCAAAAGGGGAAACAATCCCGGAAGAAGCCTTTAAATCCAAAAAAAAACATGAGAAACCAATTTTAAATTTTTCAAATGACACAGAACAAAGAACTTAATTTTTTTGGGGACATGCCGTGGTCCAAAACCAAAATTTATTTTTCGGGGATAATGACCATCATTACATTTTTTTGAAAAAAGGGAGAAACGAAACACGAGGAAAAAGCAAAAAAAAAAAACCCCAGAGAGGCCCGGAACCTATTGGATTCAGTAACCTGAACTAAAACCCACAACAGAGGGCCCCGGGGGCTTCCTACGGGTTTATTTCCCAGACCCTCGTCACAGCCAAAAGATAACACACCAAAGGGAGAAAGAAGAAAGCTACTCCCCCCGGGCAGATCCCCCCAAAAAAAAAAGGGAACCCCCCCAAAAAAGTAAGGCGGTTTTTTCAAAAGAAGCACAGAAAACAGACAAAAATAAAAAGAGCAAAGCTGGGGGGCCCCCAACTAGACAGAAAAGTAGGGAAAAAATTTTTTCTGCAATCCAACAAAAACCCTAAAAAAACCCCAAACCCTTTTGATTCAAAAACACCTGAGATCACACGTCTCCCCCCACCAAAAACAATTTCTGGGGTAACAAAACAGGCTGCAGCCCCTGAAAAAACAGAAAAAGCAAAAAACAAATAACATGGCCACGAAAAAAATAGAGAAACACAGGCCCCAAGGGGGACCCACGACCCACAAAAATCAGAAAAAATTTTGCAAAAAGCAGCCCCCAAAAGAAAAGGGAAAATATCTTATCTGAAAGCAGCAGATGAATGAAAAACTCCAAAAAAACAAAAATTAAAAAAAGAACCGGGAAACCCCAATTGAGACAAAACAATTGGGTCACTGGCACCATCATGGAGGAACCTCCCTTATATCATCCATCCGGACCCAATTTCCTTCCCGCGAAGGGGTTCCCCTACTATCTGAAAACCCCCAGAGGGGCCTCGCTCAAAAACCATCTCTAGCAATTCATAACAAAGTACCCCCCCCTTTAGAGGGTCACCAAAACCCCCCCTTGTAAAAAGGCCGCCGGGGTAAGCTCGGTTGGGGACGATCCCCCCTCCTAGCATGGATGTCCAAGGGAAACCCCAAAAATTTTCCCTCCCCGACCATAACCTCCCACTTTTAACCCCAAAACTGGGTTTCTTCTAGAAAAAAGAGAAAACCCAAAAATTTTTTCCCGCCACAACCCAATGCCCTCAACCAAAACAGGTCAGGAAGGGGCCCGCCTAGGAAGCACTGGCTCGACAAACCTCTCAATAAGGGGCTTGTGAACCGTTAT
This sequence comes from Oophaga sylvatica, assembly GCA_033576555.1. Lineage (NCBI taxonomy): Eukaryota > Metazoa > Chordata > Amphibia > Anura > Dendrobatidae > Oophaga > Oophaga sylvatica. The sequence continues at coordinate 334,936,021 of JARQOD010000001.1, read as the reverse complement.
GGATCTAAATTCCCGGGAAAAAGCAAAAGGGGAAAGGGAAAAAGATTAAAAATCCCCAAATTTTTAAAGGGGCCAATAAAACCCGGGGTTAAATTTTTTGATAAAACCCCCCATGGGATATTTATAGGGCAAACCCAAAACCCAATCCCCCACTTTTAAAATGAGGCCCCCAGTCCTAGGGGCCCTTGAAAAACCCGGGGGGGCCCTTTTCCTGAGAGAGATACAACCCCCACCCCTGGGGGCCCAAATCGCTGCATACGCTCGACAACGAGTCAACACCCGGGGCAGAAAAACCTTTTCCCCTGTCCCGAAGAAAATCGAGGGTGAAACCCAAATTTGAAAAATGGGGGCCCCCCAAAAAGGGGGGCAGAGCTACCCCTTTATTAAGAGCAAACTCACCAAAGGAAAAAAAAAGACCCAGTCATCTTGACGCAACACAAAAAAAATCTAAAATTTTTTTTCCCCCAAGGGGTCTGGTTTGTTCTCTCTTTTGTTTTTTTGGTTTTTAAAGAAATGCAGAGAAAAAAGATAATTAAACCCCCAAATTTTTTAGAACAAAATGCCTCCAAAATTTTTGGAAAAAACTGGACTCCCGCAACACAATGTTCCCCGGAAGGCCTAAAACCGAACCAGGGTGCTGAAGGAACAAAGGAAACCAAATTTTCAGGGGGGAAGGGCCCCCTTTTGGGGAAAGGGGCACAAAAGTATAATTTTGGGAAAAACCATCCAGATTACCCGGAAAAGGGTTTTTTTTTCAGAGAAAAAATCGAGGTCGGAAAAAAAAAATCCATAGAGAAAAGGGTCCATGCCTCTTGGAAAGGGGAAGGCTTTAACAAAACCACAGACGAGAGCAAGGTTTGGGAAACGAGAGCAAGCCCCCCGGGGCTCACTAATTCCCTGACCACGAGACAAAAAAAGGGCCCCCAAAAGGACCGACTCCCAAAATCTGGGGCCCAAAAAAACCCCGGGAGACCACCAACGGGGGAAAAAGAATCCGAACCCACCTCTTCTTCCACTGGTCTGGAAAAAAATTTTCCCCCAAAAGGCACGCTCGGGTTATCCCCGCCCCCCTTTCCCAAAAAACCCTTTCCCCAAAAATTGGGGTGAAGGGGAAAGTACTACACCCTCTTTAAAAATAACAGCGGGATCAGATAACCAAAGTCCGCAAAGAAACTCCTCAAGGGGGCATCCCCTAACTTCTTAGTGCCAAAAGAAAAAAACCCCAAAAAAAAAAAAGGGGGTTAAAAAAAAAGGGCCCCCACCGGGCCTCCCTAGGTTAAAAGTTTTTTGGGCGATTCAGATATACCGGGTTCTTATGGCCGTGGGGCCCCACCACCTGATTCGGGCCCCCTTTTCCCAGCCAATGTCTCCACTCTTCAAAGGCCCACTTTTTGGGCCAATAACTCCATTACCCACTCAATTACTTTCGGGGAAAAAAATTTTTTTGAGAGAAAAGCACAAGGTTACTCTTAAGGGCTCTGGGTCTTTTTTGGGGGCAAAACGAAAACCCGCCCCAATTTCAGGGGCATTAAAACCCCCCCCTAAACGGTAAAAAACACAGCTTTCCGTTAAAAAGGGGCAAAAGTAAAACCCTTTTAAGTTCCTGAAAGGGGAAAAACTGCGCAGGGGGGCCCAAATTTTCCCCCATCAGAAACCCCTTTTTTTCAAATCACAAGGTTTAACAATACCGGAAAAAATTCCCCAAAAAATTTACGTAAAAAAATTTGGAAAAACCCCCCAAAACTCTAAAAACCCTTTTAAAAAATAGGTTGGACCCAATCCAATGGCCTAACTTGACCGGGGGGGGGGTCCCTTTTAAAAAACAGATGGAAAAAAATGAATCCCAAAAAAAAACCTTCGTAGCCAAAAAACACTTTGATCCCCCCTTTTTAAAACGTGCATTCCCCTCTCAAAAACTGGAACACAGTCTGAACAAATTTTTCCCCCTGAAGGGCCATCATTGGGGAAAAAAAAAAAAAAATTTATCCAAAAAAACAAACAGAAATTTTATCCACAAAATCCCTGAAAATATCAATTTTTTTAAGGGTTTTGGGAAACGGGGGGAGCATTAGTGACCCAAAGGGCACACTAGGGACTCAAAAGCCCCCCCCTTTTGGGGGGTTTAAAAGCCCCCTTTTCCCTTCAACCCGTGCTTTTAAGCAAAGGTTAACCCCCCCTGAGGGCAAGCTTGGGAAACCCCCAAAACACTTTTTTACTCTGGGGGAAAAAGGGCTGAAAAACAAGGGTAAAAAATTGATACTTTACAGGTCTTATTCAAGAGACGAAAACAATACCGGCCTTAATGAACCACCCCTTTTTTGGGCCCCAAAAAAATCCCGGGGGCCCCAAAGGGGGTTTAAGGGGAAAAGGTCGGGGTATACCCTTCCCCCATGACTCCTTGATAAAAGATCGAAAAAGCACGTTTTCAGGTACAGACAAAAAAAAAGGGGGCCCTTTTTGGAAATTTACCCCCCAGGCACTAAAATTTGGGGGCGAAACCATAAGCTCCGTGGGGGGCATGGATGCAGATTTTTCTTTCACAAAAAACACCCAAAAAAAATTAAAATCAAAAGTCGGGAAAAATCCTGAGACTGGGGAGAGGCATAAAAAACGGGTTTTTTCATTTTAAAAAACTTTTGGGACCCCCCAAATAAAAAAAAGACACAGATTTCCAATCCAAAACAGGTTTTTGAACGGGGAACCCAAAGGGGGAAAACCCATTTTCAAAATGTCAGGCAGATTATCAGCACCCAAAAAATTTTTTCAACTCTCCTGATGACTGTTTCCCAAACCCCCTTATCACCTGAGTAAAAAACGGGGGTTTTTTTCCCGTAAAAAGGGGAGAATCAAGCCCATGGGGGTAGCCCCTTTCCCCAGGGGTATCAGGGGAAAACCCCAAACCCAAAGTTTGGCAAAGTCAAAATCCATCATTTTAAAAAGGCCCCTAAAACAACAAAAGCCTGAGCAAAAAAAAGTGGACAGGGGAGCAAACATGGAAAAAGTCACAGAAATTTAGTCTGAACACTCCCCCAAAACAACGTGGGGCGGAAAAAAGTTTTCCCCCCCTTGGGGGAGCCCCGGAAAAAAAGCAAGAGGGCTTTACCACAGTAAAAAAAAAAACCCCCCTTGCGCTTTCAAAAATCATGATGCTGACCCCGGGCCCTCACTCCACATACTGCAGGGGCCCCCGGAGTTTCTCAAAAGGGGAACCCCATGTCATGCATCCCCCCGGGGGCTCATGAAAACCCCCCCGCAATTTGAATACCAATGACTTTAAAGGGGATGCCAAACAAAAAAATTCGCTAAGGGTCGCAAAAAAAAAGCACTATTTACGATCCCTTTTGCGATATTTTCAGTGGGGGCGGGTTTTTCCCGCAAAAGAGCCCCTGCTTGATTTTTGCTCGTCGCTGGAATCGTTTCCGGGGCCCTATTTCATCGCTGGCGCCGCCCGCTGGGTAAGTATCTTATCGCTGTGGGGAACCTTTGTCTTAGCGATTTAGCGGTACTTTTGTCCCGTAAAGTCGTTAAGAAGACGCTAAGGGCGTTAGCGTGGTAACAAATCGCTAAAGGTGGCCGCATTTAGCGATATAGAAACAATCCCGCTAGCGATCGCATTATATGCGTCGTTTAGTGATCGCTGAGCGGGTTGTTTAAGTGTGGCAGTACTTAGAATCATTTAGACCAGAGGGGACAGGGAATCCCACCATAACATCCTTTACATTCTCTGACAGCCCCTTCTGAAAAAGGGCTGCAAAGCATCATCATTTCCATTTGGTCAGGACTGCCCACTTTCGGAATTTCTGACAGTACAACTCAGCGTTTCAAGACCCTGATTCAATGCCAACAAGGTTTTCTCAGCTTGATCAGTGACATTAGGTTCATCGTACAATAACCCCAGAGCCAGAAAAAATACATCAATATCATTCAAAACAGGATCCCCAGGTGTCAGGAAAAAGCCCAATCCTGAGGGTTGCTGCGCAGGAGAGAGATGACAATTTGAACCTGCTGTGCTGCGCCTCCCCCGGGACTTAGGTTTTTAAGGCAAAAACCAACTTACAGTTATTTTTGAAATTCAGAAATTTAGCCCGTCCCCCAAAAAACAAATCTGGCATGGGAATCCTAGGTTCCACAACTGGCAACCCAGCAAGATAAGTGCAATACTCCGAACCTCAGTGGCAAGCTGATCCACACAGCCAGACAACTGTGCAAACTCCATTGAGAGAAAAAAAAAATCCTCTTCATCACCAGAGAAAAAGAGAGAAAAAATGCAACAAACAGAAAAAAAAAAAATCTCTGACAACTCTGACAACTTTTTTTTCTTTCCACACTATTTTTCCCTTCTGTGAGTACCATATAATTTTCAGTTTGGGCTGGTGATACTGTTTGTTTAGGTAGCTGAGGAGAATAAGCAAAAACGGCAATACACCAGAGAGGCTGGAAACCATTGGATTGCAGTAACCTGAACTAACCACACAACTAGAGGTAGCCGTGGAGCGTTTCCTACGTTGATCCTAGACGCCTCGTCACAGCTGAGAGATAACTACACCTAAAGGCAGAAAGATGAAAGCTATCTGCCCAGGAGCAGATCCCCAAGAAAATAGGAAGCCCCCAAATATGTAATGGCGGTTAGACAAGAAGAAGCACGGACACAGACTGAAATAGAATGAGCAAACGCTGGGGCCCAATCTGTCTAGACAGAAAAGTACAGGAAAGAATTCTGACTGCAATCCAACAAAAAAACCCTAAAAAATACCAACTCTTCTGATTCCAAAACACACCTGAGATCACCCCGATCTCCACCACCTAAATCAGATCTCTGGTGTAACAAAACTAGGCTGCAGCCACTGAAAAAAAAGGAAAAAGCAAATGAACAAATAACAGTGGCCACAGATAAACTGGGAGGAGCACAGGCCCCCGGAGGGACCGGCTGACCTCCACAAAAGTGCAGAAAATTATGCAAAAAGCAAGCACAAAAACAAAAGCAGAAAATATCTTATCTGAAAGCAGCAGATGAATGCAAGGGCTCCAGCAAACTTCAAAATGAACCAGGAACCACAATTGAGACAAGAAACAATTGATCACCGGTGACCATCATGGAGGGAACCTCCCTTATATCAGTCCAGTCCGTGATCCCAGATTGCCATTCCTCGCTGTAAGGTTCAGTACTGTCTGTAACCACCAGAGGGGGCCTCTGCTCAGAAACCATCTCTAGCACATTCATAACAATAGTGTATGTAAACTTCTGGTTTCAATTGTTTTGTACACATTAGTATACAGACATGTACACATGCATATACACAGACACGTACACAGATTATACATATACTGGCATGTACATATTTGAATACATATTCCCAAACATATAAATATACACATACATAAATAGATGTACACAATCTTATATACACACACAGACATACACAAATGTTAGAGGTGTTTTTACTTATGAGATTGGGGACATCACATCTTCTCCTGGCTTGTCTCTTGTCTCCCGTCCAGCCCACATAGTTGATTAAAGAGTCTTTTTTGCTGGAAGGAGGCACCGCAGGGCACGCTCCATGATGTCAGTATAACAAAATGACGCGCACAGAGAACTGCGTCTGATGATGTCTGCTGTACTGCTATGCGCGGGTTGGTACCGCACCTGTAAATGTGTAGTGTGCTGGCCCGGCTGCATTACAGTACAGCAGACATGATGCAGTTCGCTGTGTGCAGCCATGTCTGCTATACTGATATCATGCAGCAGGTGGCTGGCAAGCTGTTGCTCGCCCCTGAATTTACCCATCCTGATACATATCTTGTAGCACTGTCTGCATTCTGGCCCACATCCTTTAGAAAATATCCCCACCCTGAACCCCTTCCTAGAGTAATGTCCCCATTCTGGTCAGCATCTTGTAAGAGATGTCCCCATCCTGAGCCCCTTCCTATTATATGTCCCCCGTCCTGGCCTACATCCTGTAATATTGTAATCCATTCTGGCCTGCATTCTATGAGAAATGTGCCCCACCCTTTGGGCCCCATTCCTATAATAATGTCCCCATCATGGGCTGCATCCTTTATGAAATGTCCCCTGTCTAGCCCGCTTCCTATTGTAATATCCACATCTGGGCCACAGCCTGTAGGAAGAGTCCTGCATTTTGGGTCTATTATACTGTTAGAAATGTCCCCTATCCTTCCTATTATAATGTACCCTGTTCTGCTGCTCTATTCCAACATATTAAAAAAAGATTACTCGAGGTAAGGTAAAATAATCTTTTTTTTCCCCATGACAGGGCGGTGTCGTCTTCCATATCAGGTGGAGAGGCTGACAGCCTGCTTCTGCGTCGCAACCACTGGCAGTGCATGACGTCACTGCGTTGTGCAGTCTGTGACTGGCACGACAATGTTAGCTGCCAGCCTCTGATTTAATGGCTGCTTGTATTGTGGTGCAGGGATTCGCAGGTCCTCAGACGCACATCCTGCTAAAATAGACGACGGTGTTGGCGGGCCCCCTCCCACATGGGTTCGTTTGTGGTAGCGCCCTCTGGGACCACGATCGTAAGCCCCTGTTGTGAACATAGCCTGAGACATGAGTTTTAACTGCAGGACAGATATTGATCAGGTATACTTTTGTGGACTTTATTAGCCCACATGGTGTGGCAACATTTCGGCTGTAACCAGCCTTTCTCAAGCAGTGAATAGGTACAAACTCAGATATATATAGTGCATCACATCATCATCAATTGATACAATCATTAGTGAAATTTTGCATAAAAAATACAATTGTATAATCCCACTGTAATGCTGCTGCAGTGCAGTATAGTGCAACCTCCACCAGGGGATGCTGGTGAGGGAAAGAGGTTGCACACACAGCGTAATAGCACAGAGCAGCAGCACAAGCGCCACTCGGTGGCGAAAGAGTGGTCAAGCGAGCCGAGTCAGAACAGTCAGGACAAGAAGTACCAGGGGTCACAGCAATTCACGTGGTCAAATACAAGCCAAAAGTCAGAGCCGGACGGGAGCAGATATAACGGAGATGAGAGACAATAGAACAGGTCAAAAGACAACCCGGGGTCATATAACAAGGGTCCACGTACAGGGAGCGAACACTAAGACAAACGGGGGTGGCAGGAAAGGGAGGTCACGGGAATAGAGTAAGAGGGCAGAGGACAAAACACGGTATTAAGGGGTCAGCTGGAAGCATGAACTATCTCTGACATTGGTCAGCAGGCCACAGCAGACTGAAATAGCCCCACAGAACCCAAACCGAGGCAGTGAAGGTTAACCTCGCATGACCGAGAATAACATGAAACAAACCCCGGCTTGGATCATGACACACACACGTTATCTATACATGAATCATATCAAAATCACATTAGTGGCGATCAAAATTCAATAGACCCCACAAAAATGGTATAAAAATTACAAAATACTTTATTGATAATAATACATAAAAATGCATAGAAACATGTATAGGTATAAAAGCACAAACAAAGAGGGACATTTTAATCCATAAGAGAAAATACCACAACAGCAGCTCAAGACTATATTTAATATTGTATAATTTGCCCTTGAGCTAAACCCTACATGGCCTATAATGGGTTCACATACAACACTAGGAGGCTTCACTAAATCAATTTAAGCAAGGAAATGGATATCATAACTAATGCAATTTCTGCCATCCCACGGTTATAATAATTCAAAACAGTGCTGCCATTAACAACAATACAAATGTTACAACCCAAAATGCCAGAAATAACTTGATATGCAACAAGAACAAGAACAAGGGAAACAAAGAGGCTTTTATATTAATGTGGTCAAAATGAACCTACCACTTAAGCTGCTGGGGATCTACCTGGACGTCCCTCTGCCCCCACGGCGTTTCGCACTGCTTCTTCCTGGAGGCGTGTCAGGGCAGGGGATGCCGTTTTTTGTAATTTTTATTACCATTTTGTGGGGTCTATTGAATTTTGATCGCCACTAATGTGATTTTGTAGACTATGTGGTATAAAATTTAGAATTTTTTTTTAATTCAGTGGGCAAATATTGTGATTCTATTCTCATTTGCTGTTGTTTAACAGAGCCCTAATCAATGGATTTCAAAGCCAAAGAGAGTTCTTGGCCAAAAGAAGGCTCAAATATGTTTCAAAAAGGTGCAGGAGCACATTTTATTCCAGTCTCTAGTGGTTATCACGATAATTTGAAAAAATACAAAAATGCGCTGCAATAAAAAAATTAAAATCTGGTGGACTAAAGTCACCTTAGAGAGCTATTTTACCCAGAAAATAGTACCTAGGGGATTGAGAGTTAACATCTTCCCTACCTTTGATCTGGGAGATGAAAATCTAATCAATTGGTGGATTTTAAAACTGCAAACGCTTGCTCATTTTGAATTTATTTCCATTATTATTGAAAAGAATGTTCATCTCTCAAAGCTATAGAGGTTGAAATCGATACCTTACAGAAATCATTGCAACAAGAACTGAGTGGTGAAAAATTTTAAGAGGTGATTAAGAAATTGGATAACGATGTTGAAAAATGGGAAACAACATTAGTATGAGTAAAACAAAAGAAATATGAAAGGGATTTAAACGATTTCGAATCAAATAAAGTGTTTCGGTGGAATTGAGGAATGATTCTATGAAGAGAAAATCATCTCGCAGTTCATCCATTGTGTCTTAAGGTACTGCCACACTAAACAATCCCGCTAGCGATCACGATAACGACGCATACTAATGCGATCGCTAGCGGGATTGTTTCTATATCGCTAAGTGCGGCCCAAATTTTGCGATATAGTTAACGACGCTATCGCCGTTAGCGATCTTCTTAACGACTTTAGCGGTACAAAAGTACCGCTAAATCGCTAAGAAAAAGGTGCCACACTAGCGATTATACTTACCCAGCGGGAGCGCCGACGAGAAATAGGGTCCGGAACGATTCCAGCGACGAGCGAGATCACAGCAGGAAGCTCGTCGCTGGCAGATGCCGCACTGAACAACATCGCTAACAGGATCGCTAAATAGTGACGTTTTTTTAGCGATCCCGTTAGCGATATTGTTCAGTGTGGCATACCCTTAATTCATCCATGAGTGAGAGTGGTGGATCGGTATATGAAGGGAGATTGGCCCTAGAACCAGACAATTTTATAAGAAAAATCACTGTTAAGAAGCATAAAGATGGGATTAAGGTAATTAATTTGTCTTCCCATGAACTGACTAGAGACAGGAGAGTGTATTATCTAAAGGTCTGACATTTCCCCTTCAATTGAATTAGATCCTTCCCGGTCATAAAAGATCTCCATCGCAAAATTGGTGTTTTAGGAGGTTGCATGCCAGGGGGAAGTTGATGTGGGCTTTTCTTCCTTGGAGGAGCAACAAGCACTTGATGTCTTGGAGTCATTACTGGAGGAAAATGCTTCTACATAAGGGGTAATTCTGATGATAGTATCCCTGTTAGCAATAATGAATTCCCTACTAAGATACTGGGTCTTCAAAAAAATTCCCTGCATTGTCTATGGTACCTGCGGTTGATACATTTACTAAAAGGGTATCTTTGGAATTGAACGGTTGGTGAAAACCAAAAATAGGGCTTTTAAAAAAATTTAAAACAAGGCAGAAATGATGCATTACAAAAGTTGAAAACATGGGATGATGTTGTCTTCAAATGGCTGATAAAGGGGGCAATATAGTGGGTGGCCAAATGATGTATGAGACACAACGTTTAAAATTTTGAATAAACTCTATTGAGTATAAGCCACTCACTTTTAATCCCATGATTAAATATAAGGCGGAATTGATTTCAATTATGCTTAAAGCTTATGAAGACAACAACATCCCCAAAAGATTGGGGAAATTTGAGAAATTGAACCCCAAAGTTGGCTACCTTTTTTGATACCAAAGATCCTTTAAAGATCCTCTTAACCCCCCGGGGGAGGCCCATTATAGCTGCAAATGAGGGGGCTTTGTGAGCATTTGTGACGTGATTGATATTTTTTGAAGCCCTTGGTGATGCAGTTACCTTCCTTATTAAAGATACCACTGCGCATTAGGCCACTTGGAAAATATTCAGCTGACTGATGAAATGTTGTTTTGTTGATTGTTAGATTGTGGATTCTTTTTATGTTAGGTTTAGTTTATATGAGTTAATTAGTACATCTTATATTAAAAAAAATTTTAAATTTTTTTTTATTTTATTAATGCACACAAAAAATATATATCACATTTTGCTTTTTTATATTTACATATTATGTATTTTTTATATTATTTATTATCATATATGATTCATATGTTTTCTCATATTCACTATTTTGAAAGTATTATTATTTTATATTATTTGGCATTGCTTTTTTTCTTCCTTTCTTTCTTTATTATAATATGGCACTTAGTTTTTTCATTGTTTATTTTTGGTTGATAGGGTCTTAGATAGTAATCCATAGTGAATAGTTCCTGGTATTTGAGGGTATGCCGTGCGGGTCAGCGGGCTGCTGAGGGCTGTCTTGCGGTTTTACGTGTCAGGAATGTGCATATTCTCTAGTAGGACCTGCCTTTTGGACATGTGACCCCATTATTCCCTTTTTGGTAGCAGTGACCGCCGTGACTACACGCTGCCCGATATATACCTCATAGTACTAAACGGGGCCTTCCTGGATTTAGTCAAATTACAGTGTTACACTTTCCTCTTGGAGCAGGGGTTGCGTGATTAGAAAGCATGTGCAGTGACATTCTCTCGCAGTACTAACAGACCTTTTGGACATTGACCGATTATTTTCCCTTATTGGTTAGTAGTGACCGCGTGACTAGACGCATGCGCTGTTATACATTCTCATAATACAAAAAGACTTCCTGGATTTAGTCATATGACCGCGTTACACTTTCCTTATTGGGGTAGCAGGGATTGCGTGATTAACCATGCGCAGTGACACCTCTCGCAGTACTAACAGGACCTTCCAGGATTCAGACAGCTGTAGATACGGCTTTCACAGGGGTTTTATATTTTCTTTGATTCAGCAGTGGTCTTATTTAAACCGGGCATCCCCCTGCCCTGACACGCCTCCAGGAAGAAGCAGTGCGAAACACGCGTCGGGGCAGGGGACGTCCAGGTAGATCCCCAGCAGCTTAAGTGTAGGTTCATTTTGACCACATTAATATCAGCCCCTTTGTTTCCCCCTTTTTCTTGTTGCCCATCAAGTTTATTTTGGCATAATTGGGTTGTAACAGTGAAAGTTGTTAATGGCAGCACTGTCTTGAAATTTTTATAACCGTGGGATGGGAAAATTTCATTAGTTATGATACCATTTCCTTCTTAAATTGATTTAGTGAAACCTCCTAGTGTTGATGTGAACCCATTATAGGCCCTTGTCACGCTGTATAGCAATATATATATTTGATGACAGTAATCTAATCAAAAGGGCAACATACTATATAAAAATGCGCATAGATATATGATAAAAGAATTACCTGACAAATGTCCAGTGGGTCAATACGGAATCCTTATACGCTGTCTCCGGCTAGAGGGTGACCGGGGTCTTGCTGACCCTAAAATGGGTCCTAAAATAATCCCTCTACTGAGGTACTGTTAAAGGTACAGGGTCCAGGCCACCACGTAAACCCTGTCTCCTATCAATCCCGCCAACTGTAATCTAGTCCCAAGAAGGACCCTGATTACCCCAAAGGGAATGAACAGGGGAACGGTTAATGAACAGAAAGACATTTCAAAAAAAGACAAGAAATAAAGTAAATAAAGTCTTACACAACACTCACACACAGTAGGAACCCTAAGGTCTCCCCAGATAAACTATAAGCATAAGAGAAAACAACTAAGGAGCTCTTAGCTTAAGTATTCTCAGAACCGATCCATCCCGCTAGACACATGAAGCTTTTACCGGGATCTAACACACAGACTGGCCAGGAAATTAAAAGGAAGCTAATTAGTAAATAATCAAAAACACGGGGCGAGGGTGACCTAGTCTTAGCAAAGAGCTAGGTAAAATTAACTCCCTCATTCCAAACACAAAAAAACAGCAACTCAGCTTGAAATCAAAGTGTGTAATCGCGACGATCCCGGGCGAACACCCATACAGTACCCCCCCCCCCCTACAGGGGGCTCCGACCCTCAGGGGCCATCTGCCCGGGGGAGTTGTGGAAAGGTCCGAACCAATCATCTGCGTTTAAAACAACCAGGGGCCCACGTCCCCTCCACAGGACCCTTTTCCCCCTCCAATAACCAAGTAAATGAAAGATCGGCGACAACGTGGTCAATGATTTTCGACCCGAAATCACTTTTCTTTACCACCACGAAGAGGGGGAGGGTGACGGTATGACTGTGCCACATACTTTTTAAGTAAAAATTTTGAAACCCTTATGAAAATTTTAAAAGTAGGAGGGGGGTCCCAGACGAAAAGCCACAGGGTTAATTAGGGAAAGATCCTGTACGGCCCGATAAACTGGGACCCAACCTCCAGAGGAAAAATTTAAGTTTTTTTTTCCCCGGTAACAACCAAACCAATTGTTTACCTTCAGACAAAACCAGAAAATCTCCCCCTATCACCATCCTTTTTTAACGTTCCCTAACCTTCAGTCTTAAACCCATCTGGGAATAAACATCCCCGGAATCCCCAGGGGC
>JARQOD010000001.1:334882113-334923321 GCA_033576555.1 Oophaga sylvatica | reverse complement strand
AGAGGCTTTTGCCTGTCCGGGTGTTGACTCTGTTGTCGAGCGTATGCAGCAGATTTGGGACCAGGTAGTGGAGAGGTTGTATCTCTCTCAGGAGAAGGCCCAACGGTTTGCCAACCGGCATAGGACTGATGGTCCTCAGTTTAAAGTGGGGGACTTGGTTTGGTTGTCCTCAATAAATATCCCTATGAGGGTTGTATCTCCAAAGTTTAAGCCTAGGTTCATTGGACCTTATAAGATCATGGAGATTCTTAATCCTGTTTCCTTCCGTTTGCTTCTTCCAGGGACATTTAAGATCCATAACGTGTTCCACAAGTCCTTATTGAAGAGGTTTGTCGAGCCAGTGCTTCCTATGGCTGCGCCTCCTGACCCTGTTTTGGTTGAGGGCAATCTGGAGTATGTGGCTGAGAAAATATTGGATTCTCATTTTTCTAGACAGAAACTCCAGTATTTGGTTAAGTGGAGAGGTTATGGTCAGGAGGACAATTCTTGGGTGTTTGCTTCGGACATCCATGCTAGGAGACTGATCCGTGCCTATCACCGAGCTTATCCTGATCGGCCTGGTTGCACAAGTGAGGGTTCGGTGACTCCTCCTCAAGGGGGGGTACTGTTATGAATGTGCTAGAGATGGTTTCTGAGCAGAGGCTCCCTCTGGTGGTTACAGATAGTACTGAACCTTACAGCGAGGAATGGAAATCTGGGATCACGGACTGGACTGATATAAGGGAGGTTCCCTCCCATGATGGTCGCCAGTGATCAATTGTTCTTGTCTCAATTGTGGTTCCTGGTTCATTTTGAAGTTTGCTGGAGTCTTGCATTCATCTGCTGCTTTCAGATAAGATATTTTCTGCTTTTCTTTTTGTGCTTGCTTTTTGCATAATTTTCTGCATTTTTGTGGAAGTCAGCTGGGTCCCCTCCTGGGGCCTGTGCTCCTCTCAGTTTTTCTGTGGCCACTGTTATTTGTTCATTTGCTTTTTCCTGTTTTTTCAGTGGCTGCAGCCTAGTTTTGTTACACCAGAGATCTGATTTAGGTGGTGGAGATCGTGTGATCTCAGGTGTTTTTGCAATCAGAAGAGTTGGTATTTTTTAGGGCTTTTTGTTGGATTGCAGTCAGAATTCTTTCCTGTACTTTTCTGTCTAGATAGATTGGGCCCCAGCGTTTGCTCATTCTATTTTCTGTCTGTGTCTGTGCTTCTTCTTGTCTAACCGCCATTACATGTTTGGGGGCTTCCTATTTTCTTTGGGGATCTGCTCCGGGGCAGATAGCTTTCATCTTTCTGCCTTTAGGTGTAGTTATCTCTCAGGCTGTGACGAGGCGTCTAGGATCAACGTAGGAACGCTCCACGGCTACCTCTAGTTGTGTGGTTAGTTCAGGTTACTGCAATCCAATAGGTTCCAGCCTCTCTGGTGTATTGCCGTTTTTGCTTTTTCTCCTCAGTGTTTCAGTTTCTCCCTTTTTTCTTCAAATGTAATGATGGTCATTATGCCCGAAAAGATAAATTTTAGTTTCATGAGACCACAGGACATGTCTCCAAAAATTAAGTTCTTTGTTCCTGTGTGCATTTGCAAACATTAATCTGGCTTTCTCATGTTTCTTTTGGAGTAATGGCTTCTTCCTGGCATTGTAGCCTTTCAGCCCATATTAATACAGTACTTGTTTCACTGTGGATATTGACAAAATCTTACCAGCTTCCATCATCATCTTCACAATGTCTTTTGCTTTTGTCCTTTGATATGCACATGTTGGACCAAAGTACGTTCATCTCTTGGACACAGAACCCATCTCCTTCCTGAGCGACATTCCCATCTTGTTTGTACTTGCAGATAATTTTGTTTGTACAGATGAGCGAGGCACCTTCAGGTATCTTGAAATTGTATCCAAGGATGAGCCAGACTTGTGCAAGTCCACAATTATTTTCCTGATATCTTGGCTGATTTCTTGAGACTTTCCGATGATGCTACACAAAGAAGCAGTGTGTTTCAGGTGTGAATTAAAATACATCCACAGGTGTGTCTCTAGTTAACTTAGATGTTGCCAAAAAACCGGATCCCAAACTCATGACATCATCATATGGGCAGTCCAGAATTGTTTAAAAGCGTAGTAATCTTAGTGTATGTAAACTTTTGACTTTCCAGTAAGTAATAAAATGCCTTAAAACATTCTCTCTCTGATTATTCTTGCATTTGGCAAATATTAATAAATATTGTAATCCTAATTGAACAAAAAAGGGAAAGATTTATTCTGATTTCATGTCAAATATTGAAATAAACATGCATATCTTTTATATATTGTATGTAAACTTCTGGTCTAAACTGTATCTCCGTACTGTATGTTTACATATCTGTGGTTCTGGAGTTGTATGTATGTTTTGTACAATGCATGTTTGCAATAGTGTATTGTTGTGTATGTGTAAAACATCTGTATTTGGGGCACAACACTAAATCTATAAGCGCTGGTTCACATGTGTTAGGGAATTCCATTTGTCTTTCTATGTTAAGGAAATGACAAGTGATATTACCCCTTCTTGCAACATGATGTAATGTGATGTGGTATGGCTCCATATGTGTGGCTCTTTAAGTGTTCGGCAGAAATATGCCAAAAATGGACCAGAAGTGAACAGAAGGTACGAGTAACCACTGTTATTTAATTTACTTAGTTTTTCTTTTTCCCCACACTTACTCTCACCATACTTACCTACACACATGGTCAAACTTGTTGGTACCCCTAATTAATGACAGAAAAACCCACAATGGTGACAGAAATAACTTGAATCTGACAAAAGTAATAATAAATCAAAAATCTATGAAAATGAACAAATGAAAGTCAGACATTGCTTTTCAACCATGCTTCCACAGAATTTAAAAAAAAAATAAAACTCCTGAAATAGGGCTGGACTGAAATGATGGTATCCTTAACTTAATATTTTGTTGCACAACCTTATGAGGCAATCAAACAATTCCTGTAACTATCAATGAGACTTCTGCACCTCTCGACAGGTATTTTGGTCCACTCCTCAAGAGCAAACTGCTCCAGTTGTCTCGCGTTTGAAGGTTGCCGCTTCCAGACGTCATGTTTCAGCTCTTTCCAAAGATGATCAACAGGATTTATGTCAGGGCTCATAGAAGGCCACTTCAGAATAGTCCAATGCTTTCCTCTTAGCCATTCTTGGTGTTTTTAGCTGTGTGTGACCCATGACCTGCAACTCAGATCAAGCTTTCTGACATTGAGCAGCACATTTCTCTCTAGAATTTCTTGATAGTCTTGAGATTTCATTGTACCCTGCACAGATTCTAGACACCTTCTGCCAGATGCAGCAAAGCAGCCCCAGAACATAAGAGTCTCCTCCATGTTTCACAGTAGGGACAGTGTTCTTTTCTTGATATACTTCATTTTTCCGCCTGTGAACATAGAGTGATGTGCCTTGCCAAAAAGTTCCATTTCTGTCTCATCTGTCCATAGGAAATTCTCCCAGAAGCTTTGTGGCTTGTCAACATGTAGTTTGGCAAATTCCAGTCTGACTTTCTTATGATTAATTTTCAACAATGGTGTCCTCCTTGTTCGTCTCCCATGAAGTCCACTTTGGCTCATACAACGACGGATGGTGCGATCTGACACTGATGTTCCTTGAGCTTGAAGTTCAACTTTAATCTGTTAAGAAGTTTTTCTAGGCCCTTTTGTTACCATTAGTGTTATCCGTCTTTTTGATTTGCCATCAATTTTCCTCCTGCGGCCATGTACAGGGAGGTTGGCTACATTCTCATGGAGCTTAACCCCTTAACCCCCAAGGGTGGTTTGCACGTTAATGACCGGACCAATTTTTACAATTCTGACCACTGTCTCTTTATGAGGCTATAACTCTGGAACGCTTCAACAGATCTTCACGATTCTGAGATTCTCTTCTTGTGACATATTGTACTTCATGATAGTTGTAAAATTTCTCCAATACAACTTGCGGTTATTTATGAAAAAAAATGGAAATATGGTGAAAATTTTGAAAAGTTTGCTATTTTCAAAATTTGAATTTTTACTCCCTTAAAACAGAGAAATATGTCACACAAAATAGTTACTAAATAACATTTCCCACATGTCTACTTTACATCAGTACAATTTTGAAACCAAATTTTTTTTTTGTTACGAAGTTATAAGGGTTAAAAGTTGACCAGCGATTTCTCATTTTTGCAACAAATTGTACAAAACCATTTTTTTAGGGACCACCTCACATTTGAAGTCACTTTGAGGGGTCTATATGGCAGAAAATGCACAAAAGTGACACCATTCTAAAAACTGCACCCCTCAAGGTACTCAAAACCACTGTTAAGGGCCTGCGGAACGCACCTAATAGATATTAAGGAGAGATGCGTTCGCAGCCCGGGGTCCACCGTGCAGGCAGAGCCTGCTGCTAGTAAGATGGCGCAAATAGGCAGTATGAGCGAACTCTGTTATCCCGCAGAGTCGCAGATGTAAAAGCCGTTGCACTATATGGTGGTATGGGCGAACTCTGTTATTCCACAGAGTCGCTAACTAAAATGCTGTAGCGCTATTTGGCGATATAAGTGGACTCTGTTAATTCACTGAGCCGCTGTGACAAAGACTGTGTCCTGTCAGACTCACAGGGGACACAGATGACTGCTAAGCGGATTGCAGTCTGTGGTCATGCAATCAGAACACAAGCAATAATCTCCTCACCGGAGTAGCCGGTATTTTAATGGCGTTTTCAGCCGAGCCCGGATCACGTGCATACAAAACTCCTCACTGGAGGTGCCGGTATTCTAGGGGCTTATTTCAGCCGGACCTAACCACATTCATACATGACCACACTGGCGCAAGCACGTAACAGATTTGATACTAGCGAACGGCCGTGCTCTTATGCCACCTTTTTATAGTAGCAGCTACAGGACCTTCCAGAAAAGGACCAATGAGAAACTGTTCCAGAACACAAGCAGTTTCAGGACCTTCCTGGCGGACCAATGGGAGTCGCTGCTGTAACCGAGCATGTGACCCCTAATCTTCAATGGGAGATCTTGCCCTGGGCATGCTCAGATGGAGAAAGAACTGCCTGCTCCAGCACTGGTTATAATAGAGGAACCAGGAGAGGCAGCAACAAGCCTCTTCACAGTATTAGACCGAGGGAGACGCTGGGACCGACGTCTCCGCTGAGCAGGCTCCACTGCGGCTGGAGATGGATGGGGGACCGCAGTGGGACTGGTTTGAGATTCCCCTTGTGCAGCAGTGGGAACTCGATCCCTAACAACCACATTCAAGAAGTTTATTAACCCTTCAGGTGCTTCACAGGAGCTGAAGCAACTTGGAAGGGAAAAATGAACATTTAACTTTTTAGTCACAAAAATGATCTTTTACAAACAATTTTTTTATTTTAACAAGGGTAAAAGGAGAAAATGGACAGAAAAAGTTGTTGTGCAATTTCTCCTGAGTACGCCGATACCCCATATGTGGGGGAAAACCACTGTCTGGGTGCACGGCAGGGCTCGGAAGGGATGGAGCGCCGTTTGACTTTTTCAAACCAAAATTGGCTGGAATTGAGATTGTACGCCATGTCGCGTTTGGAGAGCCCCTGATGTGCTTAACCCTGCTGTTCTGTTCGGGTCATAGTGACCCGAACAGAATTTTTGCGGCCCTGTAGATTTTTTTCTGTAAGTCTCTAAAACTTGAGACTCCTTGACTTTTCCTCATTTGGGGGGACCTACCTATGAGTATTTTTTTTTTCGTTTACTTTTTGCTACACGCAAAAATGTTACACTTGTTGTGTTCGGGTCATAGTGACCCAACATCGTTTTTTACAGCTGTGAGGCCATATTTTCAGTGAAATAAAGGAGTTATAACCTCAGTTGGGTCTATTTATTGCATCTACTATTGTATATCAATTGATTTATTTCCTAAATTATTTCAATGGGGTCGTACACGCGCTCTACCGGGGGTATGCATTGAGATCTGCGCACCATAAAAATGGCTTTATATTAATTATTTTTGGTGCACAGTCTATTCTAAAATGTAGAGTGCATCCGGAGAGATCACTAGGTGTGCACTACACGTGTATATTATGCGCAGAACGGACTGCTCAGAACGCGCTAAGATGTTTTCCTAATAAATTCTGTTGATAGATTGTATATTGTAAAGGAAATTTTTTCGTTTTGCTCATTGCTCTGTTTTTTCTGAATAAAAAAAAAAAAAGATTTCTATTTCCTTTTTCTTTTTTTTTTTACTACCAAACATGTTCACAAACAGTCTAGTAAGCAAAAAGTATAAAAAAAATTGAGTTAGAGTGTCTAAAATCAAGGTTTAATAAGCCGGGTCATAGTGACCCTGAACACTACAAGTGTATAGTAAATGCGAACAGAACAGCAGGGAAAACCCCCTCAAATGACACCATTTTGGAAACTAGACCCCCTAAGGAACTTATCTAGATCTGTTGTGAGCACTTTGAACCCTTAAGTGTTTCACTAAAGTTTATAATGCCTGGGTGTGAAAAAAAAATGATTTTTTTAGTCCCCAATTTTGATTTTTCCCAAGGAAATTGGACCCCAAAATTTGTTGTCCAATTTGTCCTGAGAATGCTGGTACCCCATATGTGGGGGAGAAATACTGTTTGGTTGCACTTCAGGGCCCGGAAAGGAAGTAATGACGTTTTGGAATGCAGACTTTGATGGGTGTCATGTTCAGTTTGCCGAGTCCCTGATGTGCCTAAACAGTGGAAACCCCCCACAAGTGACCCCATTTTGGAAACTAGACCCCCTAAGGAACTTATTTAGATCTGTGGTGAGCACTTTGACCCCCCAAGAGCTTCACACAAGTTTATAATGCTCGGGCATGAAAATAAAAAATCCTATTTTTTTCCCACAAAAATGATATTTAAGTCACCAATATTTTATTTTCCCAAGGGTAACATGTGAAATTGGACCATAAAAGTTGTTGTCCAATTTGTCCTGAGTACGCTGATAACCCATATGTGGGGGGGAACCACTGTTTGGGCGCACGGCAGAGCTCGGAAGGGAAGGAGTGCCATTTGACTTTTTCAAACCAAAATTGGCTGGAATCGAGATTGGACGCCATGTCGAATTTGGATAGCCTCTGATGTGCCTAAACAGTGGGATTCCCCCACAAGTGACCCCATTTTTAGAAACTAGACCCACTAAGGAACTTATCTAGATCTGTGGAGAGCACTTTGAACCCCCAAGTGCTTCACACAAGTTTATAACGTAGAGCCGTAAAGTTAAAAAATCATATTTTTTCCACAAAAATGATCTTTTCACCCCGATTTTTATTTTCCCAAGGGTAACAACACCTCAAAAGTTATTGTGCAATTTGTCCTGAGTATGCTGATACCCAATATGCGGGGGTAAACTACTGTTTGGGAGCATGACAGAGCTCGGAAGGGAAAAAGCGCAGTTTGACTTTTTCAACGCAGAATTGGCTGTATGCCATGTCGCGTTTGGAGAGCCCCTGATGTGCCTAAACAGTGGAAAGCCCCCACAAGTGACACCATTTTGGAACCTAGACCCCTTAAGAAACTTATCTAGATCTGTGGTGAGCACGTTCAACCCCCAAGTGTTTCACTAAAGTTTATAATGCCTGGATGTGAAAAAAAAAATTTTTTTCCACAAAAAAAGATTTTTTAGTCCCCATTTTCAATTTTTTTTATTTTTCCCTAGGAAATTGGACCCCAAAAGTTGTTGTCCAATTTGTTCTGAGTATGCTGATACCCCATATGTGGGGGGAAAATACTGTTTGGATGCACAGCAGGGCTCGGAAAGGAAGTAATGACATTTTGGAATGCAGACTTTGATGGGTGTCATATTCAGTTTGCAGAGCCCCAGATGTGCCTTAGCAGTGTAAACCCCACAAGTGACCCCATTTTGGAAACTAGACCCCCTAAGGAACTTATCTAGATCTGTGGTGGGCACTTTGAACCCCCAAGTGCTTCACACAAGTTTATAATGCCCGGGCATGAAAATGAAAAATCCTATTTTTTTCCCACAAAAATGATCTTTTAGTCACCAATTTTTTATGTTCCCAAGGGTAAGGGGAGAAATTGGACCCAAAAAGTTGTTGTCCAATTTGTCCTGAGTACGCTGATACCCCATATGTCGGAGAAAACTACTGTATGGGCACACGTCGGGGCTCGGAAGTGAAGTAGTGACGTTTTGCATTGCAGACTTTGATGGAATGGTCTGCCGGTGTCATGTCGCGTTTGGAGAGCCCCTGATGTGCTTAAACAGTGGAAACCCCCCACTAGACCCTTCAGGAACTTATCTAGATGTGTGGTGAGCACTTTGAGCCCCCAAGTGCTTCACAGAAGTTTATAACGCAGAGCAATAAAAATAAAAAATCATATTTTTTTCCATAAAAATGATATTTTCGCCCCCAATTTTTTATTTTCCCAAGGGTAGCAGAAGAATTTGGACCCCAAGAGTTGTTGTGCAATTTGTCCTGAGTATGCTGATACCCCATATGTGGGGCATGTTTGGGCACATGGCAGAGTTCAGAAGGGAAGGAGCACCGTTTGACTTTTTCAACGCCGAATTGGCTGGAATTGAGATCAGACGCCATGTCAAGTTTGGAGAGCCCCTGATGTGCCTAAACAGTGGAAACCCCCAATTCTAACTCCAACCCTAACCCCAACATACCCCTAATCCTAATCCCAACCCTAATCATAACCCTAACCACAAACCTAACCCTAACACACCCGTAACCCTAGTCCCAACCCTTACCCTAACTTTAGCCCCAACCCTAACCCTAATGGGAAAATGGAAATAAATACATTTTTTTAATTTTATTATTTTTCCCTAACTAATGGGGTGGTAAAGGGGTTTTTGATTTACTATTTATAGCGTGTTTTTATGATTGGCAGCTGTCACACGCTAAAAGACGCTTTTTATTGCAAAAAATAGTTTTTGCATCATCACATTTTGAGAGCTATAATTTTTTCTTATTTTGGCCCACAGAGTCATGTGAGGTCTTATTTTTTGCGGGATGAGATGACGTTTTTATTTGTACCATTTTTGGGCACATGACATTTTTTGATCGCTTTTTACGATTTTTGGGATGCAGAATGAACAAAAACCAGCAATTCATGAATTTCTTTTGGGGGCGGGCGTTTATACTGTTCCGCATGTGGTAAAATTGATAATGCAATTTTATTCTTCGGGTCAGTACGAATACAGCGATACCTCATTTGTATTTTTTTTTATGTTTTGGCGCTTTTATACAATAAAAACGATTACCGTATATACTCATGTATAAGCCGACCCGTGTATAAGTCGACCCCCTAATTTTGCCACAAAAAACTGGGAAAACTTATTGACTCGCGTATAAGCCTAGGGTGAAAAATGATTATGCCCCCATATGATGCTCCACAGATTATGCCCCAATATGCTGTACAGATTATGCCCAATATGCTCCACAGATTATGCCTCCATATGCTCCAGATTATGCCCAATATGCTTCAGAGATTATGCCCCCATATGCTCCAGATTATGCCCCCATATATTCCACAGATTATGCCCCGTATGATCCACAGATTATGCCCCCGTATGCTCCAGATTATGCCCCCATATGTTCCACAGCTTATGCCCCCATATGCTCCATATTATGCCCCCATATGTTCCACAGCTTATGCCCCCATATGCTCCAGATTATGCCCCCATATGTTCCACAGCTTATGCCCCCATGTGCTCCAGATTATGCCCCCATATGTTCCACAGCTTATGCCCCCATATGCTCCATATTATGCCCCCATATGTTCCACAGTTTATGCCCCCATATGCTCCAGATTATGCCCCCATATGCTCCAGATTATGCCCCATATGCTCCAGATTATGCCCCATATGTTCCACAGTTTATGCCCCCATATGCTCCAGATTATGCCCCCATATGCTTCAGATTATGCTCCCATATGCTCCAGATTATGCCCCCATATGCTCCAGATTATGCCCCATATGTTCCACAGCTTATGCCCCATATGCTCCAGATTATGCCCCCATATGCTCCAGATTATGCCCCCATATGCTCCAGATTATGCCCATATGTTCCACAGCTTATGCCCCCATAGGCTCCATATTATGCCCCATATGCTCCAGATTATGCCCCCATATGCTGCACAATTATGCTCCATAGTATAGGCCTCATATGCTGCTGCTGCAAAAAAAAATATATACTCACCTCTCGTCGCTGGGGGCCAGGTGCCGGTGTCCTGAGCAGGTGGTGACAGCGGCGCGCTATGGGGGACAGGTGCCGGTGTCACCGCTCGCTCAGGACCCCGGCACCTGAGATATTTACCTGTCCTCTCTGCACCGCTGCGCTGCTCCCTCGGTCTGACTCCCCTGGCTGTGAATGATCTGGCAGGGGGCGGGGCACGCACTAACGACGTCATCGTGCCCTCTGCCTGAACATTCACAGCCAGAGGAGTCAAACCGAGGGAGCAGCGCGCAATGGTGGCACGGGGACAGGTAAATATAGCTATACTCACCCCTCCGCCGCACGTCTCTGCAGCCTCTCCTCTTCTCCCGGCGCTCTCCGCAGCGCTTCAGTCCTGCAGCGGTCACGTGCTACCGCTCATTAAAGTCATGAATATGTGCATATTCATGACTTTAATGAGCGGTGCCATGTGACTGCTGCAGGAAGGAGCTGGAGATCGTGGGAGAAGAAGGGGGGCTGCAGAGACCGTGCCGGCGGAGAGGTGAGTATGATCCGACACCCCCGCTCCCCCTCCCCCGCCGACCCCGTATATGACCCACATATAAGCAGAGAGGGGGACTTTCAGCCCTAAAAAATGGGCTGAAAATCTCGGCTTATACATGGGTATATACGGTATATAAAAAAAATAATTATTTTAGCATCGCTTTATTCTGCGAGCTATAACTTTTTTATTTTTTCACTGATGATGCTGTATTGTGGCTCATTTTTTGCGGGACAAGATGACGTTTTCAGCGGTACCATGTTTATTTATATCCGTCTTTTTGATCGCATGTTATTCCACTTTTAGTTCGGCGGTATGATAATAAATCATTGTTTTTTTAGCCTTTTTTTTAAGTGGTTCACTAAAGGGGTTAACTAATGGGACAGGTTTATAGGGCGGGTTGTTACGGATGCGGCGATATCAAATATGTGTACTTTTATTGTTTGTTTTTTTTATTTACATGAAGAAAGGAATTTATTGGGGAATATTTTTTTTTTATTATTTATTTATGAATTTTTTTTTACACTTGTTATTTTTATTTTTTTTACTTTTGTCCCAGGGTGGGACATCACTGTATAAGGTCAGATCGTTGGTCTGACAGTGTGCACAGCACTCTGTGAGACAAGCGATCTCACTGGCATTGCTGCAGGCTTTCTCAGCACCTGCTCTCAGCAGGCACTGAGGAAGCCGCCTCCCTGCAGGACCCGGAGTGACCCCGCAGCCATCTTGAATCCAGGGTCCTGCAGTGAGGAGGGTCCCTCGGAAGCAGCGTGACACATCGCGCTGTTCTGAGGGTCTCAGGGGAGCACGCAGGGAGCCCCCTCCCTGCGCGATGCTTCCCTATACCGCTGGAACACTGCGGTCATCTTTGATCGCAGTGCGCCAGGGGTTAATATGCCGGGAGCGGTCTGTGACTGGCGCATCCAGACTAATGTGAATAGGTTTTTTTGTCTTTTGAATGTTAGCTTAGTGACCGAGCACCAGGTGGTTTTACAGTTATATGAAAAAGTTTGGGCACCCCTATTAATCTTAAGCTTAATGTTTGATAAAAATTGGTGTTTTTGCAACAGCTATTTCAGTTTGATATATCTAATAACTATTGGACACAGTAATGTTTCTGCCTTGAAATGAGGTTTATTGTACTAGCAGAACATGTGCAATCTGCATTCAAACAAAATTTGTCTTTTACGCAAAGCCTAATAATCCATCCTTGTTAATAATGCAACACTGGCTGTAGCTGCAAGGAACACGTAAACCCTTTTGATCTAGTGGCGGTGGATGATCAGACGTGGAGGATGACCTGATTAAAAAAAATAGGCCCAATTTCTAGCAGTGGGTCTCATAGACTTGGTAAACATTTCCCCTTGGGGGTGCACATATTTTTTGTATTTTGGTGATCATAACACCCTTGCCAAAACAGAGTGGCCGGAGCATGACTGAATACGTTCACCCTGGTGTTCAAGTGGTGGTTGACGGTGAGGATTAGGAGGAGGAGGACACCAAATAGCCAAAATCAGGAAGCGTATATCCATGTTTGGTTGTGAAGAGGTGCATAGGAATACACCTCCCAAAAAAACACTGCATTTAAGTTTATGCTTCGCTGTCATCATTTGGTGGTGTCGAGAAGTCAGGCTCAATCCATCCCTTGTTCATTTTTATAAGAGTCAGCCTGTCTGCATTTCCCATAGAAAGGCTAATGCGCTTATCTGTGATAATGCCATCAGCAGCACTAAAAACCCGCTCGGACAAAACGCTAGCGGCAGAGCAGGCCAAGACCTCCAAGGCATAGAGAGACAGCTCATGCCACGTGTTCAGCTTGGATGCCCAATAATTAAAAGGCACAGAGGAATCACGGAGGACATTGGTAAGGTCAGCAAGGTACTCCCTCAGCATCTTAGAGAAGATTGCATTCCTTGTGAGATTACCCGTTGCCTCAGTGCATGGGCGATGGGAGGTCTTAGAAAACTGTCCCAGAACTTTGCCAGTGTTCCCCTACCTCTGCTGGAGTGGACTTGTGTCTGTCCTGCTTGCTTGGCCAGCTAACTGTTATCTCTGCCGCCAGCATTTTTTAATAATTCTGCAACAATGGCCCTATGGTACTGCACCATTTTGGTACACCTGTCTGCCTCTGGAACAAGAGATTGAAAGTTATCCTTGTACCGTGGGTCTAAAAGTGTCACTAGCCAGTAATGACTGGTACCCAATATTTTGACAATACGAGGGTCACAGGAAAGGCAGCGTAACATAAAGTCAGCCATGCTTACCAGACTGGTAACAGGCAAGCCTTCTGTGACTTCACCAACAGGACGACTGACCAAGGTGTCTTCCTCCTGCTCCTCTTCCTTTTCCTCCTCATCCCTGTCCTCAGGCCATCCACGCTGAACAGACGCTATGACAGTTGTATTTGTAGTCCCATCTATAGCACATGAAAGTAGCTCCGTTCTTACTCCTCCTCCTCTTCCTTATTGTCAACCAATCCACGTTGGGATGACACGAGGCTGGGCTGTGTGTAATCACAATGTATGGTTCCTTGATCCATGTCCTCGTGCTCCGCCTGTAATGCCTCCATTGTGAGCAGAGAGCTTTTCAGAATGCAGATGAGCGGGATGGTGACGCTAATTATGGCGTCATCGCCGCTCACCATCTTGGTGGACTCCTCAAAGTTTTGGAGGATGCTACATATGTCTGATGTCCATGTCCACTCCTGAGGTTTTATGTGTGAAATCAAACCTGAAAAACTACGATCTTGTTGATGCTGGTATTCAACCACTGCCCGCTTCTGCTCACAAATCATTTCTAACATATGCAGTGTAGAGTTCCAACACGTGGGGACATCACACACCAGTCGGTGAGCCTGAATCTGCAACTACTGCTGAAGCACGGCAATGGCGGCAAAAGCTTTAGCTGACTTACAAAAATGTGCACGCAGGCGGCGTACTTTAACCAGCAGATCCAGCAGCTCCGGATAGCTTTATAGGAAACGTTGAACAACGAGGTTCAACACATGGGCCAGGCATGGTACGTGTGTCAGTTTGCCTCGCCTCAAAGACACCACCAGGCTCCTGCCATTGTCACACACAACCATGCCTGACTGAAGATTTAGCGGTGTCAGCCACACATCTGCCTGCTCTTTCAGCGCTGTCAACAACTCTTCAGCATTGTGCGGTTTGTCACCTAGGCAAATTAGCTTCAGCACAGCCTGTTGCCGCTTTGCTTTGGCAGTGCTGCAGTGCTTCCAGCTTGTGACTGATGTGCTCATTTCTGACATGGAGGCTGAAGAGGAGGAAGTGAAAGATCTGTACACAGTGGGGGCAACCCTGATTGACATAGGGCCCGCAATCCTTGGCATCGGGAAGACGTGTTCCATCCCAAGGTCTGACTGGATCCCAGCTTCCATCATGTTAACCCAGTGTGCCGTCAGTGAGATGTACCGTCCCTGGCCAGAAGCACTTGTCCACTTGTCCATTGTTAGGTGACCTTTCCCAGTAACTGCATTGTTGAGGGCACGGGTAATGTTGTGGGACACGTGATTGTGTAATGCAGGGAAGGCACAGTGGGAGAAATAGTGGCGGCTGGGGACAGAGTACCTTGTGACGGCCGACGCCATCAGGTTGCGGAAAGCTTCCGTCTCCAGAAGCCTAAAAGGCAACATTTTGACCGCAAGCAGACGAGAAATATGAGAATTGAGTACTGTGGCCTGTGGGGCGTTGGCTGCGTATTTCCACTTACGTTCCAATGAGTGGGGTATGGACAACTGAAGGCTGCACTGGGACAAGGGCGTGGATGAGCTTGATGATGGTGCTATTTGACTGTGGGCAACGGCAGGTGCAGAGCATCTTCGCATGCACCGTGGACAGGGGATTGGCTTGCACGCACAACAGTGGAAAAAGCAGTGGTGTCACCCGCAGACACTGTTCCTGGAGCCTGGGGTTGGGCCTACAAAGTCGGGTGCTTTGCTGCCATGTGCCTGATCATGCAGGTGGTGGTAAGGCTGGTAGTTTAGCTACCCCTGCTGATGCTGGCATGACAGGTGTTGCAAAAAATAAAAAAATAACCAGACTCGGGAAGACCTAACAGTTGGACTGGCAACTTCCGTCAGGTTGGTGTTACGGGGAACAGTTGCACGCCTTCTGTCTGCAACCACCACACTGCTTCTTCCTGCCTGAAGTGGTGCGACGCCTACCTCCCCCTGTGTGCCGTTGTCCTCACTCTGCATGTCCTCCTGCCAGGTTGGGTCTGTTACTACATCATCCACCAACTAGTGTTGAGCATTCCGATACTGCAAATATCGGGTATCGGCCGATATTCGCGGTATCGGAATTCCAATACTGAGTTCCGATACTTTTTGCATATCGAATATCGATACTTTTGCATATCAGGTCCCCCGATGTAATCCTGAAAGGGTTAACGCTTACTGCCGTGACCACAGCTAATGCTGCCAGCGTCGCAGTAAACCCCCGAATGAATCATCTCTTCTCCCAGCTGACAGGAGAGGAAGTGATTAGTGTGGGAAGCTTAATTGATTGCTTCCCACTTTCACTTCAGGTCAGCCGGGACACCGCACAGCATCAGTGACGTCAGAGGGAGTCCCGGCTGACCTGAAGTGAAAGTGGGAAGCAATCAATTAAGCTTCCCACACTAATCACTTCCTCTCCTATCGGCCGGGAGAGGAGCGCATTCATTTGGGAGCTTACAGCTGAGCAGAAAGCATTAGCTGCACTGCTTGGCTGTAAGCCAGTTAACCCTTTGTGAAGGATTACAGCGTGGGACCTGACAGAGCGGCGGATAGGTAAGGATAATGTTGTTTTATTATTTTTTCTTTATTACAGGAGAGCAAGGGCTTCGCACGGATTACCAGTTAAATAAAAGATGGTCTAAAAATGTGTGTTTATTTCATTAAAATTATTTATTATTAAAGTGTGTGTGTTTTTTTATTTCCTTCAATAGGATAAATAATTGAGAGTTGTCTAATTGACAACTCTCAATTATTAACCTGGCTTAAAGTCACCTTTCAATAGCAAGGTGGCTTTAACCCATTATTAACCCATTAAATGCACCCTCCCTAGGCTAATATTATCTGCCCCCACTCACTGGCTTTGACTGTCTGGTTGAGAAAATACAGCGGGAGCCCATGCATTTTTTTTCAACGAATTTACACCTTTAATTATCCCCTACATGTATGAAATTTTGCACACATGCACTCATGTAATTGTTAGTGAAAACCATATATCAAACTACATGAAATGACATGGTTAACTGTATGTAAACCATGTGTCATTTCATGTCGGGTGGTTCTGTAATTTCACAAAAGCCGGCAATTGAATTAGCGGCTATTATACTATGTAGAAGTGTATGAACTATAAATATATGTATATATATATATATATATATGTCACAATGACATATATATATATATATATGATATATATATATATATATATATGTATTCTATGTTTGTATATCTAGTGTTTACAAGGAAAGAACGGGTTTATTTTAATTCCGATATTTCTGTCCAATTGACTTGCATTGGTTTCCGGTATCGGAATCGGCGATATCCGATACTTTTTGGGTATCGGTCCGATCCAATCCGATCCGATATTTCTTAATATCGGAAAGTATCGCTCAACACTACCACCAACTCATCTTCCACTTCCCCACCCTGGTCCTCCTCCTGACTTTCTGGCAATTGTGTCTTATCATCGTCCACCTCTTGTGACCGTGGCTGCTCAAAGATTTGTGCAACGCTACATGGAATATCATCTTGCCCCGCTTCTAGTGATACCGCTGCAACAAATGTTTTTTTTGTTTCTTTTTTTTTATGGCTAAATAGTGTTGTATACGGTAAGTACAGTTTCACCCAGGACAAAAAAAGGAAAAATGCAGTAAACTGGCCAAACTTTGAGCACGCACAGATATGAGCTGTCACGGAGATACCACTGCAACAAATGTGTTTTTTTGTTTCTTTTTTTATGGCTAAATAGTGTTGTATGTAAGTACAGTTTCACCGAGTACAAAAAAAGAAAAATGCAGTAAACTGGCCAAATTTGAGCATACACAGATATGAGCTGGCACGGAGATACCGCTGCAACAAATGTGTTTTTTTGTTTCTTTTTTTTTTATGGCTAAATAGTGTTGTATATAAGTACAGTTTCACCCAGGACAAAAAAAAGAAAAATGCAGTAAACTGGCCAAACTTTGAGCACGCGTAGATATGAGCTGGCACGGAGTTACCACTATGACAAATGTGTTTTTTTTGTTTCTTTTTTATATGGATAATTAGTGCTGTATATAAGTTCAGTTTCACACAGGACAAAAAAGAAAAACACTGTAAACTGGCCAAACTTTGAGCACACACAGATATGAGCTGCCACGAAGATACCACTACGACAAATGTGTGTCCTGTTTTTTTTTATTTTTGGGCTAACTAGTGCTGTATTTCAGTACTGTGACACCCAGGACAAAAAAGGAAAACTGGCTTAAACTGGCCAAACTTTGAGCACGCACAGATATCAAGTGGATTCTGGTGAGCGTTTAGCACACTTATGTGTACAGTCATGGACAAAAGTTTTGAGAATGACACAAATATTAATTTTTACAAAGTCTACTGCTTCACTTTTTCTAATGGCAATTTGCCTATACTCCAGAATGTTATAAAGAGTGATCAGCTTAACAGCAATTACTTGCAAAGTCAATATTTGGCTAGAAAATGAACTTTATCCCCCAAAACACATTTCAACATCATTGCAGCCCTGCCTTAAAAGGACCAGCTAACCTCTTTTCAGTGATTGCTCCATTAACACAGGTGTGGATGAGGACATGGCTGGAGATCAATCTGTCATGATTAAGTAAGAATGACACCACTGGACACTTTAAAAGGAGGCTGGTGCTTGGCATCATTGTTTCTCTTCTGTTAACCATGGTTATCTCTAAAGAAACACGTGCAGTCATCATTGCAATGCACAAAAATGGCCTAACAGGGAAGAGTATCGCAGCTAGAAAGATTGCACCTCAGTCAACAATCTATCGCATCATCAAGAACTTCAAGGAGAGAGGTTCCATTGTTGCCAAAAAGGCTCCAGGACGCCCAAGAAAGACCAGCAAGCGCCAGGACCATCTCTTAAAAGTGTTTCAGCTGCGGGTTCTGGCTACCAGCAGTGCAGAGCTTGCTCAGGAATGGCAGCAGGCAGGTGTGAGTGCATCTGCACGCACTGTGAGGCGGAGACTCTTGGAGCAAGGCCTGGTCTCAAGGAGGGCAGTAAAGAAGCCACTTCTCTCCAGAAAAAACATCATGGACAGACTGATATTCTGCAAAAGGTAAAAGGCAGTGGACTGCTGAGGACTGGGGTAAAGTTATTTTCTCTGATGAATCCCCTTTTCGATTGTTTGGGACATCAGGAAAACGCCTCATTCGGAGAAGACAAGGTGAGCGCTACCACCAGTCTTGTCTCATACCAACTGTTAAGCATCCTGAAACCATTCATGTGTGGGGTTGCTTCTCAGCCAAGGGAATCGGCTCTCTCACAGTCTTGCCTAAAAACACAGCCATGAATAAAGAATGGTACCAGAATGTCCTCCAAGAGCAACTTCTCCCAACCCACCAAGAGCAGTTTGGCGATCAACAATGCCTTTTCCAGCATGATGGAGCACCTTGCCATAAAGCAAAGGTGATAACTAAATGGCTCAGGGAACAAAACATAGAGATTTTGGGTCCATGGCCTGGAAACTCCCCAGATCTTAATCCCATTGAGAACTTGTGGTCAATCATCAAGAGACGGGTGGACAAACAAAAACGTAAAAATTCTGACAAAATGAAAGCATTGATTGTGCAAGAATGGACTGCTATCAGTCAGGATTTGGTCCAGAAGTTGATTGAGAGCATGCCAGGGAGAATTGCAGAGGTCCTGAAGAAGAAGGGTCAACACTGCAAATATTGACTTGCTGCATTAACTCATTCTAACTGTCAATATAAGCTTTTGTTACTCATATGTTTGCAATTATATTTCTGTCTGTGATAAAAACATCTGTCAAACACACATAAAAACCAGAGGGCAGCAGATCATGTGAAAATATAATATTTGTGTCATTCTCAAAACTTTTGGCCATGACTGTAGTGCCATGTATCTGTGTTAGTTAGCCATAATTCAGCCCCGTGACTTGTGCAATGTATTCCAGCTTGTTGTAATGTCTTTGCACTGCATGTAATTAGATGCATCCTGTTCAGTGAGTGTAATGCTGGCAGCTTAAGTTGCTTAGATCCTGCTGCTGATGTAATAGCATCCTGTATTATTGCTGTTGCTGTTATCTGCCAGTACTGAAACTATACTGTATTTTCCCTTATAGTTTTTACCTGATCTCATCCACCATTGTGTTCACCAATTTCCTCCATTATATCATCCGTTATCATCTACCATTGTTGTTCACATCATCTCAATAAACATAGACTTAAGCACACAGTATTTTACTGGGAGTGGATGACGGGTTTAGCCGTATGCTGGAAGCCACACAGTCATACGTGGAAAAATGCTAGAACAGTAAAAACGGAACCGTCGGTCGCAGGCGGTGGTTACACAGGCTATACATGACCGCTATCACCCAGACTGCACCGCATACGGGTATTACAGCAGCCGCCATACAGCCGCAGAGAGTAAGAGCACAGTGCTCAGTAAAAACAGAACTGCCGGTCGCAGGCGGTGGTTACACAAGCTATACGTGACCGCTATCACTCAGACTGCACCGCATATGGGTATTGCAGCAGCCGCCATACAGCCACAGAGAGTAAGGGCACAGTGCTCAGTAAAAACTGACCGCCGGTCACACGCGGTGATTGCATAGACTGTACGGGACCGCTACCACCCAAACTGCTCCGCATACGGTTATCACAGCAGCCTCCATACAGCCGCAGAACGTTACTGCAGCCCTCCAATAAGTGCTACATCATTCCCGACACTCATAGACTCAGTTTCCCGCCAAAATACTCAGCAGAACGCAGCTAAGCTCACCATGTCTCAAAACAGCACATCCTCACTCAAAACAAGGTCACGAGCAAGCTCCAGCAGGTCGTCATTAGCTCACTGCTGTCGCCCGCGCCGAACCTGAGGCAGCCAAAGCAAGATCCTCCTTCGCCGAAAAAGAGATGCACCTAAAGCTGAGGCAGGCGGAGCAAGATGCAGATAGCGCACGTTTGCAAGCTGAAACTGCACGTTTGCAAGCAGAGAGAGAGGCCGAAACCGCACGCCTGCAAGTGGAAACTGCACGTTCGCGAGCAAAGCTAGAAAAACTTGCGGCAGACAAAGAGACAGAAGCTCCAATTGCTAAAGCAGAGTATTTGGAAGCCATGAAGGATCCTGATTGTGAGAGACGCAGCAACTTTCCCGGACCAGATCTAGAACAGCAAGATCCAGCGCAGCGTTTCGCAGAGTACGTCCGTCAACATTCTGGCATCGATGACAACCCTGGCGCACCACATCGACCAGCCTACGCCGGTTACCAGCGATCCAACCCCAAACTTCGTTACCACCAACAAGGAGTCGTCCAGCACAGAGATATCGACCACAGCGGCTGTTCCACTGAGCAGAAGGTACAGTTCCCATCCCGCCTTAAAGAGACACTTTCTTCACCGAGAAGATACTGCACAGACTATACGAAGCCAGAAGCGTCTCACAGGTATGGTGATACACCATACACTAGATATGACTATAACACACCAGCTCGTGCCAACACCGACCAAGCCACCATAGACTTTGCAAAGTTCCTTGCCCACCAAGAACTGGTTACAAAAGGACTTGCAAAGTTCACTGATAAACCCGAGAACTATAGGTGATGGCGAGCCTCGTTCCAGAACGCCATTCATGGTCTGGACCTTTCTAGTAGTGAGGAGTTAGATCTCCTAGTAAAGTGGCTCGGAAGTGAGTCAGTCGAGCATGCCAAAAGACTAAGAGACATTAATATAAAGCATCCACACACAGGTCTACGTAAAGTGTGGGAAAGACTTGATGAATGCTATGGTACAGTAGAAGTCATAGAGAATGCTTTATACAAAAGAATTGATGATTTTCCTAAGATAGGACCTAAAGGTTATCAAAAACTTAGAGAATTGAGTGATTTATTATTAGAGTTACAGGTTCCCCAGGAGGTAGGAGATTTGCCCGGATTGGCATTCTTAGACACCGCTAGGGGTGTCAATCCGATAATACAAAAACTTCCTTACAACCTACAAGAAAAGTGGGTTACATATGGTTCACGGTATAAACAAAATCATAAAGTACCATTCCCTCCTTTCACAGCGTTCGTAGAATTTGTCACCCAACAAGCTAAGATCAGAAATGACCCTAGTTTTGACTTCACTCTGTCATGTTCCACTGCCCCCGGTGTCAAACCCACACAAAACTAACATTGTTTCCACAGGCCCTCCTCACAATGCGAGTAAACCCCCTCCAGATGAGAACAAGCTTCAGGATGTCAGTAAACAGTGTCCTGTACACAAGAAACCACATCCTCTACTAAAATACAGAGCCTTCACGGAGAAGTCTTTGGAGGATCACAAAGGTTTCCTGAAAGAGAACAACATCTGCTTCAAATGTTGTGCCACAACCTCTCACCTTGCCAGGGATTGTGAAGCTAGCGTGAAATGTACAGAATGCAGCAGCACGTATCACAATACAGCCTTGCACCCTGGATCACCTCCACGAATGTCATCACAAGCAGAGGAGCACGATGGGAAGGAGAAGAACACTGATGAAGATACCCCTGTGGTCAGCTCTCAATGTACTGAGATCTGTAAGGGACTCACAGGAGGAAGGTCCTGTTCAAAAATCTGCCTTGTCCGAGTCTATCCTGCAGGCCGCAAGGACAAAGCCCTCAAGATACATGCAATCCTGGATGATCAAAGTAACAGGTCTCTAGCCAGATCCATCTTCTTTGACAACTTCAGCATTGTAGGCCCTGGTTCTCCCTACTCCCTGAGGATGTGTTCAGGTACCATTGAGACGGCGGGGAGAAAAGCAACCGGATACAAGCTGGAGTCCATAGATGGTCAAACCTGCATATTGCTACCAACCATCCTGGAGTGCAAACAGATTCCCGACAAAAGGTCAGAGATACCTTCACCAGAGGTGGCGACACATCACCCCCATCTGAAGTGTATAGCCCACCTGATACCTGAGTTGGATTCAGAAGCCCCAATAGCTCTACTCCTGGGAAGAGAATATATTAACGGCTCCAGAAATGCTCCGTACGCTTAGAGGCTCGCCCTTGGATGGGTCATCATAGGAGACGTCTGTCTAGGAGGAGCACACAAGCCGGCCTCAGTCAACAGTATGCTCACCAGCACACTAGAAAATGGACGTCCGTCTCTCTTCCAGCCATGTCACAATAGTCTGCTCGTAGAGGAATTACCAAACAGCACTCCCCTACCTTGCCCATTCTCAGTACCTATCAACGAAGACCACGCCTGTGAAGGGGAACAAGACCACATGGGATGTACAGTCTTCCACAGGACAAAGGAAGACGACAAGGTAGCGATGTCCATAGAAGATAGGATGTTCCTGGACATCATGGATAAACAAATAGTCAAAAACAAATCGAACAATTTGGTCACACCTTTACCATTTCGACCTCAGAGAAGGTGCCTACCCAACAACAGGGAACTGGTCTACAGCCGATTCCTCTCCCTCAGGCACAAGCTTCAGAAGTCACCTGTGACTAAGGAACACTTCTTTGCCTTCATGGAGAAAATATTCCAGAACAACCACGCAGAGATTGCACCTGCACTACGGCCCTCAGAGGAGTGTTGGTACCTACCCATCTTCGGAGTATACCATCCCAAGAAGCCAGGTCAAATAAGAGTGGTATTCGACTCAAGTTCCAAATGTGAAGACGTCTCATTAAATGATGTCCTACTGTCGGACCCAGACCTCAACAACAGACTTCTGGAAGTACTACTCTCTGTCCGCAGAGATACGGTGGCATTTATGGCTGACAAACAACAGATGTTCCACTGTTTTCTCATCAAAGAGGAACACAGAAACTACTTGAGGTTCTTCTGGTACCGTGACAATGACCCGGACAAAGACATCACAGAGTACCGGATGAGGGTACACATCTTCAGGAACAGCCCTTCCCCAGCAGTCGCTATCTACGGCCTCCAAAATCTGCCAAACAAGGCGAAGGAAAGTATGGGTCAGACGTCAGATCCTTCGTAGAAAAGGACTTCTGCTGTATGTAGATGACTGTTTGAAGTCCATACCAACAAATGAGGCTGCAATCAGTCTACTAAAAAGGGCTCAAGAAATGCTCGCTCCGTCTAACCTAAGGTTACACAAGATTTTCTCCAACAGTCGAGAGTTGATGGAATCATTTCGCTCTCAAGACTATTCCAGCGATCTAAAGGAACTAGACCTAATAATTGACACTCTTCCCATGCAGCGGAGTCTTGGATTGCTTTGGGATCTAAAGATGGATGCCTTCACCTTTCAGATTAGTAAAGATGAGAAACCCTTCACGCGCAGAGGAGTTCTTTCTTTCGTGAATAGTCTATACGACCCCATGGGATTCGTAGCTCTGGTTGGGATGATCCACTGCCAGAAGAAAAGAGAGACCTGTGGGCAGAGTGGAGGTAGTCTCTTGAGGCCTTGACTGACCTTTGTGTGAAACGACTGTATGCTCCAGGGCCATCCACAGTCAAGACACAAAGATTTTGTATCTTCTGCGAAGCATCAGTCAAAGCAATCGCAGCAGTAGTGTACCTCAAAACCATAGATGTCAACGAACAGAGCCACATCGGGTTTGTGATGAGCCCCGACTAAACTGGCACCACTCCGCGAACACACCATGCCCAGACTGGACCTCTGCGCTGCTGTCCTCGCAGTTGAGTTGGCCGAGCTTATCTCAGGTGAGATGAATCTGGAGACCAAAGAAGTAGAGTTCTACACTGATAGCAAAGTGGTACGGGGATACATCTGCAATGAAACGCAACGCTTTTATGTCTACGTCAGCAACCGGATACTGAGGATAAGAAGATCTACCTGCCCTAGACAGTGGCACTATGTACCTACTCACCTCAATCCTGCAGACCATGTGACTAGATCCGTTGCTTCAAGTCATCTTAAGGACATTACATGGTTCACAGGCCCTGCTTCCTTGCATCTGGAAAGAACCAGGGTTACAATACTTTGTGTTGTACAAAAGGGAACCTACACCAGAGGAATAGAGAACCTCAACAAGGGACAACCCGTTCCTGGAGACAGCGTGCTGAAGAAGCTTACTCCGATTAGGCCGCTGACAGCACTTTTCAGTGATTCCGGAGACCGACAGTCCTTACACCTGCAATGCTACTCACACAGAAAACCTGTGTCTCGAGAGCTCCACTCGGAGAATTCAACGATAAAAGACCTCTACAGGCGACAGTGGAGGCAAGTGCAAAGCGTGTCCAATGTCTTTTGGGACAGATGGAGGAAGCAGTATCTCTCCACTCTGCAAACGAGGATGAAGTGTCAGAAAGACCGCCCAAACATCCAACCTGGTGATGTTGTACTCGTCAAAGACAGTCAGTCGCATCGAAACGAGTGGCCACTCGGCCTAGTCACCAAGCCTCTTCCCAGCAAGCATGAGAAAGTACGCAAAGTAGAGGTCAGAGTGTGCAAACTTGGGGAAAACAAACTGTTTCTCAGGCCAGTTACAGAACTTGTGTTGTTATTTTCCCCAAAGGAACCAAATAGTGGCATCCGTTCATGCCAAGCGGGAGTGTTCTGCCCTCTTATGTGCAGCAAGTTAATTACCAGTTATGACCACTAGATGTCATTAGATGTTCCCATTTGCCTTGTTCCAGGATTCAGGAACGTTTCCCCTTTAATGGGGCAATGTGTTATGGTTAGGAACTGCCCCCTTAGCTTCCCGTGGAAATCTAATCACCCGGGCTTTCTGAAGAGATGCACGTGTGTCTTGCTCTCTGTAAATCACGGCTTCTGTCAAGCGGATTCTGGTGAGCGTTTAGCACAGTTATGTGTAGTGCCACGTATCTGTGTTAGTTAGTAGTGTTGAGCGATACTGCTCGATATCTAAAAATATCGTATCGAAATGGTATCGCCGATATCACTAAATATCGTCTATATCCGATTCCGATACCGGAAGTCCAATGTAAGTCTATGGGAACAAAAAATCGCAACTATAAAAAACCTTTATTTCCTTGTAAACACTAAATATACACACATAGAATACATATATATATATATATATATACATGTCATTGTGACATATATATATACATATATGTATAGTTTATACACTTCTACATAG
Organism: Oophaga sylvatica; assembly: GCA_033576555.1. NCBI lineage: Eukaryota > Metazoa > Chordata > Amphibia > Anura > Dendrobatidae > Oophaga > Oophaga sylvatica. The sequence goes on along the minus strand of JARQOD010000001.1, from coordinate 334,898,338 downwards.
TAAAATATCCTCTGATTCAATTGCCGGGTAAAGCCGGCTTCTGTGAAAAGACAGAAGCACCCGACATGAAATGACACTTGGTGTACATAGGGTTAACCATGTCTTTTCATGTCGTTTGCAATCTGATTTGCACAAACAATTACATCAGTCTATGTGTGCAAAATTTCACACCTGTAGGGGTTAATTAAAGGTGTAAATTCGTTGTAAAAAAACGGACTTTTTTGCTACGAATTTACACCTTTAATTAACCCCTACAGGTGTGAAATTTTGCACACATAGACTGATGTAATTGTTTGTGCAAATCAGATAGCAAAGGACATGAAAAGACATGGTTAACCCTATGTACACCAAGTGTCATTTCATGTCGGGTTCTGCATTTTCACAAAAGCCGGCAATCGAATTAGCGGCTATTATACTATGTAGAAGTGTATGAACTATAAATATAAATATATATATATATATATATGTGTCACAAATTCAATGACATGTATATATATATGAGGTGTAAAATTGTTTAAAAAAATGCGTGGGCTCCCGCCCTATTTTCGCAACCAGACAGACAAAGCCAGCGAATGGGGGCAGATAATAATAGCCCAGAGAGGGACCATTATTTTTGGCCCCCCCTGGCTACTAACATCTGCCCCCAGACACCCCAGAAAAGACAAATCTATATTTAGATTCGCCCTTTCTGGCACTTTGCCCGTCCATTCCCATTGCCCTGTAGCGGTGGCGAATGGGTTAATAAGGGGTTAAAATGACCTTGCAATTGAAAGGTCACTTTAAGCCAGGTTAATAATTGAGAGCTGTCAATTAGACAACTATCAATTATTAATCCTATTGTATGAAAGAAAAATCAAACACACACACTTTAATAAAAAAGAAGTTTAATGAAATAATCACACAGTTTTGACCATATTTTATTTACCTGCTAAAACCATTTCCTGTAATAAAAATAAAATAATAAAGCAACATTATTCTTACCTATCCCATGCACAGTCAGGTCCCACGGTGTAATCCTTCAGAAAGGGTTAATGTTTACTGCAGGGACCGCAGCTAATGCTGCAGCCTCACAGTAAACCCCCAAATGAATGAGCTCCTCTCCTGGCTGACAGGAGAGGAAGTGGAAAGCTTAATTGATTGCTTTCCACTTTCACTTCAGGTCAGCCAGGGACACAATCAGTGATGTCAGAGGGAACTGATTAACAAAAATAGGGGTTCCCTTGAAAAAAAAATGGCGTGGGGTCCCCCCTATTTTTGTTAACCAGCCAGATGAAGCAGACCGCTGAGGCCTGGATTTTCAGGCTGTTAAGGAGCCAAGATCCATGGACCTTGCCAGCCTGATAATACCAGGCCACAGCAGTCTGCATATCTTGGCTGATTAACAAAAATAGGGGATCCCCTCGAAAAAAATTGGCGTGGGGTCCCCCCTATTTTTGTTAACCAGCCAGATGAAGCAGACCGCTGAGGCTGGTTTTTCAGGCTGGTAAGGATCCAATATCCATGGACCTTGCAAGCCTGATAATACCAGGCCACAGCAGTCTGCTTAGCTTGGCTGGTTAACAAAAATAGGGGATCCCCTCGAAAAAAAAACGGTGTAGGGGTCCCCCTATTTTTGTTAACCAGCCAAGTAAAATGCAGACTGCTGCGGCCTGGTATTAAAAGACTGTCAAGGCCCATGGATTTTGGCCCTCAACAGCCTGATAATACCAGGCTACAGCAGCCCCACATTTGGCGCATCAAAAGATGTGCCAATTGTGGCACTTTACCCGGCTCTTCCCACTGCCCTGTAGCGGTGGCAAGTGGGGTAATAAGGGGTTAATGTCACCGTTGATTGCACGGTGACAATAAGCCCGGTTAATAATGGAGAGGTGTCAATAAGACACCGATCCATTATTAATCCCAAAGTTATTAAATGTTTAAAAAAAAGACACAGCAAGAAAAAAGTCTTTTAATGAAATAAAAGAGACAACACAGTTTTCATTTCTTTTATTGTACTCTCATTCCTGCGACGCCATTGATCTCCTGTAAAAAAAGAAAAAAAAAAAACCAACAGTATACCACCTGTCCGACGCAGTCCATAGTAACGAGTGTCCCACGACGATCCAGCTCTGCTACATCGCAATGACAGGCAGAGCCTGTCATCGCGACGCAGCACAGCTGATTACCTGCTTCCCCGGCGGTGACGTTATCGGACTGACTGCTTTACGGCCGGGATTACCCAGCAGTCACTGCAGTTATCGCGAGAAACTGCATGTGACCGCCGGGGAGAAGAGGATGGCGGCCATGAAGCAGTCCAGGCCGTGACCGCCGGAGATCTTCTGCCAGGTAAGTGCCGCTGACTCCTGACAGACCCGACCGACGGACACTGACAGTGACAGACCCGACCGACGGACACTGACAATGACAGTGACAATCCCGATTCCGGTATTCGATATGACGAAAATATCGGTATTCGGAATCGAAAGGCCGATACAGCTAATATCGGCCGATATCCGATATTTGCAGTATCGTATCGCTCAACACTATTAGTTAGCCATAATTCAGCCCCGTGACTTGTGCAATGTATTCCAGCTTGTTGTAATGTCTTTGCACTGCATGTAATTAGATGCATCTGTTCAGTGAGTGTAATGCTGCAGCTTAAGTTGCTTAGATCTGCTGCTGATGTATAGCATCCTGTTTTATTGCTGTTGCTGTTATCTGCCAGTACTGAAACTATACTGTATTTTCTCTTATAGTTTTTACCTGATCTCATCCACCATTGTGTTCACCAATTTCCTTCATTATATCATCCGTTATCATCTACCATTGTTGTTCACATCATCTCAATAAACATAGACTTAAGCACCCATACAGTATTTTACTGGGAGTGGATGACGGGTTTAGCCGTATGCTGGAAGACACACAGTCATACGTAGAAGAAGGCAGAACACATGGTTTGTGGGAATGCCCAATAATTCAAAAATTCTGGGCTGAGGTAATTAAATACATACAGAGAATCTGGAAGGTTGAGATACCCAAAAATGTACAGGCATGTGTTTTTCATTTCATTAGCCTGATAAATGAATCAAATAATAAAATATATAGTGCTCCCGATGCTGTACATATTGTTCTGCTGGCAGTTAAGAAATGTATCTTGAGACACTGGCTGGAGAAGAAACCACAGAGTGTTTCAGAACTGATAGATGCTATAAAATCCCTAATGTTGATTGACAAAATAGATACAAAATCCCAAAAAGAAAAGAATACTGAATAATTTTTCAAAAAATGGAGGACTTTTATTGAATGTAGTTACTCACAAGCAGAGATCAATCAATTAATGGTAGCATTTAAAGGTACAGTATGGTACAATCTTGAGGATGTAGCTGGTAACTTGGGATCTTGAGGTCATAATATTTGTTTATTGTTTCATTGCTAGTTCTGTATATGGTTTGAATGAAGTATTGTTGTAACATTCTAAAGGGTAAATTGAAAGTGGATGAGAGCAACATTGTATTTTCAAGATATATGCATATAATGTTTGGTTTCTGATATATTTGATTGCATATTAATATGTCAAATCATCTAATAAAGAAGTTTAAAAAAAAAAATCAGCCCCCACCTCTGCTAAACAGGCCTACTTTACATCCCTTGTACCTTCCTTATCCTACAACCCCAAACAGTTATTTAACACTTTTAACTTTCTCCTCCGCCCCCTATGTCTTTTCTAATCTCTGCTGAGGACTTTGCCACGCACTTCCAAAATAAGATAGACCAAATAAGGCAAATCTTTATTGTTCAACCACCACAAACCATTTGTATACCACACCAATGCCCTTACCACATAACCTCCCTCTCTAACATCACTGAAGGAGAGCTGAATAGTCTCCTCTCCAAATCACACTTCACCACTTGTGTACTTGACCCCATCCCACCTCCTCCTCAACCTCACACTCACACTTACCCCATTCCTAACCCATCTTCTCAACCTATCACAAACCTCTGGTAACTTCCCTATGCTTTCATGAATGCCACAATCACACATATCCTTAAAAAGCCATCCCTTGACCCAACCGCTATGTCCAGCTATCGCCCCATATCACTCCTCCCATTCGCTTCCAAACTCCTTGAGCAGCACATCCATGGTGAACTATCCTCTCACTTTTCATCTAACTCATTTCTTGACAACCTACAATCTGGCTTCCGTCCCCACAATTCCACTGAAACTGCTTTGACCATAATTACTAATGACTTACAGCAAAAGCAACCATACAATTCTCTATACTTCTTCATCTAGACCTGTTCTCTGTGTTCGACACAGTTGACCACTGCCTCCTAGAACAGACCCTCTCTTCCTTTAGCGTCAAATACCTTGCCCTGCCCTGGAACTCCTCATACCTTACCAACCTCACATTTAGCGTCTCCTACTCCCACATTACCTCATCGCGCCCTCTCTCTGTTGGTGTCCCTCAAGGCTCTGTCCTTGGACCCCTACTCTTTTCCATCTATACCATTGGCCTGGGACGACTCATAATGTCCTATAGCTTCCAGTACCATCTATGCGTTGATGACACTTAGATCTACCTCTCGGGCCCAGATGTCACCTCTCTGCTGTCCAGAAGCCCAGCCATATCCTCCTCCTTCTCCTCTTGCCTCCTCAAGCTCAATGTGGACAAATTTGAACTAATTATCTTTACACCATCTCACATATATCTTTCCTACCTGATATATCTGTCACAATATGACATCACACTTTACCCTGTACCAGAAATTGCGGCCTCGGAGTAACCCTTGACTGTACCCTGTCCTGCCAACCGCACATCCAAGCTCTCGCCACCTCCTATCACCTCCAGCTCAAAAATATTTCCAGAATCCATCCTTTTCTCAACCCTCAATCTACTAAAATGCTTGTACATGTCCTAATCATCTCACGCCTCGACTACTGCAACATCCTCCTCTGTGGCTTACCTGCTAACACTCTCGCACCTCTATCGTCCATACTTAATGCTGCTGCCCGACTAATTAATCTCTATCCTCACTACTCTCCTGCTTCCCCCCTTTGCAAGTCCCTTCCCTGGCTCCCAATATCCCAGCATATCCAGTTTAAACTACTAACACTGAACTATAAAGCGATCCAAAACCTTTCTCCTCCGTAAATCTCAGAACTAATCTTCCCTCATGTAATCTCCGGTCCTCCCAAGACCTCCTTTTCTCCTTCATATTTATTCATTCCTTACCCAATTGTCTCCAAGACTTCGACCGAGTATCCCCCATCCTTTGGAATTCTGTGTCCCAACACGTCCAATTATCCACCACAATTGGATCCTTCAGACGGAACATGAAAACCCATCTCTTCAAGTAACCTTACAACCTGCAATGGCCTTGCTGCCACCTCAACACCATCAGAGCTTCTGCAACCTGCAACCTACTGTCTCATTCCCCATTATCCTGTAGAATGTAAGCACAAAAAGGCAGGGTCATCTTCCCTTTATACCAGTCTACCATTGTTAGTTTGTCTACTGTAAGTTATATTTGTATTTTGGATATAACCCCTTCTCATGTACAGCACCATGGAATCAATGGTGCTATATAAATAATTAATTATTAATTTTCTCATGAACATGTACCCATTATGACCTATGGGGCTGCTCACATGTCCGTCTGTTTACATGGACTGTGTGTCCGTGTGAAGCACACGGAGACATTCATTTTTTCCGGCAGCACAGATGACAAGGGCCAATACAAGTCTATGGGTTCATTTAAACATGTACAGCACATGGATGGCATCAGTGTAAAGTCCGCATGCTGTGCATGTTTAAAGGGAACCAGTCACCAGAAAAAGGCTATTAACCTGCAGATATGGGGTTAATCTGCAGGTTAATAGAAATAGCAACCTGCCAGGCGCCTACACATTGCCAAATGCGATTTATAGGCTTCTGTTTCGTTCAGATTGTCATGTGGCTCTTTGCTGTCTAACTGCGGGAGCTGGCTGTCAATCAGCATGACATCAGTAGTCCCTCACTGTCAACAGAGCAGAGAGGAAAAGAAGCCCCTGCTCTACATGTTTGCAGAATCTCACTGACTCTTAACATTGTGTAATGTACTATTAGGATTCGTCTGTTTTTACTCTCTCTGCACTCGCTATGTGGGGCCCAGCTGCGCTTGGTGCCACAGATCCTAGAAGGGTGCATTAAAGGATTCATCCACAAGAGGCCCTCAGAGCATACACACACCTTCACCCTTCATCAGACCACCAGAGAGAGCCTGTAAAGGTAGATAAAAAGGAGGGAGGAGGCAGGAAGTTAGAACACTCTAGCAGAACAGACTCTAGGGAAGTCACTCTAAAGAAGACACTCTAACAGAACACTCTAAGGACAGAAACAGGTCAGTCTGCAGTGTGAGACTCAATTAGCTCTAGTCAGCGAGCTAGGAGCGTGCCGACGCTCTAGAGAGCGGCAGAAGAGGCAGCCCACCAATTGCTCGTGTGTATAGCCTTGTGACGGCCCAAGTAGGCCAAAGGCTAGAGGAGAGAGTAGCAAGGGGGCAGAGGAGCCCTACCAGCTCACCCCCAGAAGCACATACCGGACACCGGGTCCGAGCTACAGGGATCTCTACGACCCAGTAGGAGACAACTGGAATTCCTGGAGGACTACAGGTCCCAGGATCACCAAAGAGCTGATACGTAACAGAGCCAGGGGACACGGAGACCCTACAAGCAGGGAATGTGTACTCCAGGAGAAGGCCCTACCACAAAGTCAGCCGGTGCAGTACAGAGACAAAGTTAGGCCTAGCTACAGGCAGGTCAGAAACTTACTACAGAGAGGCAAGAAACAGGAGGCCCTACACCTGCTCACTGGGGAGAATCCGGATGTGCACCCTTTACCCTACAGTGCTCTGGGATGTTCCTGCACTAACTCCAGTAAAGGTACAGAAGTGACTTGTGTGTGCTCCCATTCTTGTTCTTACCCGACTGGGTTCCCTCCGTCCTGCATCCCTACATTTACGCTGCCCTGAAGGCCTGCTTCACCTGTGGGGAGCGATACCACCTAAGCTGCCACAACACCGGCCTCATTGGACTGCTGCAGCGCTGGTGATCCTCACCAGACACCACAGGTGGCGTCACAATTCACTGACATTATCTCGTGGCCACCATGACTTCCCCCATAGAGATCAATGGGCTCGGGTCCGAGTTCCCCACAGCCCTAGCGGGCGGCTCAGCTACATCACTGCTTCATATGCAATTTTTGCAGAGACAAGCACTTTCTCTTCTGCTTCTCTCATTGTTTCAATTGGGTTTATCAGAAAAGAAAGAGGTTGACATGTTATTGTCTCTATGCAAACTATGGAGCAGTGATGTGAAAAATGCAGACAGTATGTAAACAGCCATATCCTAACAGAATCTGAAAATATTTTTTGAGGGTGAAAATAAGGTTTTCAAAAATTATATTTTTTAAAGATGGTGTTCAAAAGGGTCTCATTAGGAGCTGGGTTATGGTACTGTATCTATGTAACAAGCTTGGTTTTGCTCCCTTATCAATGCAGTAAGCTTGGTTATGTTCCCATATCTATATAGTAAGTTCAGTTATGGTACCATATCTAAGCAGTAAGCTTGGTTCCGGTACCATATGTATGCAGTAAGCTTAGTTCTGTTCCCCTTTCTATGTAGGAGGCTTAGTTCTGTTGCTGTATCCATGTAGTAGACTTAGTAAGCACGATTCTGTTCTCATATCTATGTAGTAATGTCACAGCTTTACTGCGACAGAGAGGAGCAAGAAGACCTCAGTGTCTGATTTCTCCTACTACTGCACTGATTAGAATCACTTCACCTTCATATTAAACAGAGTAAATTTATTTTGGCAGTACAGAGGTTAATCTGCTCAGTTTAGAGCTCCTGGAGCATTAAGTCTCTCAGCTATGCACTGTTAGCCACTCCCATCTCCTATATAAAATGGGTCCTGGCTAGTACTCATTGTCAGAGCTAGCTTATGCTGCATGGCTGGAGGTTGATTTTGGTTATTATTGGAGAAGGTATTTGATGGATTTATCTGTGACTGTTGCTAAGTTTTGAGTATGTGATCATTTCCTCTCTTCTCCTACTTTGGTTTAACCCTATCCTCCACTACCCAGTGCATTACTCTGTTATATGTGTAAGTATATTTAAATGTTTGGTATTTTCCTTTATCCCTATTCATATTACCTTATTAGTCTGTTTGGTGTACACTACTACTCTCCTCTTCCCTGGGTGGGTGAAGGGTACAGACTGAGGGTGGATTCAGGAGCTAAGACAAGGTACATGGCTCCAGCATCTTCACCACCAGAAGTAATCTGGGGAGCTGGGTGAGCTAGGACGCCCCAATCGTTAGGGACAGGGAAGGAGCCCCTGGTCCCGGGACACCCAACAACAGAGTCATGACAAGTAAGCTCGGTTCTGTTCACATATTTATATACTAAACTTGGTTCTGCTCACATTTCTCTGTAGTAAGCTCAGTTCTGCTCCCTTATCTATGTAGTAAGCTCGGTTCTGCTCCCATATTTCTGTAGTAAACTCAGTTGTGCGCCCATATTTCTGTAGTAAGCTCGGTTCTTCTTACATATCTCTGTAGTAAGCTCAGATCTGCTTCCATATCTCTATAGTAAACTCAGTTCTGCTCCCATAGCTCAGTAGTAAGCTCAGTTTTGCTTATATATCTCTCTAGTAAGCTTGGCTCTGCTCCCTTATCTTTGTAGTAAGCGCTGTTCTACTCCCATATTTCTGTAGCAAGCTATGTCTATATAATCAGCTTATTTCTGTTGCAGTATCTATGTAGGAAGTAAGGTCAGTTCTGCTCCCTTATGTTTGCAGCAAACCCCTTTCTGTTTCCATATCTATGTACTAGCCTGTTAACTCTGCTGCTTTACTACAGCCGCCAGAGATAAGCAGGCCAAAGGTGGCCCACTGCCTTGTGATTTCTCCCCAGGCTTAATTGTGCCAGCCAGTCCCTGGGGACATTATTATAAAAATGGGCCCAGAATGGGGGACATTCTTACAGGATGTGGCGTAGGATGGGGACATTATTACAGGAAGGGACCCAAGATTAGGGACATTTCTTATAGGATGTGGGACATTATTACAGGATGCAGACCAGGATGGATGACATTATAATAGGAAGGGGACCAGGATGGGGGACACATCTTACAGGATGCAGCCCAGGATAGGTACTTTATTATAGGAAGAGGCCCAGGATGGGGACATTTCGTACAATATGTGGGACATTAATATAGGAAGGGCCCCATGATTGGGGACATTTCTTATAGGATGCGGGCCAGAATGGGGGACATTATTGCAGCAAAGAGCCCAGGATGGATGACATTATTATAGAAAGGGGTCCAGGATGGATACCATTTCTTCCAGTATGATGTAGAAAGCACCCTTCAAATATGTCATTTGCAAAAGAAAAGTGGTCCAAAATTCCATTTGAGAGGTGTAAGAAGCTTGTTAATGGTGATAAGAAATGATTTATTGCAGTTATTTATTCCAAAAGGTGTGTAACCAAATATTTGGTTCAGGGTGCAAAAATTTTGTCGGTTCCATTTTTGGGGTTTTGTGATAAATTATATTCAATTTTCAATTTTTTCTTTGTTTTTTTTGTGTTGTTCCAATACACACAAAGGAAATAAACATGTGTAAAACAAAACATGCGAAATTACAATAATTTTCTGGTAAAAATGCTTCATTTTCTGTAAAAATTTAAAGTGTCTCAACACTTTCTGCCATGACTGTATGTTTTTATAGGATCTAGAATGCTACAAGAGCCCATACATTTGTCCAACATGTCGGTGGGCGACCACATCCAAATTTTACGCTGGGGCCCATTGGACTATAGTTACACGACTGTTTCACTTGCAGCGTTTCTGCAGCATGTTTTTCTGTAGCCAAAACATGCTCTCTTGACTGAGTTGCAGATTTTACTGAGTTTTTGTGCCTTACATTGTTTTTTTAGTGTGGATAAAGGCCTTTAAATTTGTTTTCTATATTAGCCATTATTTCCCAACAAACGGCACTGGAACAATATACTGACAGCGTTGCTAGGCTATGATGTCAGTAGACACAAGTCTTCATCCGGCTGATGTAAGTATCACCATAGCAACCAGAAATCCCTTTCTCTTTTCTGTCTCATGCTAAAATATAATCTTCCGGGATATTTTTATTTTTATCCACCCACTGGCTTCTATAAATAGATATATTATGAAATTACAAGCTGAATTTACATGACTGTACTCATTCTTAAAGACTACGGCAATTTAAACACTATTTATAACCTGTGGACCAGGTATTTTTGCAGTTCATCTTATTCTCTTCGTCTTTCATACACTTTTAATGCTCTTTCACACACAGTTTTGTTGTTATGTTTGCTATCTGTTATTTTTGCGGATAGATCACATACTCATTACAATGTGCGTATCCTCAGTGGATGCCACAGAAAGTTGATTAGACCGCTACCCTAAGGACAAAAGAGAGTTTGCTAGTTTGTTTGTTAGTTGAAGGGGTTGTCCAACAAGCAAAGTACATTTTAAATCAATAGATCTATGAATAATAATGTCACAGGTTTATCATGACAGAGAGGAGCCAGAAGACCACAGCATCTGATTTCTCCTACTCCTGCACTGATTAGAAGCATTTGACCTTCATATTAAATGGTGCAGATTTCTTTTAGAAGTGCAGTGGTTAATCTCGTCTGTTGAGAGCTCCTGGAAGCTTTCCTGTGTTAAGGCTCTCAGCTGTACACTATCTACTCCCATCTCCTATATAATCTGGGTCCTGGCTAGTAGAAATGAGCGACTATGTTCGAAAAACGATCACCAAACATAAATTCGGCACGAATATGGCATTTTCGGATTCATGATCGGAAACACAAGCAAATTTTCATAAAATTTGTAAAAATTGTTAACCTTCAATAAAAGTATTTTCACACTTTGGCTACGATAATGGTGGTGTTTGATGAGCGTGGGGCATGTGTTTAATGAGGGCAGGGGGTGGGAAGAGCTCAGAGGAGCGTCGTGCTTGTAAAAAAATTTTTTCTAACTTTATGTGTGCACATTGCAGCTAGCTAATCAGGGCGCTGGAAATATCCACAATGTCCAGACACAACGGCTTGTGTCATTGGCTGCTGAAATCACATGTCCCTCTCTATATAAAGAGCTGACATCTTGTTTTAGCGCCATTTTGTCAGTATAACAGCACAGAGAGGTTGCTCCTGACGCTGGTCCTGGGTGCTGATTGAAAAAAAAACGCCTAGCTAACTAGTTAAAACCTAAGGCTGGAGTCACACACAACGTATAAAAATACGGTCCGTATTTTACGGCCGTAATACATAGAAATGTTCCCTGAACAGTGATCCGTTTGTAATCCGATTGTAATGTGAGGAAGCGATTTTCTCGCATCTAACCATCCATGTGACATCCGTTTTGCATCTGTATGGCGAGATTTTCAGTGTCACCAGCAAAGCACCCCCACACCATCACACCACCTCCTCCATGCTTCACGGTGGGAACCAGGCATGTAGAATCCATCCGTTCACCTTTTCTGCGTGCAAAGCAGTATTCAAAGCAAAAAGTGGCTACTTTGAAGAACCTAGAATAAAAGACATATTTTCAGTTGTTTCACACTTTTTGTAAAGTGTAATGTATAATTCCACATGTGTTACTTCATAGTTTTGATGCCTTCAGTGTGATTCTACAATTTTCATAGTCATGAAAATAAAGAAAAATCTTTGAATGAACCAAAAGTTTGGACACACCTTCTCATTTAAAGATTTTTCTTTATTTTCATGACTATGAAAATTGTAAATTCACACTGAAGGCATCAAAGCTATGAATTAACACATGTGGAATTATATACTTAACAAAAAAGTGTGAAAAAACTGAAAATATGTCTTATATTCTAGGTTCTTCAAAGTAGCCACCTTTTGCTTTGATGACTGCTTTGCACACTCTTGGCATTCTCTTGATGAGCTTCAAGAGGTAGTCATCATACTTATAGTTCATACAGTTCTACATAGCAGAATAGCCGCTAAATCAATTGCCAGCTTCTGTAAAATCATTACAGAACCCGACATGAAATGAAACATGGTTTACATACAGTAAACCATTTTGTTTCATTTAGTTTTATATATGTTTTAGACTAATAATTAGATGAGTGTATGTGTACAAAATTTTAGACATGTAGGTGTTAATTTAACGGATAAATTCGTTGTAAAAAAAATGCATGGGGTCCCGCTGTATTTTCTCCGCCAGAGAGGGGAAGCCAGTGACTGAGGACAGATATTCATAGCCTAGAGAGGGAACATTGTTTTTAGGCCCCCCTGGCTACAAGCATCTAGCCCCAGCCACCCCAGAAAAGGCACATCTATTATTAGATGCGCCTTTTCTGACACTTAGCCTCTCTATTCCCATTGCCTTTGGTGGTGGCTCATGGGTTAAATAGGGGTTACTGTCACCTTGCTATTGAAAGGTGACATTAATCCGGATTAATAATGGAGAGGTGTCAATAAGACAACTCTCCATTATTAATCCTATAGTAGTAAAAGGTTAAAAAAGACACACACACATTAATTAAAAATTATTTTAATGAAATAATTACACAAAGTTTTTGACCAAATTTATTATGCTGCTAATCCAACTGAATCACTTGTTCTCCTGTAAAAAATAATAAAATAAAAAAAACAACAATATCCATACCTGAGACTAGTGGTGATGCAGCAGAGTTGGAGTAGCTCTCCACAGTCAGAGCTTGTTGTCTCAGCGCAGAGGTATGTAGTAGGAGATGATGGTTTTGGTAGATGTAGCCGTGTGGAGTGGGTGCCGCAGGAAGGATTAGAGGACACAGCTGGGTGCAGTTTCCAAAGCTTTACTCACAGTTCTTGTGTACACAGATGCACACTTGGAGCCGTGTCCTCCAGGTGAGGGGTTCAGCAAACTCCCAGGTAGATCGGGAAATAGCTTTCCAGGACTCCTTTCAATATGTTCCTTTCTCAGTCGTCTCACTGTGCTGACTTTCCACCTGTCCTTCCTATCCAACACCTCGCAATCAGTGTCCCAAGCCAGTAGCCGCGGACCTTGATGGATAGCGTCCTTTCTGCATTTCCTTGCTCCCTTATGGCTACCTTTTCGGAGAAGATAATTGCGGTTCAGTAGATGAGGCACCTAGAGATGCCACTGCCTCTGGCTTGCCACCTGAGTCTTAAAGTTCTCCACTAGGCTAGGGGCCGGTGTCCCTTCAGCAACCTGGTCCCTTCACAATTGCATCGGGCCCCATGGATGGATCACTTGCTATCCGTGCCCCTAGGACCCCCTCTGTTCTTCCAGAAGCTTCTCTCTCTCTGCAGCTCCTCCTTCTTACTTTCACATTCTCCTCACGTCTCACTCACTCTCCCGCTCTCTAAGCTTCACTTCCCCTCCTTCTTACTTTCTCCACTCACCGCTCATACACTCTTTCCTAACCAGACTAGGATGAGACCATCCTCCCTCAGGGTACGTCCAGGGTGCCCGGCTGCTATAGTATGTGTTGGGTGCAGGTGTTAGAGTCCTGGGTGGTTCTCCCTCCTTACCTGAGAGTGGGGTATCACACCTCTAGATGAGGTGCAATACGTCTGTGGCGACTGAACCCTCAGGGGCACCACATACCCCCTTGTTAAATACAGCACGTCCGCGGGCTGAGACAGAGTAAAACAGATGTTATAGAAACATGCAACATTTTTGGAAATGCATTACAACAGGTATAAAACTCAAACGCAACTTCATTTTATTGGAGGCACTTTTTCTTGAACGTTGCATAAATAACAGTAATTCAAGATGTTACAATTACTTTTGCTAGATCATTCTTCCTGACATTCTCCTTCTTTTCACTAAAAAGTCTTCACATTTTACCAAAGTGCTATCACCATCCATCTTCACAGACTATGGGTAGCAACCGTATTGTCATCAGGTTCACCACCATTTATTCAATATCAGACCATCATTATACCATCTATAAAATTAACTTTGCTTTATTTCTGCTAAACATTATAGTTTACCCTCATTAAACATTCTTTTACTTTACCAGCTACCTGGTACTTTTACTTTCAGAAAATACTATTATTTTCTTGCTTCAGCCTGTTATCTTTCTTTAATCATCAATACATGTATTCACTCTAAAAGAACAGCAACATACATTCTTCACTTATGCATTCAAATGAGAACAGCATTCTTTAGTCACGACTAGTAACTTTTCTTTTACTTTAAAAGTGCTATAAAATTCTTCAACAATATTCACATTAATATATTCAACGTCAAGTGCTATTACCGTATTTTTCGGACTATAAGATGCACCGGACCATAAGACGCACCCCAAATTTTCAGAAGGAAAATTGGGAAAAAAAAAATAATGTGTCAAATGGGGGTCCGTCTTACAGTCCGAATTTAGCTTACCACTGTGTGGGGTGGTTGGGCACTGTGGGGTGGTTGGGCACTGTGGGGTGGCTGTGTTATGTGGGGTGGCTGTGTTATGTGGGGTGGCTGTGTTATGTGGGGTGGCTGTGTTCTGTGGGGTGGCCAGGGTGGCCATATACTCACAAATCCGGTGGCGGCGGCGCTCCCAATGCAGCTTCGCTGCGATGCGGTGGTGGTGTCCGGGCAGCAGCGGGCCTCTGGGCTGCGTGGGGGGCTCCGCCGGCATCTCGTCCCAGCCGGAAAGCCCCCCCGCAGCTGCGACGCGGTGCCGGGCTGAAGGCCGCCAGGGGCCTCCGGTGGCGGTCCCGATCCAAAGTGTGGTGCGGTGGTGGTGTTCAGGCAGCAAGCGGGCCTCTGGTCTGCGTGGGGGGCTCCGCCGGCATCTCGTCCCAGCCGGAAAGCCCCCCCGCAGCTGCGACGCGGTGCCGGCGTGAGGAATGGCCACCTGGGGCCTCCGGCAAGATGGCCGCCGCATACTGTCGTTCAAATCTCGGCAACGAGATCTTGTCCTGAGATCTCGGGAAGAAATCTCGTTGCCGAGATTTGAACGAGAGTATGCGGCGGCCATCTTGCCGGAGGCCCCAGGCGGCCATTCCTCATGCCAAAACCGCGTCGCAGCTGCGGGGGGGCTTTCGGCTGGGACGAGATGCGGGGGAGCCCCCCACGCAGCCAGAGGCCCGCTGCTGCCGACACCCACCCACGACACGCCACCAGAGCAGCTCGCAGCTCAGCCCTGCATGCACTGCTGCAGACACCACCACCGCATCGCAGCCAAGCTGCATTGGGAGCGCCGCCGCCACTGAACTTTCCGGTATATTGCGACCATAAGTCGCACCCCTTTTTCCCCCAAAATTTTGGGGTAAAAAAAGGGCATCTTATGGTCCAAAAAATACGGTAAATACTTTCAGGTCAAGTGCAATAAAACTTTTTCATTCAAGTTCAACAACATTTTCTCTTTCTCTCTTAGTGTAACATGAGGGACCCGTCTCAAACCCTCAATGTAGGCCTTGGGTGGGCTACAAGGCATGGCTGGTCTCCACTTTGGACCACTACTTCGGCCACGCCAAACGGGTTTTTGTTCTGAGTCAGTTGTGAAGTGATATAGGGTGTCAGCACACCCTACAGGCTTCAAGTAAAACCAAGAAGTAGCACCTTAAGACGATCCTCCCTCAGGGTACGTCCATGGTGCCTGGCTGCTATAGTATGTGTTGGATGCAGGTGTTAGAGTACTGGGTGGTGCTCCCTCCTTACCTGAGAGTGGGGTATCACACCTCTGGATGAGGTGCAATACCTCTGTGGCGACTGAACCCTTAGGGGCACCACACATACCTGTAACCACTCCCACAGGTGAGGTATGGATCACATGGTCTTGTCATATGGTCATGACCTCTCTTCAGGTCCTCAAAACTCACAACCACAAGTGGGCGGTGTATGTGTGGTTAGCTCGTCCCACCCAGCTCTCTGACTAACCCTGTAAGCCACCCTAGTAAAGTAAAACACAACACTTGTGGGACTATAAGTCCCAGAACAACATTACTGGCTTACAGCGCAGAGGACCTCTGCGACACATACCTGCCTGAGTCGCCCTCCAGCACAATGGGAACTCGGATCTGAGCCTATAGACTTCTATGGGGGATGTCACGGCAACACAGCTCAGTCCATGGCTCTGGCGCTCACTCGTTAATGTGGGATATTTACAGGGGAATTGAATGTTGGTATGGGGATTCATGACGCCACCTGTGGTGCCTGGTCAGGGTGACCAGCGCTGCTATGCAGATCCACT